>CM032668.1:21374420-21512982 GCA_019095985.1 Streblospio benedicti | reverse complement strand
ATTTAGAGAGTGTAACAAGTCAAACATTGCATATAACAAAATGGGTACATTAAAAAAAATGATCTGCACTAACATTACTGATATTGTAACTTTATCAATTTGAATGGTACATCTTGAAAGTGGATTTCAAAAATCTGGAGAAAAAAAACTAGTCCAGCTGAGTACAAGCATGATAACCATAGTATCACCCCTCTTCGAAGAGGGGTGATAACCCTCTCCGGGTTATCGGATACTTGTGGAGCATGATAACAATTGAAATTACATGAAAAAGAACGATAAATCTATTTTAGAGGCACGATGTTTATTAACAATATGTAAAATACAACAGCATTGGTGAAAGGACACGCGGGTCTGAAATATAAACTTACAATTACAGTTTTAGTGTAAAATTGAAAGCTTTGTAACGATAATAATTTCACACACTAATAAATGTGTTTTACACTAATTTACCTACAATTAATTTTGATATAACAAATTATACATATTAACTGTCTTTGGTTGCTATATATATATGCGATTAATGTGTCACATGGCATTAAAAATATCAAGCTATTGAGTTTGTTTTGTTTTTTTAATTTATAAAGAATAACCCCTGATGAATACTTTTATTTAAACTCTAAATCCTCAAAGGTGCTGAGACTTTGTGCTTCAATGAGTACCCTTTTTTCTTTAGGTTATTAATGTACAGAATTCTGTATTCTGAAATTCAAAGGTTGAATTGAACTAATTGAATTTTCAAAAAATTGAAAAAGACACTTTCTTTATTGCACAGATGTATTTACATATGTCCATATATGTGCAATCATATGCATTAAGTAAGTACTTCATCAAAATTTTAATAGGTTTGGCCAAAAAAATTTTTCGATGGAAAACAAATATTAGCAGCAGCGAAAATTCACAATAATTGAATTCTATTTCGTAGTAACCCGTGTTTGGTCAAGCTCAATTTTGCGATGGAAAAAACCACGGCGTTAAAAGAAGAAAGTCAGTTTAGACTAACGCCTCCCGCGCGCTCAAAAACTGTAGGAATTGACGCACGCAGCTCAAAACAAACGAAATTGACTTGAATGTTGAATGTTATAATATTTTATTTTAAATAAAATGGATTTTAGTCATGATAGAATGGTGATTGACCACAAGATTGGAAAACCAAAATTTTTCATCTTATTTGTTTTGTCACTTGTCAATTCCTACATCTTATATGTTTTGCTGTGTCACAATAGTGTTAACAGTGCTACCGGCGGCTGATCTACAGTTCATGGAATCATGCAGATCATGTGGGGTCAGTTGGAGTATATTTTCGGGGAATCTCTTTGACTGCATCGATGTTTAGTTTAGGGCTCTCATAGAAGAGCCAGAGCAGAAATGGCTGGAAGAACGACATCCGTATTTCTTTCTCAGGGACTATGTTGCAGCATTGTTGCTTGGGGGGGGGGGTTGTTGTGTTGTTGTTTTTTTGGTTTGTTTTTTTCCATTTCAACCCCAGTAGTTGGAAAGAGGTGATGGAGATGCATTTAGTCTGTTGCAGACCTGTTTTGATGGGGATGGGGGATGATGTGGGTGGGCGAGTGGTGGAGGACGCATGAAAGGGCATTTAATGTGTTCAGGCGTTCATTTCAACCCGAGCATCTCATCCGTTTCCACTCCAGGAGTAGCCAGCTAATACTGTTCTAAATATTTGAAATCAATTCAACATAAAGCGCTGTTTAGAACTGGATGGATCACAACATCTAACTAGAATCAAATAAACAAAAACATGTTTGGTTGTTAACATGACTATGTTTCACTTTTTCAGAATGCTACAATTGCTGCTCGTGGTGCTCTTAGCACCAATCATTCGAGCGCAAACGCCAGTGAAACCATGTGATTGTCAATCCTTGCCCATGGTGCCAGGATACCTACTTGCAGGACAGGGCTTTGACATCACAACAGATGAGAAGAAGAAGACCAATGTGTTTGACATGGATTTAGATGTCCGATCAGATGGGAAATGTAGCACAGTGTACAATGACCACATACCGAAAGGAGATTCGAAAGTTAGCAAACAGAAAATTCCTGCAGCAATTGATAGCTGGGTGACAACAAGTCAATGCAGCAGTGACTTTACAGCAGAGTCTTATTCAAGCTCATTGGAAATGGCCAACTCACAGAGCCGCTCAGACACTACGTCGTGGGGCGTTGGCTTGGACGTAGCCGCCACAGGACCACTGTCGGGAAAGATGAAGGGCGTAGGTGTAAGTGCAGGGGGTGGTGTGAGCGCTGCAGGATCCAATTCAAAGACAACATCCTTCGCTGTTAGCCAAAGCAAAAAACAAAACAGTCAGTTTTTCAAGCTCGAGGCACAATGCATTTTTTACGAAATCAGCACACGCCAACAGGGAGCACCAGTTTCAAAGGCTTTCATTAATTCTGTAAAACATCTCCCCGACTCCACGTCATCTCCCCAAGACAGACAAGCATACACTGAGTTCATTGAACAATACGGAACGCACTATTTCAAGAAGGTGAAGCTGGGTGGGCGCATTACATACTCTATGTCTATGAAGTCATGTGATCTTATCGATCTCAACATGAATGCAGAAGAGACCAAAGAGTGTCTGAGTGTGTCTGCAAATATTAAAATAGGGGCTCAAGTGCCAAACAAAGTGGGTGGCACTGTAGGTGCAACAGGTGGCACTTCAAAGTGTGAAGCCCACACTCAGAGCGTTGACTCTGCCTCTAACTTTATGTCCACCTATTTTGAAAAGTCGGTGGAAGTTCTTGGTGGGGATGTTGGCAATGTCGCAAACATTCTCTTTGACACTGATGGAGCTTCGCAATACAGCAATTGGATCGCAAGCCTTCCTTCTTATCCCGACATTGTAGGGTACGACCTTGAACCAATATTCAAACTACTAGACTTCATTGTGTGCCCATCAGTTTCCAATGTTGGCTTGAAGAAAAGTAACCTCAAGTTCATGATTGAGAAGTATATGTACATGCAAAGGATGACAGCCCAAAATGACCTCGAAACGTGTGACTTTACATGCCTTTTTAACAATGCAGACCCCAAGAATGGGTGCACATGTGAATGTGTTGAGGATGATTACAAAGATTCCAACTGCTGCCCAAAACGAAAAGGAGTAGGAACCGTCACCATTAGCAATGTCTATGCTCGAAGCCTGGATGACTACGACGGTGGCTTTAATGGAGATGCAGATGCATTTGTTGTAATATCTGGAGCTGTGTCTGGCCAGCTTCCAGAGATAGGAGGAAATGACAATCCTACATGGGGCAACGCTTTAAACCCCTTTGATTCCGTTCATATCGGTCAAAACATAAAATTAAGCTTAAATGAGGCTGACTCAAACAGTAATAATGAGCATGTTTGTGATATAAACTTCAATACACGGCCTGGTTTCTTTCCCATTGATTGCCATGGCAGTGGGGGTGCTCGGTTCCATGCAGACATTAGATTCACATGTTATGAAGGATTCGGTGGAGACAAGTGTGAAGATGTGATGGACCATCCCAGCGAGAAACCCCAGCCGCCACCTCCACCGCCACCTCCGCCATATCCAGGCCAGCCTGAGTCTTTTCCGACCGTGTGCAGCAACCTGCGAGACTGCTCACTCTCTGACAATGCTCCCGGCTGTGAACTGGGTATGGCTGTTTACTTTGAATACATTATAAATACATTTTTGTATACCTACATATTTATCATCTCTTGGGTCTTTATTCTGTGAACACTATAACAATATATCAGTGAACGTTGCGATGCGGTAAAACAAATGTAATTGTATATGGGGATTCTGTGAAAAGGGAAGATGCAAACAGAATCGTTGACAAGTGAATAACAACAGATAGTTTAAAACATCATTGATTCATTTATTTAATTAGGTTGAGTCTGTGTGTGGGAAAGTACTGTGTTATTCTTGCCATCCAATCTACACTTTACATGTACAGAGATATCCATGACAACACCTGTGATTATCTGTTTCAGATATACCTTGTCAGTGCAAAGAAATGGAATTCGTTCCTGGCCATGATAGAGCGGGTTACGGGTTTGATATTTCTAAAAATAAAAACGATAAGAAATCTGCCATAATTGACATGGGGAATGACCTGCGGAACGGTAAATGTCAGCGAGTACAAAATCGCCACTTGGATTCAATTTTACAGAAGCTACCAGCATCTGTAGAAAAGTGGGTTGCTCAAAGCCAATGCGCATCACAGTTGATTGTGCAAAGCTATGAAAGCGCTTTGAAATACTCAGAATCAGAAACAGAGTCGCTCGAAAAAGGTTGGAGCGGGAGCCTGTCTGCCGAGGCGACCGGACCCATACCTGGCACACCTGTAATAGCAAAAGGTGGTGGGTCTGTAGGGGTTGCGGGATCCAACAGTGAAATTTCCACGTGGATGCGGACTCAATCAAAGCAAACACAAAGTCAATTTACACAACTGCAAGTGAAATGTAAACTCTATGAGTACATCATATTGCTTGACGATGCACAACTAACAGATAATTTTATTGTTGAGCTGAAGTCTCTTCCAGATAACTATGACAACAATAAATATAGAGAATTCATCAACAACTTTGGAACCCACTACTATCACAGTGTGTCTCTGGGCGGAACTTTATCAGTGATGACAGCACTGGAAACGTGTACATTGAGCGACAGGAAAATATCATCAAAGGAAGCCACTGAATGCTTATCAATAGAAGCTAGTTTGAATGCCGGCGCAAGTGTAGCAGGTGCAGTAGGTGGTGAGGGTACTCTGACAGGGAAACAGGAAAAATGTAACACCATTAAAAACGAACGCATGAGTGGCGCATCGTTTTCATCAATGCTGACGAATCGTAGAACACATGTCATAGGAGGAGACGCTGAAAGCATTGGTGAAGTTCTGTTTGATTCTCAGAATGGAAAGCAAAAACTTAAAGATTGGCTTGAAAGTCTAAAAAGACATCCAGATGTTATTGACTTTGACAGCAAACCCCTATTCCACGCACTTGATTATGTAAAGCCTGGAAGTGTTGATAACCTTTCTGCAAAGAAGACAAATTTACATAGGGCAATTGAGCAGTATTTATATGATCAAAGAAAAGAAGCGGCGTCTTCCCTTTGCGCTGGATCCTGTGCATTCAAATGTCCATTTACTAGTAATCCTGCCAGTGACACGTGTCACTGTCAATGTCCAAATAATGCAGACACCGATGTCAACTGCTGTCCCAAGAAAAAAGGTGTTGGCAAATTGACAGTCAATGGTATTCGTGCAAGTCACCTAGACAGCTATGACGGTGGGTTTAATGGTGATGCTGATGCTTATGTAAAGTATTCATTTAAAAATGGTGCAAAACAAAATCTGGAAGAAATAGGCGGAAATGATAACCCATCATGGAGCAATAACCTTCCATATGAGAATGTCCAAATCGGTGACACAATTAAGCTGGAGCTTTGGGAAGCCGACTCGAATTCTGACGACGAGCATGTTTGCGACATATCTTTCACTGTTAAAGAATCAGGTTCATTCCCACAATCATGCCGAGGTGAAGAAGGGGCTCAGTTTTTCGCCACTTTCAACTTTGGATGTTACCCATCAATAACAGGACCAACGTGTCAAGACGTTCTTGACAAGAAGACATCAGAAGAGGTGAAAACTTGCGACATGTCTCAATACCCGCCATTTGTGCCCAGCAGCATCCCTCTGTCTGTGCCGCCTTCTGACACCACTGCGTCTTCCTCTACATCTGGCTGTTCAATTGGGAAAGTCATTTTAAGTGGCATTAGAGCAACAGGCCTTGATGATTATGAGGGTTGGTTTTCAGGTGACTCTGATGCTTTTGTGAGGTACATATTCAAGGGTCAAACTAAAGAGCTGCCACGAATAGACGGCAACAACAACCCCATCTGGCCCCAAACAATCACCATTGAAAATGTGAAACTCGGCGAAAGTGTTCAAGTCGAAGCCTGGGAATATGACTCAACAAGTGAAGATGACTTTATTTGTAAGATAACTTATAATGTACAAAAGGAGCTGCAGAAAAAATCATGCTCTGGTAGAGAAGGGGGCAACTTTTATTTCGATTCGAAGTATGAATGTACGGAGCCTGGGCCTGGAGATAGTTCTGGAAATGGCAACGATTTCGGCTCTTCAACTTTGTTAGATTGTCCAAAAGGTTTGTTTGAATTTATATAATCATAAACCAGCATTGAAAGTTATTGTATTTAATAGAACTATTTACATTTTTATCAATTCTAACAACAGTTTAATCATCATAAACAATTTATACATAGATAGCTCCGGAGGTACAAGGGGATGCACACACCATCCCCCTTATCTTTACCCCAAACAGTTCATTTTCTTGGGGATTTTGACATGTCTGCATTCTTTTGCGTGTACAAAACCCGTGAAATCTAGGTCTTGCGACCCCCACCACACCACACCCCTCCTCCCACCCACCAACCCACTTTATTTTAAAAGTGGGCTTCACTTTAAATGAATGCACGTACACCAACAGTAGTTTGTGGATAACATTTTGGGGTGCTTCCTAAAAATGATGTCACAATAGGTGGTTCATTGTCCATGGGCCATAGTAAATGATAGACGTCGTAAGTGACTGATTTTGCAGATGATTGGGGTGCTCACAAGGACAGCATCGTCAGCGCTGATGCGATTGCTCAGGGCGTCACGGACACTACAGCAGCTGCGCACAACCAGAAAAAACGAGACTTGGACGGAGGCGACGGTAACCTGGTAGAGCAGCTAGAAATTCTGGCACAGAACCTCACAGGCTTTATAAGGTTTCCGTTTTTCATGGTTTTGTTTTTAGTTGCATATCATGTTTCATGTCAATGTACTCAATATTCTATACTTAGTCGCTCAATAGGATGTTTGATGTTTGAATCTTTAGAAACTTCAATCATGCCTGGTTTTTTTACAATTATTTTAATGCGAATAAAAGTTTTACCCTTAGAAATAGACGTATTGACCCACGTGGAAATAATGAATCAATGCCTGCATGCATTATGAAAGAGATTTCCATAAACTGACAATGACTTAACATATATTTTTCAGGTTCCTGAATGAATCCACGGGGAATGCTACGATCATTGAAAAGATTTCGAGTGTGCAGAAGTATACTTGTAACGTGATCCGGGAGATAGTGGACGAAATGGCGCGCGTGCTGGCTGCAGAGCTAGCCAAGGTCTGCTGGCAGTCATTTGATTTCTTCTCATATTCCTCCCTTTTCTTTGTATATCCATCTATCTTCTTTTTATTTCATCATCTCCCTTCTTAAGCTTGTAGCTGCTCTTCGCATCCTACTCCGTCTTGTTCTTCTGATTCTCCTCCTCATTCTTGTCTTCCGTTTGGTCTTCCACTCTGTCTCCTTATCGTTGTTATTCTCATTCTCATCCTCTTTTTCTGATCATACTCCTTATGGCTCTCATCATACTCATTGTTGTTCGTCTCCACCTCCAGGAGTGCCCCAACAAGGTGGTGGTGCAGCGGCTCGGCGAGCTCATCCCCCAAGGCTACCAGGCACTCGACACTTGTCGCCGTGCCAACGACCACTCCGCCATCCGGAAAAAGAGTACTTTCTGAGATTCCTATGATTACTAAGGGATACAAATTTCGGCTATCTCTGCTAGCTTCTGATTTTTTGGCATGTTGGTGACTTCTGATCATTATTTTGTAATGTTACGCAGAGTTTTGTAAGTTGAGCTTTTGAACGTGTATGAAACAGAAGTTAGTGACGCGGCATGTAGAACGACTAGGAACATGGCACACGAAGCAAAAGTTAGCACAATTAGTTGAAACGTGTTACCTTGTGATACATATTTTTAATACATCTTGTTTTTGTATACTATGAGAAATCTAATCAATTGTATTACTATTGTACTCTTGCATCTGCAGTCCGCCTGCCGTCAGATCCCAAGGACATCTGTGTCTCGGGATCATCTCTCGACTACCCTGGACAGACACTGGAGATCTACTGGCAGCTGGGAGACCTCAAAGGTAGCAACTGTATGTCTATATACAGGGAAACCTCTCCTTGAAGTACCCTGACAGCTAGCATCAGAAATGGTTTTATTGCAGTAGAGGTGGTTTCAATATAATGTGCTCTTGATAGGGGGTTGCACTGCAATTCTTTCTTTTTGGTAAAGCTAGACGCTTATTATTCCTGATGGTGTGACCTCATAGACCTGGCTGTATAGTCTAACTCACAACTGCCCACCACACCTGATTTATAACAAACAGCTGAGACGTCCACCTTAGACTGAACCCAGCCTTCAAACTGGGTTGATTTTCCAAAAAAACACTACCATGCCATATACACTTTGTTTCACCTGGAAAGCAATCTTTTTACAGGTTTACCATTTGAATGGTCATTCGTTTTTAACATATTAAAAGACATTTTCCAAATGACTTATAGTTTTAAATTGAATAAGAGACAAGACTCTATTCAAACTCTAACAGGCTGGTAATTTTGCACAACATTTCGAAATGACCATGGTCAAGGAGGACGACTGTTCAGCGATGTTGCCAACCTATGGTAGTAGAACAAATATTCATGGGTTTTGTTAGCCCAAGCAAAAAATCACTCCCTCTTCAGGTTCACCTCTAATATATTTCATCATTTCATCAACTGCACAGACAGTGTGACAAAAAAGGAAATCATTACAGTTACTGTTTCATGATTATCGTGACGTGAATTGTTGGAGAGTATAAATTTAATGAAATGATTTCATCAAAATCAATTTTAAAATTTCCAAATTAGTCTCTGACCACAGAAAAAGATGTAAAGACAACCACCATTACAATTCCATTATACACTGCGCTGGTTCCACTTAACTCCACTGTATTGTTCAGGTTGGACGCCGGTGCTGTTTACCTTGCTGGCACGCCAGTCGGTGCCGTCCAAGCTCTCGGGTGGACGTATCATTAAGGACTGGTTCACTCTCAACTCCACCGCTGAGGGCAACGCCATGACCACACCGGTATGGGGATGTTGTAACGTACATTGTGCTATACATTCGTGTGATTTTGCTGTTTTTGAAAGATTTATCATTACTCAGTATACATTACGACCATGACCGCAATAATGTTGTTATCAGTTATGTCACGCAATCATACCCCTAATATTTGTCTCGGCATACCTTCCTTATTGTTAAAGAAAAGGGTTTGCCAAATAAGATTGCCTACATTAGGGTCATAACCAGTACATGTGTGCAGTCATGTAATCCCCACCCCTCCCCATGACTTGGCATCTCTGCAGAAATATAGTCTTTTTATTACAAGTTACATTCAGGCAACTCTAATATATATGGCTCAAATAATCCAGGTAGGGATATCCTACTTCTTTGTCAACGATTGGTGACCTATAGACATGAATTCGCAGTTACATTCAGGCTATCAAACACAAATCGGCAGTTCTATTAGATCTACATCCTTGAGGGTATTTGTAAATAATTCATAGATGTGAGTGAACCCCAATACCCACCCTATTCCATTCCTCTCTTTATTTTGGCCATTTTCTATTCAGGTGCCAAGTGGTGAGTTCTCTACGGATTTCAAAATCACAGTAGACTGGACCAGGGGAGAGGAGAACGTCACCACGGAATATATGGTAAGAGTTACTACGGTGGGAGATAAATGACATTCTTGGTGTTGTGGGCTCTTGGCTGATACACATGTAAAAGACCTTTCTTGACATTTAACACAGAAATATAATCGGGGTCCTTTTTAAATCTTTCCGAATATTATTTTTGAAAGGTTTACAATTTTCATAATGTTTTTTTTACATTATCAATGCTACAACCATAATTTATTTTATGGTTTTCACCACTGATTTTTCTTTGCATTGCAGGTTCATGCGCTATCTTCAGGTAGGGAGACTTTTCCTCATTGATTTATGAAACACAAGTAAAAGCAAAAATCATAATACACAATACAATTGTTTACACAGCGGGTTATATTATCGAAAACGTAACATTTTGCTTCCTTTAAACTGCTAAGAAATTATATCATAGTATTACTAGCAACAACATTTTAATACCTAGGTACATTAAAATTAAGAAATAATTACTTGTGTCAATTATAAAATATAGACTGCGTAAAACTAGTGGCAGTTGCATACATGGGCCTTGGTCCAGACAAATCACTTCATCATTCTGAAAATGTTCTGTTAAAACAGTGATTCGCTGGTGTCACCGAAGCTCATGCTGTACGCACGCATTTGGCATTGTCTGTCTATTGAAACCTCTTTTTCACTGTGCATATATTTAATGTTACAATATCTATCCGTGGGTTCACTTGTGGCTTTTAAATGGAGAATTTCCTGCGGTTGAAATTACGCAAAATCCATAATCGGATTTTCTTACTTGGCCTTGTGAGATCGTACGTTTGACATGGCTGAAGGAAAAATCCTTTGCTATTTTCATTAGCTGGGGTGGTGAATAGTTCTCCGCGAAATTTTGGGTCTTGGCATGAGGGGTTATTTTCAATGACTTGTGATTAGAATAAGCCGAACTAATTAATGAGGGTGGCATTTGAAGCCCACCTCCCAGGAATCCTGGCTCTGTCAATTAAAACCAATATGTGCTTTCAGAGAATAAGATAACGGCCCCAGAATGCCCCTCTGGTTGCACGCTGACCGTCCAAGATTCCTCGTACTCGTGCAACTGTGAGCTTCAGTGGTGCGACTCCACGTCTGGGGAGTGTGAAGATTGCCAGGACGATAGCACTACAACTGCAATGTCTCCAACTCCAGATAAGCAGACGACTCCAGAGCCAGAAGTCAGCACAGACAGCACCAGCGGAACAGATGTAAGCAAAACTACCAGTGCACCAAATGCAAACTCTGAGCCATCAAGCTCCAGTCCTACCACCAACAATACCGACACCACAACGCCTTTACCTACACAAAACGGAAACCTCACCCAGACCACCACGGAGTGTGAACCTGGCGTGAGTTTCCATTCTGTACTTTAACTAACGTCAATAATATCACTGTAAATTATCGTGTCCCGCCATTTACAAAGGGATGCCACGGGTTTTATAGGGTCAGCCAGGGTTAAAGGCAGTGGGGGCGGGGTCTTTAAATCACACATGGAGTTGAATAATGACGTGTGGAGTAATAAGTGTTTATTGAATTTAAATTAAATTAGGATAAAAAAAAATCCCAGTTCAAACATGTGCATGCATCACAATTTCATATAGGAGTACCAATGATTTTTTAAATACATGTATATTAAATAGTGTAGTCATATTATACACCTATTAATTACACATCTGTACACTATCCATTGTCATTATATGATATATTTTAGGCGTTTTATACATCTCATTAATCTATCTTTATTAAATCTCAAGTTCATCATATCTTTCAGCACAACAATACCAATGACGCAAAGAGAGAAGCGCCCGAAGCTGCAGAAGATTCGGAAACAATGAACGGAGAGGCGCCTGTGGTAGAAAGAGCCGTACTGAACAAATAGACATAAGATGGGTAAGGTAGTAGTATTATAGAGGGTTCCTATTGTAGTTTATCAATTAAATATGGTTATTATATAAGATATATATATATTATATAAGAGTTTATATGTTGTTAATTCAAACCAAATTTTCACTCCTAAAACATCACCCAAATTTTATTTTTACGTTTGAATTTTCAAATTGATAATTATTTCTATCCCAATAGTATACTCATCAGAATCAAAATGTTGCCAAGAATGATAATTTTGTAGTGTGTTGATAACAAATGCAACGGGTTGTAATAAATGAATTAAATAAAATTATATTTTTTATTATAATGTTCAGTTTATACGATGTGGGATTTTAGTCTAGCTGCTTATATTCCTTCCTCCAGTCAATCTGGAGTTCGTCCTTATACATGTACCTGGCGACATCATTGCAGATTTTTACACCTATTTTTACTGTACTGAGATAGAATAGAATCTACTAACTAATTCTCACTCAAAGGTACTCATGTAGAATAATAAATAGTCATATATAAAACATAGTATTTGCTATTGTTTTTTTCCAGACCTCCAGACCTTGATCTTTGGGCCTTGATCAACCCTATGATGCTTCGCTTGTTGCTTCTGCAATTATCCCGGGATTTTCGCTTTTTTAAGCTGCTTGTATTTAAAAGGGAATAAAATGTATATTGTAAAATATTGCAATTAAAGTCGGTCTTGTTATTTTTAATTACAGTGCAGAAAATTAATAGAATAAGTATATAATATATCGCAGTTAGGAAAATGTTTAGAGTCCAACACATTTTACATTGACCATATCTTGTCTAACATGCATTCACAATCGAACCAAACTAAAAACTATCACGTGTCCAGTGCCATGCATGACTAGAGTATTCTCAGGTACTGCTTTACCTCATGCATGGTCACCTCATGAGGCTACCAACGGTTACACTGTTCCCTGCTGAGGGAAAAGGTGCCCTCACCTTGCGTTACATACATCAAAACATACTCATACATATCTTATCAGTGGCGTAGACATGATTTTGCTGATGTGTATGCACAACTACATTTTGAAAACACTGCCAAAGGCCGGCACAGCAGCGAGTGCCGGGGAAGGGGGGGGGGGTCTGGGGTCTGGGTCCCCCCAGATTTTTTTTTTTAAATTGGAGTAAAAATGTTTGCATTTGGGGCAGTCTATGAATGACTTTGATTACAATTTGTACGCGATCGATGTATCATTTCAGGGTAGACGCATTGCGTTGTGTGCTTACAGTAGCTACGCTACTGCTTATATAGAATTCAAACCAACATTGTTCGACGTTAGGTTATGTCTTTAAATAAGTCATGCAACAAACAATAATGATAAGGCACACTAACAACAAGCTAACAATGATAAGGCACACTAACAACAAGCTAACAATCCATCACTCGCTACATTTATGAACTTATTATGTAGTCTCCAAATACAAGGATATAGACATTCAAATTGCACACAGGTCCATAGCCCCAATTGGAACCGAATGCACAGCACAGCATTCGGTTCGTCTTCGACTTACAGGCATCCAGGTCTAACAGGTCCAGGACTTTGAGAAAGTCCCCCTAACAATCAATGTAATCCTAACACACACTATCTTGAAAATAGCTACTAACTTAAATTGAAATACATACGGTGTACTTCTTAAGTGTTATCTTCTTTACCTACAAGATTCAATATGATAATCAATCATAAGACCATAAACTCTGTAGCCATGCAAAAAAACACAACCACAATATATGACCTTAAATAAGTCTTACTGTACTGTCTATAAGCTTGCAATTAGTGATCTTCTAAAACTTTATGAACTACAAATGTAACTAGCTAGGTTTCACCTGGGAGGTAAGGATTAGCAGAAAACGTAGCTCATTAAAGAGAAGATACTACATATAATCACACACACATTCTGCTCTTCACCATAAAAAACAGATATCATAGATCAACTGCATTGATTATTGTTAATAAACATTCAATCCATATGCAAGTCTAAATGTGTACACACTGGCCAACCCCCACTACTGCCCCACATCACATGCACATGGATCAATGACCCAAATGCGCATCCACTTGTTAAGAACATCTGCGATTGATGCTTGGATAATGCTTGACCGGCTCTTCAGTGACTGGTCACCTTTGCCTTTCCTCGCCTTAACAAATTATGTAGTGCAGTCCTTTAGCTGCGGCCTTTACTGGTGGCTGCTGCCGCCGTCGCCGCTGCCGCCGCCGCCATGGACTGAAGTTGCCAAATCTCGTGTGTTGCACTTGGTTGATTTTGGTGATCAGACACCTTCGTCACCGCTTCTGTAGCTTACACGACTTGTCGTCTGCACGCAAAAACCACGTTGGGCGCCATCGTCGCAGTTAGGAAAATGTTTAGAGTCCAACACATTTTACATTGACCATATCTTTATTAATATTTCAAGCACTCCATAAAACATGCATTCACAATCGAACCAAACTAAACACTACCATTTCCAGTGCCATGCATGACTAGAGTATTCTCAGCTATTGCTTTACCTCATGCATGGTCACCTCATGAGGCTACCAACTGTTACTCATATATGAAATTAAGTCTGTGTGTAGTACTCAGGCAGTTGCTCCCAGGGTCTGGGGTGAGGTGTGTGTGTGGGGGGGGGGGGGATGTTATAGTATGGCATCATTTTCAACCGCCATCCCCATGCTGAACTAAGTTTGAAATTTTAGCCCCATTGTTTCTTTTTCCAATAATACACCTGGTACATATACAGAGCACCCCTCACCCCTCCCCGACCCCCACTCAAATCCTCATAGACCATGATAAATGGTATCCATTGTTTCCGGTAGCGAATGATATATGCGAGCTTGTTGTGTATGTACGGCAATGTGGTGTTTTGCAATCAGTGTACCTAGATTTACCGAGATCCTATACTGGTCGCAGGCTAAGTTTCCTCTATATCCAGATCTTCATCGTCACTGGCTAGATAAACTCCTATGTCACTTCCGGTTTTCTCTAGCTCAGCTTATAGTACAATGTCTGGCTGCCACAGTGTTTTTCAAGTCACCTCTCAAATGAGTGAAGACTAGGTGCTGTCACTACTGATCACTACTGATTCTGGTAGGTCATTCCGGGTGTGTACTACTCATATGGCAAATGAATGTTTCCTTGTATTTGAGTTTGCTCTTGGTTTAAACAGTTTGTATTGATAACCCCTGGTAATACCTGGATCTCTGATCAAGACACTACCACCTTCTGGATAGTATTTGTCTCTCGTTATTTTAAAGACCTCAATTATGTCGCCACGTATTCTTCTAAATTTAAGCGTTGGTAGCTTTAGGGCCCTGAGTCGGTCTTCACCCGGCAGATCTTTTGGTGAAGGGACGAGCTTTGTGCCATGACATTGGACACTTTCCAGTGCCTCAATATCTTTCTTCAAGTTGGGGTACCAGACTGAGTGTGCATACTCAAGACGTGCACGTACTAGTGCCATACACAGCAAGAGGAAATCTAAGTAATCAAATGAACGTCTAATCAGACCCAAGATACTGTTAGCTTTGTTGATCACATCATTCACTTGTATTGAAAATGTTAGCTAAGAATAATTGTATACTTCATCGATGTACTGGTGAAAAATTCAATGTCATATTCAAAGAGCAAATAGACGAGTCCTAATATAAAAAAAAAATAACCGCCTGCAAACATTTTAGCGCAAGCAAACAAATCTTGGACTCACAAAAAATGGAATATCAGAAACTTGATGGACGGGGGGTCCATCAAGTTTCTGATATTCCATTTCCCCCCCCATCCCCCCCCACCCACCCCTCCCCGAGCCTAAGTGGAACAACCACTTTTGCAGAGCGTGACAAAATGTACATCATCCCTTATGGTAATTTAGATTTATCTTTTACTATTTTGGTGCCTTTATGACTTGCAAAGCCTATATGGAAATCGCTACCATTGCGCAATGGTAAATATGCTATGGAGCAGGCTTCTATATGTGTATTTAATATACTGTCATAGTACTGTAAAACTAGAAATGTTTGTGCACAATTTAATTTGCGAATTTCGTGGGTAGGTGCAAAAACGCAAACTTTAATGGTCAGCAAACATTAATAGCCGGTCGGACCAAAATCACAAAATTAAACAGTCACAAAAACATTTATAGATGAAAATTGCAACTAACCCATCCATAATCATAACTCTGTAATTGGTCACAAAACTATTAAAAACACCACCATGATCATCAATGGCAGATCCAGTTTTGGGAAAAAGGGAGGGGGCCCACAAGCAAGGGTTTTCATGTGTTTCGTACGTGCGATCGAAAAAACCCTATGAAATTGAAGTATTTTGGTGAGAAAAGGGGAGAGCGTGCAGTCATGCATGATGGTGGCTCACACAGAGCAATAGCCACTACGCAGACCATCGCCTCAGCCTCAATAGGCAGATCCAGGGGGGGGCGCAGGGGGCGCACCCCCCCCCCCACCTTTCCCACCAAAACACTTCATTTTCATAGGGTTTTTCATGAAATCCCAAAGTGCGCCCCCCCCCCTTTCCAAAAACCTGGATCTGCCTATGTGACGTGGGGATTTGCTTGAGAGATGCGGGCGGCTCATGAGAGTATTGGGGGAGGGGACCTTGTGAGTATATGGCTGGGAAGGGGGAGGGGGCTTGGATTGAGAGAATATGAGAGCGTGAGAGAATGGTGGGCGGGGGACTTGTGAGTATATGGAGTTTGAAAGATGGCGATGGCTTGTAAGAGCATGGTGGGGTTGCTTGGTTGAGAGAATGACCTTCCTTGAGAGAATTGGAGGGAGGGCTTGTGAGTATATGGCGGGGGGTCACACTGTTTGCACACACTCTCAATTAATTGAACCCTGAAAAATCACCGAGTACTGAAACATTGTATGGCGCTCATGCTCACAATGAGGATTGCACCGTGCGAGGTGTGTTTTTGGGACATGCAAAGCTGAATTTTATGTGTAATGTACCCTTTAAACCATATAAATGGGGCCCATTTTGGTATATTTATTTGATGAATTAATTTATCAGTAATTAGCTGGATGTCCAGAGTTGCTCGGGGTGAAACAGATGAGATCCAGAACACATTAAATGTTTTTCCCTGCCTGTCCTGCAATCCGTCCTACATCCCTCCCACCAGTTCCCCCTAGTAAACTGTTCCAGAAGGTCCTTCAACTCATCTTGTCCCTGCCTGCCTCTTTCAGTAAACATGATAGAAGAAAAACCTGTAACTTATATTAAGGTGGCCAGTTGTTGTAGTATATATGTGGGTCATGTATTTTAATGATAAAAATAATTAATTATTAACATACTTATATTAGTACAAGAACATACATAAGTAGAATTATGCAACGAGTGCATTATGATTGAATTTATAAACATACTATTTCAGACTAAACAACGGATATGCGAAGCAAAAAGACATTCACATAAATGATTTATTGAGAGAAACATAAATGCAATATTCATGTAGCATAATATCTAGAATATTAAATTGAAAAAGAATATTTATAGCAAAACAACTGAGGGAATTTAATTGTCCGTGAATCTACTAATTGGAAACACTTCACAGTTTAGTACTTATGAACTGAGAACATTTCAAAACTGAAATTAAAACTAAAACTTTGAAGGGTGTTATCTTATAACACCTCCAACATAAAACACATATATGAAGCAAGATATACAAGACACAGGTCACCATTCAAAACTGACCTCTATGTGGATCCAAAATATCGGCTGGTGTCCCACAGCTTGCATCAGCCATGCAGGTAACATTAGCATTGTATGTCCATATTAAAATACAGACCGTGAGTGTGATGCACGTGAGGATGACCTGTCAAAACATGTTTGATAAATGGGGACCAGTTCTGTAGCACTGTTTTATTATACAACAGAAACGGCTGTATATGGTACACAATTGCATCAATAACCCTCACCACCAGACCAGACCAGGAATCAAACCCACAACCTTCTGGTCACGAGTCCAACAGATGCAATTCTTATAACCATGATGAAATTGTATTACAACCATTTTGAAATATTGATACAACCATTTGAAAATAAATCTACAATATGATACATGATAACTAAAACTAGTACGGTGATGAAAGTAACTAAATGTTGAAATAAAATAATTATCAATGTCAGACAAATCTATTATTCTTGCGGGGAAAGAGAACTATTGGTCTATTGCAAAAGTATATGTTATAAGTAAATCGACGCAACCATAGCGCAGACATGCTAATCATGCACATTATCTTTCATTCGCCTGACCTGCACCCGTTTAATGAGCAATGTGCCATCTGTTAGAGATAGGTTTGCTCAACACCCACCACCAGACTAGACCGGGAATCCCAACCTCCAAACCGAGGCTACTGTTGCAGGGAAGCGTTCGACCGTCCCGCTGAAATAGGACGTTATGATTCCCTGTTGGAGGTTGCGGAAATCCCTGTTATCCACTCGGCCACAGAAGCACCCTACAAAAACTGCCAGCGTGCGTGATGTGGGTCACTACACTGCCAACAGACGTCCCTGACATTGTAGAACTTAACGTAGACACCAATATCCTTTTCACAGACTGAATGCTTTAGATCACGTTTTCCGTCACCTTTAGACATTTAGTAAAACTTTACGTGAAGCTCCTCTTTCCGAGGCACATATATACACATTTGTTTGGGTGAATCCTCAGTAGCCAATCGTCACTCCATTTTTGTAGCATAATTGTCCAGTAATTCCACTCTGAGGATCAGAGGTTCAGAATGTTCAGAATTCTGAACATTCTGAACCTCTGATCCTCAGAGTGAGTAATTCCAGCTCATGCTGGAAATTCTCGGAGTCCTTCACAGAAGCAATTTCTATGAACACTTTAGTGTTTTCAGCGAATAGGTAGGCATCGCAGTCCACACAGTCTGGTAGGTTTTTCATGTATATCATGAATAATACTGAATAATACTGGCCCGAGGACACTCCCCAGGGGAATGCCACCCATCACTAGTGCCTAAACAGATGTTACCCCATATAACACAACTCTCTGTATTCGGTCTGTAAGGATTGTGGATATCCATGAGTACTAGAACACTTTATCCATATGATGGATATGATGATTCCATATGATATAAGTTTTCCCATCAATCTTCTGTGGAGAACTATGTCGAAGGCCTTCATAAGTCCATGTAAACTTATCAAATGTGCCTCCCTTGTCCAGGATTTTTGTTCACGCAGATCTATTATATCCTGTATTATGGATTCCATCACTTTACACACCACACTGATAAGATCTACATAACTTTCGAACTGTTCTTAGGGAACAATCATAAATAATGATACCGGGGGGTCGTGGGTCGTCCAAACAGGTGGGGGTGTTGGTCAACTTTTCCGATTCCTTTTGGGGGGTCGCTCAACTTTTTTATTATGCTACAGTATTTTTTATCAAATATTTTCTTGTAGCAATTGTACAGAAATGCAATGACTATATAAAAGACTTTGTCTATACTGAATGCTCATCTGCAAAAGATCTAATTCACTATTTGAGTATTACTACTTGCTTTTGTGCTAAAAATCAGCCAAACCTGGATAGCTTTCACCAATTCCATTGGCATCATCAGTCCTAATGACTTGCCGCCAAAAGGTTAATCTTCACGTGATAGTGGTGTGACGTCGGCGGCGGCTATATGATGGATATGATGATCCCCGATGCAGTTTTCCCATCAATCTTCTGTGGACATTGAAAACGAGGTTTGACCAACATAGGCGCCCCAGCAGCACTTCATCACATGTATCTTTGCACCTCCACCAACCGGACAGAGAAAGCCACACCATCACGATGGACAACATCAAGATATTGGACCGTGATCCATGCACATTCGAGAGGAAGATTAGAGAGGCCATTCATATCAGACTTAGGGAACAATCAAGAATGTGGGGGCCGGGGGGGTTCAGCAAATCCTGTGGGGGGCCGCCGACGTCACACCACTATCAAGTGACGATTAACCTTTTGGCGGCAAGTCATTAGGACTGATGAAGCCAATGGAATTGGTGAAAGCTATCCAGGTTTGGCTGATTTTTAGCACAAAAGCAAGTAGTAATACTCAAATAGTGAAAAGACTTTTGCTTTAGGGACCATTCAGTATTTATGACAGAGTGGGGTGGAAGGATTTTCCATAATTGCTGTGAAAAAAATAATAGCCTCCCCTCTGAAACTTCTGTGAAAAAATTGGTAACCCCCCCCTCAATTTCATGTGACAAAAATTGATGACTCCCCCCCCCCCTCAGTTAACTAAAATCCTATTTGATGGATATCTATAATATATATAAAACAGTAAATTTTAGTACAGAATCTCTAAAAAAAATAGGGGTAACATTTTTATAAAAAAAATTGTAGCCCCCCCCCCTCAAAAGTGTGTGAAAAAATTGATTGTGATTGATTGATTGTGAAACCTCAGTAGCCAATCGTCACTCCATTTTTGTAGCTTAATTGTCCAGTAATTCCAGTTCATGCTGGAGCCCTTCAAAGAAGCAATTTCTATGAACACTTTTAGACTATTTAGTGTTTTCAGTGAATAGGTAGGCATCGCAGTCCACACAGTCTGGTAGGTTTGTTGTGTATATCATGAATAATACTGGCCCCCTGCAAACATTGTGACAAAAGTTCATGGCCCGCGCTAAAATCCTCCTACCCCACCCTGTCATAAATACTGAATGGTCCCTTAGCCGGGGTGGGGGGAGTGGTAACTCAACTTTTTGAAATGTTGATAGGTGGGGTCGGTTAGCTTTTTCTTCAAGCTCCAAAAATGGACGACCCCCCCCGGGTATTGTTATTTATGATAGTTCCCTTAGTGTATTCATTGGTTCAATCTGCCCAAAGATATTCTATAATATCTTTGATCTGCCCACCAACAAATACGCTTGCGGCAAATGATCTACATGATCTAGGCAGACGAATCACACTTTATTCGAATAAACCTGCAAGCGTACCGTATCAAACTAAACCCAAAACCAAACTAAACTAAAACTTGTTGGGGTGTTAAATCAAATAATATAAACAGAGAGTAATCCTGACTGATTAAGTGTTAAATGCAAGTTAATACCGATGAATTAGGATACCTACTTTGTGCGGATATAGGGAGAAAATATTTACGATGCTCCCTTTTTATTCTATTGTGTTGCTACTTTTGACAGTGCCACTGGCACTGGTTGTATGTGAGCATGATTTTCCTGATCTGCTGGCATCAAACATAAAAGAAAGGAAGGGTGAAGCATACTTAATGGATAACGACAAAGACAGTCAATCGAGGATGAATAATGACCTCAAACGGAAGAATAATCTTTTCGAAGATAAACTGAGTATCAAATCAAATCATATTGAAATGGAAAGGGGGCCTCTGCTATCAACATTAGATGAACATCCTTACTTTCCTCCAAATAAAGATGGCATAACTAGAGTCAATGCTACTGATTTATTGTTGCATAAAGGTAATGCCAATCTTGATGATAAAAAAATACAGCTTCCGCAAAATGAAATAGAGAAAAGAGTCGACACACCTGTTCAAAATGAAAATCTGAATGCATTAAAAAATGAGGAGGATCATGGGATGGTCAATGAACAGCCTTTCAAATTTCACGATCCTAATGCAAATATGCTTCCTGATCAGCCCCCAGCGGTTCATTCATGGGAAATACCTAATAGAAATTCAGTTGGACAGAACAATTTGCAAGACAATAACCCTGACATGAGATATGATAGGCCCGATAACAAAAATCATGAGGAGAATGAGCAGAAAAAGAACAAAAAGAAGTACCCGACAGCTCCTCCTCGACCAAATCCAGAAGACCGCGACAATGCGGCGTGGTTCGAAGAATTCCAGCAATTCGCACTGCCAGCATCTGTAGATATGAATATAAGGATCCGGCGTGCAACGGTCCCTCAGGCAGGCTCGCCATGGCCAATGCCACAGAGGTACAAACCGAGAAAAAGGCGCTACTTCATTAATCCGGAGACTTTTCTCATGCAAGTGTCTGGTGAATCATGTGATATTTTAGACGTTGCTCTTCGACGCACAAGAACCAATACGTTCGGAGTGATCAAACCGAAGGCAAACAGTTTCCGTTTCTTCCATACAGAGTCCGACAATTCAGACGTATTAGAGAACATGATAGAGCTGAAACAACTCAACTTGAATGTGACAAAGGAATGCAATGACTTTTCAATGCCCCATCTTGATATGGATGAATCTTATGAGATTCGCATGAGGAAAGGCGCCGTAAACATCAAAGCCAGAGAGGTTTGGGGTGCGGTCCGAGGCCTCGAAACATTCAGTCAACTTGTTTATGAGGATAAACTCGGCAATTTCGTGGTTAACAAGACAGAAATTGAGGATTTCCCTCGTTTCCCCCATCGTGGAATTCTGCTAGATACTGCAAGGCATTACATCTCCAAGGAAACAATTATTGCCAATTTAGAGGCGATGGCACAAAATAAAATGAACGTTCTGCACTGGCATATTGTTGACGAACAGTCATTTCCATTCCAGAGCAAAGTGTATCCAAACTTGACCAAAATGGGAGCATATGATGAAACTCACATCTACACGCACGAAGTGATCGGGGAAATTATCGAGGAAGCAAGATACCGAGGAATCCGAGTAATCCCTGAATTCGACACACCGGGTCACACTTTTGCCTGGGGCCTCGGCCATGACCACCTGCTTACTCCATGTTACGATTATTCCAACAATCCAAACGGCTTTTACGGACCGGTTAACCCAATTCTCAAGTCCACATATCGCTTCTTGCAAAACCTGTTCACTGAAGTGTTGTCGGTGTTTAAAGACAAGTACATGCACCTGGGCGGAGACGAGGTTCCCATCGAGTGCTGGGAGAACAACCCGTTTATCCGCAACTTCATCCAGAGGAATGAGCTGCAAGACGTCAAGGATGTGCTCAGTCTGTACGAGCGCAAACTGCTGGAAATCATGAACAAGATTGGTGCGGGGCGGGACCAGGGCAGCGGCTACATCGTCTGGCAAGAGGTGTTTGACAACGGAGTGCAGCTCAAAGCGGATGCCATCATACAGGTGGGTGCCAATAGGGGCTAGATTTTCATCATATTGTTATGATAAGAATACGGTAAATGTATAGCAAATAAATCAGGGTCAGGATGAGGTAGAAAAGTGCTACTCATCAGCAGGACGAGTAACCCTCAAATCTCTACTCGTCCTGCAAAAAATGTACTTGTCCTCCTTGCACAAACTCTATACTTGTATGCCCAATTGACCACAATTGCTACTGGTCAAAAGGAAGAGTTGCTAAAACATTCTACTCGTCCTCAACAAGTTTTTACGCGTCAATACAAGTGGACGAGTGGGTAATCCTGACCCTGTAAATCATATATTAGTAGAAATAGTGTCTGTTTGTGACTCAGAAATAATTTCCTATTTTGGTATGACTCTGTCAGCTGAGTAATTATATGCTATCTTCGTCTGACAATTGCATTGATAATTACAAATCCCAAAACCATAAACTAGACCTTAAAATATGACAAAATGTATCGTAGGTTAAGGCAGCTAATGCATAAATTAAGAATTGATGCGTCAGGAGCAGCAGATTGGTTTTACATCACTGGAAGGCAGCACACGACGTAACTAAGAAACCTCTGAATAGTCTGATGCCGGCAACTGACATGGCCTAGAAATATTCACCAATTGCCCATGTTTGTGTGACTTACCAGGTGTGGATGGGCGACGCGTGGGACGTGGACCGTGTGTCTAAGAAGGGCTACCGCGCCATCTTCTCCACCTGCTGGTATCTCGACTACATCGCGTACGGGCAGGACTGGCACAAGTACTACAACTGCGAGCAGCTGTCCAGCCTACTTGACTACACCATCGACAATGACACCAAGCTCATCGGCGGGGAGGTAATGTTACTTCAATGCAGTCACTGAGTCCCATTGTTGGTTTACTTCTAGAGACACGCACCTCGACCTACAGTAGGTAGGGGCTTCCTACCTACGGTAGGTCGGGGTGTGGGTCTCTAGATGTATCGAACAAACATTGGGACTCAGTGACTGTGCTTCAAAGGGTTCAAGGGGAAATGTTATCATGTATGGGCCCATATGACCCATGTGCTTTTTGACTAATCAGGTTAATATGATGCCAAGGCCTCTAACGACCAGAGTGATTGAACTTGTGGAATATATCACATATATCACATCTATACCCTTTCTAAACTGACGTCTCCTGTATCTAGGCATGCATGTAGACAGAGTAATCCCTTTCTAATCCGATGTCTCCTGTATTTAGGTGTACCTGTGGAAAGAGTGACCTCTTTCTAACCTGACGTCGCCTGTATCTAGTCGTGTTTGTGAACGGAGTGACCCCTTTCTACCTGATGTCTGCTATATCTATGCATGCCTGTGGACCTCTTTCTAACCGGACTTCTCCTGTATCTAGGCATGCCTTTCGAACCCAATGTCTGCTGTATCTAGTCATGCCTGTGGACAGAGTAATCCCTTTCTAATCCGATGTCTCCTGTATCTAGGTGTACCTGTGGAAAGAGTGACCTCTTTCTAATCTGACATCTCCTGTATCTAGGCGTGCCTTTCTAACCTGATGTCTCTATGCATGCCTGTGGACAGTGACCCTTTTGTGACCCTTTTCTAACCAGCCATCTCCTGTATTTAGGCGTGTATGGACAGAGTAACGTCTTTCTAACCTGACAACTCCTGTATCTAGGCGTGCTTGTGGACGGAGTGACCTTTCCAACCAGCCATCTCTTCTATCTAGTCATGCCTGTGGATGGAGTGACCTCTTTCTAACCTGACGTCTCCTGAATCTAGGCGTGCCTTTCTAACCTGACGTCTCTATGCATGCCTGTGGACAGTGACCCTTTTGTGACCCTTTTCTAACCAGCCATCTCCTGTATTTAGGCGTCTGTGGACTGAGTAACCTCTTTCTAACCTGACAACTCCTGTATCTAGGCGTGCCTTTCTAACCTGGTGTCTGCTGTATCTAATACATGCCTGTGGTCAAAGTAACCTCTTTCTAACCTGCGGTCTCCCGTGTCTAGGCGTGCCTGTGGACGGAGTGGGCTGACGACGCCGTGGTGCTGTCGCGGCTGTGGCCCCGCGCGTCGGCCGCCGCGGAGCGACTGTGGAGCAGTAAGGAGGTGCGCGACCACCAGGCGGCAGCACCGCGTCTAGAGGAGCACCGCTGCCGCATGAAGCGACGGGGACTCCAGGTCGGTCTTTTTTCATTGCTTTGATCGTTTTTTTTCTTCTTTTTTTTATTCATGCTTGGGTTATTACAGTGATTAATCTAGATGCGAGTCCAGGTTTTAGCCTAGGACTCTTTTTTTTTTTCCAAGAGGATGCAAAGAATTAACAACTGTGCATCCCATGAGACCCCTAAAATATTTATAGTTTGTTAGTGTTATGTATGGGAGCCCTTAGAGACTCAATATTGCCAATTTCTAGTTTATTAATGATTTTTTTTTCAGTTTATAAATTGGCTCCCTTATTTTTTTTTTTAAGAATCATAAGAATATAAAATAATATATATATATATATATATATATATAGAAACAGTAAAAATATGTTTACATTTAATTAGTTAAAATATTGTACATGTGAAGTTCGAAAACATTTTGATGACTAGAAATGAAACTACATGTATAAAAACACTTGTATAGATATTTTTACAAATAAGTTATCACAGTAAGAGAAGCATTTTTTAAAAGCCTAGAGCTTTCCTAACAGAAGGAACATGAATTTTGGACAAATGGTTAGACAGAAAGCACATGTATTTGGATTTAGAATCATAACTGTATATTCATCAGCAAAATTGGCACATATACAAAAGCTTGTGCAGGGCAGACAGCATGGGAGCCAAAATGCATGTGTCATTTGCTTATATTAATGGTTATATGAAGTTAAAATGAAATCCAATAATTGAATTGGAGTTTTTCAGCATATACATATGAATTGGAGTTTTTCAGCATATACATATGCTCCGCTGACAGTGCAACCTTTATTAAATTTTGAACAAGATAAAAAGCTTATTTTACCAACGGAAAAATTATTGTTACAGGGAACAGGTAATCCCAAGTTAGATTTAGATGAAAACCTATTCAAAACCGTCCAAACATTCATAAGTGAGACAAACAGATTTAGTTAGTAAATGAAATATGTAATATGTTTGAAGTCTAATTTGAAGTCTAATTTTGCTATCTGAATTACGTATATATATATATGTGTGTGTGTGTGTGAAGATCAGAGCATCTTGTATTCTAATATGTATGTAATCATCAGAAAATAAATTCTTATTAAATGAAAATGATACATATTTAATGGGCTAATCACAACTATTTCCCAGTGAAAGTTTTTTTTTTTTTTTTTGTTTTTATATAGAATTGAAGCACTGCATGTAGTTGTTTCTTTTATTGCAAATGGGATGATTTTTTTGTAGGGTGGGGGTGGGGGGGCGGTGAATTCAATCAAGATATAGTTACAGAATTAAAAGTAAGGGATGGTGGAAGAGAAGCGTTTATTTTTTGTTTTCCTATTTTATATCAGGAGACAATATGACAATTGTAATGTAGAGGTGTAAAGCAATTTCTAACTTTTTAATACTTTAAAGTGCAGATAAAGGGACATGGGTGGAATCATAGTACATTACTGTTATTTTTCTGCAATTATAAAATCCAAAATGAAATATTTCACATGAGTTTGTGTATAATCTGAAATATTTTGATGGTTTCTAAATGTGTTATTAAAAATTTGTATACACTACGCTAAGCAGATCACATGTACTTATCATTGATCTGCTCTTGAGTAAGTTTTCTGTTTTGTTTCTACAGACTATTAAAAGATTGATAGGCTATCACATTATGTATATTATGTGCCATATAATAAAGTAGCTCAGTAAATTGCTATCTCTGAAGAAGACAAAGTGATATACATCTATTGGAATTGTATAGCTCTATAAAGTGTCTAATATCACAAACTGATATAGTTTCTCATATTTCACTCATACATTATGTGATATGCTATTTCTCGCAAAGTAAACACTTATCAAACAAATGGCCTAACACGTTTTATAGTTTAAGGCTCTGTGGTCCGTTCAATATCCACCTCACGCATGTTTTGTTTTCAGGTGGGCGTGGCGGGAGGCCCTGGAATCTGCACCAAATACAAGTCGACATCTGGCGACAGGGCAAGGTCAAAGTTCATACTCGCACAGGATGTAAGACTTTTTATCACACATTGACGTGTAATTTCAGTGGTTATCATGCTGTTGGCCTGCCTGATAGCCCTAGACCTTGTATCATGTCTCTTCGAAATGATGCAAGATAGTATAGGTCCATTACCAGGCTTGTCCTATACAGTACAAATTGCAAATAAGTGTACCTCCAAACCGCGAATTAAAACGAGAAAATTTGCAGTTTCACACCACTAAACTGCAATTTTCTCGTTGCAATTGCGGTTAATTGCGGTCATTTGCAAATTCCATATTTCCCAAGAACCAAGCGAATTCTTTCAGAAGATCATGAACTGGTGCAATGTTACTTCGCAAATCTTTGTGAATTATCTATTTGCATAAGATATGCAATCACGCTAATGATATGCAATCACCTGCAAGCATACAAATTAGATTGCAAATGAGATATATGTAAATTGTGAATAAATCTCAAAACCGCGAATGGGGTCCACTAATTCGCAACTTGTACTATATTCATAGGGTCAGGATTAGATGGAAAGCGCTACTCGTCTGCAACTTGTCCTGCAAAAGATTTTCATCATTCTCAAACTCAATACTCGTGTGCCAGATGAACCAGAATTTGATACTCCTCCACAAGGTTTTACCAGTCAATACAAGTGGACGAGTTGCTAATCCTGAACTGTATTCCAGAAATTGAATGCGTCATAACAATGCCCCTCACACTCAGGGTACAACGTACAACACTCACTTTTACCAAACTTATTTTGATTTGAGATGTTGATGTTGGAACTAAAGTGCTTCATGTAAACTAGATGACTTTGTTCCTTAAATTATAGAAAAACAGGCATATAATATATGCTTCATGGCTTTAAACGTTTTTACTTAAATTACTACTTAAACTGGGACGTGCATTTAGAGTGACAGATAATACTCATTCATAGAACAAATCACTGCAAAAAATATCCCATTCAGGCCGCACAGATGACTCTTTAACACTTTCTGCGTGGCCCAGTAATCTGCCGGAAGAGTGGGTCAGTCCCCCGGATGCTCTCCTACTTGGATATGAACTACAAATATATGCTATAGTATAGAACTAACAGCCATGGGCTTTTAGCTTGAAAAATGATCATTTAGGGTGTAGGCTTTTGTATGAATGTGTATTTACATTGGCATTTAATCTTCTACATTTTGATACTGTCAAAAATTGGGGACTGTGCCTTCCTAAGTTCCTATGGAGATAAACTATTGTACAGTGATTGTATATACAGTAGAACCTCCAATTAAGACCACCTCTATAATAAGATCACTATTCACGGTCCCATAAAGCTACCAAAATGAACCTCTGTATAGAGACCACCTTTCTATTTAGACCACCTAACACTGATCCCAAAGGTGGTCCTAATAGAGAGGTTTTACTGTAGTTGTATGTATAAGAAGTAGGGCACGTTTCCTCTTACATCGGAATTTAATGCTGTACATTTTGATACTGTCAAAAATTGGGGCTGGGCCTTCCCATGGAAATAGACTCTTTGCACGGTGATTGTATATAATGTGTAAGAAGTAGGGCGTGTTTCCACAGGACGAGCGTGCTGACGGCGGCGGTGGCGCGGCGGTGCCTGCGGCGGCGCGGCGGGCGGTGTACCTCGTGGACATGAACGCCATGTACGTCGTGCCGCTCGTTCTCGTCGTTCTCGTGTGCGGAGTCGCCCTGCTCTCCACCGTACAGGTGAGGCGCGCAGTTAGAGGATACTTATTGGTCTTCTTGCTGCTGCAGCTGCTGCTGTTACTGCTGCTGCTGTTGCTGCTGCTGCTGATTCTGCTGCTGATGCTTCTGCTGCTGATGCTTCTGCTGCTGATGCTTCTGCTGCTATTACTGCTGCTGCTGCTGCTGCTGCTGTTACTGCTGCTGTTACTGATGCTGTTACTGCTGCGGCTGATGCTGATGCTGCTGCTTTTTAGGACCCAGTAATCCAATATTCAAACTGTCTTATGCAGTCTAATGTCTTATGTGAGAACCGTTAAACATTCCAGGGTAACAACAGAAAAAAAGGAGGAAAAAAATGTCCAAAGCCACACAAAAGACTACATGTACACAGATATTGACAATTACCGGTATTAATTCCATAATATACCTAAGTGTTTGGTTCTATGCGTATTAAAAGGCCATGTTGATTAGATAAGAGCAAATGGAACAGTAATTATTTGAAAAATGCTTTCATATTTTGTACAATTTTTACCATGTTTTGATCAATACACAAACAATGACAAAATAATAAGTTTACAACTATTTAAACTCAATTTGAACAGTAAAAGAATATGAGGAACATTTTATTCGTAAAGAAGGAACAATTTTAAGACCAAACAAATCAAAATTTAACATTTTTCTAAAGTAAGGCATTATGGGGAACTTATACTTAATAAAAAACAGATCTTTTATCTGTACATATGAACATGATCAAATATCTACTGTTTAAGTTTCTTTGGTGTTGTACATCAAGTAATTCCGCTTAAACTTTAAGAGATTTCAGTATTGAATTTTATGTGTATTCCGTCCTAGTAATAACCTTGTGGATATGGACACACACAAGGCAAGTACAACTACATGCCAGGAAAATTTTTATTTGGGATTTAATCATGTCAAGTTTGCTATTATCACCTATTAAATTGTAAGATTTAGTGTACGAGTATAAAGCAATATATAAAATTGAAAATACAATTTCATATTAATTTCATGCTAAAACCAGTACAACTGGGACACTTTTGGAAGGTTTTTCTGTATCATGTTTTTTTACATCTTGTCATAATCTGATGAAACTTGGCATGATAATTAAGGGCTGTTAAAAGGATTTCTGAAGAAAACACAAACTTCCATCACCCCATTTCAAGCTGACAGTCCCTGTACATACCTCATAGTATTACTTTATCATCAGCATATTGTGCTGAAGACGTTTCGAAGAAGCAAAATGTATTCACAGAAGTGAGAGAAGAAATTGTTGAGTACAATTATTTTGATAAACCCCTTATTTCAGTCAAATCCTTCATAAATATCCTAATAAATGGAACAAAAAATGAGGATGAGGATGATGACGAAATCGTATGTTCAAACATATATTTGACTTCAATGATACTCAAAGTTTTTAATGAATTCAGTATATATAACTAACTTACATCTTATTAATTATAATCATAACAATGCATATCGTTTTATGAACTTTTGAACAAATCAAACACAACTCTTATTTTTAATGTGTGTGAATAATATATATGTGTTTCCCAGTATTTGCGATAGATGTAGCTAAAGACAGGTTTTACAACCCTAAGTTTCCATTTGACTATATCAAGTGACCCTGGCGGGCCTCAACTCAAGACCCCAAGGTTGTGTCAGAGACCAGAATGATACCATCATCCCAAGCAGCGAGGGCCACTTGATATACATGTACAAGTAGTCAAATGGAAGCTTAAGGTTGTAAAACCTGTCTTCAGCTATGTCTATCGTTGGTAGAAATATGCTTGCTAAAAAGATGTGAGAGATAGAGAAGTTTGAAGACTATAAATAAATTCTATTGAATAACCAGGGTATGAAATAGAGCCTACCCGGCGGCCCGGTTCCTGCTGATTTTGGCCTGGGCTGGCTGGTTTTAAAAGTTCACGGCCGAGTGGGTAGGCTACTTTTTGGGAGTTCTAAATATCAACATAATAAAGGGCCGTACACTTTTTGCTAGGGCCGGCTACTTTTTATAGTTGCCGACCCTGTGGTCCGTAAGCAAATTTTGATGAGTTTCATACCCTAGAATAACCCCCCCATTTCAGGGTTCTGACGGTGTGTGGGCCGGGCGTGGCGGTCGGATCGTGCACCTGCTGACGTACCCTGTATCCGGGGGCTCTGCAGGACGGCGGGGCGTCCGCGGACTCCTCTCGGTCTTCATGCTGTTTGTGGTCGTCTGGTGCATCTGGTCCTCGCCCATGTGGCTGAATGCCTGGGAGAACCACAGCGGCGGTGCCAGCAAGGCAGGCAGCGACGCAGTCGGGCAATGAGAACGTGCAAAATGGAAGCTTGGATTTGGTCAACAAGGCTACAATGCGTGGTTGAAACATTGGGGTGGGGGGTGGGGGGTTGAGAATACGGGATAGGAGGGGTGTATGGTGGGAAGTGACCCTGTGGGCCAATGAGAACGTGCAGTCTGGAAGCTTGGATTGGTCAACAAGGTTACAATGCCTGTGCGGAATGTTTGGGTGGGGGGGGGGGGGGGGGTGGATGGAGAAAAATGGGTAGGGGGGGGGATGATGGGAAGTAGACTGGGACAGAAAGAGGTGGTGAGGTGTGGGAACACTCACAGCAAGCTTAGACTGGTCTATTTAGTGTCAGCCTTGGGGAGAAACATCGCACCATTAGGAGGGGGGATAGGTGGGTAGCCATTAGAAGGGAAATGAGAATGTATGAACAGCAAACTGGGAAATTACACCGGTGAACATAGTCATAATGCGTGGGGGGAGAGTCACAATGAACAGTATTTTGAGGGTTTGAAACATTTTATATTTGACCATCAAACATAACGACTGTCCATGCAATGAGGAGGCTGTAGGGTTGTCATTTGCTAGTAAACGTCATGCTGCTCAAAGTAAGATATAAAACTGCACTTTTCGGATGAAGCCGACTCCTTAAAGATAATGCTCAGTCAAAAATCTACGTGTTCTGTAAAATTCAGGATCAATGAATGATACTTTTTTTCCAATGCAGGTGTAAGGCAAATAAGACTGGTATTCTCCTCTTGTTTGATATTTATTACATATATAAAATACCATACTGTCTTATCAATTAAAACATATGGTCATGGGATGTTACCTAATTGAATGATTTTTGGCAGACGTACCATGTATTTCTAAAGGAAGACGTAATATTTAACATTACAGCCATATGTGACTTCTTACATACAACGCAAAAGTTACATCTGATCTTTGGTCACGTTTTCACATGTTTTGATGGGTTTCCTGCCCACTGTTTATGGTGTGGTATTTCATTGCCCTAGATATTATAATATCCTGTTTAAATGAAAGGAATTTTCAGAATGCGCAAAACATCATATTATCGTTTCTATTAAATCATACTTGTTCAGCCACTGAGCTTAGCCTTTAACTTGCTGTAAACAAATCTCATAGTGTACAGTGGAACCTGTCCATATGGACATTTTCAGGTTTCACTGCTCATGGGTAATTTAAAAAAGAATAGAGCTGCATAGATTAAGTAGATTAAGTGGAAAATTGATTACAAATATTACTTTATTTATTTGATTTTGTAATTATTTGGACGTGAACTAATTTGCCAGGTTTGTGTTATTGATGAGTATGTCAGATTTGTAATTCAATCATATGACACCACAAAATCTGCATTTATTTAATCTTGTCTAATGAAAAATTGTAAAATTAATCATTTGTAATGACAAAAATGTGTACTGTTTTGTGAATAATTGTCAGGGCCCGTATTCTCGTGCCGAAAATATATGCTATTCTCAAAAAATTCGCAACAAAAATGCTATTTTAACTGCCGATTAGGCGACACCTAAATAGGTCTCGCCGCGATTTAAGCATGACAAAGTAAAAGGCATTATTTAAGCATCAAATGGCATCTTTTACTTAGATCTAGAAACATCTTTCATAAACTAGAGACAAGACTGTAGAATACAAATCTTAATGACTTTCCACTGACTTTATTCTCAAAAACAAAAACTATAGATCTACATACATAGTACAATAGTACAAAAGTATTGATCGACATTAGTCCATATAGGACGTTGAACGTTAGACTATACTCATAGTCTTATAGATCTACTTATTTTGTATCAAATTTAAATACTTGTTTAGTACCATTCATACATATGCCTATTGCATTTTTTTAAATTAATTATATACTGTATGTTAAACAAAGGTGGACTTTTAACAGTTTTTGTTTTGGTTTGTTGCTCTTGACATATTCAATACGTCATTGAAGCAAAGGTTTTTTTTAGCCTTGTGGATGTCGACAATTCAATACATCATTGGCATATGCCATTGTTTACAAATAAAGCAGACGATACAGCTGTCAAAACAATAACTTTTTTCTCCAGAAAACGAAAATTAATAATAAGCCTTGTCGCACGAAAAGATGCGAAAATTCGTTGGTGAGAATACCATTTTCTAAACGAATCGAAAAATATATTGCTGTACGAGAATACCATTTTAAATGTTAAGATATGTTCAGTAACGATCATCAATTAAAATACTCAGAATTTTAATGGTAGTCATGTATCACATATGTATAAAATTGAATCTCAAGAATTCGTATGACGGACATTTGAAGCCAATTTCTATATAGGCAGTTGGATGTATATATCATGAACTCCAAGGTTGTAAAGAAGATATTCCAAATCATGCGAAACTTCAAGTTTTTCAAGAGGCTATCATGTAAAGTATTATGAGAGGAAATAGGTATTATCTTAAGTTAGCAATAAATAAGTGTTATCAGAGTTTGAGATAAACGCTTCCAACTGTATTTGGGTAGAAAAAAGACTCAGCTGCTGGTATCATAAAATATATAACAAAATAATGTCAAATAATCAGTTCGGTATGAATTTTTGTTACTTCAACATCAGACATTGAACATTTTTTAACATTCTTCATATCTGATGAAGTTCTAAAGGCACGAAAATTAACAATTTAGAGAATATATGTACCGTATATGTAATATACCAGATTTTCTATTGAGTCTAACTGTAATTTACATTCCATGTGCTACGTTAATTGGATTTGCGATCAATAGCACGTTATTATCATATGGTGCACGCTGCAGCTGCTGCTTGGGACATCATTTTCCATCCCGTCACTTGCCATTTAAGGAATGATTCAATGTGTTGAAATGTCACAGAAAAAACGGTCGTGTTAAATGTGTTATTGAACAAGTGACTGTAAATGCAATACAGTTAATCCTTGCAGTAATGTGGACGCCTCACTAAAAAGCCACTTTGCAATTAAGGACACATATTTGTTCTCCTTATTGCTATATATTGTCACTAAAAATGTTTCTCTCATGGGGACATCTCTCAACAGGGGACACTTTCTTACTCCTACTTGTGTGACTAATAGCGAGGGTTTACTGTATTATTTTGTTTGTGTGCCTTAAATAGGAGGGTTCCTATTCACAGTGACTCCCTTTTGGTTAAAGGAAATAAAGTACCGCAATTTAGTGTTTTAAAGCCTAGGCGCTATTGAAGAAATATATCATGGTTTTGAAATCAATTCGGTGAATATTTCCTGAGGTTACGATGTATAACGGCCGATATTTTCTTATACCAGCTCTCATATTGTGCGGTTTGAAATTGTCTATAATCCCCTCCGGAGATTTCAATTAGGGACTAGGCTTTAAAACGAAGAAATTCAGTATTTTGCACTCTGGAAATATCCATTCCAAACTCATATAGATGTCACCTAATCTTATATTCTGTGAATATTTTAGGCATCAAATTCATCAGTTTCACTATTGAAATATTTGTGCTTTTTAGACGTCCTCATCTAACCGCCCACCTAATCGAATATTCCATGAATATTGCGTCAAAATCAAAGTCATTTTTTCTGTTTTGTGCACATTTCACAATTGGAATGTGCATTTATTGCCTTCACCTAATCATATATTCTATGAATATTGTGTGATTTGAAATCAAAAATTGTTGCTTGATCATTTTATGTGCTTTTATAAGATATTTTCATTGATTGTTCTTCCTATACTCCATTGTGTATATTTGATTGAAAATGTTTTGTTTTCTGTACCTTTGAGATTTATAAATACAAGGAAAATTCTATAAGGTATTATAAGGTATTCTAAAAATAATGATTGTTGATTCTTCTATTGAAATCAGTTGTTTTGTGCTATATTTGCTTGTTAATATTTATAACATATTTTTTTTACAATTTACTTGTTTGAGTATGCTGTATGTATGATTGTAAAAATAAACACTGTTATTTACGGTTTGATATTACAAACAAAACTAATTACTTATTATTTGTTGCAAGTTTTCTAATATAAATTTTGATTTTGAGTAGTTAAATAACAAAATAATGACATTATGTAATTCAAATTTTATTAACAAATATGTGATTTGTGAATAAGAATTCTGCTTTAAGACAATATTTTATGGTACTGATTTTGTCCTCAAATGTTAACTTCAGTAATAGTTAGAAGAGCTGCGTTCGGCAGATACCTCAGTTATATTTTCACATTTGCATCATACCATACAATGGTAGATTTTTCATATGATGATCAGAAAAAATCCACTATCAAATGTACTACTGACATAACATTTGAAGCACAAATGCAGTACCACATCACATGATCACTCACACAACAACAGTATCTGATCAAGTACTATATACAAGAGCCTACAGCTACCGTCCTTCGTATGTACACATTGAGAAAACTGGCTCATCCACCGCAAGTTCTAAGTCAATATTTTTTCCGTTTACCTTTTGGAAAAATCTTTTCCAATTCAAGCTGTATTTTCTCACGTAAAATTCAACAACGTTGACTTTACGGACAGAGAACTGTTTATGAATCCAGTAAATTCTCATTAACAAGGTCAAGAAAAAAAAACATTTGGAAAAACACGAACTTTGTACAATCAGAATTATAACATTTCATAATAACAACATAATGTCAATCAATTCACCTACGTTGAACACACTATTTACAGTTAACAACCCATCGCCCAATACAGTGCGACAATGCACTCCTTCCTGGGGTCACAAAGAACTATGTGAAATTTCTTACTTCCTTGCTGTTTCTTACTTCCGATGACAAAATTAGGAGCCTTTGCCATTTGAATATGTTAAAAACTGTTTAAGGCTGTCGATGGAATTCAGAAATTTCACATGTGTTATTTATTGCATTCAGAAGCTCACTTGTGCACTCTATCCCAAAGCCTGCCGAGCAGTCAGGATCTACACAAAAATGCCTACAGCACCGCCATTCAGTTATCAATATTACACACCCATGTGGAGAAATTTGCAGCATTGTCTTGACCTGACTTTTGCTTTAAAATGGCATCAGAGCTTCCAAATACTTTAAGGTGGTTCTACAAGTTTCCACTGGAAAATTTGTGGACATCACCAAATTTATTTTGATGTCAAATACGTGTACACTATTCAAGACCTGCAAAAATTCTCAAATGCATGAATTATGACTAGAATTTTCGTAACAATGATACAGAAAAAGCAACTGCAACAAATTTTCATCCGTAGTGCATTTTCGCCACCAATGACAAATATTTTTTTTCACATAAAACAAACAAAAAATTGTAATCTTCATGTACAAACGTGAATAATCATAGAAAATGTATTTCACAAAATTAAGCTTTGAATGATCCCAACATATGGATTGAATTTCAAATAAATAAATAAATAAATAAATTGAAATACTCTTCATCGGAAATTCATTATGAAGATAACAAATCAATTGTGGCAAATATTGTTGGCTGTACAATGAAACGATTGCATCGTGACAGCATTGCCATGGAAATGCTGATTGTTGACACAATAAATTACCTCACAATGAACACAACAACTTTCTTTTATCAATAGAAAAATATGAACACAGTGTGAAATGGATATTCAGTTTTTCCCCCGAAGAACTTCCTACCTTTCTTCAAAACAAATCCTACACAGTAAATTTCGTTCAACAATCCTGCAATCCTGCACACAGCCTTCAAAGTAGATGTAATAAGCCCAAATAGATAAGGATTGCAATCCTGCTTTTTTTTTAAAACTTGAATCCAGCAAATTATAATCTATGATGTACTCTCAATTTTCATTTAGATAAAAGTTGCAGCATAATTAATTGAAAAAAAGATCTAAAAATCAATTAAAAAAAATCCTAAAAACGATCCCCAAACTACTCAGAAAGATATTCAAACAAATGAAAAAACCTGTCCACGTTTTACACATTAAATATCAACATGACAAAGTGTATCTGATGATCTTGCTTACATTCATAATGCAGCAGATTGGTTGTTTATATGAGAATTTATCCTACCAACTTTTCACGACCCATTCTCTAGCACAATGTCATTGCAATTCTGATTTTCTTTCTCAGTTCTCCATAGCAAGTGTCTTACTCGGGAAACACATTACATTAATATCATTGTTATTTCTACACCAATAGTTTACTAATCCGCAACTGTTTGTCACAAAAGTGATCCCCATATTTGTAACTTTCCCCTCAACTGAAAGTAATTGAATTATCGCTCCGGCAACAGTTTGAACACACCTGCCATTTGCAGGTGGTTACTCACTTACTTATTGTTTCCAGCAGATGGAAAATCACAATGCAATTTTGTAGTCTACTAAATCCGTAGAAACAATCCATTTTAATTCTAAGCCATTTCTTTATACTAGCTTTCAATTTAATGATTTTGTTTTAAAATTCAAATCTTTTAAAACGCTCTCAGCTTTCACCACTTGATGGCTCGTAGTGTCAGTTTTCACCACTAGATGGTGGGAGGTGTCAGTTTGCATTGCTAGATGGCGCCGGCGGTTGCGGTGGTGGCTGGGTGAAGAGTTGTGGGTACAGATGAGTGACAGGGATCACAAACGGCGAAAGACTGCAAGGAGGAAAAGGTTCATTTATAAACATATGTAAATATATATAACTGGACTCATTCAATCAATGAATCGATCAAAACCTAAATCTATTAGTGCATGCTCTTATTATTCCTAAATTTGAACATGTGGCCTGGCGCTCAGTGTATATAACCTTTTAGATTTATTTACAACATTCATATCATATATCTTAACAATCTTAACAATCTATTACAAAAAATATTGTATCATTTTCAAAGTTGTAAAAAAAGAAGTAATGGCCGTCTTAGTGCCTATTTTGGACAGGTAGATAACATTTTCCATCGGCTACATCTATTACAATTTTTTTTAAATTTAATTAAGAAAATCTGAAAAATTGATTACTTTGGTATGTTTGCATTGAAGCCACTTACGGTGTGTGTTGTGCTGACGTCACTGTTGCCCCTGACGACGATGAGGTGGCAGCCGTGCATGCTGGGATAGCTTGTATCTAAAAAACAAAGCAGTCAATCATAGCAACAACAAAAAAAACATGGTCAACTTTGCTAAACACAAGTTAGCGATATTAAAAAGCTTTGAAATTTTTTATCAAAACGGGTGTATGAAAAAGTACATATAAATATAAGAATGACATCAAATGCACCTTATTCGCAATCCACACAAATCAAAACAGTCTTATGACGCAGTTCACAATGTTGAGATGGCTCAAGTTTCATTTTATCTATGACGAATCTGTTTGTTAGTTTGTTTGTTTGAAGTATGTTTTAATCAAACTTAAGTCTACAGCTATGAGGGGTATCTTAATTAATCGACTTACGGGAGCCGGGAAGAGCATGTGAGCGCTGAGGCCAGGCGGTAACCCTGGTAACGACGCCGGTAACCCTGGTAACGAGGTGGCAGGCAGTGAGTCCAGGCCTGCAAATAACCAGAATAAATCCTTAGAAAACCATAACCATATTGAGTTTGATAAACAACATTTGAAGATGGAAAAAATGCTCAGTGTATTTTCCATATGCATAACAGCTGCTTCAGTTCTAGGCTTGTGAACTTTTATCACGTATGAAAGTTTCTCAAACATGATGTAGCATATTTCACAAAACAATAGACAAGCCACGTTTTGCATGAAAAAATTCACGTAAAGTACAGAGTGTTCGGAAATTTTAGAGGTCAAACAATAATTTAACTTCGTAGTTAAATTGTGATTCGCAGTATGAGATTGGTCTACTCAGGTCATCTAAAGCTGCACTCACTATCAGTGATTCAGCCAGAACAAAAACAGAAATAACCCATGAGCTAGACATTTATATGATCGATGACATTGTCTACAAACTGCTTCAGTTTTCATGAACTGTTTCTTATCATAAAGTTGCCCTAGTAAAACGTAAAACTAGTTAGGTGGCGACTGTAGACACTGTACAATACTTAACATTCATTTTGTGATAAATCCTTTATACTGGCTTTATTATAAGCCAAATATTTTCTAATTGATCAAGACGGCTTCATCAGGGCCAATAAATCTGTTCAATATATATAAACACTGTACTTTGCGCCCTCACCTGGTATATTGAGTCCTGGTATTGCGAGCCCAGCAAGTCCTGCTGCAAGCCCTGGCGGGAGGGCCCCAGCGGGCAGCCCTGGCAGCAAGGAGGGCACGCCACCACCCCCCGCAGCCCCAGTGCTAGTGGTGGTGGGGGGCGGGAACAGGCCCGGTGGTGGCAGCATCAGGCCCTGCAGGAAGGGGTGAGGCGGCAACAGGGCCAGCCCTGGGGGAGGCTGGGGGGCGGGGGAGGCAGAGGAGGGGGAGGATACCGCAGGGTGCTGTAACAGAGACGGCAGAGGTTGGTTTATACAGAGGCACTATAGACGTCTTATAATCGAATATCATGGAATTGCTGTCGTTTTATAATGCATTGATCATAAATGACTGATGATCATAATAAATCTTTATTAGACAAATCAGCCACATTTCGCCCCTTTCAGTTTTTGGCCGTTTACTATAGAAAATGTGTGCTATCATTTGAAATTATGTCATATACGTTGTATATAGTCAGCAGCCAGAAACTGAAAAGGCCGAAATTAAGCTGGTTTACCCTTCATATGAAATGTTTGAAACAACATTATCAAAAATAACTATCTCACAAGATACCACAAATACCTGACTGTTGATGCTACCATATACAACCATATATATGGATCCAAAAATTCAAATGGGCCTTAACAGATGCAAGAATATTTGGTAAATCATTCAAACATTAGGCCTAGAAAAAAAGATTGTTTGGTTCCGGTAACATGATTTTGAAAAATAGGTTAGTAAGATAGGTAATTCTATTTTTTTTCTTCATATTTTTTTACCGCAAAAAATTAGGTTAGGTAGGGGCCACTTCTTTTTTTTTACCCCACATAGAAAACGAAAGTGACTGCACACACATGATGGTAAAATTAAACAAAAATGATAAATTACTTGATTTTTTTATTGGATCGCTAAAATTAGAATATTATTTTATGTCTGAATCCATAGGTTCGAAGTTTTTATAAAAAAACTCAATAAAAGATTAGGTTCAGGGGGTTAAAATGGGTTAGCTAGGGTTACCGTAACCACAGGATCATTTTTTCTAAGCCCAACCAACAATAGCAGTTCCAAGCGCGCCTACCTGACTGCGCGGCGACTCTCCCTTGCTCCCGGGCGTCGGTCCTCGGTCCTGACCGCTAATCGGCGTGCTCCCGCGGTGTGCTGGACTCGGCTGCTGACCCCGTATCACCCCCGGCGATGATCTGCTGTTGCCCGGCAACCCCGGCGGCGGCTTGTAGTGGTTGCCATGGTGATTGTTCACTGGGTGGTTGCCACCGCTGTGGTGGTGACTGTTTCCTCCGCTGCTACCGTGGATGCTACTGTTGTTGTTCACCGAGGAGTGAGGAGTCTGTTGGTTGGCGTGGTTACGGTTTGCGCGAGGCACGGCGAGGTCGATGGGCTGGTCGCCGGGGGCAACGGTGTGGTTGCTAGGGGTGCGGGGCGTTGCCGGGGCGTTGACGGCGTGGTGTGAGAGACGCGGCTGCTTCACGCTGAGGTCGAAAGGTTCTTCTACTGAACGCGGACCGGGAGGAGGATGCTAAAAGCCGAATGAGAGCAGATTATAAAATTTGAATATTATAAATATGATAATTTATTAACAGGGAAGTAATGAGGGTAACAATATGACTAAATCGTCTTTTGATGAAAAACAATAACAATATTAGAGTTGGAACTAAATGATTAACGTAAAAAATATTAGAAAATGATATTGAAAACTTATGTACAGTAAAAATTTTAAGATGATTTTAAAATTGGTTAGTAGGAAGAAGAATTGCGAATTAAAAAAGTATGTGAAAAATTACAAAAATAGAAAAAAAAATTTGAAAACAATGATGCGGACCGGGGGTAAGGCTGTTGTAAGCCAGATGAGAGCAGATTATAAAATTTGAATATTATAAATATGATCATTTATTAACGGGAAAGTAATGAGGATAACAATAGGACTAAATCGTCTTTTAATGAAAAACAATAATATTATCAGAGTTGGAACTTAATGATTGAAGTATAATTATTAGAAAATGATATTGAAAACTTATGTTCAGTAAAAAAAAAATTAGGATGATTTTAAAATTGGTAAGTAGAATGAAAATTTAAAAAACGAAAAAAATGTGTAAAAAATTAATGAATTACATGAAATAGAAAAATACTTAAAAATAATGAGATAACAAATCAAATGGAAAAAATTTGAAACAAAACGTGCAAAAGAAACAATAAAATATCAACATAAACGTATAACAAAGAAGTAATGATCAAAAATCAATAAAAATGAATTATACTTAAAAAATATCAAAATGGAATACAAAAATCAAAATTAATACCAACAAATTCAGTGTGAAAAGTTTAAATATAGACAAATACAAAAAATAAAACAAAAGCTTCTAAAAACTGATCATATGAATAGTGTCTAATGTCCAACATTAAGAAAGGTGTCACTATATAATACCGAGGTTCACTTATTATGTTACGTAGGAAAACTGAAACAGGAGAAATAAAGAGCGTCCACATGAGACAGGTGTCCATTACACGTAGGCATCCACATGGACAGGTTCCTCTGTGTTGAATGCTCATCTGCTCAAGTTTGTAACATATATACACGTTTTCAACCGACTTTTGAGCTTGTTTTTCGCATACCTTCTTGATAGCTATGCTAAAAACAAGCTCAAAAGTCGGTTGAAAACGTGTATATAGGTTCCTCTGTATTACAAAATCGCTAGCAGTCCTACAGTACCTGGATGTGCGCTGGGTGTGACAGAGGCTGGTGCTGCTGCTGCTGCTGTTGTCCGAGGATGAACTGTCGTATCGTGGAGCGGCGCGGGTCTCCGCCGCCGGTTGCCGTGGTGATGGTGTGTCTGGCGGGCGGTGGCGGCGACGCAGACGCCTTCTGGACCACGAGGTTACTGCTGACAGCCGGGAAGCCGCGCTTCCTGGACAGACAGACACGTGGTGGTCAGTGGGTGGTCAGTTAGTGGTCAGTTAGTGGTCAGTGAGTGGTCAGTTTGTGGTCAATGATTGGTCACGCAGTGGTATGTAGTAATTTTGAATCTCCTTTTGTAACACTATTTCTTCAATAATGGATGATTACTTTGAATAATAATATATATTCAATTAACTGTTCAATTGTTTTCAAAAATATTTCACTTTCTCATTAGCCTATATTAGAACATCAGAATAACTGAAGGAGAAAAAATCAAAATGGCTGAAAAAATGGCCGTAAAAACTAGATAATAACACGTTTCACAGAAACACAAAGACTTATAACAGACTATCAGCCTTCCTTTCCTCACCGTGGGTTGTGCGGGAGTCCCGGGTGCGGGAACACCTGTGGGGGAGTGAGGAGACCCTGGGGTCGAGGCCCCGGCGGGGGATTCAGGATCAACTTGTGTGGTCTTGTGTGGCGGATCACAGACGGACGGTCCTGGAATGGGAATAGTTTTTTCTTTACTTTAATTTTTTAACTTGCAAACTTTAATTTCAATTTTATTTAATCGATAATATATTTATCACATTTGTTAACTGTATAGATTAGAAAAATACATATGAAATTGTAATAAACAATGAAAAAATATTTCCAGCAAAAATTTTAAAAAATGTAAAATTTTGTTTGTAACATAATAAGCATCATTTACAAACGGGAAAAAAACCACAATCACTTCAAAGAACTACTGTAAATTTTAGAGAACATTTTAAATACATGTAGAAATGTTTGTGTATTGATTAACTTGTGAACAAGCAAACAAAAAAAGGTCCATAATGCACCCGTACCTGTATGTGTGTGGTTGGCGGGGGCAGATGTGCTCGGGGCACCTGCGGGGCGGCCGGCAGGTGGGCTGGAGGCGGCACCCGGGGATTTCCCGGTCGCGGAGGCACAGCCGGCTTCCTGTGGGGAAAATATGGTACAGTTTGATGGAGGTTCATTTATTCTGGATTTGATAGACATACATACATAATTATATAGTTTTAAACCGGATAATAGTGAACAAGACAGGAGTTCCTGTTGAAAGCTCAATGTGATTAATTGGACTATTATCCTGTTTAAAACTATATAATTATGTATTTATGTCTAAAATATGGTACAGTCAATAGCTTAATTTTGGTTAATCAAAGATAAATGTTAGAATAAACAATAAGATATAACTTAGATGGGCTGAGGCGAAGTTCCATTATAGGGAAAACAGGCTTCCAGAAGAAGTCACTACTGATAATGGGTCTAATTATATTAACCCTCTTGACGCCAGCCGTAAATCCACTATATATACCCTGAGTGCCAGACACGCATTTTGCGTGACGTGTTGTTCACTGTGGGGGTCTTCAATTGTCATAGTTGAAATATGATCCTTTGAAGCTCTTACGTTTTTCATCATAAAAATTTCACATTTACAGTACATATTCAGGAGACGGTCTAGTTTCTTATTTTCAGCATTATAAATAAAGATACATACATACAGCATCACGCTTGTTAGGATTTAAAAATTTCGAAAGGACTGTCCATTCATTGACAACTTCGGGAGCGATTTAAAAAAAGGGTCAGTAGTCATATCAGTAGTAATTTTAATTGTAGCAGCGTTTTTATCGCGGATACACACAAAACACAATATAAACCATCCATATTTCATAATAATATATTTTTACTCACAATATTACGGACGAAAAACATGTTCAAACCTTGATTTCTGATTCGGTACGTGAGTTTGACAGGCACCACTCCGAGTGCACTCGACAACCCGACAAAAACATCATCCGTTTGATAGAAATACTAAATCTCCACATGTCCACATTTAAAAAGTAGTTTGCCAAAAACGGTTTATTTGTGATCCGGTATCCAAGATACAATAAGATGGGGCATGGATGACTGAATAATATGATTTTATTTTTCTTCAAAATGTTCCAACTTTGGTCACTCTTACCAAAAGCCGTATTTCCTGAAAATCAGCCTTTGCTTTGAGCAGGAATATTAATATGATATAGAATCGTTAAGAGCCCTCTTGATAAAGGCTAATTGATGTTCTTTAGCAGTGTCAACATGTTTTTGGCGCTTGAACCTAAGGATACCGCTATTTAAGGCTCAAAATATATATCTGGATATGACCTTGATGAGTCTAGTTTCACATTTGGCTCGATGGTTAGCAGGTTTCACCCAAGATTTCAAATATATTTACAGGCCATGGTTTTGCGAACACAAATAAGAGTATTTCGCGGCTCAAAATTGCAGCAGATAATGCGTGTTTGGTGGGTAAATATTCGTTCACACTAATATAATTAAAATATTAACACTATGCTGCTTATTTACTTCTAGAAATGCATCGAAATGTGAAGGTAAAGTTGTTGTTGTTGACACACCGGAATTTGAGACTAGAACCACGAGTGTATATATACGAAAATGGCAGACAAACTGAAGCCGTTTTTTCTGAAAACTGAGGCGCATATATGTGCCCCGGCACTAAAGGGACGTAAAATCTGAGGTGCATATATGCGCCTCGGCACTAAGCGGGTTAAAATGTTGATGATTTTCCTACATTATATACAAAAATATGTTACAACTGAAATGCTATGCAGTGTACTTTGATTCATAACAAAATTGTGAACTCCAAAAATACAACAAAGTTGAATGAAAAAGTTTTTCGCTCATAACACCACAAACCTCTTGCTGTGAGCTAGGGGTGGCTGCTGGCCTCTGATTGGCTGGGAGTTGGAGGTCAGAGGTCGTAGTGGGGTCGGCTGCTGCCTGATCACCCCCGATGGCCCTGGGGTCGAAGGTCGCACGGTGGCGATTTGACCTGGCGGCTGCAAATCGAACAAAATAACAATTTACAAGAAATACTCATAAATAATATCTCATGACAGGATTGTGCACAAACGAACCCACAATACCTAACACAAATCTTAAAAAACAAAGTCTTAAATACCATCCGTACTGAATGCATAGAAATTCATCAAAAGCGCAACCATTGAACCAATACAAAACTTTGACTTGCACCTGAATGTCCTTTTAATACAATGTGCCTCGGTATGAAGTCAACTTGGCCAACACTTCAAACATACGTTAGTCTTTCAAAAGACCTTATATCTAATAGTTGTTTCCTCTATTATTACAAACACCGCTCATATGTAAACCATATATCGAGTACAAAGAAGAAGAGCAAGTGCAATTGTGACAGCCTCAAGCTCTAAAAGCAATAATGTCCGATCATTTAAAGGCCTTGTGATAGGCTAAACACACGCGTGTAAATTGCGTGAACCACCGACCTTTCTGAACCAATACAAAACTTTGACGTGCACTTGAATGTCATTTTAATATACCATGTGCCTCAGTATGAAGTCAAACATACATGTAAATCCCATGAACCACCGACCTTTCTAGCTCCCTGTGGCGCGGCTGCCCCCGGCGACGACCCTCGGCTGGGTGACATGATGCTGATGCCGCGTCTGACGCCGCCCGCAGAGGGAGGCGCGGTGGCTGCCAGGGAGACCCCCCCACCCCCCGGGGCGGCTGAGGGTGGCGTGTGGAGGGCCACGGGGCGGTACGGGTGAGCAGAGGCAGCGGCGCGAGGGGAGACGGCAGCCGCACCGGCTTTGTCGCCTCGTGAGGCGCCAGTGGCATTGCCCATGAGGCTGGCGCGGCGACGCTCTTCCCACTGGCGCTCTTTCTCCAGCATGGACGCCTTGTGCAGCTGCAGAGACAGAGAGAACTTCAAACTTCAAACTTTTACTGTCTAATAGTGGGCTAGAGGCCGTAATGACAAGTGGTGCAATGTGAAGCGTGGCTGTTAGACAAGTGCAAACTACGTCACAATAAACATTGTGTTTGTGACTGATGCAGCAGATGCAGACTGGAAAAATGTAGCGGAATGTCACAGATGGAAGCATCATGTTTATGGAATGTCACAGATGGAAGCATCATGTTTATGCGTAGCTGTTAGACATATTTTTTTTTTGTTCATTTGTACTCCGCAGTCATCAATTTTCATGATTATAGCAGAGGGAAGTTTTTTTTAATGAGGTTTCCGAACCTCAGCCTTGGTGTCGCCACAGTCTAGTATTACACCAGACAGAAGAACATACTGTGTGGAGATTGGCAATGAAGTGGCAGACGTTTGATGTCTGTTAGACATAGTGCAAACTACATCACAATGAATGTACACTGTGTTTGTGACTGATGCAACATAGATGCACACTGGAAAAATGTAGCGGAATGTCACAGATGGAAGCATCATATTTATTTCACATTGCTCAAGTCTATAGAGGGATATGGACAAAGCTCATCTTAACAAAATATGCAGCTGAAAAAACACCGAAGCACACCATGCAATCAGGCTACAATGTACACAATTTTTTATTACTTTTCTGCCTTGTGCAGATTGAATTTGCTATTTGTGGTACAGGACGCAGAGGTACAAATAAGGTTTTTTTACCGCTAGAACAAGGGTATAGAATCATAGCTGTAGAGAAACAAGGGAGATCATCATGTTAACATAATCTTATGACTATACTCATGTTAATCAAAACACACTGTAGTATGTGACTTTTCCAGCAGCAGGTAATCACGTATAAGCAACCATAATGTATTACCAAAGGGGGCACCTCTTGCTAAGTTTCCCACTTAATGTCTGTGCGCTTGCATGTGTGCATGCGAGAAGGTGTGTACATGTGTGATTTCACTGACCTTTGACCCCGGGGGGAGCCTCTTGCTCTGCTCCCACTTGGCCTCCTCCTCCTGTAGACGTCTGTCCCTCTGGGCGGCTGTCGCGGCTGATGGGGCCGTGACCTCTTTCTTCACGCCTCCATGGGGGGCGGGGGCCAGGGGCTTATTCAGGGCTGCGGCGGCAGCACGTTTTTTAACGGCCGCTTCGTGACGCTCGTACGCGAGTAACATCCTACAGCAGAAAGCCTATCGTCAGCACCTTACACGGTTTTACACTTCTTGTTATCAAAATCTGTGCGTTTATATGTGTGGCCTACACCAGGACTTGAAATTGGCTTTTTACATTTATTTGTCTTTCAAGATAATGCATTTGCCACACAAAAAAGTGATATGTTCACAATCACAAGGTCTTCACCATATCAACGTCTGCATGCGTCTATTCTCAAGAAAACCCTCACTTCCGTTTCCTGTCTGTGCAGGTCTTTTTTTGACAACAAACGCATGTGTGCCGTATCTATATATATGTTACAGTAAATCTGTGAAATCAGGGATTTCGTGAAATTCCTAAAAGTTTCAGTGAATTCATGAAATCACTGTTTCACTTAGCGATTTCATGAATTCACTAAAATCTCTAGGGATTTCATGTAATTACTGAGATGACACTCTAGTTATTTCATGAAATACCTGAATGACGTTTTCAATTCATATTTCAGTGTCTATGTTTCTTTAGTCAAACATGCCAAAGATGTATAGGATGCAATGTCTTGTAAGGAACTATTGCTTATCATATACATTCAGTGCAAAATAAATATCACAATTTTAAAAATTGTATTACAATACATTATTACTTGATGGTATCATGAAAACGTCTGAGCTCTGTGATGATTTGGGTTGTGAAAACAGATCCGTTGCTGACTGCATGTCTATGAGATCCAATTGAACACGAAAGTTGAATTCACGGGACAAAATAGGTCTCACAACAACACCTGTCGTCTTGGGACGTTTCCTTTTCTCTTGACACACAATAAGGGAGTAAGACTTCTGTTGTGATGTTGGCATACTTTTGACTAAGATGTTTCAGCATCCTGTCACGGCCACCATGACCAGTGGCAATGTGGGCCTTACTAATGTCATATAGGTGTCTTCTATGTTGGCATAGTAGATTGGGCGGTCTTCTGGTGACTTTCTCTTTTTGGTTAGCTTCTCCACATCACCACATGTAAGAACTTCATATCTATTAAGGATGTAGTACTGGTGACGGGACTTCGTAGTGGAAACGTCTGTAACTGTTTTCAGGTCTTCTATGGTCTTGTAGTACACCTCTTTGGGGATAAGATGCTTTTGACACTTTGAGTATTTCTCATATAATTTATTCCTGAATTCTGTTTCAAAGCAAGGTTGTGCCATTTTGACTGATGAATGAACTGGTTTAGCATGACTTACACATCCATTAATGCATTATATAGCCATTAATTGTGAAAGCAAGGTGAGAAAATATTTGTAGCTGTTATAACAACAGCTTATTGAAGAAAGGCTTCACAGACTTCCTAAAATGTGTCCAGTAATGTTGTGTAATATAACACTGGTTAATTCAGTAATTACATGAAATCCCTAGGGATTTTAGAGAAAATGTGTCCAGTAATGTTGTGTAATATAACATTGGTTAATTCAGTAATTACATGAAATTCCTAGGGATTTTAGAGAATTCATGAAATCCCTAAGTGAAACAGTGATTTCACGAATTCCCTGAAAATTTTAGGGATTTCATGAAATCCCTGATTTTACAGATTTACTGTAACATATATAAAGGAAGAGGCGGTTTTTTGCGTCACAAAAGGCTTTTTAACCACAAGACGTACACACTTCAAACTATGTATGTAAAATAAGGACAACTTGGTGGTCGTTATAATATCACATTTCAAACCAAATAAATTGGTTTTAATGATAAAAACAAGAAAAAATAATTTTATAGAAAGGTTGCTTACAGGGCCATGTTTGTTAAAGGTACGTAATACGTTAAATGTTTGTATATGTCAAACGTACGTTGCACGTCACGCGTACAGTCATACAACGAGAGAGCTGGGAAGGCTTATCTGCTCCGGACCTGTTTTGAGGAGGGGTGTTGGCAGAAAGGGTGGGTGTGTCCATATGGCGGTGTGTGTGTGGGGGGGGGCGCACATGGCTGGTGGAGAGGCAGGGAGGAGCATTTAATATGTTCCAGATCTCATCCGTTTCAACCAGAGCAGCAGCAGGTAGGGGGTGCATTAATCATGGACCTGTTTAGATGGGGATGGGGTAGAGAGGGTTGGGGAGAGAAGAGTGGGGGTGGCGGTGGAAGGAAGGGTAGCGATGAGTGGGACATTTAATCTGCTCCGCACGTGTTTACCATGGGTAGCAGTAGCTGGGGGAGGGATATTAGAGTGGTCAATCATTGCCATATTTAGTACATTTAGTGTGTAAATGGCTGTGACAATGGAGGACGGTTGGCTGTGACATATGACGATGGGAGGACGGTGATGGAGGTGTAATAAATCTGTCGCAGACCTGTATACTGACGAGAACTGGTTCGAGGGATGTGGGACAGGAGGAAGGATGGGAAGGGAGGAGCATTTAATGTGTCTCATCTGTTTCAACACGAGCAACGTCGGGTAAACAGCTAGTTGAACATAAACAAGAAAACACACATATGCCTTATTGTCGTAAACAAGACAACGTCTGGAACGTGTAGTGTATTTCTTAACAAAGGAAAGGCAGCGTTTGGCGTATAGCATTTTTGTTTGGCAAGGCACGGTATTTTCTGTATTAACGTCGACTATTTCAAAGCCCCAGGAAACTTTTATTAGCGGCCTCTGCTTGAAAACTTGTCCACTGTGTTATACAAGGATACATATACAACGTATTTTAATTCACAACAAACAAAATCTAGCAACTTTAAGTACAAAAATATCATGTCAAACACAGTCACTTTCCCGTGCATTTATTATAGTCATTGTCACTTTCTATCACCTCACCGGGGGTGAAATCACATGACTTATGACGCAGCGGTTTCCTTGAGAATACTCACTTCTCGTAGTGCCTGCGTGTGCACGTGGCGGCAGACGTGTTATTGGGGTTGCCGCCCAGCGCGTCGTAGATCTGTTTCCACAGCCGCTTGGACGTGACGGCCTCGTAACCGCCCAGCTGCTGGCAGTACGTGTAGAAGTGGTGCAGGTCCACTAAGACACATCATAAAAAACCATCTCTAGAAGTTCCATGAACTATGATAACACAGAAAAGATGAGTAGAGAAGTTAACAAAACCCTCAGTTTGTTTCTTTTTGATTTGCTTTATCCATGGACACGTGACTACACAAACTATCATAACCCCCCAATTAGCCTGGGTGCGGAGTCAGCTCTCCGCGTCCATTTTCCGTTAAAAAGTTCCACTAAACGAGAGAACATTATAATGCAATGCAAACTATCTCGAGCTCAAACGTCAACATGGCAACATTTAGATTTCAATCACATTCCTACGACAATCTCACATTTACGATTTAACTGGAGGTGCTGCAATGCGCGTGTTGTACAGTGGACCCTCTCTATTAGGACCACCCCTGGGACGGGCTCAAGTCGTCCTAATAGAGAGGTGGTCTCAACTCGAGGGTCTCAATATAGAGGTTCACCATTTTTGACAGATCATGAATTTTCCCATGCATGTCGTATTTATATATCAAGTCACAGCTCTTTACGTTTCAGTTTAGACATTTTGATTTAATTGCTTTATATAAACTCAAAGACGTTTATATACATGTACAGTAGAACCTCTATATTAGGACCAGCTTTCGGACCAGTGTCAGGTGATCTCAATAGAGAGGTGGTCTCTTACTCCATACAGCGGTTTGTTTTGGTAGCTTTATGAAGGTCTCGGACCATGAAAATTGGTCTTATTATAGAGGTGATCTCAATAGAGAGGTGGTCTTAATGGGAGGTTTTGCTGTACGTACTTTCCTTGAAACAGATCAATTTTCCCATGGCGCACGTATTTATATATCAAGTTGCAGCTCTTTACGTTTGCGTATAGACATCATTTTGATTTTATTGCTTTATATAAACTGAAAGAAAGTGTATAGACATGTACGTACTTTCCTTGAAGCCGAGCGTGGGCACCTTGTCAATGGGCGTGCCGCGCTCGTGCATGTAGGCGTGCAGCCGCTCCAGGAACACACGCTCGTCCTCCACCTTGGTGGAGCTCCGCCGACGCCCGTTCACAGCCACCGGCACCTCAGTCTGCAACAAATGTAAATATAAATGTCTGGTTTATGGTCTTCTTCCCCGATGGATCAGACGACTCTACATCTACACCAGGTCATTGGCTGCATCCTTGTCACACTATATCCTCAACTCCCCGTGGAGCATACAACACATCTTTTGGCTACCGTAGTGCAGACGTGCTAATCACTCAATCCCTATCCACTCGACCACGGAAGCACAACAGCAACACACAGACTGGTCAACGAATGTATATTTTTTGTATTGGGTTCCATCATTCCAAATCAAGGTCAATATCGATAACAATTGGGAACTTGTTGTTTTGTCATGTGACCAATTGAGAGGATCTTTTTTTCATTAGGCGTGATGAAGCTCTTGCGAGAAGAGCGAAAGTCTTGCCAAAGACAAAATGACAGCTTCCAATCGGTATCTATATATTTGATCTTGATATAGACAGTTGATTACAAAATCATCCTGATGACTGGAGAATACACTTGGTTAATAATGCCCTGCAAAATTGATCAAAATTGGACAATCTTGCCACCTTTGCCTTACTGGAACTCTAGTGTCGACCGTTCACTGCTACTGGATGCTAGATCTGCAACAGGAACAATAATTGGAAAGTGATTTTAGAACATAACTATGACTAGTCCCTGTAACATTTAAACACCTTGCTGCTTGTAGGATGATGGTATCATTCTGGTCTCATTGTGTAAGCAGTAGAGATTTTAGAACATAACTGAAATAAAGTGTGGAGATTCTTCGATCGAGGAACGAATTCTCCCCTTCAGCTTGATGCTACTCTTTCTGCCAATCTCAGCCACCGTGTTCAGGCTACAAGATAAAAGAGGGTATAATGTTACAGCACAATGCATGGCCAAAATGTTATTTGTATATACACGGGCAAGACAAGCAATAATAGATAATGATTGATTTTAGAATATTACAAAGTTCGAGTTCGATCTCGGCCACTTGATATAGTAAAATGGAAGATTGCCCAAACCAGGAGCATATTCTACTTTTCTTTCTTGCTACACTTATAAAAGAATCGGGGAGTTGCTGATTGTCATGGTTGCCATGGTTACCTGTGGGCACCTGTTGCTGGTCCACGTAAGGTGGAGAGTTCTGCTGGTACACGACCATGTGTACAAAGAACGAGGCCGAGTGCTAGCCTCTAACATTGCATACGACATGGTAATACACACAACGAATGATTTTACTTAGACAATATGGTATCCACTATGCTGCTCTATAAGCATTTCCATTCTGGTCTTTTCAAACAATATGCTTAAATTATTAAAAATATTTATATTCAATTAAGCATAAATCGTAAATCAATTGTCCATCCAACAAAAATTGGTATTAGTTATTGCCTTATTCATTTGTACAAATGTACTTCAAATAAAACCAATGTCCTATCAGATGAGCATTCCCTAAGCCACATCAAGCAACGGTTCTGACTTATGAATGGACATCAACACAATGATACATGACACGCGTACAGTAAGTTCAAGATAAAGACAAAAAACGACCAACTTTTTAATAAAATATTCGTTAATTAACACGTTTTATCAGTTTGTGTCTATGTGAAGTGTAAATTTCTGCCTTGAAGGTGACACATCGATTCTTGTGTAAAACATTGCTCCTCATTTTTCATAAATGGCCCCGAGGGTTGGAAGGCTACACATAACACTTACATTTAATTAAATCATTCTTACCAGGCATCCCAAATAAGTGCTGTGTCCATGTCCATGTGTCTACTTTTATGATATCCAAAAAGTTCATATGTCACTGATGTCAGTGAAGAAATGTACGTGTCTTGCATCCATAGATGAGGATTTTCAAATGTGTCACTTTAACAGGATAAAACAGCTTAAAAATGCTTGTGCCAACTTGTCACTTCTAGCCCATGTAGAGACCTTTATACAGATATGGTACACTGTCACAGTTTGTTACATGTTCCATGTGTGTTATGTACATTACACGTCCTAATGCGTGTGTGTAACTTTCCAGATTAACATGAGCACTTCTATAACCCTAAATCCAATGTTGATATCATTGTTAATACGTAGCTATATTGGAATTAATTGACTTTGGTGTAAGTATTGACAAAGAGGATTCCTTCTTCTTGTTCTTGTTCTTGATTTATACGTCGCAGGAACAGTTACCACTGTTATCGAGGCGACGGGGGAGAGCGCATGAATTAATGACTCCGAGAGGTGAGGAGATTAGCAAACTCCTCAACAGTACCTGCGGTGACGGTACTTTCCACCAAATGGTTCCACTCTAAGGGAGTTTTTACAAAGAATGACCCCATGTGTTGTGGCGTTTTGCTTGGGGGGACTACATAACACTGGCTGTTCATACTGATAGACCTCTTGTTTGGTTCCGCGGTGACGTGCCCTTCATATCTTCTGGGTTGTCGGATAGAACGGCGGCCTTCACGTACAGGTGTTAGGAACTTGTCTGGTGTGAGAGAGGGAAGCAGGTTTTTCCGGATCTTATAGAGCATTACGAAGTCTTAAGAGCTATATCACATAGCCACTGCCAGGACTCGAACCCTTGACATATACAACCACGGCAGCTATTCAGCAAGCACACAAGACAGGCGCACTATTAGACAACTATAGGCTTGGAGAATGAATCCTCAAATGTCAATCATTGATGTGAGTTTGATTTAATATCACCTGTAGCCGAATGCTGATTATTGAGCATATAAGCATCATCCGCATAGATATTGTGGTTCCTACTTCATATGTAACTCCAGCCTACATCACTGTAGCTGCAGCTTAACTACGCTTAACTTCACACCTAATTAATTTTAAATGCATCATCAGTGATATGAAATGGTGAAATATATATATGCAAATGAGCTATTACCTGCCTTGAGGAGGCCAGCACGTCTTGCACGGTAGCTAACAGCCAGTGGGTCTCGTGTACACTGGTTAATACTGGTTTAGATGTACACTTGATAGTAAAGGATGCAGCCCAATCAAGGTTTTGTGTAGCAGATACAAGGATCTTTCGCGAGAATTATAATTATGGGGTTAATTAGATTGAAAAACTAATTATATCAGCAAAATATTTTCATTTGACAGTTGTCCCAGCTATTAAAATACTAAAAAATGAAGGCCATGTTTTGTGGTTATTTGAATAGTCCTAAAAACCTTTATACCTACAGGGCATCAAATCGCCACTTTGCGACATTTTTTGCCATAATTAGAAATGTCATCATCATAATTATGCAACAAGAAGTAGTTCATTGCGTACTTTCTTCGTGGCTCTCATCTGCATGTCTGACACACTTACGGTGACACCTGCTCACAGTACCTGCTGGAACCTCGCTTGTTCCTCCAGCAATGAATCACTTTCTACAAAGCTTCATATTTGCTTTCATTTTGGACAAGAGTTTTATTTATTGAAAGACTATGATATGCAAGCCTATTACATATCACTTAGAGATCTATGTAATTTATAACACTTCTTTTAAAATCATATATTACCCAATTCCAAGTCCGGACTTTGTCCGGTCAGGTTTAACTATTGCATATGATTGATCAACATCTGTAAAGCGCATAGAATCTACAATGAATTTGAAGGTTGACACTAAAATGGTTGCCCTTTAAAACATTTGAACGTCTTACATCCTGCCTCTGGCTTCTTTTCTCAGCTTTGATATGTTTAAACTCATTCTCAATGTCATCGCCGATTCTATTAAATTTAATGTGGTCATTTCTATGCCTTCGTAATATGATGGACTCTGTCAAAATTAAAATTCTGAACACAGCCTCATTTAGATGCAAATTCCACCCTCCTCTTTTACTCTAATGGCAGTCACATTTACAGCATCTTCCGGCTATTTCCAATAAAACGTACATAAAGCATATTGATGCCTATAGAGGCTGCTACATGAGGTCCAAAAATAAGTGCCACATCACTGTTTCTGTTTTAATAGATTTGTTCACGTGTCACTTTTTTTTTTAATTCAAATATAGACAAATTTTGTCTGTCCATTGGTAATGATTTCAAACTGGCAAGTGTATAAAAATCAAGTCTGTCAGATGATACAAGCTAAAAAAAACTGCTGTGTCGCCATGTCAGTTTTAGCCTAACAAGGGGCCACATCTAGCCATAACTTATAACTATGGCCATATTAACTTATACATTATTTGCGCAAGCTGGGTCATAATATTAGGTGATTCGCACATAATTTACTGCCTCAAGTCATTCCATTGTATTTGAAATAGATGACGATAAACGTTGTAAGAGGTCTATTACTAAAAGATATTTTACTGCGAAACCAAAAAATAAATTGACCTACTTTTGATTTTCATGTCTGATAAATGTTTTTTGAGTATCATCCTCATACAATATAGGTTCAATGTACATGTTATAGAATAAGTAAAGAATCTTTCGACATACAATGTATGTTTTTAGCAAACACAAATAGTGCAAGCTTGTAATGTGTCGTTTGAAATAAAAGTGTAGGAAAGCCTACAAACAGCATGCACTGGGGTGGGGATGTCCATAGAAGTAACTAGATTTAAGTTCGGCCAGAAGATATTGGCTCGTGGTAGCCATGGCAAATCATCATCAGTCACTACACATACAAGTCAAGAAGAGAAGTTCACAGATCTAGAATGTAAATTAGTGGCGTTCATTGACATCAAAATAGATTAGCTTTAAAACTTGCAACATTTCACCATCAAAGATTGTAATGTTCTTGGAGAAGAAAAGAAGACCATATCACTTGTGCTGAAACCATTCAAAGATCCACAAGGGAACCGACCCTGAAGCAGAATGGAGGAAGGGATGGAGGAGCCACATACTCGTGCTTGGCTGGACTCTCTCCGTCTCTTCAAGACCCAGTAACCCAGGCAAAACAGCAAGTTTTCAACTAACGTCACTCATTAGAGTTAAGTTCCGTACTATCACTGTTCTCACCTTGACAATGACATTGTTTTTGTCGTCTGCTCCATTTTCTCCTTCACCAGCCTCACATTTGACCTTGACCTTCTGGAAATCCTCCACCTCTGCTTCGTGCTTGATTCGCTGAAAAACAGAGCACTTGGGATTGGGAGACTTTTAAAAGTGTCCATACACAGTTCATCAGTTAATTGATGCATCTTACTAGTCCTACTAAAATCATGCTCCTTCAACATTTTATATCAAGAATACTGACTCCCACCACCCCATCCCCGTAGTTACAGATTGTTCTCCGCTGTGAATTGAATTGACAATCCTCTAAAAGTGCATGTTTCGGGTACAGAAGAACCTGGCTGGTGTGTCCTTATAACAGACTTTATACATAACATATAAAGAAAGGGCGAAGTGAAGTGTCCTCATGGACAGGTTGCCCAGTATTTACCTGGAAGTCGCCTCCCTCCATCTTCCGTGCTGCCGCTTTTCTCTCGCTCGCGTAAGTTTCCGATGATTCGCTCGAATCGCTGTCGTTGTTTGTCATCGAGTCACGCTTAAACACAAGCTTCTTCTTCCGCCGTCGACCTTTCAGGTTCGGAGCTGGAATTATAGGATGGAAAAGTATGGAAAATAACATAGAATTCGAGACTTAAAACTTGGGACGAAACAGTTGAGAAATACCTGCGAGAGTCGAACATGACAAACATAGGATCAATAGTATTTGATTGATAATAAATTCTTTTCTTTCTTTCTTTTTCCCTTCACCTTTTTTTTATATTTCAATTTCATAATTCCCGAACTTAAACTGACTTTAAGGAATTTTACCCTGAAATTTCATCTCCACTTATACGCATTATACGAGATAAACACAAATATTTTCCTTACACTTGTAATAGACAAGCATCGTATATTGATACAAATTTCTACAGAGCAAATTTTGTTTTGACAGAGCATTCTCTTTAAACGGGTTTCCCCGCGTAAGACCCACTATAACCACTATAACCACTCACCGAGGTAGTCCTGTCGCAGCTCATGGTCCTGAACGTCGATCGACTCGAATGTGTCTCGGCAGAACATGACACGTGTCCGCGCCGTCGCTCCCATCACGCCACCTGGTGGCGGAAAACAACATTACTGACGAGACGCAGATCCAAGAGGGAAATCAACAATTAGATCTTTGTGGAATGGATACAAGCACGCTTTTTACGATAGATATATATGCAAATTAGGTCACTCTGATTGGCTGAAGACACCAGTAAATTTATGTATTTTGATGGCGGCTTTGATCAGGGTTGAAACAGTAGACTGGGGTGCCTAGATAGTGTTGATACTTTACAAGATAATCCGCTATTCAATTCCAATGATCACAAGAACCTGAAAACAGCAATGCCTATATCATAAAGTAATGATTTCCTAACCTCTGGATTCATCATAAAGAGAAGGAACAACCTTCTACACGTTACTGGGAGTTCCAATCACATCACCAAACGCCAAACCAAGGTGCATAACAACATCCGGCGCACTTTGGCTTCCAAGTTCGAGTCAGATGGAAAGGCCCTTATTTTGGTTGCACATACACGTCGGTTTTGCAATGTGCTTTATGTACGTACCTATGGCGGCGACCAGGAGGCAGCTGAGCCATGCGTCGGAGCATCCCTCCAGTCGCCGGCGCACGCCCTTGAAGCGGCAGTACTGCGGGTACGACAGGATCACCACCGGACACAACGTGCTTGCCGACGGGCCTGCAACATGGGCGTATCGTGAGTTATTTTTTTAACAGATTTAAAATACATGTGTACGATTGAAATTTATTCAAAGGATGTATGACCTTTTAGAAAATCTGTTTACGTGATGATTGTAAAGAAAGGTGTTTTTTCTTTAATATGATAGCGACTGTTATAAGAAAAAAATATCTATCAATTAAAATGAAAATTCTACAAAAGAAAAAAGTCACTGTAAAATGACTTTCAGTAAAAACAGTAGAGAAAGAGACTGCTGATATCCATTGCTTCTGGTAAAAATTGTAACGAGTTGTTCCTAAACTTGCTTGTGAATTTAATTCTATTATTCTCTCTCTCTCCATACCTACCACTGTATTGATATAGCTGACGACAGATTTTACAATCCTTAGCTTCCCTTGTAGAAGCTGTCTTCAGCTATATCAATACAGTGGTAAAGAGCTTGCTTGGTATAGAGAACAGAGCACAGACAGATCCAGGTTATCAGAAAAGGGGGGCACCCTTAAGGGCTCTCCTGGGTTTCGTACATGCGATCGATAGCGAACTAACCAAAAACTATGAAAATATGATATTTTGGTGGGAACCTCCTACCCCCATCATCCCCACCCCAGATCTGCATATGACAGAGAGAAAGAGAGAGAGAATACAGTAGAACCTCTCTATTAGGACCACCTTTGGAACCAGTGTTAGGTGGTCTCAATAGAGAGGTGGTCTCTACAGAAGTTCATTTTGGTGGCTTTATGAAGGTTTGGGGCCGTGAAAAGTGGTCTTATTATAGAGGTGGTGGTGTCCTTATAGGAGATCTCAATTGGAGGTTGTACTGTAATAGCCTCTGGTATAAACGCCACACAAAGACTGAGAGAGAGAGACAGAGAGAGAGAAAGAGAAAGAAAGAGAGAGAGAGAGAGAGAGAGAGAGAGAGAGAGACAGAGAGAGAATATAAGACTGCAGCATAAACGCCACACAAAGACTGACCGAGCGCCTGCCTCTCCCTGCGCACGTCCGCCATGGGCAGCCCGCGGTTGTTGGGGTGGAACTTCTCCAGCAGCTCCTCGCTGGCGCCCACCGGCGGCTGGTTCCCGGCGCAGGTGGCGCCACCGGCTGAGCACAGCGGGGACATCGCCGCCGACCCGTAGCTGCAACATCAACGCATGCGTTTGGTTCTGTTGTTCACAAGCGTGATCAAATACATACAGTAGAACCTCTCTATTAGGACCACCTTGGGACTAGTGCTAGATGGTCTCAATAGAGAGGTGGTCTTTATACAGAGGTTCATTTTGGTAGCTTTATGAAGGCTTGGGACCGTGAAAAGTGGTCTTATTATAGTCGGTCTTAATATAGAGGTGGTCTTAATTGGAGGCTCTACTGTATTGTATATACAGTAAAAAATCGCTCTATTAAGCCCACCTGTGGTCTCAAGTGGTCTCGATAGAGAGGTGGTCTTTGTAAGGAGGTTCATTTTGGTCACTTTATGAACATATGGGAGCATGAAAAATTGTCCTATTACAGAGGTGGTCTCTATATAGAGGTGGTCTAAATTGGAGGTTCTGCTGTAGCTATCTATTGGAACTTGTCATCATTGTCTTTGGCAAAAATTTCGCCATTCTCTCAAGAGCTTTGTCAGAACCCCCCACCATCTTGTGTCTTTGATACACTTATTTATATCATATTGGTTCTTTTCCATTTTCCATAGGCATCTTTTCCTGTATTTTACCATCCTTGAAATATAACCCAGCAACTACACCAAATGTACAACTACATATGTTGAGAAAGCCCAAACGAGCAAAAATCTCAAGACAAAACATGAACTATGTACTTACTCCCAGTCAACATGTTCATCCTCGATCACCCAGGTGAGCAGATCATCGATCCTCAGTGGAATTTTGTCCGACTCGGCGAGAATCTCGTCCTGAAACGACAGTGACAAAGGATGGATTAGTCTTTTGGTCACTGTGTTCAATGAAAAATACATTACAAAATGGTCACAAACAGGGACTAGGTTATAGCACTTATCACGTGTACGACACCAATACGTTTATATACATATAGATGCATCCAGAAACTTTCAAACTCTTGCTAAATGATAACAAGTACAATGTTTTGTTCCAAAGTGAATCATGTAATTCTTCTGCTCATCAGTACAGTTGTTAGGAACTGTCCGGAGGAGAGTTAAACATTGTGATTTGCTGCACTATGAAAGGATTCTGTTGAGAACATTATGAATACTAATGTGGTCCACAGAAGCAAGATTAATAATTTCATTACAAATACTGTTCAATTCTAAAATTAAAAATGTATGTTTCTTTTCATGATCTTTCATATGTATGTACCACTTTAATATCAACCATTTGTTACTTCAAAAAGAAAATGACACTATACTAATCATTTATCATCATACTTATGCTGCGTACATATTTCATATTTAATAATTTTATAGCATATAAAACCCCAAACCCATCAAAATCAATCATAAAGACAATAATATATTGAGCAATCATTATGTAATTCCAGCTGTGGGCCACCTCCTCATTAATATGTTAATTTATGCAGCAGAATTAGCATAAAATAGCTGACAGCAGCTTTAGACTCATCCACATCCTTTTGTAGCTGTGAAACTCAGCGTCATATTTCCTATATTTAGGTTCACCAAATGATATTGCAAATTTAGACTGTCCAAAATAAATCCTCTGTGTTGTTCAAAAGAAACTCATTAAAAAAGAAAGAAAATGCAATAACATTCGTCAATGTGACAAAGAAATTAATTTGAAGAATTTGTTTATCTATTCATAGCACTGTATCCACACAACGTAAATTTCTTTAATTGCAGTTACAAAACACCCTTGCAAAGCAAAATCTTTTTTTCTTCAAATAACAACATTGCAACAATATGAACCCAACTTGCAAACACAATATTGTTGACAATCTATCTGTAACTAAAATACTCTTGCCGGCATTTACATTTTGTGTAACATTTGAAATCACACTATCTGCCTTTGTGAATTTAAATTGAGTTGAGCTGAGGATAGTTTAATAGAATTCTCTCAATCTATGTAAACGTGAGTAATGCCAGGGTGAGGCATTCCTGATAATTGGAAGGAAAGCAGCCGAATTATTGCAGCCATTGTAATTTTGTAATTTACCACAGTGTCTCATCGCAGATGTGTTACTGGACGAGCAGCCTCTTTCGAACCTTATACAGTGGGACCCGTTTATCTTACTCGTTGTACTGAACTTTATAGAAAACTCAAGCAAATAACCCTTCCCTTTCATTTTACTTTACATCATTAATCACTTTATTAACTTGAAATTGTGGATAGCTTGAATCTTTTAATGCCTCTCTTCATGCTCGAGTGAATCAGATTCAACTGTTTTCTCTTCTCATAAATTGTCAGTGTCAGATTAACCTTCGTGACTGTCAGACTGGGGCTTTAAATGGCGAGAAACTTTTAATAGAATTTTCTTCAAATCTGTATACATGAGTAAATGGCGACGAGAGTCTAATATATCACAGACGACACAAAAACGTGCCTAATGCTGACAAATACGGGCCCAGGTAAAGCCCATTCTTTGGGGGAAATATCAAACTTAGTGTTCATTTTGTGTCTCGTCTGTTGTATAAATGAATGTGTAATTAGTTGCAGAGAGCAGAGCTTGAATTGATATGCAATTGAGTTCAAATGAAGTAATATATAGAAAATAAATGCACAAGTGAAAGGCTTTGGTGTATCATTTTGCTATCAGACAAGACAAGTTATCGAAAGAAATAGTAAATAAAACGAGGTACAAGTACATCTTTCAAAATGAAGAATCTTTCAAAATGAACTTGATACATAATAAATGTGTCAGATTTACCATCCGAATCATCCACACAAGGGCTCACGCTCACTCAAAGGCCATCTATCAAAAACGGATCAGTTCAAATATCAGCATTATAGAGATGTCAATGTAAAAGCACATCCCCTAAATTACCCTATGTTAAAGATAAAAGCCAGAGGGCTTTAATGTGCTCTAATAGGCGTACATCTTTCATAATGTTCTTTATCTTTATTTACATTGCTTATAATCAAGTCATTTCAGTAATTACATCAAACCACCAATAAGATGTCTATCTTGCTATCTGCACAGATTAACAGCCTCTTTACTTTGTTCAGCATCTTGGTTCTGCTCACACTATAGTCTGTTCCACATCTAAATAATCACGTCACTTGGTGATACTTACATGGTTCAAACACCAGAGATATAATTACATGTGCATTGAATGTACAGATATTTGCAGTCAAGTCCACGTATTGATTATTCCCCATGTTTACAGGAGGATTTCATGACAAATTAGAATCCTTTTTTCACATTGGCTTTATAGTTACAAATAAATTGTGTGAGTTGCATTTTATTGTTCTTATTATACCGGTATTTATCATATTCACATTCCTTTCACGAAAAATTCAAATATGAGTTTCTTCATTCATTTACCTTATAGACGAAGAGACACAATTTACAATTTATTTTGCTGATGACGTATTCATTTCTATCTATCAGTTCTTCTGGATTCATAAAATCATGAAAATCAAGGAACAATCAATAGCAGTATTCAAATATTTCTATTTATAAAAGTTCAACATAAAAAAAAATCATAAATAAGGAAACAAATGGCATTTGAATTGCTCAAATATACAAATACATGCAGCATCATCCTGCCTAGTTAGATTAATATGTTGATCAAGGCTGGAATGGGTCATTGCCACTGCTCCATCCTCGCTAAACCAAGTATGGTTCCAATTACGTTTATTGCAGGGGGTTATTGCCAGCCAAGTCCATCTCATCTTATTATAATGTCCACGGAAAGCAAAGCAGCAATATTTCAGCTATAATTTTTGTATATGTAAAAAAAAGGGCCCTCAGCAATGGTTGTAAATGAAAAAAAGACATTGAATGACTTTTAACAAGAAAGGACATATCATTAAAGATTGATTGATATACATTCAAATAAAATGGACGCATATTCTTCAGAAAATAATATACTATACAAAATGGTTACAAAAAATGCATGTAATTTTTTTTCTTTTTCCAACCAATGAAAGGAAAAATTGAAATCCATAATCCAAAACTGTTTTTCTGTACACAGATGGATTTCTAAATTCTAATTTCAGACACATAAGAATTATTCACGCATTACCTGAGCAGACGTGATTAAATGTTTTCTCTTCAATAGGAGAAATGACCTTGAATTATCTTTGAGAGCACCGAGTCAATTATGTTGGCTCCGGGGCCCTCGTATATACACAAAGCTTTGTTTCTACATGTAAATGTATTTTGTATTTATCACTGTATCATGTCTAAATCATGAGCAACTGAGCCTTTTTATAAGTAACAGGAAATTTACTATGTGATCAAGATTATCATGTATTTGTATGTATATTATTGATATGCATAGATTGGTAATCAATAGGACTGTTGAGGCTAAAGAGACATCAGCAAAACATCTGCAAAGCTGGTAGCAAATATCATGATTTCGAGATAGAAATAATTCAGAATGATTTGACCTCACTTCAACTCTATTATAAAAATCTGTATAGTAATGAGCCTTTTTACAGAATTATACAACAATGTTTTTATTCACATTTTTTATATATAACTATATGATATAACAGTCAAAATGAGTAGACTATTTTCATGCACATGAAATATTATGAATATAAGTCATTTATCCTACAGTGTATTCTTTTTGCAGTTATGCGTCCACAAAATATGCACGGGCTCACAGAGCCAAGTTTGCATTGTGTATTTGCCACATTAGCTTCCTCATCTACATGTTTATATCTCTATTGCTCATAGCTAAATTTTTCACTTGGCTTGTTTCAAAAATGAATATTGGAATCAGCTGCTGCTGCTACAATGTGACTTTGACATTCAATAGGTGTTTGTGAGATTCTTCATAAAAATGTTATTGATATTATTTTATTTTCTAATAAGAAAAACTGTCTCAATATATCAACAAATCCTGATATTATTTCATCATTTTTATCTACTTTATTGACATAATATTTGTATAGTATTGTATATTTGTAGTCATTAATATCACATTCGTAAAATTACTAGTATTCATTGTGCAAAAATACGCAAATAGAAATATTTGTCCAAACTTTAATTTAAAAGCAAAATTAAGCTACGCGTACAATTTCCAACTTAGTCATTTTAAACCATAATCATCATTTGCTACATATACAAATTTATCAGTGAACATAAAGCACTATTGCCTATCAATATCACAACATCAATATAGCAAATAGAGGGACAATATACATCTTCTCATCTGCATCACTTTGGCAGACGTTATTTCTATGAGCAGACACCGTGAGGAGTTGGCTACAACATAGAGCCAACCACATTCTATAAAAATTGAAAAAAACACTTTTTTTAACTTTTCTAAAATTTTGATTCCACCGAATAATGATTGCAACGATTAACACTACAGTTTGGCTACATCTACATACAAATGTAAAAAATATTTCTTTATATTTGAATTTTTTCTCTGAAAAAATTGAGAATGAGTGTTTGCTGTGTCTGATTCCGCTGGGTGATGCGCAGAGCATTGATTGGTTGCAGTAGGAAAGTAAATGGAAAATGTCAACTGCTCATCAAGTCCACGTTTCTTTATATGTTGCATTAATTTGGACTTCATGTTTGATAAGAATATAAATGCAGACTTCATAACTGATTTAAAATATTACTTTCGAGAAAATCGAACACGCTTTGTTAACAGTTCAAGATGATAACACACTCAAGAAGATTGACTAAAAACATGTAAATATTTCGTATGAAATTAAAATATTACATTCGTTTCTGTGATAAGATATGTATGCATCATTGATTCAAATATCAATTTATAATTATAGTTATAATATTTTACCAATAAATGAATATTCAACTCACATAGTAACCCAAGAACATATAGTTACATTGTATAAAAAAAACTAACTAAATAAAATAAGTAGAAAATATAGATTATGCTTAACATTTTATGCCAGTGAGACAATTTGTACTACTACTACTCATAGTTATCGCCAAATCATTATACCCGTTCCACCAAGCGTGAATACATACTTGCTTTTGCAAATAAAATAAAATTTGAAAATCAGATTTAGACGAAGACCTGACCATGATGATTGCTGTGCCCTGATTGGGTCTGACTTTCCATACAGCCCCCCATCTTATTGCGTGCGATGAGATGATGCGTCTTGTTTCTCTCAGCTCTATGAAGAACGTCATGAATATTTCATTTGCTCATAAATCGCTTTGTTTGTGATCTTCTAAACGAAATTACTACGCATCTGCGGCGCTGACATTTCAACAAGACATATCAGTGTCAGGCCGGTACTTTTTAACTAATGAACGCTGGATTATTTCTATAATTAGTAACATCAATCATGTTAACTCATTAAACTGAAATTGGCAATAATCACAGCATCTTTTATATTTTTACAGCTCAATCTCGATGACATTTTTGGCTCGTATACATATTTCTAGTTGCTACAGTTAGCCCCGCGTATGTCAAACTCTGCACCTGTTTATATGAACTGTCATAACTGGAATTTATGATTTATGGATAACTGGAACCCTTGTTGTTGCTTAACATCATAAGTCATTATGATAACTCAAACTTTTTGATAGCTCGAAATTTTTATTTACTTCCAACAAATTGTTAGTGAAATTGGCCATATTCTCTGAATCTAATAGTAGTTGAAAACTTGTTTCGATTGTTGATGTTTTTGTTGCTGTTTTCAGTTATTTGTTGAAAGTTTATGACATCAACACAGAAGATTATGCAAATCTATGCAAATTTCAACCCCGTGTCACAGAGATGGCAATCAATAGTGATTTCATGAAAATTAAATTGAACAGATGCAAATCATTACGTCTGCTTTACTACGTGGTGGTGTAAAAATCATTATACGATATGCTACAGAAATCAATTGGTGAGCAGCAGGATAGAAACAACAGAGCGCTCACTCGATACGACAATCTGTCAATATATGTATGATGATCTCAGCCATGCGTTTATAAAGACGTCCAAGTCGAATTATGTTAGCTTAATCTATACAACGGGAGTTCTGCACTTACATAAAATGCATTAGATCTGGTTATGTAATCAGACGTTATGAGCCTGAACACGAGAAGACATAATCTTAAAAGAAACATGCAAAAGAAATGTAAGGGATAAACTTTTCAAATGACAAAAATAGATCATGCGTTTTCATCCAATTCAAAATTCATAATCAAATTAAAATCTGATATTTGTCATCGGATATAATCTGCATTTTGCAATTATAATTCATGCCACTTTATACTTGTGCAGATAAGTGTCAATGTTAAAAAATAAAATACAAAGATTTAATCATCGATATAGCGAAATTGAAGCCATCCACATAGTTATAACATGATGGAACCTAATAACTACCATTATCTGTGTAAGTATGACAAGTAGTAGTAATAAGCTTATCTAGTGAAATAACACTGATAGAAAACCAGACTCCAATGGACACTAACAAAACCAGAGATAATCGTATCTCTGCTTATACGCATGTGTCAAGTCATATTGAATCATGTAGGAAAGAAATCATTGTGTAATTTATTCTTAATTGAATGTATTATTTTACTTATATAATGGTCTTCTTAAAATACCAGATGGGGAACAATCGTAGTATACATGCATGTAAAGATCAATAAAGAAATTGAATATACAATATAACGTGAATAGATTTTGATCATCAATTAACTGCCTATTAAATCAAAGAGTCCATCAGACCTGGACATGGATACAGCATTCTTCAGTTCTCAATTGCGCAGAAAAGTTGCGCACTCGACATATTTTTTAAACATTTGAGACACAAAAGTCCATGGGTACTTCTGGTATATGTTATAAGCCCATTTAAAATCGCATTTAATGCTATATCATTCAAAGTGTGTATTCTACACAACATTGATGGCTGTTACACTGATAGACGTTGGAAAATTAAGTAAGTACATCTATTTGAAGCGTGCATTCTTCAATATGGTGAAGTTGTCAACTTTTTTCTTCACTGGCTGTCTGCAAATTTGACCAAGTACCGGCTTTTGCTCATAACTTCGTCAATTTTTATGTTAACTAAAAATCCGATTACATATTCGTAATCCTCATTAAAAAATACTACCAGGAACACTATTTGAGGCATGCATTCTCCATAATAATTGAAGTTAAAACGTTTGTGCAAAAACTAGACTGGTTTCTGCCCATCAATTTCAATGTTAACCAAAATCCGCATAATCCTCACTCAACATTTTATTAGGAAAGTACTTTACATGAATGACATAGGATAAGTCCCTTAGAATATTTAAAGTCAATGACCTGGACATGGATTTGGTTTGGATTAATTCTACTGCGCACCACATCCCGCGCAATTGGGAACTGAAGAATAATAACAATGCCGTTTCCGTAGCAACAGAATCCCAATAACTTTCAAGTGGACAAATACAAACTTATGTGCAGACACAGAGGGTAGGACAGACTCAGCTGTCAAATGTTTTACTCCCTGTGGGCACAGTAATGAAATTCTTGAAGAACAATTGGAGGGTCTCTAATATAATGTATTTCTTTTTGTGCACTTATTCACTTCTCTTACTGATTTAACAGACTAGTATCATTGGTGTTTATTTCGGTACATAATTTTAGTTTCTGAAAAATGTGGGAAATTATGATACCAAACTACCAATTGTTATAAATTCATAAATGATGAGAAAGAAAACTATTTGTAAATACTTTGAAAATAATTAACAATCATATATTAGAGAATTGATATAAATAAATCCATTATCAAAGATAAAGCCAAAACTAGACAATATTGTCTGCAGAAAATATCTCTCATTTATTTACAGCGATACACAAAAAAAATTGGATATAAACTGTTATTGGCAATTTGGCATCTACTTACGTACTGTAGAATTTAATATAATTTACCTGAAAAAGAAAAAGAACAACTATAGATATTTGAACTACCTACATTACACAAAGAATAGTAAGAGACAATTGTACAAATTACATTGCTTGAGTGCGATATATATGCTAATCATGCATTTATTTCAAAGCCAGTAATATATATAGTCATTGTTTCACAAAAATTGTTTAAAAATTAAACCATGTTTATGAATTATTCATTGAGTGAAAATCGTTGCAGAGTCAATGTGCCAAAAACATTCTATTAATATATTTGTATTGTTGGTGCTGCCACCTGGTGTTGTACGTGAGAACCAACAGTGACATCGGCTTGTACGGAAGAGAACATAGGAAATAATGACTGCTTTTTCATCAACATTGAGAACCAATCTTTGTCAGATAGAATAAACACTGCATCTATTGCACAATTAATGCTTTCTTTTGATTATCCCTTTTCCTTCTGGATTTCATTAAAATAAAATGTCTGCATTGCCTTGAAAATCTGACATTTATAGTTTTATTTATAGTCATTTTAGTAATGAAATTTATATTGTTGCAAATCAGAATTATTTCACTCGGAAACATGGTACCGATCATAGACCTAAATTTGTATGCTGTGTAAAGAAAATAAGTAAATTTTAAATGTGTAAATTTTTTAATTCTTAAATATGTAAATTTTCAATTAAAAATTAATACTTTATTCACTAAACGTATCAAAAAGTAAAATACTCTTTTCTATGCTTACTTTCATTTGTAATTCAGGATGTAACAACCAGGAAGATATTATTTTCGGATGTTGAATTTTCCTGTAAAATAGGTGCTTAGAGAGGTGCTGCCACCTTCTGGTGAAACCTCCTGTTAGTGTCACACCAATAATAATGCACAGCTTGATCCTCATATTAGGAGGTGAAGTGTCCAAAATGCATTATTCAATAAACTTAATTCTCGTTATATTTCTTCTAAGTCTTTTAAAGAAAAGGCATTAAATACATATAAGAAAAACCAATCATATGTTATCTATGCATTGTTTACAAATGAACCTACCATCTACAGTATGTACGTATATACATGTATGTCGTAGTTCTACATTTCAATAAACTATCCTGTATTGATTGCAACATATTCAATTTCATTTGAAATTCAATTGATGCATAGCTCTTTAACTCATGTAACTTAATAACTTCACATGAGAATTAAAAAAACAAAATCCTAAAAACCAAACATTTTGTTCCACCTTTAAATATCAACCAGTGATCTAATGATCCTTATCACCAGAATATTAAAGTTGTCCATCAATCTGATTTACGTGGTTGATCAACGTTTTGTGATGGCCTCATATACAAAAGGCTGAATATTAGAAGAAAAACGAGTGTATGAAATGTTTATCAGCATGATGCAGATTTCATGGTGAAAGAGGCAGAATTTCTGGCTCGTGAACGAGCATACAAATGGCTTTGAGCAATTGTAAGATATTGTGAACAGATATATGATACTTCTTGACTTAATTGTGTGGTGTGCTCATATTGGTTGTATACAAAGTGAAATATGTAATGCTTTCATCCTAATTATCGTGTCAGTACAATAATACAATTATTATTAGAATGAAATCTGACACAATGCTAATTTCTAAATGTTTGTATTTTGTAGAATCTCTGCATGTTTGCAATTCATAGTTGACCCACAGAAATAAAATGCAAACAGAAAATAATCCATTTGGAATTCAAGTAACAACAAATAAAACAAGGGCAAAATAATAACATATCTTTCTTGCAAAGAATTTCTATTTCAAATGTCCACGATGGACATGGCTATAACTATGTGTAGAATGATGTATATTTCACTCTCAAAAAGGACCGTGAATTAATGGTTGGAATAGATGCATTGGATTTCAATAATTATAATGTCAAGTAATCATTACGGGGTAGATCAATTTTTATTCAATAACGAATATATAATATGCACAATAACATGAATTTACCCCTTAATTACTACTTCTTAGTAGAACCCTGAATCATTATACAGTAAATACATAGTGGTGGTTCCCTTGTTGTTTTTAGCTATCAATTGCCAGTATCTGAGCACTCGTTGTAATACAATTTGTGCAGCAAATGAAAAGAGCAAAGAATTCAAACATGTCTCTCATATTGTTTCACCAAGCATATATGTTCTAAATGTCAAACATGAATATTGATTTCAATGAATCAAACACATCCTGTTATTATCTTCATACAATCAGTAATATATTTGAAATTCAAAAAACATAACACAACAATTCTTAATAATCTAATTTTGTGACAAAAAAATCATTCACAAAAACAAAGACCAAATGTTTATCATTATGTATAATGACTCTTATTTTTTTGTCATAAAAGGAAAAATATACTGCAAAGAAGAGATCTATTTCACTCACTTATCTAATCATGTAAAAGCCTCACCATAAATAATATGCTCCTTGAGTCAGTCTTCACAAAACAGTCTCTTTTGTGTATTCTCGTAAATTGCTTTTCTTGGGATTGGTTTAAGTTATACAAGCAACATGCTTTTTTATTTTTCTAAGTTTGGCTAATATATAAACAAAGCGGCAATAACATATTTTAGTACCAATCATATAATCTTTAGAACTTCAACAAATAAATTGATCAAAAAAAGAAGAAATGAACATTGACTTTGCAGTCTTAAATATTTGAATTTGAAACCGCAATAAGTTTTATTGAAAGAAACTAGAAACCAATATCCTAAACTTTCATCACACACTCCATAATGATACACTAAAATGGCATTCCTCGGAATACCTCAATTCAAAGTGAACATTTCAAACCATCTTATGTCAATTTCAATTTATCGACTTTAACATTTTACATCAATGAATAAAAAAATTCTAAAAGGTACATGAGAAATGAAAATAATCTATAGGTTTTTGCCTCATTATACTAGATTATGAGTGCTGAATTTGAGGTCTGACGACCCCATTAGACTTCTTGAACCTGCTTCTCATCAAACATGCGAGCTGATTTACATTTTCCAACTCCATCAATTTTCTTATTGCTCAGAGTAATCTTTGTACAAGATGAAGCATTCATTTACATTAATTTATTTTGGGTCCAATTTCACATTGCCAGTAAAGGGGGATTTTTTATTTACATATTTTCTATATAAGACCTTTTACAACCCACCCCGGGCCCCCTTTTTAATGCTAAATAACAGTGTGTAAAATTGTTAAGTTTAATCATACAAGTTATCATTTAGTTTGGTTTAGTTTAATTGTAACAAATTCGGTCACAACAATTCTGATAATAAATAATCTACATGTGTACAACATATTTTGACATGAGTCATAAAATAGTAACACAGATACAAAGCATAACATAGCATTACTCGCCACATCCCATCAGATCATCATCTGTTAGTGAAACAATTATGAGATTGCTTCAAATCCTTGTATCATTTAGGCTGTCCATTGCATTGTTATTGTCTATAGTTTGTGATCCAAGTATTGATTAATTCTGGTGGCAAATGAACTTGTCACCTCGACTTTCGTGCTAGAATGTCATCCATATTGGTGTTTTCAGGTTTGTGTCATAATAGGTATTAGGGAATTATATCCAAAAGTATTAAATGTATTTCAATGAAATTTTCCCAGTAAACTACGAGGGATCTCCTGACATATGTGAAAAATTCATTAAGATCAGACAGATATTGAATATAGTTAAACCACACGCTATACATGAATATCTTCGTGCCAAACGCTGCATTCCATTGTTGAGTGAACTTCACTATAAATTCAAGACGTTTTTGGGAAAACGTGGACTCAACATGAGACGTGAAAAAGCATGTCAACCTGTATGAAAGGGGTCATCTATGTAAGATAAATCAGATGCAAATATTCATGACTATGAGACACAAAGGAAAAACTCACATTTCAGCACAAAATTGCATAGCCATAAATTGTCTTTGTGCAACAACAGAAAATGTAGCGGGCGATAAATGCCATTACAGCTGCACGGAGATGACATCACCTATATCTCAACATCACATACCTTATTATAAAGCTTGAAGATTACAATGGTAAATGTTACAGTAGAACTTCTCTATCAACAACACCCATTGGACGGACCTCATGTGGTCTCATTAGAGAGGTGATCTCTATGGACATTCAAGATAGTTCCAGGTAACAATGGTCTCATTAGTGGTGGTCTTAATTACAGGTTCTACTGTAATAATGGTTTATAGATTATATCAGTTATATGTTTCACCCGCGCCAGGCAAGATGAACCATTGTCTATTAGGACTTCCTGATGTTGATGAACACTTGTGTTTTTAATTATATTTTTCTTTTTTCTTTTTTCTTTCTTTTTTTTTTTTGGGGGGGAGTAGAGTGAGTAGAGGAAGCTTGGATGGCAATTTAGTTACTATGAAAGCAAAACTCAAGCGACCATTGTATAAATCGTATCTGCATATTGGTCTGTAAAATAGTCATTTACAGTGATGCGACCGTGAGACCGACGAACAAATCGTCTTTACGTTCGTTTTTATTACATCAGACTGGGTCTTTATGCTGCTAATTATCTCCTTGCACATTAAGCCAAATAATTACAGCTGCATAAGATTTCTACAGTAGAAAATTGTTATCTCAATATTGCTATCCATGAATTTTCTTTTAAATAGAACCCGTTTAGTTTGAACACTCATAAATCGAATCTCTTATTCTATTTCTTCAAGTTTGAGTTAAGGGCTTTGATTGGACCCATTACATGTAATTGTAGCAAAAATGTTTTTAAATTCAAGGGAGTTGCATCACATAAGAAAATATATCAATATGATTAATCCCTTCGATTGTAATCCTTCAGAATGATAACTTGCATTACAAAAAAAGCAACTACTTATCAGTTTACTAGGAAAACTTAGAAAATAACATTATATTGAGAAATGGCAAAGAGGTCGAGTCATCCATAACTTCAGGTTATCAGATTTTAAGATAAACGAGTCCAACTGTCTTGACATAATTCCTATGACTAAACAAAAAAGAAAATTATAATTTCTACGGCATAATTGAGACCTTCGTGTAATAGTTCAACTTCAAAAGGAGAAAAAACTGCTTTTGTTGAAATGAACCTATTTCTTGCAGACTGACACAGTCTATCATATTTAGCTGATAATTCCACATCTCCATTTTGTGCAGCAGCCGCCCTGAGTTTATACATGGCCTCCACGCTGAATTTATGCTCATTTTTATTACGCCATACATTTCTACTGTACAGTAGATATTGTGCAACATTGATTAGAGTTTTGTGCACAATTTATTAGATGTTAAACTGGGATCAATGTTCAAACATGGTGAGTAGTTAAGTGCAAATAGCACAGCTACTATAATAGTTTGTTTCATGAATATTAACCCTCTATTCAAACACTAATGTTCTTAAACCGAAACAGATTTATTCTACCTTATTTGGTGCACAGCAGTCATCTTTTTATTTGTTTATTCGATATCTTCACAAAATATACTAGCATATATACCGTACATTAGCATACTATTACACTCATATTCGTGAGGAATAGGCCAGTCTTTCATTCATATAATTTTATGCAATAAGGTGAAAGTTCAATTACCGTATGCAATGTATTGCCCCGCACTGGTAATAATCATGGAAAATTCTCCTGAAGTAAAGCTGCTTTTTGCACAGCAAAAATAATTAAGAGACAGACGACATCAGACTTATATCACTGGATCGCTCATTTATGTTTCCCACTGCGCTTACATGTAAATCTGCAATATTAACAACACTTACATCTACTTCCAAGAGAAAATAAGCACTTTTAGACTCTCTTTTTTTACCATGTTGTTACAGTTATTTGAGCATGAATATTCATGGGGTGTTTTTATTCCATGGTTCATTCATATATTTATTTAGATTCATTTCATGACTTAGTATGGATACTGTGCTTTAATATCTAAACTTTTGTTTGTCCTAAACTGACTTTATGGGGGGGAAAATTGAAATAGGATTTGATTGTGTATTTTTCCAAGTGACTATTTGTTAGACAATAATTAATGTAGGAATGAGGTGAAATCCTTAGTTAAGTACCCACTCTGCAGAGATAATTATTTTTAAATTCTTCTTAGATTTTTCCACCAAACAATACCTCAAAATATTATAATACAATACTCAAACTTGAGAATATAAAATCAGTTATCCGGAATTTTGAATTTTCATCATGCATAAATATTTGTTTGAAAAATCAATAAATTTGAGTCATTAGAATTTGATATATACGGTGAAAATTTATTTCCATACACATAAGACGATTTTTGAGCCTGCAACGTGCTCTTTTATAGCAGACGACATTTTCACAGAATAATGAGGAAGCAAAATGAGATTTTACTGCTACTCATGCTAAATATAGATTAATTTACACACAAAACGTTTCTGTTTTAAACTACAAATATATAACTAAAACATTTCATTAAAACAAAAAAATCGTCCTACTTCAACTTCTTGTAACAAAATATCTTCAAGGATGGTTATTTTTTCACTTAATTAACAATTAGTTGAAAATCAAAATAAATTGCATAAACATGAACACATGAAATGTTTATGTCCAGAACGATTACAATGGTGAAAATAATTTTTTTTAAATTTAACATTCCAAACAAGTAAATACCAAACATAAGTCTCCATCTTATAGCTGCCAATCTATATATTTTGCATCAACTATTTCCCCGAGACACAATCGTCATCAATATGATAAGACGAAGATGAAGGTTTTTTTTGCTGCCATCACTAATACTGTAATACAGAGATATGTGAGTGCCTCACAGCATTTATTCCAACTCACTGAGATCTCTCATTAGAATCACAGAACATTCCACCGAAATCACTTATTAGTTCCTCTTTGAAATTCCTCTCTTGGCTGCGGATTCATTATTGAATCAATATAATTTTTTAGCCTTTTACAACAGGTGTTGCAATTTATTTGCCAAATTGCAAGAAAATGTTTCTGTATTTCAAAATGATTGCATTGTATAAATTGATAGTGGTCTTTCTTTGGGGAAAATGTAAATGGTAAATAGCTCCACAAAAAAGTACAAAAATACAATACCAGTAAACTTGTAACTACTATTGAACTATAGATAAATCATCCAAACAAAACTAGCGTAAAAATTAGGATGCTGTTTATATCTTCATACTATTTTCTATGCATAATGAGACACCCAATATAAAAAATTAATAAGGTTATATTTGTTTTGATGATTTCCATGCACATTCAACATATATAAGACTAATTAGTCAATCAATGAATGGAGTAATGAGGGGACGACTGTGACATGCCACACCAGTGATTGATCAAAACCGCCATTTCCACCAGACAGGTATAATATCACTAACGTTATGCAGCCTGAGCAACTATTACTGTGAAAACAGGCAATATAATGTGCTCCAAATATAGTGTTGTAAATTGGAGACACTATCAATTCATGTACAGTCAATCCTGACAAAGTTATTGAAAGGAGTTGGGTTTGTTTTTGTTTTTTCTTGGGCAACATTCTTTATGTGATTTTGAAGATATTTTTTTCTTTGATATTGGTGGTTTTTAAACCAAAATTGACTCCACGTGTGTCGATCCTTTAACAGTATACAGCAGTAACAATGAACATGAGTACACCAAAAATAATGATTATAAATTTCTCTCTTGAATTATGTACACTATTTCATTTATCTATTCTATTATATTCTGCAATCAACAGTGTTAAATTTTCAAAAACAATCTTTATCTCTGTATTCCGTTACTTCTCTTGAAAATTATTTCCGAACAATTATAAATTTTTAAAAAACAATATTTATTTCTCCATATTTTGACAAATTTGAGCCCCCATTATGCCACTGCTACAAGACTTTGACCAATCATATAACAGAGCAGCAGAAATAAGAGTTGGGTGTCTCTGACTCAGCTGTGCATAGACAGGGTATTAACCTCACTGGGAGAATGTCTTGCATCCTATGTACTAATAAGATGACACGCTTCAGTATTTTCTCCATGTAGATAAACTCAGAGAAAAAATAAATCATACTAATTAATAAAAGTAATTCATCATTAGGTATTTCAATAATATTTTTTACCAAGTGCATTTTTATCTTAAAAAGCCCACCAGCTATGGCTTATTCAACTAAATCAACTAGTACTAAATGTTTTTGAATTAAAAAAGAAATATTAAGATAGAAAATTACATGCTGAAAAGAATTTTAAATGTGATATATTGGAAATTACTCGCAAGTGACTGAAACTTACACACTTCTTCATGACGAATACATATCAATTACGGCTTATGCACATTGATGATTAAAGGGAACATATTAAACACTATTCAAACTAGAACTAAAACTAAAAGTGCACATTTGACACTGCATTGACTTTGTTGTTGTCAGCAAGAAGAAGCTGATATGTCAGTTTGCGTGACTGTCCATACATCACATCAGTTTGTGATCTCACCACATGGTGGCAGCACTGCACAGGAAAATATGGTAAATTACGCATGGTCTGGTTTTGCTTTTGTGTATCTAATTGTTCGATGTTACAAATCTATCAAATGCACTTGCGTTCTTTTTAAATTAATGCATTGAATGCGCTGCAATAATATTTTATTTCTTTAAGACAGACTAAATATTCATGTTCATTATTATTTAGGTAATTATTAAGTTATTAATCAACTTATTCTTATCTACTACATTTGAAAGTGATCCAGCAAATAATTTAGCTATTTGATTTTGATCTTTTACTTCTAAAATACTCATGTACCTACACAAAAATTAATGTACTAGTTGATTATGTTATTGATTTGTTTTGAGCATGTATATTGCATTTTTACTCACATCAGCCACGTTCATGGAAAATGGCAGATGTCACCGAGTCAGTTCACGAGTCATTTAGTCATTCCTATAACTACAAAAAGCATTATTCATTTCCTTGCATTTATATTTTGAAGAGGAGCCTTTTGAGCTTGCAAACATAAAATATAAAAACCTTTTTCTCTACAACAAAATTTTTACTTCAATGCATGAAACTAAAAACTAAAACCTATAACATTTACTGTTATAATGAGGCGAGAATTTGTAAATAATAAAATTTGTATTTACAAGACATTCATTTCTGCAAACAGTATCATTAAAAATTGACTCATTTGAATTAAGAATGTTACAATATATTTCAGTTCTTCCATCTGGACCAACGGTTCTCAATTTGAATTTATGGTTCCATTTATGTTGCTCACTAGAGGTGGATGAACTCAAGTAAATACAGTCTTATCTAAGCTCACTATAATATTAGGCTGATAGGTCCTAAAAAATATTGCATATTACTTAGTTTTTTCCTATGATTTATTTGACATTTTGCAATGATAAATCAATAACTTTTGTACCAATGTAATAGCTTTCTACCAACCTCAAATGTAAATTAATTCATTCAAATGTTAAGAGATTTCTGAATATTATTTTATTGATAATAAAGTTAGATGATGAAGCTCATTTCATAAATTTACTTTATCCTCTTCATTCAATATTTGTAATTTCTTGTTTCTGTTCAAATGAAAATTTGAGGATATGAATAATTTCAGTTTGAATCACTTATAATTTCTGCAAAATGTAACAATATTCAATTGAAATTGTATTTCAAAACATTTCAATACAGGAACATTTGCAATTTCAGCCGTAACAGTATACAATTTACATAGTATTTCAAAATACTCACAACAGTTATCATTACAGAAAATACATACATTGTTGTCACACGAAACAAAAACATACATATAAAAATATAGCTCGATAGATAATACTAACCATTATATTAATAAGGCAAACAAGAGACAGCTTAAAAATAAATACTGTATGTATAATGTAGCTGATGTGTCCAATGGAGCGTGGAAAAGCCTGATGTATGATCACGTGCCATTAACAAATCTATACTGGCGAGTAAACACTGAGTTGTACAGGACAAACAAACCAGCATAATATACGTTTGTCAAAACAAATCACCAGATAAAATCTTACATCAACTCGCGCGATAATAAAATAGAGTTAAAAATGTATTTGTTCTACTTGTATGTATGCGAACGAAAAAAAGGACATGTCAAAATCAATTGGCCGTCTTCTGACAACTTTCCATCAAGCGATTTGTCAATATTATTATCAATATTGTGTTATTGATAATTGCATCACTTGTCTATTGTGTATTTTTTTGTATATTTGTATCATAGCAAATAATTTTATGCAAATACATAAATACGTGTGCAACATGTATAGTTTTATGTGTACAAAAAAGAAATACTAAGTAACATGTAAGTATTTCATATCAATTTAATTAACAATTGTACTAATCGCACTAATTAACAATTGTAAATTATGAAAAATTAGCTGCACACGTCATCAAATCAGAAGACAAAAACTGCAATCAATATAAGAATTTCCATTCATGTTTCAAGCACAAGATTATAGAGAGAGGGGAGTAGCTCTTGTCTTTAACTCTTTCATGTTAACTCTTTCAGCAGAGTACATAAATACATCTTCAGGGCAGATATGTGTTCCAAATTCAACACTTTCCATTTCGTAGAGGCATAACAACTGATAGATATCGAAGCTATATATCTCTATAAATAAAAAATTAAAAGTGAATTCCATCATCCATTTGCAAGAAAAAAATAATTTACAGTTGGCAGAGATGTAAGCTATAGGTATAATTGGGTTTAAAGACAAAGTTTTTGTGCAGCCCATTTCCTACAGAGTGCGCCTTTAACCATGTTTTGATGTCAGAAAGCACATGGCTGAAGCTCCGCCCCCTGAGCTCACAGCACAGAGTGTGCCTTTAAATGTGTTTTGGTTTTGCAGCAAAAGCACATGGTTAAAGGCCAAGCTCTTCTGGCGAAGCATTCAGGAGGCGGGACTTAGTCTACAGATCAAGTAGAAGGTAAGCAGGGTAAGCTATAAATGGTAAGCAGCACATTTGCATAATATATAAATTAATATAACTTTTTTACTAATGAGACAATGTCATGTGAGAACATCTCTATTGAAAGAATAAAAATTATGCTATTGTACTGTGGCCTTTAAAAGGTCACACTGAAGCACACAAGGAAGAAATTTTATTTTTCAAATTTCTTCCAAAATAAATAGTTTAATTTTTGTTCTTATTTTGTTATAAATTCAAAGATTAAACATAATACAATTGCAAAATATTGTTTTTCAATGAATAATCATAAATAATCAATTTGTTAAGAGAAAAAACAACAACATTGTTGTGACATATATTTATCACATATAATTTAACTTCTTATTTCTTCATACTTTCAGAAATAAAGCATTTTATTTTCTGTTTATCTCACGGAGAGTGATTTTCAAATTAAAGTTTGACTTCTTCATTCAATATAAATAAGAATAGCAATGGAGACAAAAAGAAATCGAAACGCATGAAATCCAATGCCATCAGTGTACCACACAGGGTGAGCTGTTTCAATTTCATTTGAAAATCTATATATTTGTGAATATCAAGATCAACTATTAATTATCGGAAGAAAAAAAAACAAGAACACAAACCAATGACGATAAAAGCAACCCACAAAGCTACTATTATGAATATCTTCCTAATTCATATTTCACAATTAATTTCCATAATATATTATTAAGTACCTTTACTAATTTTGCGCACTTTCTTTTGGAAACCATAGACAAATAGGATATTAATTAAATAATTTCTTGTCAGTAGCTCATTGAAATTTACAACTTAAACATTGCATTGTGAAAGATAAAAAAAAAAATCATAAAAACAACATGTTCACAGTAAATTTTCATTAAAATTAAAATATGTTTGAATAGTCTTCGCATTTCTGCTACATATAAAATCATTTTTTCACTAATTCTGAAGACAAAAAATATTTTAATGAAAAATTTATAATACGACTTCGTCGAAGCAGTTGCCTATGTGTGTTGGATCAGCTCACTTTGACTGATGGCGTCATCAATGGACAAGTAATTATGTAGTACAGATAGATTAGAAATGCTGATTTTCCAACACAAGAAGAAGCATCTACTAAATGCTATGATAGATTGGCGTCTACTAAATTATTGTCATCTATTTTGATTGTAAAAAGTTTCAACATGGTTCTTACCATTTTACTTTAATTTAGGCCCAGTGCATCATTTTATACAAAACTATAAATACAAAACATTTGTTCTTGCGATTTTGAAAAATGATTACTTTTAATTTAACCACACAAGAATCATCCAACAAAGCAAACCTCCAATTGTTGGTTAAAGGTCATGCTAGTCCAGTGGATTTACAAAACATTATAAATACCATTTAGTTTTGTAATATACACTGTTCTAAACATCCAGTTACAGTAGATTTTACATGATACAAGCCATAGACATTGTACCTATCATGTGCTACAGTTTTACTTCCCTGGGAGTAATAAATCAAACCAACAAAAGAGAAATATGATTAAAAACATTACTGAGGTTTGAAATATTACTACCCTAAAGACAGAGTTTTCTCTCTAATTGAAATTAGAGTGGGTATTTTTTTTTCATGGCAAATAGTTAATTCATATGTATTACCTAAAATCAGACATGCAATATAAAAATAAATTGTACAGAGGTTCTTATATTAAAATACCATAAAGACACACTTGGATGAAGGACACCTATGTCAATGTGTTCAAAGTCATATTGATATAGTGTTTCAAAATTTCCCTCAATCAAGCATAAGAGAGACTGGGCATCCAGCGAGTTGTACTGTTTGAACCAGCCGCTACAAGCCGCAGATGTTTATGATCTCACTCGTTTGGATTATTACCTGTTTAACTCGTTTTGTTACCATTTTATTTTGTTTTCATTTCACTCTTCAATTTAGCAGCTATTTTTTACAGTAGCATGTTTTAATTGTAAGATGATTGTTTATATTGAATGATAATCTCATTTGATATATTATATATGATTATTAATATCAACACCTGCATGATAATTTTGACTTAAAAACGTTCTAATATATAAACAATTTTTCTTGCAAATTTCTTTGAATATATGCCTTCCTATCTTCTACCTGAAAATGTAATATTTTAAGTAAAATAGATAATTGACCATACAACAAAAATGAAGAATTAGTTTACAATTTTAATACCAAGTAAATGCATTGTACATTTGCTGACTAGACTTGAATTTGAAGATGGTGAACTAATTGCTGTATTCATTGTTGCGGCTGACACCGACCGTGAGAATGATTTACTGCTCCAAGTACACAAAATCAACAGCCAACACACGGATATAATATGGACAGCTCAATATTGCTTTAAAATTTCTATTCCACATGAATTGAAAAACAAATATAACCATTAGTTGATTTCAATAATATATTTGTTGTGGTTTATAATTCTATTAGCTACATTAGAACCAGGCCTTGCAATTACCATATAATGGAAAGGTATTGCATGATTAGGACATCAATTTAGGTCTCATGATATGATTTCATAACATTTAGATCCTTGGAAAATGTTTGTCAATGTTGTGACTAGTCACATATATGAGCAGAATGGACCCAATTATGCAAATATATGCACAACTCAATTATCCCCAGTCTAAACTATTCAAACATTCACTCCTCACTGCCAATATCTTGAAGTAGAAATATCCTAATGACTTCATTAACTTGCAATACATTTTCTTCCATAAATGGTAGCATTTTTGTTCTCAGTAAATGCAATTTTGACACAAACTTCACTGACTTATGACCTTTAGCAGCTACTACACAGTGTATTTTTGCTACTGCTTTATATTTTCTTTATCAATACATGAATACAAATCTCTTTTCTCTGTGGTTATTCTTATCTATGTCTTTCTCTTTTTTTTCTGCATCTATGCACCATATGCTTTTAATACTTTAGCACCAATATATTGTGAATTTCAAAAATTGGTGGATTCACTACTTAGGAAAAGGGTAAAAACAGTACTTACATCAAGTAACCTTTATTTAGATTTGATTCAAAAAGAAAAAGCCTCACCTGAAAATAAAAAAAATGAATACAGATTATGTACAAAAATATTATTGATAAAACTACATGTATGTAAACAATAAATAAATTGCGTTACGATTAAAGCATTTTGAATCTATGAAAAGAACAAAAGATATGACAAAATATGTGTGTACATGTATTTCAGAGTTTTACGGAGACACTGACACAATCAAATATGATCAAAATCTCTTTTACCGGTAAATGAATTTGACTGGACAAATGTCTCTAAGCTAATAACATGTTAAAAGAGAAGTGACTTAATTAAAAAAAAAAGTCACTTCGCCACATAAAGAGAGCAGTAAATCATCATAAGAAAGTGAGGCATCGATCCAACAGAAATAATGCATAAAGCTACTGAGTCGCTGGTATTTGTGAGTGGAAACATCGATCTACATGATATTATATGTATTTTATTGCCCCGTGTTGCTTGACATTTAAACAACGGCCGGCCAAATCATGCATATTCAAATAAGATAATATTACTGTTCAGATATATCATTTGCTAGATCATTTGTAATAAATATCTAACCATAATTTATATATATTTTTTTTTTTAATAAAATAAACTATGTGTCATGATTCAGACCAATTAAATGTGGAATATAATTATAATTTTGCAACTTTTGTTGTTTCTTAAAAACAAACATTAATTAAGCTTTAGCTATCTATTATGCATCAAAAACACCCACAAAAAGTATCATATCCTCAGCATCAATATCATTCAAACCACGCGTTTTATTTGTCCGAAACTATGTAAATTAAGTAAAGAAAGGAAATTATAGTGCGACAGAACAATTCATCGCTATCAAAGACGACAGCAGTTGTTTGCACGGACGTGAGTTAGCACATTGATTTCTGGTTTCATTTGTGGAATTTCCATCTCATCTGTTACACCTCCAGTTCGTGACGTTTTTTTTCTAAGACATTTACTTGATGCTGCTGCACAAGGCACTGACATGGGGATGCTTTTGTCATATACAAAACGCACAATATTGGCGGAAAATCACTGTAATAGAACTAATCCATTAACATCTTTTTTCTTAGCAATTTCCCAAGTAATAAATACATCCCATAATGGGTTTGTTCTTACGATGAAAATCAACTGTGATAATTTAATAAGCCAAGTAAATTCTTGTGAGCATGAGTTGATGAGTACGAGAAAGGTCTAGAAGACGCAGACGAGGTAACAGCAAATATTCACTATTCTCTATATTTGGAGATTTCAAAGGTTGGAAAGTACACAATTTCAGGGTTGTTTATTAGGCTCATATGAAAACTAGGGTCAGACAGTCCTGAATATTGAAGCTGCATCAGTCATGGTATTGTAGCCACAGCTCAATGTCACATTGCCTGATTTGATTCATCAGACATGTTGTTCTTTTTAGACCAATCTGACTGTGAAGTAAATATTTGGGAGTGACCATTTGTAAACGTCAGACTGGGGACTTAAAGGACCAGCCTAACAGCAGTTTACGATCAAATTGAGAAACAAGCATGTTTATAGCCTCTCCCTGTTCCTAGCCTCAAGTGGTGAACTATGGACTTTGCACATCCACAGACAGAATATCACAGCAATTATTCAAACTAATGCGAGTTCATTCATAAAAAAATATCGGCCAAAACACACCAACATGGAAATAAATTGGACTAAGATGCCTGCTACTCCAGCTTGTTTTATTTGTTTCTTTCTTCTCAACATGAAAACCGACAGAGATACCACATTCAATATTAGCGTTACTGACAACAATACCATTATTGAAATACACAATGCAATTACTTTGCAATATAATTTACAGAGGAAAAATGTATGTTTTGCCCAAGTGAAAATACATGTCTATGCAAAGTGAAAAGGAAATTTGCAATTCATAATGAAGAAGCCATTGCAGGATTTTGAGCACAGCAACATTTTGTGCAAAAGAATTTTCACTTCTGAGTTTTCATTCAAATATACGAAGAAATGTCAAACATTCCTATTTATATTATCTAGATTATCAATTTTGCACATTTGTAAAAAAAAAGTATATATTTACATAATATCCTCATATTGACAGGCAAAATAAAACCTGTGCACTTTTCTTCACTTAGTGATAACATCATATATAAATTGTATTACTGATAGGTCTTCTTGTGATAATAAGATAATAAACTAGATATGGGAAAGGACACAAATATGGCTGCGTTTTTACAATAAATTATGGTCCTGTTCTCCGTTGGTTTTAGATATGATATTTAGTGTGACATAATGAAACGCAGATGTGAATGCTCAAAGACGAGATTGGTGAATCAGCTTTTACATACTGGCGGCCTCAGATGTAACACCAGCGTGCACACCAAGACAGACAGCCCTGTAAAATCAATGGCGTATTCTCGCTCCACACACTTTGTGCATTGTCATTTATGCAAATGGCCAACAACAATGAATATTTACAATACAATGTTTAAGCGCTTTATATTCCCCAGACACAACAAACTAGACGGGGGGAAAATTAGCAGTAAGCTATTTTGACAAATGAAACCAATCAGCATAAAGTAGTATGTAAAATGGAAAAAAAAAACAATCTGTAGTAATATAGGACATATAGTAGTAGATAAAAATGCCCAATATAGATTCCACAAACGTTTCTTCATTATGTACGAACAATGCTATTTAGATAATTGATAAATGAATTGCTGGATTGAAGCCTACAAAGTGATAATAAATCGTACAAATTCGCGAGCACGAGCTATACAATATTAATGCGTAATCTCCATGTGCCTGGCTTTGTGTAGCTTTTTTTGCCTCTGCTCAAAATCATGATACCTACAGATTCGATAATGATGAATGATGACTTAGGACAGGAAAATCAAATAATACTGCAATAATTGGAGCCAGCATCCTCAACTCGCAATGACAATCATATTCTTTGGTAAATATATTTCGGGTCTTTGGACAAATCCTCAGGACAATGCACAAAATTACAATGAAAAGTATTGCCCAATACTATGATGTACATGTCAATAAATATAGGTAGCTCATTTATGGACACATGTGCATGTATATTATAGAATTAGCCAGTACTTTTCATTTTCTAATTAATTATTGTGCTGAGGATCCTGCTATCCAAGATACAAAATAACTTCAATGAAAATATCATTCATTTGTCCATCAGTCTTGGCTGGTTACCAAATAAAATATAAGAATATATATACATGTATAAACATTTACCAGATTTACAGAACGATAAGTATGAAAATATTATTGTTGTTGATTCCAATTATTCTAATAATAATATATACAATCAAATGACTTCCACTTTGGCGGCGACTTACGCGTCTCTCTTGATAAGATCGTTAGATCAATGCCCCATCAATATCAGCAGAAAGAAGGAATGCGCCGACACACTGAAATCATCGTATCGATCCCCCGATTAAATGTGCACTACGAGTCATTTGTGCAAGTGAAACGCTAATTTGCACATGTTTGTATTTACAGCGCAAAAAAAGTCATCATTTTCTTCTAACATTACCAGCAAATTTGTCAATATACATTATCTTCAGTCATTAGTATTCTCAGCTGGTAATTGTAAACTGGTATGTACAAACAAAAATTTTCATTTTGCAATTTATAAAAATGCTTATTTTCATTGGACATATGAATGGCAATTTTTCCCACGAAAAATATGATAGTAATTGAGATATAATATATCCTAGATATAAAAATAAATGAAATGACATTGACAAAAAGAATATATTATTGATAAAATCAAAATCTTGAAACCAACATTTTAAACAATAACTTTGTTTTCAGCAGCTCAAAGAGGATATTTTTATTCCTCCATGTTTAAGTAATTGTATTCATCTGTCTTACAATATCATGGCCGCCACTGCTCTAAAAATAGCGCACACTTTATGTTTGCAACTGTATTCATTTGAGAGTCTGCTCTTTAGGTAATACACAAAAGCCTCTTATTACAGATTACAACCACCATTTTCGCGTTTGGAAAGCAATGCATATTTCATTTATGGCATCATCACATTTCAGTTCGTAATATCCTCTTTTTTTTCCGTGTATTCTGATTCAATTTAGTCATGATGCTGGTGTTAATTACAATGTATCAATAAAATGAATTGTTGCACATAAAATTGTGAATCGTTTTTATCTCTATTTTTCGAGAATTCTACTTTCACTGTTCTGCCAAGCAAGCTCCTACCACTGTATTGAGTTATATATACAGTTATTCATAAACTGCCTATTGACAAATACACATGCATATCATTTGACCAAAACATACCACTTACAAAAAAGAATGAAGACAAAATATGTCTAACTATAGAAGCAAAACTACCTCTTGCTTTAAGAAATATACAAGAAAAATATTTTCAAATCCAGACAAAGTGAGTCGGGCCTATTGCTGAAAGTAAGTCTGTCTACTTGCATGACCTATCAATTACAGAATATCATTTCAACTCATCATTTGCACAAAAAACAAATTTAAGAAAAAAATCATATCTGTATATACATTTTTCTATACATAAGAAATATACCAAAACATTTTAAATGCAGACTGAGTGAGTCCTGCTGCAATTAATTACAAATGTAGTCCTACAAGGTCTATGAAACACAGAGAGTACATGTACTTCAAATAAAAGGCAAAAAATGAAACAAGAAAATCATACATATACATAATATATAAAAAAAAATTGCCTTTAAGAAATATACAAAAACATTTCAAATGTGGACTAGATGAGTCGGGGCCTACTGCTGAAATTAAGCCTGTATATTTGTGCCCTGGACTATGATTAATGACTGCACAATAATGCTGCTCAACGGGCAAGCCGGTGACACTTTGATGGTTATACCATCACAATGTACAAACTGTAATATGAACAACTCTTCATATCATCTATGATGAGTGTTTCACGACGTGCAAATATTCTTATCAAGAATGAATTGGAGGAAAATCTATAATAATACAAGCTAATATACATATTGAAAAGAGACAAGAGTTTTTCATTTGATGTTTTAATTCTGCTGCAAATAAAAAGCAGGTGAACTAGTTTCAAAATATGAACTAAAATAATGGAGGCGATGAACATGTATAAAAATTGCACACGTACAAACCTAAAATCTTATTAAACAATCAGATTATTTGTGGGAAAGACAATAATAGTCTTATTTGATTGAATGATTTGAATTGGAGTAACTCTTGACTGATATGTGCACTTAACCATCCAAATATCTATTCATAGCTGAAAGACAGATTAAAAATGCAGAACACAAAGAAAGCCATTTCAATTTACATTCATTTTCGTCCTTCTACAAGCATGTTGTATAAAACACACGGCCATTGAGAGCCTCATTTACATATCCCTGTACACTTCCTGCTACAAGTCACCATACATGGCCATGTACAAGTCAATTAAGGCTAATTTAAGCTAATAATTTCATTAACTTTGATCCCAATAAAGAGTACAACATTAACCTTTTATTGTACAATAACAATTTTAAAATATTTTCAGCTTTTGTGCGCATCACAAGAAAAATGTGCACAGAAATTTGAAAAACCGATCAGAAAAGTTCTTACAGGATAGTTTATAAATTCTAAATTCCAAAATAAAATTAATATTTTTATGTAGACTGTTAATTTTTATTTTATTAAATTAATATTAATCTGAATTATTGGTAACAAATTACTATGGATCTTAGTGTGGTTATTTAGAAAATATGGTTACTATCATTGTTTGAAAATGATTCTTATCTAATGAAACAAACAAATAATAACTGAACAAATAAAAAACATATACAATGTATGTTTGGATAGCTACAATAAATGACCAAGCCACCTTGTGTTTTATATAACAGGCCATCTCATGCTATGAATTTGTATCTAAATTTCGATTAAATCTAAGTTCATATTCTTTTAATTTGCTACAACTCAATTTACACCTTCCTCTTATTTTGTGATAATTACACTAGTAAACTATAATTCCTGAAGGAAACATTTACTTTTCACAATCCTATACAAACGACTGAGGGCAACAAAACTATGTAAACTGATAAGAAGCTCAAACATAATTATAGATTCAATAACTGGCCTATCTATTATATCACATATTTGCTGATTTATTTCATACATAGTTTACAATACATTATCTATTTCCATTCAGCATTATAGCAACGGTTTCTCAATAAACATTTAGCTGATAGATTTTCTGTTACAGTATACAACAATTAGCATCAAAAGCAGTTTATAATATACATATCACAATTCATATAATTATATTCACTTTTAGAATCGTTTCACACAACATACAATAAATTAGCATTATCTCAGTTGACAGACGCATTAAGCGATCAAAGCTAGAAATGAATATATTAAATGATAATTATATATTTTTTCCACGAAATATAACATATACTCTAACTCTAAGTGACACAAAACACTTAAAATAAACCTTTGTCACATTTTCTTCAGGCAATTTATATTCATATCAATAGTGTCCTTGTTGAAATAACAGCTACATATGACAGAGCAAATGTCAATTATTAATGTTTTCTTCTTTCACATGCACATACACCATACAATAGTATAATCTCAATCTAATTCTTAGATGAAGAATTTGAAAGATATACTATCAAAAATAAAATTCACTGGTAATATTTTGATCAAAAGAATTACCAGTATTTTTCAGAATACTTATGCGGTACTTAAGCGTCTAGCATATATATTTTATGCAATCATACACAAAATGTACTGGGCCACTAGTTATTCTGTGTAGTTATATTTCATTTGCGTACTAAAGCTCTCATTATAATATTCATAATAATCTTTAAATCTTATTATTACAAATTTTCATCTAATGAATTGGCACATACTTTCTACCCTAGAATGTTAGCTTTAATGTTGTAACCTGATCTGTGTTATCATTACGGTGCTTTGTGAGAGGTTATAGGTAAATCAGCAGCAGGTAAAACGCTCTGTTGAATCAGAACATCTTGTCAATAAATGTCTATGCCCCACTTCACACATTAACTTCGTTTCTGTATTCTTCATAATGATAATTATGTTCTAAAATAATATTTCTGTTGCATTCTTTCATGTTGCCATTATTTTGAATTCCACCGTGGAGAAAACTGCTTTATATAATCTTAAGTCAGAGTTTTAGACAAAATACTGCTATAATGTACTGATTATGACATTTAGTTCATACCTCAAATTCTTGTCTACATTCATCACGATAATTATGTTTCAAAATGACATTTCTGTTTGTTTTTCATTTTTTTTTCCTTATTATTTTGAATTCTAATGTAGAAAAGAAATGACCATGACGCTTTTCTGATTTACATGTACCCATTTTTTCTGTAATAATTTAACTGCTCTTCGACCCTCCCAATATTTTATTTTAATTCTTAACATATTAGAGCGACGAGAATATACCACAACAGAATAATTTTGTCCTAAAAAATTTTAAAATTTGTCCTAAACACTGTATTGCTCAAGGAGCCATAATCGATGTTTGTAACAAAGAAGAGAAAATTGACCAAATGAATAAATTGAGCTTCTAAGATGATTATCATAAGATTTAAGGCAGCAAGTCCTAAATAGAACACCAATAATATAACAAATCAAAGCTATAGATATCCAGTTGTTACTGCTGCCACCTACTGGCCTTAACCATGGTAGTAAACGGTTAAATACAAGTCCGTCAAATATCAGATGCTACAATATATAGTTATATTATCTCACAAGACTTATAAATGTGCAAGTAATAATCTATGAACACGAGTTTGATTTGAATTGATTGGCAAACACACCAGGAAAGTGCTAGATGTTTATGAGCAAGTCATCTTTAGCATGACTTATATACGACACTCTATGACAAACACACCTTATAACGGAGCTGGGTGAAGCTTCTGATGTTACAATCAAGTGCTTTATGCTGACATCTTATGACTTGTGTTACTGATTATCATCTACAGTTGTGGTACATTCATTATCTAATTTACAAAATCAATGAAACTTTATCAAAACCATAACCTTCAATAGGAAATAGCCAATTTTATAAGTTGAAGTTTTGGGTTTCTTTCTTTTTTAGCATGTACTTAACAGTTGAAGATGTGTAACTAAATTGTCAATTATGTCATGAGATGAAAAGAAATCATGAATACATAAAGAATATGTTCCTTATTTTCTTCATTCTCCTTTCACTCCTGTCGATTTTATTTACAAAACTATAAATGCACACATAAAAATTTGCAATTTTCTCAAAATAAAGCCATTGTCTCAAATTATTAAGTAGCCATTGAAATAACAATTTAAATAAATAAAATTTAACCTATGCAATTATACTCTACTAGGATACCAAAATAAGCAGTGTCCAGTGTAAACAAAGACTGAACAGTAAGGTGATAACAAAATCATGCACTTTGCTAATATATATTTTGTTTCAAATCAAGTCCAAAGTCTTAAAATAACTGTTTAGCATTCAGTCAGATATTATTTGGCCTACACAGCAAGAAGAAAAGCGACCTTGTCGTGTATTTATCTACCTCTTTTTATGCATTGTTCATGTATTATACTAACTGAATATTCAATTCAGGTATTCTAAACCTTTTTTTTCAGTAGTAATATACAGTACAATGTAATTATTGTTAAACTTTAACATCAATATTAAGAAAAATAAGGAAGGTCAGAACTGAATTTATGGAGAATTTTTTTCAAGAAAAAAAAACATACCTTTTTACATACATGTTATCATTCATTCAATATATATTTTCTCAAATTCATTACAATATTGACTGTTACAATATCAACATTAGAATTGGCAATGAGAGTGTTAATGTGTTATTCCAAGTTCACTTTATGTTCAAACTTGACATCTAGGACAGATGTTTTTACTAAGAAACATTAGCACAAAAATAATAGCAGGATGTATTTTGTAAGAAATAAAACCACTTTTTTTCAACAGATTACTTTTATATATTTCTGCGTGAACTTTCAATCATAATTTAAAGGGCATTATTTTGGAGAAAACTTAAACCAGGATGTTCATGATCAAGTTACCGCTTTCAAATTATTAGAAATTAAAAGTATTTGAAGAACTATCACAAATATTATGTGTAGACGGAAAAAATGTAAATTACTAAACTTTGGAATTAAAGTCCAAACTAGAAATTCTATTATGCATTTATCTTCTTTTGGCAACAATTTCAGGTATTCAGAAAACGTCAATATTAATTTTCAAATCAATAAGTATTCGTTCATTTCATTTTCTCTTCTTTGGACTCTTCTTTCTTACGTAACACTATCTTAATTTTGTTGAATATACCATGATAAGTATCTCTCATGAGCTTATATTATTGAATAGTATTAATTCAATATTTATTATAATAGAGCCACTATGAAACAAGACTATTAAAGTTGATTTCTTACTTATATTTAAGACCCTGCTGATGTAAAATAACTGAATTAGCCAAACCTCTGTCATAGCCTCAGGCCAACTTTTGTGTTTCCTTAATACACACGCATATTAAAAAAAAAAAAAACATGGTTGAAAAGAATTCATGTATCAGTAAATTGATATGTTAACTATGTTTAAAGAATATTAGATTTAGATTAGAATGGTATTTTTTATATGTAGGTTAACATATTTTACTGATGAAATATTGTTCTGGTTAATAGAAATTTAAGCGAAGACAATCATCCATTAAAATTATAACATGTATTGATAAACATAAAAGAAAACTTCTCATTTATATGATTCATACATGAACCTTTTACAGTGCTTATTTACATAGATCTTAAGCGAAAGTGAGTCAGTTATATATGCAAATGTGTGATAATGAAACAGGTATAATTGAGAATTATACAATGTTGGTTTATCAGTTTGTCATTTTCATCAAATCAACTATAATCATATCATTTGAAAATAATAATTCAAATACTATTGAGAAAACAATAGTAACCATGATGTGTAAATAATATTCATCATTCTCATATTCCTAATTGTCTTTACAAAATACATTAAACTGGAAACCTAAATTGTTAAAAACCATTTATAAAATTCTGCTAAATTCTAATCGTAATATATGTTCTTATAATGTGATTCATATAAGATCATATAAAACCTCTGTTGACGTTTCAATGTTCAGTGTACATTATTGACGCATCAATAATAAGATAATCAAGAGATATAGTTATACCCTCGTGTTTCGCACATCAAAAGGAGACTACAACATCCTGATCTATTGGACGCATCTTCCTTAATACTATAAATGGTGCTGAATGTAGCCCTATAACTGGATTTCATTTTACACTTGACAATACCGACATGATGTCAAAACAATAAGTGTAACTTTTAGTGCAATACATTTTCAACTATTTTCTGCTATCCTGATAATGAAGACATTATTTCATATTCTTCTCTGTAGCAAGCACTAAAACAATGAATGCTTAGGAGTAATAATGTACACAAGACAACGACTGCTTGCAAATGCTTCCTCCCCCCCAAAAAACCACTGACTTGTCGTTCTAACTGAACATAAGTGAACATAAATTCAAAATAACAATACTTGAAATGGTAATTGATAGTAGATAGAAAATATATTTAAAAAAAACAGCTGCAACTGTTGTAGAGGTTAGATATATTTGCATCCCAACTAGTTGAGACTGGGCATGAAAACACATAACAATCTCCTGTTACTTACATTCACTGTGCCATTTGTTGACTTAATATTTCAGCAGACAAAGGTGCTAATATGCAATCTACAAAATAGGTCACAAAGGACACGGCTACTACTCTTTTCCAATGTCAGTCATTTCATAGATGATTTTAATATACGCATGGCCGTAATTTTTTTTACATTTTTTTTTTTCTTTCACTCTTAGATCATCATTCAAGAGTACAATTGAAAAAGAAAACTGGGTTGCTAATTAATCCACATGTACTGTAAATGCCAGCATTCATTACAGCTTTCAGCAAGAACAATACTGGGTTATGTTGACAGATGCATTACTATGTTTAAGACACTTATTTGTCATGTATTTGTATCCTTTATTAATTGATTTTGTTTAGAATTGAATTCACATCCTCATACAGAGGCTACTAATTAATACATTTCAGAATTGAAAATCAAGATATTTTGATACAAGAAATGCCATTTTGGAATTCCATGTGCTATGTGCATCATTGGCACTAGAATTTCTAACTTGCCCACATGACACTTGAATATCTGTTTGTCAGATCTGCCAGCATGTGTCAACACCAGTTACCAATTTCATAAAACAAACGCCAGTTTTACATGAACAATATAAGAATTTAAAATGCATTATAAATTTATGATGGACCGTCATCAATTAAAGCTATTTATCAGTACCAATTTTATGGTTGGATTTATGTCATACATGCTTTATGGTAAATAACACACCAACAACAAGTATAAATAAAATGTACAGGTTATCAACCTTACATGTATAATATCATAAAAGGATAAAGTTATAATTTACTGTTTTTAATCACAACCTATATTGTTTAATTTATCATAATATCTTACCAGCTAATATCTATAAAAAGTTTGAAGCTGTCAACAAAATCATTTACATTCAGAATAAAAAGCAGCAAAAGTTTATGACCGAATCTTCAAGGTTTCTATTTCATAATTCAATGGATGTGTGGTAGCCCTAAATGTAATGAAAGATGTACAAATATTTCATATAGAAAAAATTGATTGATTGAAAAAACTCCTAGTATTATAATCAAAGTAAAAAAATTTCAAATAATTCATATGTATGTACAAAAACCAAGAATGAGAAAGAATCAATAAGAGTTCTGATTTTATGAACTATGCAGAACATTATGTCCATAAATATATCACACACATCTTCGTTCATTCCAATGAAAATATATATTGGAAATTTTTCAAAGGTTATATCTAGTAAAGGAGGTTCACCGCTGACAATCAATTGCAAAATAACCCAATTTTCATCTTTTACCTTGCAAGTTGAAGGGAAACATTTCCCTGAAACGTAACACTTGGTATATATATAAAATGCAAGTTTCTGTGTCACCAACATTATGTTGGTATCTACATAAATCTAATTTACTTTGAAATTGAAGCTATATACAAAAAAGTCGGAATTCTAATGAATATACTGTTTCTTTCATCATTATCATACAGCCAACTTTAATAACAAACGTCCACTATATAAATTGTTACGATTCAATAAATAACAAACAAAAATCAGGTTAAACATAAATGACCCGGCCGAGAAGTTATCATCAATAACAATCAAAACGTGCGTAAATTAAAATAATAGCACATATATGAAGTGCAAAATGAATGCTGCATAAAGACGCGAGATTTAGATCAATAATTCTTGTTGTATTTGCGTAATAACCATGTAGGCAGCCTCAATGATAAAAGCTGCCCCGCTGATGCATATGTATGAGCTGCCGCCTGCTAGGACACAGAGTGAGGCCAGGTTGACTATTTGTGGCTGGTGATAACACAGAATCAAATGGTCAAATTGTGCAGGCCTCAAGTGTGCAGGGAATTATTAGGAGGAAAATGGCAACAGAAGAGTATGATGCTTGTGATTCCGGTCTTGAAGACAAGGTGAAAATGATTTTCAATAATATCGAGAAACATTGATTAATAATGAGTACCGGTAGATACAAACAATCAAAATATGAATCATAACAGCATTTCCTACTCTTGAGCAATATTTGACAAATTAGATAAAATCTAAATTCTAAATTCAAGCAAATGAAAAATAAAAAATAAATTGTCTCATATATACATGCCCAAATCTTGTTTTAATTGCAGTTCTATCCAGTAATTTCAGCAGAAGAGCAGCATTTAAAACCGCAAAATAATGTAATAGGCTTGGGGGAAAGAGATATCAGGCTGCATATACCACACTGTGTAAAGTCCCACATACAAGCTCAATGGCTGAAAAACCCACTGGTCAACAAAACCCACATGGGATCCAAAAATATCTACCGTATTTGTTTAGACACTTGAAATATAGGTTTATTTCTAAACAGGATAACATTTAAAAGTCAAATTACATTGAGCTTTCGGCAAACTCTCTTGCCTTGATCACAACTGAATGACGTCATAAGTCGTCACTGTTGGCGCGGGAGAGTTCCCAGCTGCATGTCCCCCCCCCCTTGAAGGGTCAACACGTTGTTCCATATGGAAGGAAGGGTGTGTCTGCCTCCATCTCTATTGAGTGAAGGTCTCAGTCTCCGTATCTGAATCGCTTCCTTTACACCACGTTCAAAGTACTTGGATTCAACACAAAGGATTTTTGTATCCTCAATTGAAATGTCATGACCCTCCTGGTCGGAGTGCAAGTGGCGAGATACTTCCCGATCCCGTGGAACTTGGGCGTCTGTGTTCCATGAATCTGGCTTTCAGGGATCGTTCTGTCTCCCCAACGTAGGGGCGCATCACAGTCATTACATTTGATCTGGTATACCGGACCAATCACTCTCTGCTTGTCTATGGGATCCTTTGGTCTTACCAACAACTGTCTAAGTGTGTTCACTGGTTTGAAAAAATGCCTGGACGTTGTATTTATGTAACACCCTCCTTATGTGTTCTGACACACCCCTTGACATAGGGTATAACTACTGGGGGCGTCCTCTTTTTGCTCAACATGGGCATTGTCCTTAGACGAGGTACTTTCATCCCTGCTTAACTTCTTGCTGGAAATAAAGCTTGGGGATAGATATCAGGCTGCATATACCACACTGTGTAAAGTCCCACATACAAGCTCAATGGCTGAAAAACCCACTGGTCAACAAAACCCACATGGGATCCAAAAATATCTACCGTATTTGTTTAGACACTTGAAAAAGACTCTGTTGTCATTGTTGATGTTGTTTTTTTCAAAAATAAACTATAATACATGTAAGTCAGTGGAACAGAGAAGATGATAACCTTCACACAAAAAGGATAGGCAGAGAGAAGTCATTAAGATGAAGACAGCAGAAATCATCATTGGCCAATGGCCAAGCATGGAGCAAGCATGATATACCATAAAACCACATGATTTAAAGGCTGCTTAAAGACCTTAAACATGGGTGCTGTGATGGCTATAAAATTGAATGGTCAATGATTACATGACAAAAACCTTGACCTGCAGCTGAGACACCCTGACCTCTTGCCATACACAAACCAAACAATAATGCCTGATCTGAGACAGACATAAACATACTTTTAATCAGATACTGTACAAATACATGTAGCACCAAGAGCTACACAGTCCACAGATAGTTGAGTGAGAAACAAAACATTGCTTGATAATGATGTCTATGATCTAGATGCCACTATTACTGCATGACACCCAATCATGTGACAACCTTTCCCAGGTGTTATTTCACCACCTTTCCATTGATACGTTTTAGCCCACTGGTTGATCTTCACAGAGGACCTACTACAATGGAACATGTCTTATGTGGACACCTTCGGGAGAAGTGAAAAATGTCTACATAAGACAGGTGTTCACTATACGCAGGTGTCTACATGGACAGGTTCCACTACACTATTCATGTCAACATGAAACTGGCATGAATTGATACTCAAGTTGAGGGTTCAGAGGTTAGACCAGTATTACCCAACTCTCTATCTCTGGTCACCATCTCTTCTAAAAGTCCATCAGGGTCAACAAGAGGTCACCTATATAAACTAAACAAGCACATTTCCCATACAGACCTCCATGTGCGACTTGTTGGTGAGCACCTACCGCCAGAACAATGCTCACTGCTCAATGACTTACATGATTTGCAAATACGGCCGATTGTTTAATCACCCAGCACAATATTGATATACACAGCGATGGAAAAGCAGACGATAGTCTCAAGATGGTCCAATAATAAAAGATGGACACTGTCAAATCAGGGGGTTAAAATAATGCACACTTTAGTCACGGAGGAATGAAACAAAACGTGTGATTTTCCCCTGAGCAATTCACAAATATAGAGTGGAATTCGGTGTTGTTTCAGAGCAAAATAAATCTTTCCAAGGTGGTGGTCTGCAGAAATGAAATTCAATATCAAGAAATGACTGAGATTGTTCTTCATATAGCAATAGATGAAAAATTGATTTGCATAATTGTGCGCCAATGTTAAATGAACCAAACTAACTTGAAATGTAATACAGACCATACTTGTTTGGGTTTTTTTTATTTCTAAATCTAGTAAAGTATATGAAAAAGTATCAAATAACTATTCATGGTTTTCTCTATGGCCCACCTATTTTTCACGCCATCTTGAGAGTAGGTTAGATTATAAGAAATCCTTTAAAATATATAATTGTGTTTTAAATATTTATAGTCACTATGCAACTAACAAATTGTTATTTTGAAGTGACACACACCACTATGTTGTGTACAATTTGACGCCATCTAAAGTACATACCGCTGCTCAAAACATGTACCTTGAACCACATTATTCATCTTTTATCTTGAGTACACATCTTTCTTGTAGGGAATCAATACCATATTACTTGAGTTTGAAAGGCTAATTTAAGACATTTTAAAACTACTCTTTTTCCCTGACACTTGCATTTAATCTTCATGAATGACTTTCTCTACGCTTTCAGCTCTAACTATTGCAATTCTTCTCCATCATTTATAAGGAAAGGTGCTTTTTTCTCTTATTCCCTTTTACACAAGAAAAATAAGTATTTATTGTGACAGTGAAGATTAGATTAAGTACTTTGAGAATGTCACATACGAGCAGACGACATTGCCTCAGCACACAGCAAAATCAATGAATTAATGAGCCGGCGTAATAATAAACGAAATTACCAATGAAAGAGAGAAACATGGGAGTAAAAACGTATTTCTATCTAGTCACGAAACTGTAGTGTTGGTTTATATCAGCGCCACAAATCTTGATCAACACGAAAATAAAGTTCAGCTCATATTTAAGAAGCTGATAATACAAAGTATAAGCCTATTATTTGGTAATGAAAACCACCATTTCTGAACATTGCATAACCTATATCAATATGAAATTGCTGCATATTCATGTATATTTATCTTTGAAGATAGGATCACGCTGATAAAAAGCCTCTTGAACACAAGATAAATATTTCTGCAAATAATCATTTATTTCCTCTGTTTTTGGTGTAGCAGTTTGTTTTACACATTTTATAAATGGCCACTACAGCCCAATGTAATTTTGATTTACTGCAAAATCTAACATGACATAATTGATGAATCTGATAGAGAAAAATATATGAGAATACACAATTTGTTATTGAACGTTGAACACTTGGGTGTTGAGTTTCAAACATTAAAAACCCGGACAGGAATCAATTAAATAAGTATAAACTATTAAGACTTATTAAGAAATTAGATTAATAACATGAATTTACCATTACATTCAACAAATCTATTATGAAAAGAAAATTATTCAACTATCAGCAATTCTACCATAACAATCCAACACTGCTAAATATAATCATAATAACAGGCCAAAACTTGATGATCACACTATATAAGCTTCCTGCCATAAAGAACAACTGGGAAATTCATACACCTAATTTTAGTCACCAGGTAATAATTGTCAACAATAGCCTTTTACCACAGTGAAAAATGACCCTCAAAGGTATAAGGAGTTTTGCCTTTTATCTCTCATATTGTTTATGCTGATTGGGCAAAATACTGTTCCTGTTACTCAGAAACTACAGGCCAGTACTGACAACATGGACATCTGTCTTATGTTCAATACTTAACTGTTTCATACTCATGCATAAATGTACTTATCAAATTAGTGTAACAAAATGTGCTTAAAAATGCAAAGAATAAAAATCAACGACGTCATAATATGATTTCATACTTTAAATTAAAAAATGTACTTTTTAGTTGATATTGATATTATATTTATCTCCTATAAAACTACTCTGATCAACAATCATTCATGATATTGCATATACTCTACTTGTTAATAAAAAAAAAGAGCCAAACATTCAGTCAGTTGAATCTCTATACCTTGTTACAGGCTGTCCATAAATTATCATGTTATACAAGTGTGTATGCATCAGTATGATTACTGACATGGAGCCAACATGTAATACTTGCTGCTTGCACACTGAGGTCTTTCATTATCATCATTAACCTCTTTGCAAACTGAACTCCTAAAAACTTGCCACTTTGTAGCATTTGATTATACATAGGAAAGGTAAAAGTTGTACCTTTAAGAGTTTAATACTTGTAAAGGGTTAAGTATGAAAGCCAACTGTATGTCTAGATAAATATATGGGAATTTATTCTGCAAAGTCAATGAACTATATAAATAGTAAGATGGAAGTAAGGGCTGAAAAATTTTACCACAATTGACTTTAATTGTCATTGAAATGTGACAATTTTTTCAAACATTTGAAATTTTTTTACATATATTAACTTATAAGAATTATTCCTTTTATTTTATATGGGTGATATATTTCCCAAGTCTGTCTGCTATCTAACATAAATGCAATGCTAAATGGTGTTTTAATTCTGAGGAATACCTGTATGAATCACTTTCATTCAAATGTTACTTATGTTACATCTGCATATTTAATACCAATCCCAAATTCATTATATAGAAATTCAAGCCTAGATTTCTGTTCAGCATAACACTTGTAGCTATAAGTGTAACTTAACACATATTGACTTGATAAGGTGACATGCACCATTTACTATAAACACACAATGAAAGTTGCCTATTTAAACTTTCAAATTTAAAGCCACTAATTTCACTATCATACAAAACAAAGAAACTGGTCACACTATAAAACCAGCCCAGGGACTAGTGTTTATTACTGGCAGAGTTCCTTAAATAATTACATGCATGTTGCTTTATCACTATTGAATCTCCTATCATTTAAGCAAACATCCTGGCTTATATTATTATATCAATCTGCCTTTCTTTTTCTAAAACTATGAAAATAGACGTGCCCATACATCTGTATAATTCATATGCATGCTGCCTAAAGGGATCTTGTAATTATTATCAATAAAGAGCCTATGTTGAAACTTTATTTTAAATCCTGATGAAGTAGCTTAAAAATAGAGACAATCATTTCATTTGAACATCAGTACTGCATAGAAAGCAAATCTGAATGGTATTCATTGGCAAATGAAATAAAGATAGACATGGTTTAGTGAATGTTTTGGCCAATATTCAATATATTCCTGTTGTCATAATCATTACAGCATCAATATTAGAGAACACCAAGTTCTTCTATATGATTAGGTCAATAAGACATTTTGGTGTCTTTGGTGGATTTAATTTCAATCAAGAAGACACTTGAGAGAGCACACTTGTGTCAGCCAATAACATGGCATGAATGCAGCTCTCAGCTACTCCAGTCATTTGCAATATATCAGTGAACATAATCCTGCAATCTTCACCAATCTTTTAACACAAAGCCAAATCCTCTATTTCAATAACTACGCATATTTTGATTTAGTTTCCAACTATAAAAATTAAGCTTGCAGTCAAGAATATTAGAAATGATAATAAAAATTGAATCAATTAATGTAATTAAAATATTGCTCACCTGTCCATGATAATCCTGTCTTCCTTCAGGTGTATTCTCAGGGAGAAAATATAGCCTAACCATGCACAGATGGTACTCAGGATTATGCTTATCTGTCCACAATAATTGCAACTCTCCAACACATATTGGAGCATCCTCCAATATTTTTACATAAAAAAATTCTCCAAGAGACAATATTTTCCATTTGCCTTTTTTACAATACTTAAAAGCCTTGTAAAATGTGTAAGGTCCATGCTGTCCACATGGAGATCCAACAAACTGCAAATTAAAATCAGACATTTTTTCTTACAACTATCACACGAACAAAATCATATTAGTGAAGGCATGTGGTAAATGGCATGCCATTGATAGCGAGGTCATTGCATTTCATTTTCAATAAATCGCCTCTAAATATTAATTATTCCATCAAACTTTTTTTAAAGTTACCATGAAAATAAAGCAAAATAATTCAATATCGATATGGTGTAAATACCTTAATATCTTGTATTCCCATTTTTGAGAAATCCTACATGAATATCGCAGCCTGTTGATTACAGTTACACACTCGTCTCACAATACTTTATTTTTGGCTCTCTTCATTACACCGTCAATACTGTTTAACATAATGTATTCAATAGCTAATGAATATTCATGATGTTTTCAATTTGCAGTGGATTACGTTATGATGACGCAGAGTGAAGCTAAATGAAATCTTAGTGTCGCATTGCATTTATTTGTAATGCAATTACTTTTTGATCTGCAATTAGACTTTTTAAATATTAATATTCACAAATATTATTGTTTAATATCTGGGCCACGTGGTCTCCTACCCGGAAATACTTAACAGGTGCGCATGACAAGTGCTTGTCAAAGTTTTCTCTTTGGAATTATTTGAGGATAAAATATCGAAAATGTTGGATTAGGAACTTGAATACGCAAATTATCTAGATGTACTCTGTGTCTTTATATACTTTAAGGAGTCTTTGAATAAAACAACGGATAAATCACGTAAGATTGTGTGACAATTTGAGTAATTTCTGTATGTTTACATTCGGACATTTCCCTTTTTCAATGCCATTGGCATTTGTTTACAAAAGTAAAGTCAATAATACATCAGAATACGCCCACTCAGGGGTTGGGGAACCTTGATACATTGGGCTTCTGTGGAAGGTAGACCCCTTTTTCACAACCTACTATCAATGACACCCCCTCCCTACATTTTGTACTACCCTAAAGACCCTGTAGTACTAGTACGCTTGCACCTACATATTAGTATATGAATTTTGATGCATAGAATCTAACAATTAAAACCCTAGTGATGAACATATTTGAGGTTCAATGTTACCTTTTTTAACTGATTTACCTATCAAAGAATCCTCATTTTAACCCAAATTCAACATCTAGTCGCCTTCTTGAAGGCTAGTCAGAGCATACCCAAAGGAAAAATAATAGCATTTGCAAGATTCTATGACATTTCCTCAACCACCTCTGAATCTGAATGTATTTAACAGGAATTAACAACTAGAGCGCCTTGTTGAATGGACCTCCAGCTGGTAGCCAACTGAGCCTCAGGGGTGGGGGATCACACTAGCTATTTTTTCAAACTAGAAGAATAATAGCATTTGGCTCTCCTCTACACGGGACAGTATTTATGGCTTCCCTCCTCCGCTTGGCGTCGCTACTGTCTAGTAGTAACACTATAGTATGAATACAACTCAGTGACAGAATGGTTTTGGCGACACTGTGTATGACCGGGCCGCGAATCGAACTCCTTTTTCAAGTCGTAAAACTGAGCTACTGAGGACCACTATCACCTATAGTATGAATCATGCATGAGAGTTTTCAAGGTTTTCCCTGATTTTAGGGATTTCCACCCTGGGTTTTCCCTGATTTCAGGGGTTTCCACCAGGGTTTTACATCATTACTATACCTAGTTCATCGATTTTTATGAAAAATACTGCAACTGTATTCATTGCCATTTACTTTTTCACATGTCTTGCTATATACATGATTCCTATAGACTTATGTTACAGCATTGATATCATGAATCCAGAATGAGTTTTTGACCATAAAAATGTACACAAACCCAATGATAGATATGAATTTTCACACATCAAACTGTTCATTTACATTGTTGTGCAAAGTATGTCCCATTGCTTGGTAAAGAGCCTCAGTATCATAAAAACGTGATAGGTAATAGAGCGCGTGGGTGAAAAATGTCCATACCAAGAGTTTGGAATCGTGGTTTTCACTTTACAATGGCGACTTATTATTTACAGAATGGAAGTGATCGTCCATAGCACACTGTCCACGGTGGGAGGCCAGGTCACTGTGGCAACTGACCCCCACCAGACTGTCGACAGTCTCATCACAGCATTCTGCATCCAAAAAGGCATCCAGGTAAGTCGAAAAATTCATCCAAAAAGGCATCTGCAGAAATCTGAAGGTTCAGTAGGTCGCAATATCCAGCCTGAATTTTCAATGTAGCAATGATGATTATTAATGTGTGATAATAATGTTTGTCGGTATTGAAGTGGCACGTTCAATGCCAAAGACTCATAGTTGTTGCCAACTTCCAGGTTAAAAAAAAAAGTCCAGTATCAGTATGAACTATCATATGACTGTGATGTTCCAGGCCTAGCACAATTGGGTGAATGAGTGCTGGACCAGGCATGGAAGAAATTTCATTCTATATTTGTTCTTTTTTATATACATTTGCACCAGTCATAATTCCACCAAGCTTGGGTAGCACACAATAGCCCTCAAGCTGCATATTTTGAACATTGATTACTGATTACGAGCCTCTTTTCTTAAGCTAGTTTTTCTGTGTTGCTGCACCTCCATCTTTCAAGCTGAAAGGCAGATAGTTTTTAAGCTGATTCAACCAATAACATGCCTAACTGGAGGCACATAATCCAATCAAATGCTTTAAACCATTGTTCTAAAATTCAATATCTTAATGATGTGTGTGTGTGTGAATTGTAGGTAATGTGTGCTTAAACTTTAACAACGTGTTTTATTTATTTTTTACATCTCAATAGTGTGACACTGAACTCCCCTCCGAGTAGCCATTGTGAGCATGTCTGATTCCCTTTTTCGTGTCTGTTGTTCTCAGCACACACGTCAACTGATCCTTCGGAACGCGGAGCAGGTGGTTCTGGAGAATACGCGCAGTTTGCAGGCGGCCGGCGTCGCAAATGCTGATGTCCTGTTCCTCGCCACACGCAGTCAGTACACGTGCACTCACATGCACTCACGCATGCATACACTCGTACTCACTGACATGCACATTCGCACTCACTGACATGCACATTCGCACTCACTGACATGTACACTCGCACTCACTGACATGCACACTTGCACTCACTGACATGCACACACACACAATCACACGCGCAGTGTTATGGGAAATGCAGGTGTACAGCTAAACCTCTATATAACGCGCCTCGATTTTGTGCGAATTTCTGTGTACTGCGGATTGAACATGGACCTCATTTATTTTATATTCTTATACGTGTATATCCTTATATATGAAAATATTGTCAAAAATACCTTTTATGCAAGTTGTTTACCTTCGAGGCAGCCATAATGGCGCACATGTCAATCATTTCCGTGTTTAGCTCTAGCACTACGCGATCTCAACCAATGGCAGTGTAGCACATAACGCTCATAAGGGATTAACGTGGTTCTTGAAGTATGGACGCTAATGTCCGCGTAAAATAGTGGTTTAGCTGTACTATTTCTTCCTACATGCACAGTGCGCGTGGGAAATGCAGATGTGCTGTTTCTTCATACAGATAGTCCGTACAGCGCACACACAAAGATTCATCTATATACTTAATTCACTCTTTGTTATTCCATTTGAAGGTAAATGATAAATGATTATGTGTTCTACAAATGATCTAACAATAAATGGACTGCAAAGTTTCTTATAAAAAATTGCATGTAGCTTAATGGTAAAACCAGGATCTTTGTCAAAAAGCTGTAGCCTGCCTCCAGGCACCTGCGATCATTGAGTGGGACCACAATGCAAACACAACTTTAAGCTTATGCTCAGAGTTGAACAGGAGAAAAATTCTTCAGATTGCATTATGTATATTTTGGGCTGTTTACGTCCTAATAGTGTTGAGTTGATGGAGTGTCAAAAAACTTTTAGTTAAGTGTGTAATATGTACACCAAGTGTATCATCTACTATTCACATATTGATTGGATAAGTTTATTGACACTTTAGTTGATTTTACTGTCTTTTAAACCTCAATCGAGATAGATATATATTTCAAGATTAGCAATGAATTCAAATAATACGCAGATAGAAAATAAATCACTTTGTATATTGTGTTTGAAGGGAATTAAGAATCATAGCGAGATAATAAAGCATTGTGATTGTCAGCAACATCCAAATTACTTCACTGCATATGGTCTCAAACCTCCTGTTCCACCTGCTGTGGCAGGTTCTGATGACCGGTGGCTAGCTGGCTGCAGCCAGTGGTGGGTCCTAGCTGCTGTCGCCATGGTGATTGGGGTGGTGGGTATTGCCACGGTTACTGTCGTCAGAATCAACGGCACCGTACAACCAGATGACGTGAGTAAGAGGCAGACACATTGACCGCTTCCAAGTTCGAAGTTCTATTCGTTCAATTCGACCGGGTCCTTTTTTGTCCCCATTGCAATTACAATTAAATCTTTAGTTTTCTACTCAATTAATGTTAATTACAAGCACAAGTTGAATTTTAATTGTAAATTTTATTAGAGACTTAAATTCAACAATAGTTACAAATTTGCTATTATTTACAATATTACTGCATTTTATGCTACAGTTTTTTAAAATCATTGAATCAAGGCCATTTTCAGGGTTAAAAAAATTTTTCTTTTCCTAAGAATTGTTTGGTATTTTCTAATTATCACCTGTTTATTTTAGTATGAATTAGTGATCACCTATGTTTTCTATTCATCATTACACTAATGATGGACTGCTTTTTATTTCATTCATCACTTTTGTATAGTAGTCTGCTTTTTCATTTCATTCATCAGTACAGTGTAGTGATCGCCTGTTTCCTATTCACTAGTACAATGTAATGATCGACTTTTCTCTATTCACCAGTACGGTGTAGTGATCGATTGCGGTTCAAGTCACAGCCAAGTGATCGTGTATAAATGGCCTGCCAACAAACGCAATGGCACCGGCGTGGTGGGACAGGTGCACAGCTGCCGCATCGGTGAGTAATCGCAGCATCCTCTCGGGACAGTCTTGCAGTTTTATTTGTCAAAAATATTGTTAGCATCACCCATATTAAATCACCCATTTCTTCAGTATTCTTTCTACAAAATTCTTTGATATTATCTCATACAATGCCTGTGGTGTGTAGCTCCATGTACACCCCCTGCTTGTGGTCAACAGTCTGTCTTGTTGGTGGTTTATGTTCAATACAGTACGATCAGGACAGTCTTTTTTTTTTCAAATAATGATGTTTGCTGAAGAACTGTAACCTCTTTTAATTAATACAGACCTCTAGATAGAGACGCGTGGAGAGCTGGTGTAGTTTGGTGTAGCAGTAGTAGTTTGCATTATGAACAATTATCATATTGACCAGCCAATTGACATCTGCTTCCATGGCTGAGTGGAAAGGTAGTCTGAATAGTGACAAGAAGGTCGGTTGCACAATGCTCCGTGGTACTTACATGTTAAATAGGTACAGGTGAGGCGAGTGAACGCTAATGTGGTTGATTAGCACGTCTGCGCTACGATAGCTTAAAACGTTTAAGTTAAAAGATGTGTTGTATGCTCCCCATGGAATTTAGAAAGATATAGTGTGACAAGGATGCCAATGACCTGGTGTAGATGTAGAGTCGTCTGATCCTTCGGGGAAGAAGACCACAAACCAGTCATTTACGTTTTTTACATATACCTGCCCGTGTGTTGCAGACGGCGGTATCTCTGACTACGAGTCTGACCCCGCTGGTGCCGGCCCTGCCCTCCGACCCTGTCTGGACCAGGCCGTGCAGAAAGTACCCGCGCCCCACCAGCCGGACACAGGGATCTACCTTGGGGCTACCGCTGGCATGAGGCTCATACAGTGAGTGACCGTGCATAGCAGTTCATAGAGGTTTCTCGCTAGAAAAGTTACTCATGCTTAAATTTAGACTCGAACATTGAATGAAGAACTTGGACCACTGTTTATTCATGTGCTCTTCCTGTGTTCTGTACACTCCTCAGGGAGTTGAGAAAGGCAATATGGTGAATGCTGGCGTGGATGTGAATTACAAATACATTTACATCTATTTTTTACAGTGCACAACCAACTAAAGGCCCACATTTATGCAAAGGCCCACAGAAATTGGGACTATTATCACGAAATCTGAATCATTGAAAATGGGAATATAAATACACATTCATATTAAAGCCCACCACCTGAATCAACTAATTTTCAAGCTAAAGTGCAGTATAGTGCAGTATTACATATCAACAATCTACTGTCGGATTATACTCAGCGCATAATCCTACAAGCAGCCCATGGGCGTTTATTATAAGGGTAATGGTCTGGTTAGTGTAGAGATAACACTAGCTTGCACCAGTGGTGTCTAAGTTAAGACACCACAAGTGCATAGCTAGTGTTATCTCAACACTTAAACAGACCATTGCCTTTTTATTTCCCCAGTTTAGACAGTTTAACAGAATTATTTAACTTGATGGTGTTTACCGTTCACAAAGTATGGAGATAACCTGATCTCCTGCGGCTCTTAACCAATCAGAATCGAGAATGAATGGCAAACTGGGGAGAAACGGTAGTATGCATTATTCCGCTTTTCTAGGGGTTCTGACGCGGCAACTGGCACCAACGTGTCTGACCAGATCATGGCCTCGGTACGACAGACGCTGGGAACGTACCCCTTCAACCTGACAGAGCCCAACAAACAGGTAACGCAAGTTGGTGGTGGTCAGTTAATAATTACAGAAAGGAATTAGAAGATAAGACAATATTGGAATAGAGGCGTGTCTCACGGATTCTACAAAATATTTCAGTCTTCAATTGCTGTATGTATTTTTGTTGTGCTGTCTGACTGATCCATAGCTGCATCCGTTCCCCCACATTTTTGGCGGCTATGCTGGGAATGGAAAACACTTGACCTATTAAATAACCAACATTGATCATTCTGTGATATTGCGGTTTTCAGGCACGTGTGTTGTCGGGCGGGGAGGAGGGAGCTTTCGGCTGGGTCACCGTCAACTACCTCACACAAAACTTTTTCAGCGTAAGTAAATGATCTGAGCAGTTCACAACATGAATATGTGTAAAGTTTTGAAATAAACAGCTATGTCGGTATGTGCCCACAACCATATTTGTTTGTTTTTACAAGAACTGTTAACTTTGCTACCGAGATTTATATCTTTAAACATTCATACACACATTCATACAAGGAGAAACATGCATGCTAACAACGATAAAACTATTTTTAAGTCTTGCACAGTTGGGTGAGTTTCAAGCAATTGGTCAAGTAAAGTATAGACAAAACTTCATTCATCCGGCTCCCGACTTCCACTTTGGGAAATGAAGATATTAGAATGTGATTTTATTCTATTTCATCTTCTATTTTTGTTGCTGCTATCCTCTAATGTGGTCTAAATGAGATATCCGTTGGTCCAAATGTTTTATATATTCTTATTTACTCTTTCGACATGTTTCAGTAACAACACTATCTTTATCAAATTCAAAATTCAAAATAACAGTTCCCTTTTGGAATAAGATCTGCACGATCGAATGACAAAAATCTTTTAGTGGTACCTCGCTTTCGGACAAAGACCTATGGAGAAAGGAATTTTAAAAACATTGCTCCAATCATGTGGAACTCTCTACCCACTGCTCTTAGACTATGCACTAATATCAATACTTTTAAAAAAGAACTTAAGACATTTCTCTTCGAAGAATTTTATAGGGTTAACTTTTAAAGAATCATATGATATCAATTTTATTCTAATTTTTGCATTGTTAACTTTTATATACTCTACTGTATTTTTTGTTTATCTATTGTGAAGTGTCTGTGAGCATGCTTTGGATACGGGCACTGTAAATACTTGCCTACTATTATTATTATTAAGATTAGTTAGTAAGTTCTTGCATCTGCTTCATAACTCAATCATGCATGTTTGTGTTGTGTAGATCCTGTATGCGGCGTACAGCCGTCTGTTCGTCACTCCAGGAGTCACGTACGGAGCACTCGACCTCGGTAAGTGGAGGGACATGGGACTAATCTGGTGCAGGTGACATCTTGAATTCAGACCAAGGTTTATTACCACAGGGCCATGAAAATGTACACAAACCTTTCCTCAAAACATGTGCTATTCCATTGTTTCATGACTTACACATGTAATTCAATACAGTGTACCGGTAACCTTCAGTAAAGACCATCTCGGTAATAAAACCACTTTTCCAATTCCCAATGCTGAAAATTTATGTGGCTGACCCTTAAAACTTGGGATGAAAATGTTTAGACCTGCAAGTTTGGAACACGACAACCATTGACCCGCATGGGCATGATGTTTGGTTTCTACATCTGAACCAAAATGTCAATCTTCCATCCCCGACCTTTAATTAGGAAACAAACACAGATGTTCCATACGATTAGATTGCCTGATGTATCCTGTATGCTTCTCTAGTCGAGTGGATAGGGAGTTGGACTCATAGCCAGATGGTCATGGGTTTGATTTCTAGTCGGATCTGGTGGTGGGTGTTCAGCAAACTCATCACAAAATACTTGTACATAGCTCCGTAGCACGTATACGTTAATTAAGGTACAGGTCATTGGCTTGAAAGAGTGTGTGAGTGATTAGCATTGTATGTTGAATGTGCTGTCGTTGCAAGTATGTGAGGAGTGATCAATTGATTGACAAGTGTGCCAATGACCTGGTGTAAATTGTTAACTCATTTAAGAGCAAGACTTGGATACGACTATAAATCACCACATTTATATCTACAGTCGACCCTCCAAATAAGCCCACTTTTCACAGTCACAAACCTGCATAAAGCTACCAAAATGAACCTCTGTATGGAGACCACCTTTCTATTGGGACCATCTAATACGGGTCTCCCAAGGGGGGTCCTAATGCAGAGGTTCCACTGTATGTATCCCACCAGGCGGTACGTTGTCACAGCTGACGTATGTGAGGAATGAAATTGATGGACAAATGTGCCAATGACCTGGTATAAATTGTAAAGTCGTAAGAGCAAGAATTCGATCACCACCACATTTACAACTATGTATCCCACCAGGCGGTGCGTCGACGCAGCTGACGTTCATCCCCCGCTGATGTGTCGGCGTCGCCGGCGTCGTCCCGTCAGCGCCTGCTGCTGTACGGCACCGAGTATGACGTCTACTCGCACAGCTACCTGTGTTACGGACTCAACGAGGCGTGGCGCGGCCTGCTCGCCGTGCTCGCTCATGTGAGTCATCGGCGTCTTGTACCGCGCCGTTGAATCCACTTGGCCATCTGTAGTGAGGGGGAAATATACCCTACCCCATTCTCAAATCTCAGTAAAAATCCAGGGCCATTCTCATTAATTTTCTAACCGTTCTCATTTCACAGTTTCACAATTTCTCAAAATTCTCAAAGAAAATGGCCCCCCATTCTCATTTCTCATAAAAAATCAAGGGCCATTCTCACATCTCAAAATAGGTATATTAAATTTCTCCCTCTGTAGTCGATCAATAGTCATTCACTAGAACCAGTGATTCATCTTAATGCGAGTTTCGGGGTCCAGGACTCAATGTTTTTCAATAGAATGCAAAGAATTAAAAATTGTGCGTCCCACGGGACCCATGAAATATTTATAGTTTGGTAATGTTGTGTATGCCAGGACTCATTGTGTTGGCCCTCGGACCCATTGTTTAAAAATATGCGAGTCTTTAGGGACTCATTGTTGCCAATTTCCATATTGATATCTGAAAAAAGAGTTTGGCAAAGAACCTGTTTCTTGGGTTGAAAGACGTATTGATAAATGAGCCATGATGTCTCGACCCAGGTCATCATCACAACATGGAGTACTGGAGCATCAAAATTTGCTTCTTTAAATTGGACTGCATATTATTGATTCGTCTTGAAACGTACTTAATAATGTCTTGGGTTATGATATGGGAGTATCTTAAAGTATCAGACAACATGGTTTTATACACCATACTAAAAGTATACGAGTACTATTATCGATTAATGTTAATATGTCTTGAAAAAAAGATGTTTTATAGATAAGACATCGTAAACTTAACTGTTTTCTCCCAAATTTTGCTCAAATTCAGTAATGGAAATGTATTTCATGGGGTGTCCAAGAAAAAAATAATCAATTTGAAAATGCGTCTGATTTAGCATTTGGCTTAAACGTCTGCTGTTACATGACCCCAGGCTGGCGGTGACAACACGACGGTGATGAATCCATGTGCTCCGGCTGGCAACGTTTCCATGGCAACCTACGAGGAGATCTTCGAACTGCCGTGCACGGCAGATAAACCGCCAACGCCGTCTATGAAGGTACGATGGGCAGTCAGCCCGCTTGTTTTCATGGTTCAAAACAAACAAACATATCCCACGCTCATGTATTTCAGGCTCATTATTTGATTTACAAGTTTTTGAATATGATCACTCATACAAACGGTGCATTTGGGCTGGAATATTTTTTTCATAATAAGCTGACGTTTGACATTCACATGTTACTTTTAAAACGGATAGAAATAGTCATTGCATCTTAATCTTCTTAGATAGATGATTTTAGTGTTACATGCCAGATATAAAGAAATTAAATTTTCATTTTGTGAGACGCCACATTTCAGAACGCTACACGTACCTTCAAGTATGTGGCATGATTTAGAATAGGAAAAAAAAACAGAAATTTGTAGCATTTTTTGGAACACAGTATTCATGATGGAGGAATGTTTCAGAACACAATGTAAACATTAGTTGGTGTTTCAGAACACACCATATAATATATAATATATATATATATATATTAATACACATTAGTTGGTGTTTCAGAACACACCATATAATATATAATATATATATATATATTAATACACATTTGTGGGTGTTTCAGAACACGACATACACGTTTGTGGGTGGTTCTGACGCCGACGCCTGCTCGGCCGCAGTCCGCCGCCTGTTTAACTTCACGGCCCCGTGTCCCGACCCCCCGTGCTCATTCAACGGTGTCCATCAGCCGGAAGTGTACGGAGAGTTCAAGGTCAGTCAAAACCACGTATCTGTTTTAATTGTATTAAGGCCCAATGGTCATATTTTGTTGTATAGCTGCCAAGCAAGTGAGAATGTGAAATCTGGTAATCGTAATGGTGCTGGTGACTGAGCAGGCAGTGATGGGAGATGTGTATGAAAACGTTGCACTATCTTTTATTCTTATTTTTTCACTCATCTCCAGTGTCTAAACTGAAATAGAAAATACAATCTCTCTTTGCTATACCAAATGTAATAACATCATTGATAGCCTATTTACAATGAATATTGATTTAGTGAAGCTCTGTTTTCAGGCTTTTTCAGGCTTTTTCTACACAATGGACTTTTTCAACCTGTCTGGAAATACTCATTCGTTGGAGGAGTTTGAAAATGCCACGAAAGCGTACTGTATGAAACCTTGGGAAAAGGTGATACAAGATACTATATGTACTATATACAAACCGTTCAAAGTGACTAATTTGATTAACTGAGATTACTTTTGAGATCACTATCTATCCTTATGTTCTAAATTTATCATTACTGATGTATTGTATTAAAATGAATTTAATGCAGATTTATATGTATCAATGTGGTTTGAATCATATTCCTTATCGTACATTGGATCACCTTTAATGGTAATTTCATCAGCTGTAATGACTTGGCCTCAGTTTTCCCACTGCTGATTATTTTCTACAACTAGTACAAGTATATAAGATTTATCATACATTGATGCATAATTTCGTGTGTTATCATGCTCTATAACTGTCCGATAACCTGGACATGGTATCAGACTAATCTGATCCTCTATGCATCAGTCATGTTGTCATTGATTTCCAGGAAAAGCGACAACGCTCTACGATCACATTTACGAAGTTATTTAGAAAGTGTGCACTGTTGTAATTGTCGGAACTAAAATGTGTTATACAAACACTATATATTTGTGCAGTTATTCATCAAATAACATGCCAAAAATAATTTATTTGCTGTCTAAACACAATGTAAAATAAAATACCACACTTGTGCTGAATACGTAGTTTTTGTACACAGCTCATGCATTTATTTGAGTGTGGTATTCTGAGTGTGGTATTCTCTATATATATGCCTGAATCCAGAAATAACATACATGAGCATCTATCCTGTATCTCGCAGTACATTGTCTTCTATTTGTGTGCCTATCCCTGGTATTTGGACGTGTCCCTTCTCGATGTGCTGATAGCAAATATTGTGAAATCCTTATCCAGTACCATCCATCCCAAATCTTTCATCACATTGAACATGTATTCTGTGTATCGGCATGACCTGATATTTGCATGTCCCTGTACTGACCGTTTGCTGGTATTTACAGGTCTTGCCCCTCGGCCCGGCTGACCGCATCCTGCGGTACTGCTTCCAGGCGACCTACGTCCACACCCTGTTGGTGGACGGGTACCGCTTCTCGAAGGACTCATGGAAAACGCTCGACTTTGTGGAAAACATCACTGTGAGTTGCCACGAGATACGTTTCTACACTTTATATCTATCTTTTGCATCATCCTTCCAGTGAGGAAATAGCAGTAAGACACTAAAGCTTTTAGCATGAACTTCTCTCAGTGATCGGAATCAGCCACTCGTGACAGAATGATTGCTGACTTTAATTAACGAAAACCTTGTACACACAGGAGAGAACATTGTTACATGCCGATACAGCTTTCTTGAATGTGTATCTGATGGATATGCGGTGACATATCAGGCGAATCTTTAGCTGTCTTAAGATGAATTTTATAAAATAATGCAATCTATTTGTCAACAACGGCACATGGACCAAAAGTTGTATATGGTATAAACCTAGATACAGGTTTCTGTATCTCATGCCTGGACAATCTGATAAGCCATTGAATCTATAGTGATTGGGTGATACGAGGTCTTTCATGTCGCTGTCCATTCTGACCAGGAGTCGTGGTCAGCCTACCTGCCGTCTCGCCTGCTGCTCCCTCAGCTGACCGCCTCAGTTCAACATTATCGGGTACCGACTGCATCTGACCATTTAACTCCGCAAATCTCAAAACATCCTCGTGGGTTTACTATCTGAGGCATTTCCTTTATTTTGTGTAGCACCGTGGTGGTGGATGGATTCTGTCTGTTGCGGGGACTACTTTAGTTTAGATTCATTCTTCTTGTAATCTTCTCAATGAGTTTTATTTTTCCATCTTCTGTTGTTATATTTGATTAAGAATATATGTTTCCATATTTTGGTTGGTGCATTTTTATTTCCCATTTTGCATGGGTGTTTTTTTTTTCTTGCACCTAAGCCAGGGTTTGATAGTTTTGAATCGATCTTGTTACTTTACGAGGATAATTGTTAGACCAGTATTACCCATCTACATACATGTATCTGAAGTCGTATTAACATTTTGATTCAACATTATTAAATGATTTAAATCTTAAAATATTCGTTGTATGATATCAATATTATATATGAGAAAGCGATATCAATATCATATATGAGAAAGCTTTGATCTATTATGTCGATATCAATATCATATATGAGAAAGCTTTGATCTGTTATTTCCTTTCTGGGATACACTATGCAAAATATTGTGTGATGCTTTTTTGGTGACAGTATTTGTGTTTGAACAGGAAATATCACTCATGACTCACTCTGTTTTCTATCTTCAGATTAATACAGGAAAAACTGTTGATCTTGGCTGGACAGTGGGTAAGTGACTGACTTTGTGGTATTTCGAAATTAACTAGAACATGGGTTATAGATAAAATTCATGACTTGTTGCATCATACATAAACCCAACCATTTGATTCAGGATTCCTGCTGAACACAAGTAATGCTGTGTAAAATTGTTCATAATAGTCCAATTATCAATCATTCAAATCCTGTTTAACGTTCTCTGTTTCCCAAGTTTCCAAAGTAAGGTTTGGATGTTACACCTATATAAGTATGCATGAAATGTGTGATATATGTAACAGTCCTATTTATCAGCAGGAATTATTATACAGGTTTTGTGTCAGGGTTTGGTCCTTGTAAGATTATTTTGCTGCATCATGTGACCAGAGGTGATTCTGTATCCATGAAATGTGTGACAAATGTAAAACCTCTGTATCATGTGACCAGGTTTCATATTCAACTGACTCAAATGTATCTTGTGAAGCCAGCTCCTATTGGAAGTTATACTGTATCCATGAGATGTGTGACAAACTTACAACCTAGATCATGGGTAATAGAAGAAATTCATGCCTTGTTGCAATGTACAAGAATGTCATTGGCATCTTTATAACCCCCACCATTTGATTCAGGATTCCTGCTGAACGCATGTAATACTGTGTAAGATTCTTCATAGAAATCCAATAATCGATCTTTCAAATCAGGCTTCATGCTGAACACGAGTAACTCGGTGCCGGCTGAGTTCCCATACGAGTCGCTCGGGCTGCCAGTCTTCGTGCTCCTGCTCCTGCTCTTCATCCTCTTCCTCCTGCTCAGCATCGGCTTCGCCTGCTATGCCAAGGTATGACGCTCAAAACTCACAGACCGTAAACAGAGCATCCGTTTGTTGCATTTTTAGCTCACCTTTCGTAGACATGGTGAGCTTTTGTGATCACCGTTCGCCGTCCGTCCGTTAACAATTCATATTTGCATAATGCAAACTCTTAAAGTTCTCTGGAGATGGATAGAAGTCATAGTGCAACCTTGGCTCTTGTACAGTCTATTAGTCATAATGCGAACTGATTTTTTTTTTAAATTAAAGTTCTATGTTGGGAGTTACAGTGAAACTTAGTATCTTTTTTGCTGAAAAGGAACATGGATACAGGTGAGCGATTTAGGCTCTCATAGAGCCTCTTGTTACTGTAATGATATCAGCTGTATACTGGTGACAAAGTATGATTTAGTAATGTGTTTACACGAATCAGGCATCCATTGTGGTAGATTTGAACTTATTTTAGGCTTTATTCTGGGCTGCGATAGCAGGCATCAATGACTAAGCAAGCAGTAAAGGGTTGATACTGTGCATGTGTATTTGATAGAGGTGGGACATTTGGTAGGTTTTGCCCTTCGAACCTTCGGGACACTTTAACGAACGAAGGTTCGAACGTTTGTTGATCGAGGCATCTGACCCACTTAACTCGAGCAGACGAGAAATTCTGTTTTTGTATATTCTTTTGTGATATTGTATAACCTCGTTTTGACCTTTAACTGACACAAGTTAAATTAGAGTTCATACAAACAATTACAGTATAAGATGGCTATTTCTTTGAAATTTACTACTCACACGTGTATTAGTTGTTTGCCGACACTGCGACACAACAATCTATAATTAGCCCAAAGACCTTCATAACCTGTATTTTCATAGTAACCAGTGACCTTAAATGACCAGTTGTTTTAGCTAATATTGACAATAAACCCTACACAGTGCGTGAGCCAATAAAGAACAACACAGCCCCGGCCGACTGCAATCAAGTGAACTGCTTGTTACGTAGGTGGTGTTGAAAATTTTTATCACAAAGCAATCAGTTCAAAAGACGTAACAAATAAACCAATACTATCTCATATGAATTGACATTAATTCAGTCTAAGTGTTTAACTGCAGTTACCTTGCTTGCCACCGTGAGCGTTTTATAGGCTACTAACCTGTTACGTAACGCTATATAATTACAGGTGCATGTACTACTTAACTCAGTAAAGGGGCCTTTTATCTGCACCGCAATTTCTTTGTGATGCCGCCACAGGTGTTGTGGTCAAGTTTGCATTAAGACACGATCATTAAGTATTACGTAATTGAGCAGCCAAAACACGCTGGTACTATGGTCACTGGACTTTGTGCCAAGTATGATAACTACACTTACTTTACATAGGCGAAAACAAAAGCAAATTGGCATGGTCCCGAATGTTCGGTGGTGGAAATAACCTTCGAAGGTTGGGTTAACCGAACGAACCTTCGAAGCTTCGAACCTTTGCCCCATCCCTAGTATTTGACTGGCTAGCCAGTAGAGGGTTAATACTGTTGTGTGTTTGCAGTCATCCGGGGGTGACGAGCGAGCAGCGAGGTACCAGCGACTGTCCACCTATGGCGCAGTATAGGACAGGTGAGAGTCAAGTCTATGTCCACATGTGAGCAATATCGGTAGCCATTGTTTCCACTGGAGTGTTCACATGTGGGCGATCTTTTTTTCACTCAGTGAGCAGCAAAATTGCCTATTGCTTGATGAAATTTTTAAAAGCCATTCATATCCTTTCTGTCTATCACAAGGACAAACGCTCAAGAAATCGAGTCAAAATCTCCTTCAATATGAACACAAAATAGTCAGTCTCTACTCTACGTTGTCTTATCGCATAAGCTATGAACATCGATTTCATGTAAATGTAGGCTAAAGTTAAATTTTTTATTATCGAACCGTAATTACATTGTCAATATGCAATTGAAGAATTTTATTGCTTATCTACTGTACATCACAATCATGATTGCATTCACATTTTAGACCATAATGGTGATCTAATATACCTTTGTACTGTTGGACTTGTATAACTTGAACTCTGATACGTCAAAATTATGAATGTATCAAACAAATAGTCATTTTCTTCCTAACCGATTTATGTTAAAAATCCCTCAGAAATTCTTAAAACTTTTTTACAACTTAAATTTCTTATTTACTCCTCTCAAGTTTGACTAAACTGTGTTTCATTTCTTGTTTCTAATAAAAATTTGTTTTCAGGTGTCGGGCAATGCTACAGAGACTATTCCCACAGCGGCGAGTGACAGAGTGCGGAATGAATGAAGCAAGTGCTCTGATGTGTGATAGTGGAGACTGTTGTGGTGAACGATATTTGTGGAACAAGATGATTAATAGTGCTAGTGTAGGACGTTGTGGTGCTGTTTCAGCCATGAGGACATTATGTGGCAATAGAAGAGTTGTGTTTGTGAATCTGTGCGTGTGTGCCGGTTTGACCGTGTTTTATTTGTGGTACACCACAACGCGAGTTCACCGTGTTAAATAAGGTGATCGTTTTATTTTCGATTTTCATTTTGTTTCACTAGGTTTGTAATGAAAGTGAAGAGAAAGTTTCTATATATCACCCATCATTATTCAATCTGTGTTATTGTAACTAAAATCTGAACATGTTTCATTTTCAAAACAATTTAATTCGTTTATACCATAAATTTAGACAAATTTAATATGCATGTTTAAGACTCTTTTTGATTGGATAATTTAGTACTGAGGAGTGAATGGACAACAGTTTTAGTTGGATAAGTTTGTTTTGAAGATTGTTAGATATCGATACACATGTAGTTTCAAGAACTATTCTAATGCTGTGTGTAATTACTCGTGGTGTGAACTAGGCCAATGATCAGCCCTCGCGAGATTGTAACTATCTGTGATAATAACCAAGATGTGCAGACGTCAAGTCGTGCAAACTCAGTCTTCTAGCTGCTATCTAAACTTACCAAATGCAACCATCCAAGGGCCAAACTCATATAAAGACCCACCCAAAAATGTTGGACGATAATTGGAATTCTAATGGCTTAGATTTGGTATGACTCAAAAGTTTAAGTCATTGCTATTACAATATATGTTAACATTCATGTTTTACCTAAAGGTCGATGGGCATTTATGTAACTGTATACATGTACTGTATTTATAGCATGAAAAATCAACTACTAGTTTGGGGGTTGGAAAAGAGCATGAAGACCTTGTTTGTAAGACTAGAGTCAACTTAGCTTTGCTGTTTTGCCCTTGTATTTGTATATGATTATTTTGTTTATGTATAGCAACTGCTAGTGCCTAAAATCTATCGATTGCATCTAATATTTATACTTTTATTATTATCAGATAGAATTGTATACTACACTATCTATTGCATACTTTAAAAAAGTTCATCTATCCAGGATACAGCATAAATCGGTCCCAATTACAATTCACAAATTTCTTTTGCATAATCGTGTTTAGCAATAAGTGGCTCTAACTAAAAGAGATTATTTTTGACAGTGTGTATTCTCTGTGTATTACCTAGTTTTTAGACTAGGATCTACATTTACGAATGTTTCTCACATTCAAGTGAAGTTTTCAAGAGAATGTATTTTTAGTTTAGATATTCAATAATGGTAACACATTCCACAGTACAGATGTGATTAAATGTTTATTGTCTTAATTATTTGACTAATTTAATCACTATGCAAGTTTTTCTGTAATTTTTTATTATGAATTGATCAAATGAATGTGTGATTACCGGGTAATGTATGATGATAAAATGTGACTCTACATAAAAATTCCACAACGAAGAAAACCTGTCACCTTTGAGCGGGAATAAGCATTGTCCGGCAAAATGAAGACTTCAGATTTATAGGGATTAATGAACTGATTTTAACATGTTTGAGGTTTTATTATAATTTCTATATTATTATTTTTAGATTTGATATTGATGACCAATGAAATTCAATGTTTTTGATTGAATAGAATGTGTATTGTTTATACATTGGGAGTTGATGTTGGAATAAAGGAAAATACAAAATTTAATTTGTCAAGTTACTGTAAAAGATTTTGTTAGGGTTTAGTTGGGCTCTCTGGTTTATGATTCAAAGTGAGGCCGTTTGTCACAAGCTGTGATCCTACTATACTTGTGACAGTCGGAAACAACGTGTGGATGTACAAATAAAGGGTTTTTGGGAGCCCAGAAAAGTTTTTGCTGTACAGGTTGTAACCCTTCAACACATATTTTGTCTGTCTCGAATAAGATAAATACTGGAAACCTCTTCTGATCAGGTAATTTTGAGTAAGACATTTTACGTGTAAAAGCTTTAGCAAATTCTGGGCCTCCTGAAAATATTCATGATGTGAGACATGCCTGCCTCCCCTCGTTCCCTTCCCTCCCAGCTGCACAGCACATGTCCCTCTCTTCTCTGGTCTTCGAAGTAGACAGCAGCCCTGGTCTGTCTGGTCTTCAATCCACTCTGCTTGGAGCGTGTGGTATTGTCCAGCTTTCCTTGCAATGTGGTAATGACTTAAGTCTCTTGCAGCCTATGATAGAAGGCAAATAGTGTGGGGGGAGTCTTAGGGCCGTAGTAGATTCTTCCCACCATCGGGAAGTTGAGTAGCTGCCCCCGTTTAACCCAGACCATGGCCCAAGCGACCTGAAACTGCCGTAGCAAAAGCCGCATCAGCTCTGGTGCCATCCACCACAAACCAGGGCGAGATCAGATGCAGCAGATTCCATATTATTTCTATGTATTTTAATGTCCAATGAATAGTTCTAAATGTGTTAAATAAACTGTTGTTGTTATTGTGTTTTGTTTGTTTGTTGTTGTTTTTTGTTTTTGTGTTTTTTTTTTTTTTTTTTGTTGTTGCTTTCTCTGGTAAACTTTTCAATTCACACAAATCTTATTTATAAGCCTGTACGGCTGAATGGGAAGAAACGTCTCAAGTCTAAAAAAAAGCACTTGCATAGTCGAATAGGTTCAATCGGAAGAACTGAAATTTCAAGCGTGAGCGCACTGCTCAAATTTCGCGTTGAAGTTTCCATGGTTTAAAGACTTCCGGGTGAAGAGCTCTGTAAAAATATTCTTAAATTAATGCAACTTTATTACATATCTGCACAGTTTGCGCTGTATATTCCATAGGTTGCAAAGTATACAAGATATATCCAACTAATATATGTAATGTCATACCGATTCTAGTTGCGTGACTTGCATAATTGAAGAAAGTAAAGAGTGATATCATCTGTCAAAAGTCTGTTGGTCCTGTCACTCATGTCAACATAAATATTTAGTGCTACTTTCTATTCTAACGACGTTTCATAAGAATACCAGCCGTCAGACAATCACCACGCAGAAGATATTTACTATTCAACCAGCTGTTACGCCATCAAGAGATGTTTATGTGCGGCGTGTGTGAAGGTATGCATGGTGATATTTGTTACATTTAGTGGGAGATTAATAGTGAATGTAGTCTATATCATAATATACAATGATAAGGCAAATCCTTCATAAGCGACCGCTCACGTTAGATATAATATATTCAGATAAAGGCACTGCAGTAAAGATGGCCAACCCTTAGATTTTGACTTAGTCTACAGACTGTATGTGTCATGGCAATTGGGATATATTTTTAAAAAATATTTCAACCCCTTTATAATGTTATTTCTAGAAATTTACTTGTACAAGTTTTTGAGTATTCAGAAATCCGTTCATTATTTTAAATGCATAGTCTCTTCTTATTTATGTTTGTTTTTTATTTTTTCATTTATGGACTGTAATTGTCATAGCAATATTGTAAAAACCACTGACATATATATACTGCCCCACATAAATGTAATTTATACCTTTTGAAACAATCAATTAATCATGAGTCAAGTCAAATTTCCGTCATGACATTACCATGACGGATCAGCCTGACAAATCATGATGGAACAGCTCACTGCCGTTTCATTATGACAAAAAGTTCTTGTCACGGAAAAGCTGACTTACATTAGAAATGGCTGCCCCCAGTCTTCCAAATATATTTAAAAAATATAAAAGAAATTAGACAGTTTCATAGTGATGCAAAATGTATTGGGTAATGTTATGTAGGATACGATGAAAGTTCATTTTGTTAGTCATTTTGATGGCATCATTTGCACATCATTTGCCCAGATAGGTGAGAAAGACGATCGTAAATAAAGAAAATTCAGACTGAATTGAAAGCCATCTTTGCTTTAAATTTTTGACGCAGGACCCCTAGATCATAACAGCTCCCTTGAGCGGTCGCTAATAGTATATGCAATAATCATATCCGTTCTATAGCGATAGGTTGGTTCGATTATTTAAGCCAAGTTACATCTAGTGTACTGAGATTTCAAATTTTAATTTTATTTGTACCTAGGTGGCGTCAAATGTAACCTTTTATGTACTTAGTGTAACTGTCTGAATATTATCGCTCAAGGGGTTCGTTTGTCATTAGTATAAGTAAATTAAAGCATTGATCGATGAATTATATATCACAAACAAAAAGAGACACTTGCTAGAGTTTACATACCAACATACCAAAAGAGCATGTTAGTTCGCAAATAGATGAGTGATTTACATTTGTTTCATAATTTTTGCTGAATATTACCAGTTTGGTGAATTGAGCGACAGCTCTTGATAGTGCAGCCAAAGAATATACCGGTAGTTCTTACTTATAATTGTACGCAGAAATGAGTCTAAACTACAACATTTGGGTATACCTAGATGTTTTTTTATAATAAATAATTAGTTTAAGTAAGTTTGATATATAAATAAATACACATGAAGTGTTAAAGACGAATATTGTTTATTGGTTTTATAGTAGAAGAGGATTTTGCGTTGTTTACATTTTTAGTCTTGATTAATTTATTCTTTGTTTAGGCTTTTATGGGAAACCATGGACAACACAACAAAGAAAAGAGCTGTTTGTCAGGTATTTAAATTCAATAAAATGCTGAATTTATATATTTCTGTATAAGTTACATTTTTTCATTTATGCTTGAATCATACTAATATGATCTATGTCAACAGGATGCGTCGCTTTGGGATGACCACATATTTATACGCTCCCAAAGATGACTACAAGCACAGACTGCATTGGAGGAACCTCTACTCGAAAGAAGAAGCAGGTTTGAATCATGAATTTTTTACCTGACCAGACAACCACAGACATCCGTCTCAGGCTATAGGATGGGTCCTGTCATTCACAGTAAAACACTGGCCATAAACACTCGTTCATTTGTCCACTGTGTCATGTTTCTGGTGTATGGTGTTGAACACACACATGCACCCATGTTCACACACTTAAACAGAGTATCACGAGACTTTCATCAAGGGCCGGTCTTTAATCAGACTCTGCACTTTGTTGCTCCTCTAGGCGAGCTGCGTTCAATCATCTCAGCTGCGCGTGCCCAGGGCGTGGACTTTGTGTATGCCATCTCCCCGGGACTCGACATGATGTTTTCTGACCCTGAAGATGTAGAGGCGCTCACAACCAAACTCAAACAGGTAGACGTTTCAATCATGTATTGCTCTGTAATCTGTATCACAGTAGAAATTGTGACTCATTATATCGATATTACTCAGATTTCAGATTTTGATGATACCTACATAACCCAGATTTAGAGATGGACCTGTAAGTGACCACGAGATTTTGTACGGTATTTGTGTTGTATGCAGGTGGCGGGGTTCGGCTGTGGTAACTTTGCGCTGCTGTTTGACGACATTGACTCCGATCTGTGCATCGGGGACGAGGAGAAGTTCAAGACGGTGGGGAACGCGCAGGCGGCCATCACCAACGCCATGTACAGCGCTCTCGGACAGCCGCCTGTGTTCCTCTTCTGCCCCACAGGTCAGTTGGTCAGTCAGTCAGTCAGATAGTCAGGCAGTACAACAGTCACACAGTCAAACAGTCAAGCAGTCCGGCAAGCAGTGAGACTGTCAGCCAAGTAGTCAGGAAGTCATGCAGTAGTCAAGCGAACAGGCTATCATTCAAGTAGTCCAACAAGCATTCAGACGTTCAGGCAGGTAGTCAGTCAGGTAGATTTTGAGACAGTCAGATTAATTGTTTGGCACATCTGAAGGGCTCTCAGAAAGAGCGACCCTTTGGAAGAAAAGGGAATAATGTCACACCCTACTGCTCTAAACAGACTCGGTTTGTAGCAGCGAGGTTTGTCAACTACCACACTGTTGCTTCAGGCATCAGTACTAACGCTCTAGTAGTAGACTTGTAAGGTGATAGTAAGAATTCCCTGTGACTCAGGATTAAGATAAGCACTCATTCGCTTTTTTGCTGTAGAAATTTCTAATTCTTTGAGCACAACAAGTTAGTTTTTTCATGAAAATAAGTCTTATTATAACGACGGGTTACTTGTTCTGCTGACTAGTAACTCTTTCTTATCTGATCCTCACCTCAATTCAGACTGGCGACATACAATGTACTGTGTTATCTTCTACAGAGTACTGTAATTCACGGGCTGACCCAGACCTGTACCGGTCAGAGTACCTGAAAACCATCGGGGAGACACTACATAAGGGTGTCAGCATCCTCTGGACAGGTATGTGGCTTGCTTTTTCTTCTCTTTGTAAATTTGTTGTTACCGTTACTTTCTAAAGAAAACATACTACATGTATTAATTGCGATCTCGCAAGCGCTCACTTTTGCAGGCAAAGACACACGCGTGCATAGATAGGGTGAGCTCACCACTATAACATACCTAATGTGTTTTTCCCAAGTTTGCTTGTGGATACAATTATATTCTTCTCTCTCTCTCTTTTCTATGGCAAGCAAGCTCCTACCCAGTGGCCACTATATTGACATAGCTGAAGACACATCTTCCATTTGACTATATCAAGTGACCCAGACGGGACTCGAACTCACGACCCCAAGGTTGTGAGACCAGAATGATACCATCATCCCAAGCAGCGGGTTGATATAGTCAAATGGAAGATGTGTCTTCAGCTATGTCAATATAGTGGGTAGGAGCTTGCTTGCCATAGAAAAGAGAGAGAGAAGAATATAATTATAACATACCATTACCCTTACTTAGTTCATATGTTCTTGAAAACTGGTGTAAATGATAAAAAGAGACAGGCTATAGAGAGGTGTTGCATACGGTTTGTGCGTTCCAGGTACGAAGGTGGTGCCTCGTCGCCTCACCATCGAGAACATCATTGAGGTGAAGGAAGTGCTGCAGCGGCCACCAGTCATCTGGGAAAACCTGCACGCCAACGACTACGACCAGACACGGGTACGTCCCATGTAAAGCAACCACGCTTTGAAATCCAACATCATGCACGAGGAACAACAGAAAACAAACATGCTATATGCACAAGGAATGATAAAAAACAAAAGCATACTTTTTGACAGAAACCAACCTGTTCAATTCAAGAAGTATTATGTGTAAATGCATTTTGCTTATAGGAAGCACAGATAATTCATTTGTGACCTCTGGCAGGTACCTACCCAAAGTCTCTAAATGTGTATCATTTTAACTCTAGACTTTAGATTGGTAAAACTAGCTGAGGTGGTGAAAAACGCATGGGGCAACTGTTCTATCACATTGTTGTTATTTTGAAACATCATTCCAACAAGTGTAAATTGGCTTACTTTATACTCTGTGATATCTGATGGTCACATGTTGAGTTGTACCAAACTAAAATATAGGTAAAAAAAATGCATCCCCAATCCCCATAAATCTACCAATGTTAAGCAGCATTGAGCTCAGTTAGTACTTGGGTGGGTGACTGTCTTGGAATACCGAGTGCTTTTGACTTCATTCTGGCACTAGGTGTACCTTGGGCAACACTGACTCTATGCAATGTGCTATTGTCAAAAAAGTTGCCGGACACGATGACATCCTGTCAGGTTACAACGTACTCGGCATAATGGGGTTTCAGTGATATAGAGGCTATAGTAGCGATAAAGGCTACCATGCTATATATATAGTATCGTAGCTGTCAAGTGGCCTATAGAGGCACAATTGATACAGGCAAAGTATGAAGACGTCTGTTAGGCGTATGAAAGGTTGGTGCACACTTGTCTGACACATAATGACTGGTCTGGTGTTAGCAGGAGACCGTGAGTTCGATTCCACGGCCTTTCAAACTTACAGCCAGGTGTCTGTCACTGAGTTTCGTTTCACTGTCTGATAGATTGGTGCTTCATGCAGGTGTACCTGGGGCCGTACTCTGGGCGTCCGGCCGCCCTCCAGGACCATCTGAGCGGCGTGCTCACAAACCCAAACTGCGAGTTTGAGGCCAACTGGGTGGCCATGCACACGCTGGCCCAGTGGAGCAGGAACCACGTCACCCAGTTCCCACCGGTGACAGGCAGCAGGCATGGCCACAAAGGTACTGTAACTGTTGGCGACACCACCCTTACACACAGATATCCATGGGCACATGCATTGTGAAGGGCAGAAATCAACTGAAATTGATGAATGGCCATCTTTTCTTACTTTCGATATTGTTTGCTTGTATAGTCTATGTAAGTAAACAATGATAAAGAACGGTGTTAACTAGAATGTTATGACACGTTTCAATCATACTTTTAAAACTGAATATATACTTCCTCATGCTCACACACTTTTAGAGGACTGGTAACTTTTTTGCCATACTAGTCCTGTAGACTAGTATGGTTAAAAAGTTATCCTTGATGTTGCCATGGTACAGACGCGTCGCCGCCTGTGGGTGGTGAGGATGATGGTATGGAGACAGCCGAGTCCCTACCGTCACCTGGATACCAGCCCCAGCTCGCACTGACAGCCGCCGTCACCGACTGGATACCAGAGTTCTACAGGTACAGTGCGTCTTTGTAAACCATGTTAGAGTTCTATAGGTACAGTGTGTCTTTGTAAACCGTTAGAGTTCTATAGGTACAGTGCGTCTTTGTAAACCATTAGAGTTCTATAGGTACACTGTGTCTTTGTAAACTGTTAGAGTTCTACAGGTACACTGTGTCTTTGTAAACCATTAGAGTTCTACAGGTACAGTGCGTCTTTGTAAACTGTTGGAGTTCTATAGGTACACTGTGTCTTTGTAAACTTAAGTTCTACAGGTCTTTGTAAACTGCTAAAGTTCTACAGGTACAGGGTACGTCTTTTTAAACCATTAGGTCTTCCAAATATGAAATAAAACAAATTTTATGGATACCAGAGTTCTACAGGTAGAATAGTGTCTTTTTAAACCGTTCGAAATTCCTACAAATATGGGCTAGAAACTCCTGCAGACATAGGGGACAGGCTACATCTTTGTAAACCGTTAGGTCTTCCAAATATCTACCAAAATAGAAGGAAAACAAATTCTATGGATACCAGAGTTCTACAGATAGAATAGTGTCTTTCTAAACCATTAGAAATTCCCATAAATGTAGGCAGCGGGAGTTTAATTGAAGACCCTTCAAATACATAGATTGTTATGTTTATTTATTCAGTATGATAATGCTGTAAAAGAGTTTTCTTGTTGTTTTAGGGCAAAAGGAGCTTCATCTTCTATGGCAGAGAAAAAAGAGAGACGGTCGAAATCTCGATCAAAATCTCGAGAACACTCAAAATCTCGCTCAAAATCAACGAGTGAATCTGCCGACTCAAAAAGCGCCAGTACAGAGAGTGCCAAATTGAGTGACCCACCGAAGAAGCACAAGTCAAAATCGAGCAAAACCACGAAAAAAGCTTCTGATGAGAAGGAGAAAACCGAATCCATGGAAACTGATTTACCAGATAAAGATGGAGACAAAGATGGTGCGAGAGCCAAGGTAAGAGGTTTGAGTGTAACAAAAGCATGTGCCTTCCAGGGTTACGTGGTTAAGTGCCACTAGTCAGCAGGATGAGTAACCCTCCAGAATGTGCTTAGATTTTGGAAGTCATTGACTTAGGTGTAAGTATTGACATTAGAGGATTCTTTCTCTAAGTCTATTGGACTATCATGTCATAGCCTCTGCTGTGACTCAAACCCTTAATCAGGTGAATAGGTGCCACAATGGTAGTGGTCCAGGGTTCGAGTCCCAGCAGAGACTATATGACATAGCCTAATAGACTTGGAGAAAGAATCTTCTAATTTCCATACTACACTTCCCTACTTCTCTATGCTACTCTACATGTGAAAAGTCACATGTAGCAATTATCACATGGCTCAAAATAGGGATGAAACTATGAAATCAGATTTTCCTATCTTTCTGTGGAAGGTGGCGCTTAACAAAGTGTTGCAGAAAGGAGATGGGATGAGCATTTCCACGGGGATGGCCGATTGGATGGTCGTATTCAATATTTCCCTACCAAGAAGCCGTGTATTTTTCCAGGGTGAGGCGTCACCGATGGACAGCTCCTCCGCCTCCTCTTCTGGGGAGAGTTCCGATGATGACATCACGGCCAAAAGTGACGACGGCGGCGGCGGAGGGAAGAAAAAGATGGACGATCTGGACAACCTCGATGTGAGTGATAGAGCTGGTAGATCATACTGGCTGGTTTAGAGTTATCAGGGCTATTCATTAGTAGTTAGAGATGGGTATCTGCGTTGCCAGGATGGGTAAAAGTTTTGAGTTACTTGTCCTATCGACCTGTATCCTCAGTCACCCCAGACAGCAGGTTTAATTGAATTTACACGGAGTTTGTTGAATTGGCCATGTAAATCTTAGTTAGGATGGGTATATTTTTCAGAACACTTTGCCCTATGGACAAGTATCATTTTTTCTCCTATTCGTGGCATTGAGTTATTACTGTAGACCCGTTTAACTCATTTCTGGGCAAGGATTAAGTGTTAGCCGTCAGCAAAACGACTAGTGCTAAAATATCTACCCATTGTTGAAAAAATTACATGTACTCATTCTTCTTGTGCAATCTCTATAGTCTACCTATATGAAAAATGGACTAGAATTTGCTACTCATCCAAAGGACTAGTTGCTAAAACTTTTTACTTGTCCTCCACAAGATTTTACTCGCCAAGGGGTAAGTGACTAATCCTGACCCTGATCAACCAGACCCTGTGATACTATGGTGTAGCAGGAGGAAATGATAATGACTGATTACTATTTGTCTAAAACATTCCTAGAATGCAATTGTTTGTAGACATCTGGTGGGTGATTATGGTTCTACGATAGTTCGTAATCATGTTTGTAGAAAGATCTAGCACATGTAGGTATGGGTCTAATGACCGAAAGGCTTGGAAAGGATGATTGCAAAGTAGGGGTGGGTACTAGGTTGCCAGGCCACACCCTTGAATTAAGGAATACATGTAATAACGGTCTGCCCTAATAACTAAAGTCACCATGCTTCGACGTCAATGCCCCTCCCCCCCACCCACCCTACCCTATCCTAAAGTCCTTGCCTTGCTTGAATAAATTTGTCATTGTACATGAAATAACTGACTGTTTATGCCTTTTTTCTTCTAATGCAATAACTCCTCAGCAGCCATCACCCTAATAAAAGCCATCAGTATGTTGCTGTATATTAATATAGCATTACTACTCTTTGCTTCAAATGTGCAGCCTGTGTACTTCTTTGCTCGCAGCATAGCCTAATAGTAGCCAAGAGTGCGGTAAGCCCACCGCCATCACCCAAAGCTACCGCGTCCAAACACCACAAATCCAGCAGTCGCCATACCTCGGGGTCGAAATCCGGCAGTCACCACCATAATACCTCGGGTTCACCGTCCCCCAAGTCTCCCAAGTCTCCCAAGTCTCCCAAGTCGTCCCCTGCTGCTGTAGCCTCCCAGCACAAGCCTCGGAACCGGAGGCACCACAGGAAGATCCTGCAGGCACGACGCAGCCTCCGCGTTAAGTTGGTGGTGCAGTTTAAGTTGTTAGTGTTTTGTTATAGATGATAATGAAGCATTATCGGAATTAAATGCACGTTTTTTGGTTGTTGTTTTTTTCTTCTGTTTGTCCATCATGTTATTTCTATTTTTAGCATCAGTGTTTATTATGCTCAATATTAACACATGAATGGCCTGCTCTTGCTATGAGACCTCCACTACCTCCATTCTTTTTGCTGCACCCCCATCTAATCGAGCCCATCGTCATTGACAGAAATCATGCATTTATATGTGTCTCACCACCTGTCCTGACTATCATTTTTCTCGTGTAAGATTCACCTCCGTTGTTTTTCCCAAAAGTAGTTCTGAACCCTTCCATCCAGGTGGCCGACCTGGCCTGACTGTGCTGTTGTGTCAGTCAGACTGTCCTGAGCCCTGACTGTGTTGATGTGTCAGTCTGACTGTCCTGACTGTTAGAATATCCATGGAAGTTGTGCTGAATGCAGTGAATAGTGCAAGAATTGGGTTGAAAAATGAGTGCTGCTCTTGTCAAAGATTTTTTGTGCCAATGTGTTCCAATGCAAGTATTCGAGTCTACTAAATGGATCAATAACACACCAATTGGTGTAAATTCTAGGCATGAGAGCCAGTTCTCAGGACTACCACCACATTTACATTTTATTTGACTGTCTGGCTGTAGGTGGACGACCTTCTGCTGCTGTGCGACCTTCACTACCTGCCGTTCGAGCACGGTCCGCGCGCCGTCGGCTACCTCAAGGCGGCGTCCTGGCTCGTGGCCAACACAGACCGTCTGCTGCAGGAGGAGGCCAGGTCCGCCAGCTGCAAGGACGACCTGCCGCCGGAGGTACGGCACTATAAGAGAGAGAGACACACACACACAGAGACAGACACAGACACACAAACACACAGACAGATCTGCTGCCCGAGGTACATCACATTAACTGACAGACGCACACTAACACTCACACACACACACACACACACACACACACACAGGCAGACACACACACAAACACACGTGGAAGGTAGAGACAGGCATTGGTTACAATTGTGATTACTGCAGCATGTGGGATACGCTTTAACTCCACAATTATGACTGGAAATGGGTGCGAGAGTGGTAAAAATATGACGTTTTTGTGTAACTGCTGCAGGGTTGGCAAAACGAACTCGACAGGTTGATGTAGTTCATAAACTCTTTATTTAACCGTGAAAAACTACAATATGATTATTAAATAATATAAATAAAAGTATTTAGAATCAGAGTTGCCAAGTATTCTGAAATTTCGGAATCATTCCGTAATATAAAGCCGATTCGAACATTTCCAACTATTCTGTCACGGTTCCGAAATTCAGGGGATATGACCAAATATTTTAAAAACTTGTACTTTTTTTTCTTAAAATACAGATGTTTTTGCTCGCTTATCCGTGGCCATTATCGAATGTACTCGATTGAACTACGCATTGTGTAAACATGCTTTTACCGCCGCACAAAAATTTACTCGATTTAAATGACGTGTTGTAAATAGATGTAGTCTCAATCACAAACCCCAGGTTACGCGTGATGTCATTTATGCGGTAGACAGCCTCGATGATTGAGACTAACAGATTCCGCTTGATGTCGTGAAATGCACAATGTACCTGCACCAAGTTAACATAACCTGTTTATGATATTTAAAAATGAAACTGATAAGAATTATTGAAAATTAATGAATTTGTGCGTCCTCAAGTAAAGTTATGATGATAGAATACCGAGAAAAGTATTCAAGAAAATACAATGATATCACTGCATCGAAAAAGAGTGTGCATCAGGCCCGATATCGTCTGATTGTAGTATCAAACACGGTGGTGGATATGACATTGTCATTGTGGAGCATGAGAAAGCAAAAGAACACATGGATCTGGTGAAAATTCGTGGTGCATACAAGACATAAGATGCATTATTATTGATGTACACGCCTGACTTTCTAAGGTAATATGCATTTGCACATCCCATGTGCTCTTCCAACTCTACATGGCTGACTATCATTTTGTTTGTCAATAGACTCGGCGAAGCCAACATGCGGCGCCGATGGCGCCGCAGGGGAGAGTGCGAGAGGGGGGGACACCCCCCACTTGCGGCAGGGGTTTGGGGGGAGTATCCCCCATTTTTTTTTTTTTTTTGAAAATGTGATTCATTTTTCTGCAATCCAGTGTATAATTTACAGCAACATTGGGTACTTGAAAGACTTAAAATAGATCTTTTTTTTTTTTCAAATATCCAACAAGATTCATTTCATCACTTTCAAAACTGTGTACTAATCGTGTATATTTGTCATTGATTTTTCCTTACTTTGAATGTTTTTATGCGAAAAGTAGGACGACCATCGTCCAATCCTTTGTATTATATTATATTTTAATCAAATATGTTGAAACCAAGTTACGAAGACAAAATCATTTAAACCAAATCACCAGCCCTACTTCTTAGATTGCATAAATTAAATGCCGTCTTGTAACAGAAATCCTGAAAAAGACGTGAATCCATATAGTGCACTTTGCCGAATTTGACATTGGTTACTATCATCACACTGCACCCAGACTTTCTCAGCCTGTTCACAAGAAGAAATAACTACGTTAGTGGCATGTCCATGCAGTGGGGAACCGCGTCCATCACTATGGGCAGTAACGAGACGATTCCCACCCTTATAAATGGACACGCTTCCTCCTAAGACCTGCTTTCCTGACATAACAGATAATGTAAATAAATAGATACCATCAACAGGACAAGTGAATTCGTATGTTACAGGGTATACCAACCGCCAAAATTACTGATGGCTACGTTATACTCTATTCGGTCACCATTCTCGTATGTTTTGAGACGTGGATCAGAATCGGCCACAGCTGTAAACCCATAAAATTCATTTTGAGAAAGACGTGTAATTTTGTCTCTGAATGTACGGCTTGTATTTCCGCTGCGTCTGAATTGTCTCAGTTCACGCTTTATTCCGGACACAGTAATCTCCAAATTCTTAATCCTGCTGTTGTCACAAGATTTTCCATTCTCTGCTTTAGAATCCACCTGTTGCGCACCATTGTTATTCATATTCTCACTATTTTCTTCTTCTTGTTTCGCATTGTGATTGTCACTAACATCTTCAGCCTTTGTTTCCTTTAAATTAAAATTTGTAATCGGTGCCAAATGTACCATTGCTAGTACCACCAACTATATCATCATAAGCCTTCTTGACAGCTTCCCCATTCTTTGAACCAACTTCTCTACGGGTCTCTTCTACCGGACCAATGACTGGTCTATTCAAATCACTTTTCAGAGCGATGTAATCCAGTTTCAATGTTTCCAGCTCCAGTCTAGTCTGCTCATTTTTGCTTTCAACAGATTTAAGCATTTGGTGAAGTTCACGATTATCTTCCTGTAATGCTTGAATCTGCAGTTGCATCTGTTTCACCAGATTATGTAGCCAGCCATCCGAGGAGCTTTCTGCATGGCAGTAACTGCCTCTGATAGTGCCAATGGTTAGAACAAGAGCCAAGTGTATCACCAGCATCTTGTTGTGTGTGGTTGGTTACAATGTTTCCTGAACGTGGTCCGCCTTTACAAGTGACGCCAGCGCTGTGCAGGAATGTGCATCAAAGTCTAAAGTTTCAATCATATTTTTCCAAAACGTTAGGTACTTAAAGCACTTAATGTACACGATAACTGTGATCAAGTTATTACTGCTTACCCAAATTGATGTGATAACTTATCATAAGATAAGGTAGATTAATTAATATGCATATTGTTGTTGACAAGTGATGGTATGATAAGGGCTAGAAATGTAGTATTTAAAATCAGCAAATGCGTGTAACTGCCGGGTTTGTGTTCATTCAGCAGTCATGTGGTAATCAAACTCGTGGATTCATCATGGGGGATGAGTGACATTAGACCATAGAGAGTGTTTCTGTGCTTTGTTTGCTATCTTTATACATGTGCTATATTCATGGCATTGAATCAATATCCAGTTAATGTGCGTAATCAACAGCTTTTGTGCAGAAATCAACAACTTTTGTGCGGTAAATGATTACTTTTAAAATCAGCCATTTGGATTTTTCACTGTGTAAACAGACTGAAAATCAATCTTGAGCACAATTTCTTTCGTCCATGCACTATAAGAATACCCCTGGCACATACTGATGTGGTTTACCTCCTCTCACATGAGTTGGTTTCTGCTGCTAAGTCTGCAATACATAACCACCCCCTTTCAAAATTGGTGTCATCTGATAGAAAATGACGGATATTGTGGCTGTACAGGCTTAATTCAGGCAACATATGAACAGGAATATATCTCAAAGTTGATAGAAACGGATTACACTAATCCCATGCTTTTTAAAAACATATAATTGCACAAAAATACTAAATTCGTGGTAAGTTGTGATCAACAGTTTTCGTGAGAGGAGCAAACCAGTTTCTGTGGATTTGGAGACTTAACACAATATATAAGTCGATAATCTAGATCTATGCAATGCATAAGGTAGTTTTCAGTCAAGTATAGCCTATACAGCTGATCCATATTAGGGCATGACAAAACAATATAAGGCAAAATATCGCTTATTTTCTGACAGTAGACAGCCATGTGGATTAAGGGTCTACAACTATTGCAGACTTAGCAGCAAAAGCCAGACCTTGCAAGTGGACATGCTAACTGTTCATGGACACTGCAGATATTCCCATTGTGCATGGACCAAATAAATTGTGCCAAAGACAATATTCATACTGTCTACAGTAAAAAACCAAAACCTATTTCAAAAGTAAATAATTACTGCACAAAAGCTGTTGATTATGCACATTAACTGGGGATTGATTGAACATTGGTTAATGCTTATTAGTTGCGATTGCGTAAATATCGCTGTGATTCAATGGCCCTAACAGTCGTGAAAGTGGGTCATGAAATCATTTTGTATGATTACAAGTTGTGAAATTCAATACTTTCATCAACTCATAAAAGGTCGGATGTGTCCTGATTTTTAGGTATGTGAGAATTTCATGAAGATTTTTTAAAACATGTTTTTTTATGATAATTTATTCTGTCTAGATATTTGTGATGAAAAAAATTAATGCACATATTTTAGAAAGACTGATTGAATCTCCATTTTTCAGATCCCAAAATATATTTTATTTTCTATTTCAAATTAATGAAAAAAAATATTCAAAACAAAATTTATAAAGAGAAAAATACACGGAGATACATAGTATTATGTCTCATAATTTTACATTTTCCTTCATGAATATGTCTGTTTAACTAATGAAAATCAATACCTTCAATCTCATTGGTAGCTACGCTTGGATCGATATTTACCGTGTGGGACAAGATTTCAAAATACGAGATGTTCATGAAAATCGCCCTATCCTACTCACATCATTTAAATTTTTACATATCTGTTTGCAGAAATCTGTTCAATAGGCGTTTCCGAACATCTTGGAAAAATTTGAATAAAATCCGGCACTTACTTAGAAAGCTATGGGCATTTAACTACAAACACTTCTGTTCTTGCTCGTGCATTGTCTTATAACACAGTTTCGGTGCGCGCTACCCCTAAAAGCAAGATTTCAGACTTGTGTTTTTGAAGATGGAATGTTTGCCGGATCCAATGTGACTATGTCATCCATTTTGGTTTTAATTGTCGTAAAATCGTATGTAGAACCTAATCACGACTGCAAATTTCTAAAATTGGAAACCCTCCTCTCTGAATTCACGACCAAAGTGTTGATTACATGTTTTTTTTCACTATTTGGAATGTTATGTTTTGCAAATGTCTGGATTTGCTTTCATTTTCCTAATCCTTATTTTCTCCTCTTTCAAATGATATATAATATAAAGGTTTAATCTAGTTTGATCCGGCGAACATAAGCCTAAGAATGATGCAAGGTCACGGGAGGTTCGCCTTGATTTTGAGGCATGCGCCAATGAAAACTGCCCAATTAACTTAAATTACAGAGTGATAAAAAAATGACAACAAATAGTTTTTTATTCAGAATGTTTTTCTCTTTCCAATGGTATGTATTATATTAGTTTTACTTCTTCCTCCTATTTGTGAAATGAAAAAATAAGTGATATGGTCGGAAAATCCTGAGCATCGCATGGCCGTCGTAGTAGCAGTTGACAAAAGAAAAACACCTCACGAATATTGCATCATATCTCTGTTATCAGTTGTCCTAAAAATTTATAACTTAGATGGAAATAATCTGCAGTAATATGCGATTCCATTCATATAAATAAGCGTATGTAATTATTTTGATTTAATAGTTTATTTTGAGCATCAATCACTCGCAACGTCATATTTGACAGTCCGCGATTGGCGGGAAAGCACATGACGATGTTTGCGCAATAATGCAACAAAACTCACTGAATTGTGTGTGTTAGGATGGTAAGAATAAGAACTACCATGCATACATACTTTATTTCTACATAAATTGAAACAATAGTCAGAGCACAGCAATAATTTTAAAACCCATCTTATATTTGTTGAGTGCGCAACAGCAGCTTTTTACTTGTTTTTGCAACGAGAAATGTCGAAAGTGTTGCAGATTTTGAAATGCGTTTAACATGGGTAAATGGGAAAATCATGTCTACAAAATCCCTCAAAAAACAGACAAAGAAATGTTAATAACTTTGTCAATTCTTGTCGGATTTTGATGATCTTTTTTTTTAAATGATTCCCATGAGACATAGAATTTTTTCAAATTAAAAAAAAAAAAATTCTAGAAATTTTTTCAATTTTATCCCAGTGTAGCTATCATTGGTAAAGGATTACAGCATTCTCAGCACTTTACCATTTGCATTATAATTAGCCTATTTGGCATTTTAATCAACAATTACGAAAACATTACAATCAAACCACCAACTCTACTTCTTAAATTGAATAATTTATACCGGTATGCCGTATTGTAGTAGAAATCCTGAAAAAGACGTGTATCCATATAGTACCCTCTGCCAAATTTGACAGGGATTACTATCATCACACTGCACCCAGACTTTCTCAGCCTGTTCACAAGAAGAAATAACTATGTTAGTCGCATGTCCATACAGTACCGTATCTTCATTGCGTCCATCACTCCAGACACTGATGAGATGATTCCCACCCTTATTAATGGACGCTCTTCCTCCAAAGGACTTGTTTGCTGACATGACAGACAATGTAAACAAATAGATGCCATGAACAGGACAAGTGAATTCGTATGTTACAGGGTTATACCAACCGCCGAAATTACTGATGGCTACGTTATACTCTATTCGGTCACCATTCTCTTATGTTTTGTCACGTAGATCAGAATCAGCCACCAACTATATCATCATAAGCCTTCTTGACAGCTTCCCCATTCTTTGAAACAACTTCTCTACTAGTCTCTTCTACAGGACCAACGACTGGTCTATTCAAATCACTTTTCAGAGCCATGTAATCCAGTTTCAATGTTTCCAGCTCCAGTCTAGTCTGCTCATTATTGCTTTCAACAGTTGTAAGCTTTTGGTGAAGTTCACGTTTATCTTTCTGCAATGCTTGAATCTGCAGTTGCATCTGTTTCACCAGATTATGTAGCCCACCATCCGAGGAGCTTTCTGCATGGCAGTAACTGCCTCTGATAGTGCCAATGGTTAGAACAAGAGCCAAGTGTGTCACCAGCATCTTGTTGTGTGTGGTTGCTTATAATGTTTTTAGAACGTGGTCTGATGTAGAAGTGACACCTACACTTTGCAGGAATGTACTTCTAAACTCTAATGTTACACTTTTATGTGCATTTTAACTGTCCATTGACCCTCCTAAACTCAGAACAGTGTTATTAAAGTTTTATTTAAATATAAGTTAAAATTACATATTGAATGTAAGATTCAGAAAGTTTGACCCAAATTCAGAAATTTTGGCCACAGGACTCAGAAATTTCAAAATTTGAGGTTGGCAACTCTGTAGAATCCATCATACTATTATATGAATAAATTTAAATACACCTAAATATAAAGAGAAACTAGATAGTGGCCTCCACGCCCTCGAAATTTAGCAACGAACGTTTATTCCCACCCTCAGTTCCCTTAATTAAGACTCAATTTCTTAGAATTATATGTAGAGGACATTTTCCATAAGGTGAAAGAAACTTCATCAGCCATAACCAAATTTCTAGACAAATAAATCCATAATCCTACTGATCTACGTTCACCATAGATCATATAATATTTATGACTCATAAGTAATATTTATCTTACAAAAAATATAAGTAAGGGATGATGTATATTTTGTCACCCTTCCCAAGCCGATATTCCATTTCGAGCGAGGGGGGGTATCAGTCAAGTTTTGGATACACCACTTTTTTTGTGGGTCTAATATTTCATCGCACGTGCTAAAACTTATCATACCAGAATTCTAATATTTTCTATTTAATTGTGGCATTAAAAGGATACAGAGCAGATATCACACATTCATTAATATTATGATTCCATTACATGATGTACATTCCCGATATATAATAAGTATTATCTTATGGCATATATAAGTAATATTTGAATGAATATCGCGAAACACTATGTAGATATCTGTCTTTGCCAAATAGTAGCTCTAGTCTAGAATGCAGAAAAATGCATCAAATTTTCAAATATTTTAGATCCCCTCGCCCCCCACCCATATGAAGGGGTTAGCTCCCCTCCCGCACCCACCCCAATGCATCAAATTTTCAAAAAACGGGGCGCCAATGGCGCCGCTTATCTCAAGCCACCTTCGAAGTTTATTACATTTAACAATTTCATTAAAGATTCACTTGACACAGCACAAGAAATGTGCAAAAACACGTAGTCGTAGAAAAAAAGGGCTTGTAAAAGAATGCTATTGCCACCCCTAATCGAACGAATAAAATTTATCCGACACGCATTAAACACTAAACGTTTAAAATAACGATGTAATTTAAGAAAAATGTAAAAATACCTAACTAAATTTGTAACATCAACCATAGCGAGGTGCATTTCGTCACCGAAATCGGGCTTACACGAGAAATGATGACGATATTATAAAATTAATCAATGATTAGCCTTATTACACACCAAAACATGGCAACACCGACCATACCGCGATGCGATTAAGAGTAGCGCTACACAATCTCATTAACATAATTTATGCATATGTATGCTGGTTTCAAAGAATCAGCCTTAGTCAAGCGCATCGTTGTTGCAGATTGGTAACAGCGCTTTCGAAGACAGGTGGAGGCGATAATAAAGAGCATTATTGTCATCTTGATCTGGGGAGTATTCGATAGATTTCTTAAAAATATGTAGAATATTATGGTCTCAAAGTGTGATAATAAGAATCAGCATCAATACTTGAATAATAGAACCTTTAAGTGCAACTGGCTGGTGCAGGTAACAATATATTTGATTTTTTATGTGGTTGAACTTTTATCCTGCTGGAGTTACTCTGATTTCTGGGTAAAGCATGATATGTTGCTTTATTACAGTGAAATTATAGCGTTTAAAGTATTCACAACATCGGAATTAATTCTCCCATGTGAGTTAGAAATTACAGCCACGAACAAGAGTACCGGGAATAAAATACATATATCCTGGCACAACGACATTACTATATTTATTTCTTAGTGATGATATTAAAGATTAAATATTTGTAAAATTAAAGAACTGCAAATTTTCGGGCCTGACGGGAATTCAATACGATTTCCACCAAAAAAAAAAAAATCCCCGAAAAAACCTTCTAATAGAAACATATATAAATTTACTTTGAAGCAACCCCCCTCCCCCTTCACAATCTCATTTTTAAAATAAATGCATAATTTTTGCTGGTTTCGAATCAGCCTTAGTCAAAAACCCCGGACGTTGTTGCAGATTAGTAACAGGGCCCATCGAAGACAGGTGGGAGGGGGAAATAAAAACATTATTGGGATCTTGATTTTTGGGGAGTATTCGATAGATTTCTTAAAATATGTAGAATATTATGGTCTCAAAGTGTGATAATAAGAATCAAAATCAATACTTTGAATAATAGAACCTTTTAATGCAACTTGGCTGGTGCAGGTAACAATATATTTTTTATTTTTTTTTTGTGGTTGAACTTTTTTCCTGCTGGGTTACTCTGATTTCTGGGTAAAAGCAGGGATGTTGCTTTTTTTGGTGAAATTATAAACGGGAAAGTATTGCAACA
>CM032668.1:21338160-21369228 GCA_019095985.1 Streblospio benedicti | reverse complement strand
TACTATTATATGAATAAATTTAAATACACCTAAATATAAAGAGAAACTAGATAGTGGCCTCCACGCCCTCGAAATTTAGCAACGAACGTTTATTCCCACCCTCAGTTCCCTTAATTAAGACTCAATTTCTTAGAATTATATGTAGAGGACATTTTCCATAAGGTGAAAAGAAACTTCATCAGCCATAACCAAATTTCTAGACAAATAAATCCATAATCCCTACTGATCTACGCTCACCATAGATCATATAATATTTATGACTCATAAAGTAATATTTATCTTACGAAAAATATAAGTAAGGAATGATGTATATTTTTGTCACCCCTTCCCAAAAGGGAACGATATTCCATTTCAAGCGAGGGGGGGTATCAGTCAAGTTTTGGATACACCACTTTTTTTGTGGGTCTAATATTTCATCGCACGTGCTAAAAACTTATCATACCAGAATTCTAATATTTTCTATTTAATTGTGGCATTAAAAGGATACAGAGCAGATATCACACACATTCATTAATATTATGATTCCATTACATGATGTACATTCCGATATATAATAAGTATTATCTTATGGCATATATAAGTAATATTTGAATGAATATCATGAAACACTATGTAGATATCTGTCTTTGCCAAATAGTAGCTCTAGTCTAGAATGCAGAAAAATGCATCAAATTTTAAAAATTTTTAGGAGATCCCCCGCCCCCATCGCAGAAGGGGGGTGTCCCCCCCACATTCCACCCCGCGCGCCTGCGGCATATCTGTATACGCTGCGCCAATGGCGCCCACTTATCTCGGCTTCGCCGAAGTTTATTACATTTAACAATTTCATTAAAGATTCACTTGACACAGCACAAGAAATGTGCAAAACACGAGTATCGCAGATAAAAGGGCTTGTAAAAAGAATGCTTATTGCCACCTAATCGAACAGAATAAAATTTATCCGACACGATTAAACACTAAAACGTTTAAATAACGATGTAATTTAAGAAAAATGTAAAAATATCTAACTAAATTTGTAACATCCGCCATAGCGAGGTGCATTTCGCCACCGAAATCGGGCTTACATCATTATGATAATTTAAGCATATGTATGCTGGTTTCAAAGAATCAGCCTTAGTCAAGCGCGCATCGTTGTTGCAGATTAGTAACAGCGCTTTCGATACGAAGACAGGTGGGAGGGCGATAATAAAGAGCATTATTGTCATCTTGATCTGGGAGTATTCGATAGATTTCTTAAAAATCTGTAGAATATTATGGTCTCAAAGTGTGATAATAAGAATCAGCATCAATACTTTGAATAATAGAACCTTTTAAGTGCAACTGGCTGGTGCAGGTAACAATATATTTTGATTTTTTATGTCGTTGAACTTTATCCTGCTGGTGTGCTCTGATTTCTGTAAAACGCAGTATGTTGCTTTATTACGAAAGTGAAATTATAGCGTTTAAAGTATGCAAACATCGAATTAAATTCTCCCATGAAGTTAGATTTGGCCACGAACAAATGCAGAATAAAAATACATATATCACAACAACGACATCACTATATTTATTTCTTAGTGATGATAAAGATTAAATGTTGTAAAATTAAAGAACTGCCAAATTTTCGGCCTGACGTGTAATTCAATACGATTTCCACCAAAAAACAAAAAATCTCGAAAATCCTTCTAATAGAAACATATATAAATTTACTTTGAAGCAACCTCTCTACCCTCCGCCCCCCCCCCTCTCACTAATACAATCATTTAGCACGAACAAAGTTCGTTGCTAAATAAATATACTACCATTTGCCTCTCTCTGCTGTCCCTGAGCAATTATAAAACATAAATGAACTATTTCAGCAAATTACATATCATTACAAGTACACCAAAGAAAATATAGTACTACGATTACAATGTTTTATACTCTGAGAAATAACACAAATAATAAAGTACAATAACTAGGAATATTTTATACACAACGAAATTTTGTTGCAGCTACATTTTGTACTTCCACTGTAAATCTCCACTCAGGTGATGTGAGCTGGCCACTGCTTTCCCCCTAACTTCAAGCACGATTATCACAGCATATCAACATATGCAATGCAGCATAACATTTGAAATATAGGTACATGAGAGCTCAAATCGGTTATCATGTGCAAGTCCTTGATCAAGTGTAGATTTCGTGCTCAAGTTATTGGCATAATCCAAACATGCGTCTATCTCCAAAGTAACACACACACATCTGACGTTATAACTGGACATAGTGTGCAAAACAGTAACTGTCTTACAGGGTCAATAAATATTCATTTAGTGAATGTTGAGAAATGTTTTTGGTGGTGACAATAACTTGAGCACTGCCAATAACTTTGGCACGACATCTATAGCAGGGTCAGGATTAGGTGGAAAAGTGTTACTCGTCAGCAGGACTAGTAACCCTCAAATATCCACTCGTCCTTCAAAAAATGTACTAGTCCTCCTTGTACAAACTCTATATCTGTATGACAAATTATTCAGAATTGCTCCTCGTCAAAGGACGAGTTTCTAAAAATTAGCACTTGTCCTCCTCAAGGTTTTACTAGTCAATACGAGCGGACGAGTGGCTAATCCTGACCCTGCTATAGCACTCGTTGTGAAGCGCTGTGTTCTCTGGCTTCAGGTGCGCGAGTGGTACGAGCGAGCCACGGCCTTCCACCAGAACTTCAAGCATGTGGCCGTGATGGTCGACAAGTTTGTGAACATCCCGAACCGCGAGCTGCTGTACGAGTTCTACCACTACGTGAGCGACATGCGCTCGGTGCTCAGCCTCGTCAACAGCTACATCAAGTGGAACGGTACGTTGATAGAGCGAGGGAGGGGGTGGGGGCTATAAGGGGTCAAGAAATCCCACTTCCCTAATTTTTTGTTCTTATTTTCCATATAACGAATTACTTTTACCCTTTTTCCTACATCCCGCAAATGTAAAAAGCGTTTTTCCCACATCCCTGTTTACTTGAAATCCCATATCCCTCTCTTTTTTCATTCCCCACATCCCTGTATTTTTTGCCCTTTTTTCCACATCCCACTTCCTTATAAACCTGCCCCAACAAGGTGGTAAAAATAACTCAAGACGGAATCAATATTTTCATGTAGTGGTATAAATACTTTAGTATGCTCATGATATGGCTATGAAGGCACTCAATAAATACAATACAATGCAATATAATACAATACTCATGATATAGTGCCGTCTTTGTGATTAGCTAGACAACCCCGGTTTTCAGGCCTGGGCCGGCCTCACAAGGAGCCGTTCCGGGGAGGTGAGCCGGAGCCCTGGACCATGCGGGGAGGACTCCACGCTGAACTACGGGTGTGTGCTGGCATCTAAAGTACATCGTCGGTTTTCACGGCTTGATCACTCACACTGCCTTAAAGTCTTTGTTCATACCAACCCGTGGGCCCAGTTATAGCTTTTATGTGGAAAAATTATTTATTTTCGGTTAGACTTACGTCAAAGATAAAATCAATGCTCGGTTTCATCTTACTTATATAGCGAGATTGTACATTTGGCGTTTGAATTCCCCACTGGACATTTTGGCAGTGGGCCTTCTGATTGGTCGGTTTCTGAGCTTAAGTTTCATAAAATTGGATATGGTGGTATCACGGCTCTATACTGCATATATAGTGGTGAGATATGACGATGCTAAAGTATTGCTTGGTCAAAAATAGAAGAGGATCATATGGGCATTTAATGAAAATGTGCATCAGACTACCGGGTATCACTAGAGAAGCATCACCGGCGCGTGACAAATCAGAGTGTATAAATATTTAAACATTGGTAACACTCAATGTCCAATCCCTATTATGTGTTAGCAATGAAAAAGAACAAGCTTACTGTGCAAACTGTTAGTCTGTTTGTTATTTGAATAATAGTTTATTTTCCCTTAGCTTAACAGAATGCGAAATTGACACAATGCACAAGGTTTGACCAAATTGTCTTAGGCATTCACATCTACGATATTTTCATAAGCCAAAACTTTATATATAATTATGGTCATAGTATCTGTTAAAGTAAAGAAATGAATAAGTATAGAATACTAAATGTAAAATCTTTGTTCGCCCGTTGTCTGCAGCGGCTGCTTCCTCTGGAGGGCCAACACGACCTGTTCCCACTAACCAGCAAGTTCTCAGTGCCTGCCAAAGTGTACACAGTCAGGCCGTACTACCCAGAGGACAAGGTAACAGAGGCTGTCTCATGAAATGGATTCATTCATGTGAGAGTGTAATAATCAAAATATAGTTTTAATTTTCACTCAACTAGCAGAAACACACGCTAGCTGTTTCACAACGTTCTGTGCGATCACTCTGCTCCGAGTTCAACTATTAGATTATATTTTGAAGAGTCTGTCTTCTTTTTAAAAGTCCTAAGTCACAAAGGAGCTGGGTAAAAATCTATAAAGCTATCTAATAACAAAGTGCCAGGTTGTGATGGTTTGACATCAAATTTGTACCTCATTTCAATGGAAATATATAAGTTTTTTTTTATATATGACAGTTTTGCATAAAGCTTTACTAAAAGTCTCTTGTTTATGGTCATTGGTCAGAGAAGAGCTTTATGTAGCCTCATACCTGAAAAAGGAAAAAGATTTAAGATTTGCAATTACATGTAGTACTCCCCTCATAAATCACTGTTAAAGAATACATTCTTTGGAGACATGCAAGCTTTTCAATATAGAAATGTTCATATCATGCCCAAACAAATGGAAAGATTGAGCGATTGAACAAGTCAATAGTGCAGATTATAGCTTCAGCTACATGTCTAGATATACCTTAAAAAGGTTGAAAGTCACTGTATGGAATTTCATCACACATCTGTTGGAATCTTGAGACAGACTGCATGTTAACAATAGTCTTTCAAAAGATGCTGTATCTAATAGCTTTTCCTATTAAAATCAACAACAATCGGGGCAGTGATCATATTTTGAGTGCACATCTAGAGAGCAAGTGATACTGAGAATTATGAAAGGTTCTAGCTATTAATAGTGACCAGAGAAAATCGATGCTTTTCCATGGATATTCATGATATTGGCTTTATACGTCAGTCCTTGTGACAGACTAGCATGTTGACCTCTATACTAACCTTCTCACCAGACTGGCGTGTTCACTGTGTGCCGCCTCACGTGTGACAACGGCCGCGACGGCTCGGACATGTTCCCAGACTACCCCGACCTCGTGGGCGACGAGTGAGTATCAATCATTTTCACACACGTCATGCTTTTGTACATTGAAAGTATCAACCGTTTTGTACATTATCAGGTTCCCAGACTACACGACCTCATAGGTGACGAGTTAGTATCAACCGTTTTCACACTCATGCTTTTGTACATCGGAAGTGTTGTTCCCATTACTGGAGTATAGAGTAAATTGGGAATTTATGTGGAAAACTTGTTACTGTGTAATTTGCACACACATTATGGTTAGACAATTAAAAAAATAAACAAATAAAAAAATGCAGCTACAACCACCACATTCTCACATGTGCCTAATCAAGCTAGTTGTGACATACATCCAGTGTTTTTTTACCTTAACTGTGTTCCATATTCTACTTAACAATGGAAAAGCATGCTGTTTGACTGAACCCCGTTAAACCTCTTACGAGGAGGTTTAGATTGCTCATCAGTAAAACAGCAACATATCTATGTATAAATAGAGTGATAGAGCATTTAAAACAGCAGCACCTAAATTATGGAATAAACTTCCACTGTCCATTCGACAATCCAAAACTCTTGCATCCTTTAAATCACAACTAAAGCACCATTTGTTTAAGGAGGCCTACAAGCGTACATGAACATTTAGTGGAATTTACGCTATATAAATTGTATTGTATTGTATTGTATAAATTGCTCCTGTGACCCCCAGTTCTATCGGGGGCCTCCTGTCGGCGTTCCCGGACGTGTGCTTCGTGGCGGAGGATGAGCTGGGCGTGGTGGGGTACGCGGCCGCCGCCCCCGACATCCGCGCCTACCAGGCGGCGCTGGTGGACAGCTGGCTGCCGGCCATGAGGGACAAGTACCCGCGACCCGCCGGCGAGGGCCGCACGCGCAGCGAGCGCCGACAGAGGATGAAACCGCAGGACGTGAGTGATCGCGGACCGATCAGACTTTATCTTCGTCTATTATTCAATTACTCAGTTCATTACTTGCTTTTATTTCAAAAATAGATTTTAAAATCCAAGTTTTAGAATCTATTTTTGAAATAAAAGCAGGTAATGAATTGAGTAATTGAATTATTGAATTAAGTAATTGAATTGAGTAATTGAATTATTATTCAGTTACTCAATTCATTACTTGCTTGTATTTCAAAATAGATTATAAAATCCGAATTTTAGAATCTATTATGAGCGTTAGAATTAAAATTTGATGAGTGATGGAACTTTGTCTGGTAGACTTAATACAGCATGAAATACGTATAATATATAGTAGTACTGATTGATGGAGACAAGAATCCACGACAGGCTTGCAAGGTAGAAATGAAACCAAAGAACGCCGGCAGAGAATGAAACCGCAGTGGTAGTGACAAAATAAACATTATTCTCTAGTTTTGGTGATTATGAGCTTTAGAATTTGAATGTATTTTCAGTGATAGGCTCTTGCTCAGCTTTTTGCGAAGGGTGATCTCAGTTTTTCAGCTCTCGGGCTCTCTGAAAATTTCATATCTAATCTTATCTGCCGTTCAGCTGACAACCCCCCCCCCAAAAAAAAAAAAAAAAAACAAAACAAAACAAAAAACACCCTGAGCACAAGCGTGAGTGGTTGGAATTTGCCTAGGAGACTTACTCCAGCACTAAGTATGTAGTATGTACGTAGTAGTAACCAGTAGACCACCAAAAACCACTGCACATGAGTCATACTGAGCAAGAAGCTGACCCTAAACCCAGATCATTAAAAACTTAAGAGGGCGCGTAACAATAACAACACTGCAAGTGGCAATTTGTTCGACAACGAGTACATTATGATCGAAATGTTTGTTCAGCTGTCTGTGTACACTGTGCTTTCGTGGCCGAGTGGATAGGCAGTCGGACTCGTGACCAGAAGGTCGTGGGTTTGATTCCCGGTCGGGTCTGATGCTAGGTATTGAGCAAACCTACCTCTACCAGGTTGCACACTGCTCCGTGGTATCTACACGTTAAATAGGTACAAGTCTTACGAGTGAACGCTAATGCGGTTGATTAGCACGTCTGCATTACAGTAGCCAAAAGATGTGCTCTATGCTCCCCAGGGAGTTGAGAAAGATATAGTGTGACAAGGATGCCAATGACCTGGTGTAGATGTAGAGTCGTCTGATCCTTTGGGGAAGAAGACCATAAACCAGACATTTACATTTACTGTTCCCAGGAGGCGATCTCGACGTTCTACAACGCTCCGTGCCCGATCCCGGACCTGATCCACTCCATGTACCCGAGCTTCCTGCACATGCGGGTGCTGGCCGGCCCGCTGCGGCCCGGGGAGGCGGACGCCCCGGGGGGACCGGGGGCGCCCCCCCGCCGGGGTCAGCCCGAGGTCGCGGCCAAGCTCATGTCGTGTGTCGCGCGCGCACTCAAGGCGAGAGGATCCACAGGTGGGTGGCTGGCTGACTGGCTGGGTGAGTGGGTGGGCGAGTGGCTGTGTCCACAGGTGAGGTGGAGCAAGACACTTTTAATACTAGTATCCACAGGAGGCCCATTCTTCTTACTAAAATGTTTGCTGCAAGCACTATGTTCATTTATGATTGTCGATTTGGAAGCAAAGTTTAAAAACCACTGCAGATTAAACCTGATATCTTTTAGAAATGTAATGCCGAGAAAAATGTGGAAATTGCTCCACATTACACCATATATCTTGCACAGATAAGAAGACAATATATACCGGTTATATTGTATGTGACCATCTACTTAATAATGCCAATGGGTGGCTTATTCTTTTTTTTTTCAATTTAGGGGATACATGAATGAAAATTTATAGTGCATTGGAATTTCATTGGTTAAGATTTTTACATGTATTTGGCTTCCTTTTGATTTTGGTTGGGCCATTACAGGATCATGATTATTTACATTGTTGTATAGGGGTGATATCAGAGATAGTTATTAAGATTCCAACACGATGCACTCATTGCTGACTGTGCTGATGTTGTAGGCGTGCACACGGCCGTCCACGTGGCCCATGACGACACCATCGACTTCTACGCTCGCCTCGGATTCGATGACATCACTAACCCAAAGTTCGTGTCTGATGAACTCATGTTGCTGGGCAAACCCATCTGATTGCCATGGAAACAGCCAGCTGCTATGTAACTCTGTCAAGTCACCATGGAGATGATGTGTTTGTAGACAAGCCTGTCTAGTTACTCTGCAGATTATATCTGATTAGCCGAGGCAATATAGTTGCTATGGAAATGTCATATTGCTAGGCAAGATGGTTTAGTTACCAAGGAGATGACCTGTTTTCCTGCTTGGTCTCTTGTAAACGTTTGTGCCAGAAACCCTGCTAAATTCATTGTATGTTGCTAAAGTGATCTGTTGTGATTGCAATTTTGATACGCGGAATGGTTTTGAGTGCCGTGGAGGTATTTAATTAGTCAGCTAGCTTTTGTACGTGAATTAACCTTTGATAGACATTTGAAGTGGCTATTTATCATTTGCCAACAATGGTGGACCAATTGGCGATAGAGCAGAATTGTTAAAATATAATTGGTAGCTCCAGTGAAGATTTGTATGCTACAAATTTTCTTTGCTTTTATGAAATGTAGGCAGAAATTTAGGTAGATGAGAAAGGTCCAGGAAATACATTGTAGTTGATTATGCAGGGTAGAATCTGATCCATCAGGCAAGTTTGAAAATCAACTCATTGACTTTGTTCAGTCAACTTTGGTGATATTGGTAGTGAGCATTTAGTAGAAAATGAATGTGAAGGCCTTGTCAGATAGAGTGCATGTCTGTGTGTCTTTTATAATGCATGTAGTGGTATTGGGGGGAACACATTAAAGGTAAGATGAAAAGAAAGTTTGAAATATGTATGTTGTCTTGAAGTGATAAATATGCTTGTTTTTCCAAGATGTTTTTTAAATGAAAAGTGTAGTTTGGTTTATTGTAATGGCTTTGGTGTATTATTCTGGGTGTAAAGCTCTGTCTGTCATGTAAGTAGATGGCTTATTTTCATAGCAGGACTAGACTGTCAAAAGATATTATATCTGATAGTTTTTGTCATCAGAAACAGTGACACTCGTGTCGGTGATCATAATTGAAGTTTATAGCTGAAGAAAAGTGAGAATTGTGACTTTCTATAGCTCTAACAGATATACGTATTGTCAGACAAGTATGATCCATACTTCACAATGCATGTTCATGATACTAGTATTCGCTTAAAACTTCAGGCATTCTGATGGGCAATAGTAAAACATCGAGCATGTTCTCTGTATTGCAAAATTTCGGAATTATATCTATAAAATAAAGTGAAAATGTGACTTTAGACTAACATTTCAATATGGTTCATATTACATAGTCAATGTCAGTTTATTTTTTAAAGAAATTTTGATGTTGCTTCTCTTTTGTCTTACAATTTATAAAAAGGGGAAAAAATGGAAATAAATGTCAATTTTTTTCATGTGCATATTTCAAATTATTATATGGAAACCAAAATGAATTGAAATACCTATCCATTTTTGTGACAGCTTGATATCTAATTAAAAAAATGTAATTCACAATCTGTATAATTACAGCTTGATGCTGTAAATAAAAGTCTGATATTTTGTAAACGCACAAATACAAAAACATTTATTTTTTTTGCATTCATTTATTTTGTTTTATGGTTGAATTAAGTACTTGGTAAAATGTTTGTTGTAAGTGATAGATCTTTTTATATAAGTCTGTGAATCAGAATTTTAGTGATGTTTTGTGCTTGTGTATATTTTGTATATTTGCTGTCTGATTATTACTGGTGATTGTTTTATGTAATATATTATAAAAGTCGTGTGGTTCACAATTACATGTACAATCTGTATGTCACTGAGGTAAAAATGTCAAATAGAAGGCAATGGAATCTGATACTGGATTTTATTGAAATATATATGTACAAAATGGATTACGCAATATTAATTATTAAATTAATTCAATATAAGCCTTCTCTGAAAGAAGGAAATAAGAGAATCGCTTTTGAACGCACATTCATGCTAAATAATTATATGACAAACTCAACTAAAATATTGATTAAGGATTTTATTTTTGATGTGATTTCAACATTTTGTTTACATATCGACCGGGTATTGAATGTCTGTTGATATTACTGATGTATCATAGTGTCAAAAAGTATTTACATTTGATTGTTTAACATGTTTGCAAAAATTGTGTTCATTCACAGATTTGCGGTCTTTAGTCTACGTATAATTGTGAACCATCTGATGTGTGCTTTTTCATTTCTAATGAAAACGGTGGTGTATGTACATACTTGTATACTATGTATACTCTTATTATAGTTTTCAAGATTCTGTTCTCTTTTGTTAGAATATATGTATATTTTGAAATTGAAATATTTTGGCAGTCCCAAACAAAGTTATTTATATAAAGTAAGATTATTTAAGATTATTTAAGATTTATTCAAGATCAAACAATGACCATTTAACAGTGATATAAGATTTGGTGTTGAAATACAAATATATGAAGAAATATGTCAAGCTGTCCTAAATAGGACAACTTTTCATAAAGTTTCTGCTAGTTGAAGGATGTAAAATCCATAAATGGGCATTAAAATGTTCACATTTATATACTAAATATCATTCCAAAATTAACATAATTTCATATTTGATTTGTTACATGTGTCCATCCCAAGATTTTCTTATGTATACACATATATTTAGTTAAGAAAAATCAATTTCCTTGAATATTTTAGTTAAAAGACAATTCATCTAATATAATTACAATTTACAAATTTTTCACAATCACCCACCAACAATCACAAGACCATTATGGTGATAGTTTAAAAAAGGTAATTCTGTGTTTATTTTGAAACTAATACCATGGTTTTGTTGTTGCTCTTTATATTTATGTTATTTTTATTTAAAGGTGATAATAAATGTAAAAATAGAAAGCAGTTTGGTTTTTTTCCAATAATTTATTTGACTATACAATACAAGTTGTGAATCTGCCCGGGACGTTTCCACATTTACAGATCAAACATTATTTTTGTTCACATTCACCGCATTTTGCTGCTTAATACAACTAACAACAGAGAAAGTTTGTTAAATCTTCATGATAAAGGAATGTACAATTCCAACTTAATGGTGTAGAATCGTGACAAACTTGCACTCAATCACATTTTACCTTATCATCACATCTAATATATAAAGAGCATGACTACAACAGATCAAACAGCAACTTAAGTATAAAGATGGAACTTCTTTTAATGTAATTTGAGACTTATGATTCCGCTTATTTTCCAAAACTTTGAATATCTAGCATTTTCTAATGTTAATGGTTTCTTCACAGTTTACCATTCATTTTCTTCCACTTAAAACCATGGAATGCGAACACATTTCTACTATGTACAATATTAGATAAATTGTTAACTGTGAAGAAATCATCAGCAAAAGTGGAGTTTAGTAACATCAACCACATAATGAAAGTAAAAACGTACAGAATTAAGAAATTAAGATCTATTAATTATAAAATCTTCTTTTCTTTTTGTATTTGTCTCCAAATAGCTCCATAATTGAGCATACATGTAGAATTTTATAATGCTTAGAATTTAATAAACCAACACATATACCAGCATAAAAATTTCACAATATGCAGTTTATTTACAAAGCAATCAGTGGGTAGCAAAACATGCAAGAATTTCCCAGAAAAATAACATTCCCACTGCTTCTAACATTTGATAACCACTGCTGAAGATACAAGCTAAATATAGACATCCAACTCAAGCCATGCTCCACTCATATCAACATCCATGATAACAATATATAGTCCTATACTATAACAGGATGTAGTCAGAAAAAAAAACAATCTATACTATAGAGTAAATATAGTGAATTTAAATGTTTTTTGGATGTTGAAAGTAGTATGAACATGAGCATGGCTCAGGTTTGATGTCAAAGGCAGAAAAGTGAGATGCTTCCAGTATCAGCTTATGAGCCACCAGGAGTGCTAGTAGTTAATTTTTCTTACACCTGGAAACAACTCGCTTTCCTGCCCTATTCCTTGCTCAAAACAAACAATCCATAACGCCAACAACGACTTAGTACAATTTCACATAACATTATTACAGCACATTAATAATAATAAAAGTATCCACATTTACATCATACAAGTTCCATGCCAAATTTATAGGTTCCAAATTGCACTACGAACAACCGTCTTATTGGGTAATCTTAATTTGAATGGAGAAAACAAGGCTCAATATCTAGACGTGCATAGTTATTATTATGTTCAATTATTTATTTTATGTAGATGGCATATTCTCCTATCCAATTCACTTTCCAAAAGAAAATGTAATCACAATTGATACAACTTTAAGAAGTTACCCACCAAAAGCAATTTGAAACCTAAAATAATAATCAATATGTAAGCTTACTTAGGAATCCTTGTGAATCATACAACTTTTGCCACACTTGAGGCACCTCAGTTATTAGTCACATAATTATGACAGATTACATACATTTCCTATATTTGTGCCCTCTTCAGTCAACAATTTCCATATGAATAAATAATGTGCATTTTCACACACTGCTTTCTGACATTTTCAACTGCTTTTCACATCAACATAATTTTGACTTCATGTTACAAGCAAAGCACTCAGAAGCATTAAAGTGCAAATTATAAATAACTGAATAATTTATCACGCAATATGGTTAACACTATTTTAGATTAAGCTATGCTATCTAATAGGAAACATCATTTTACTTATATTTACTTCATTATTGTATTTTTTTTTTTTTTTGCATTGTGATTTGTATTATTTTCAACTAATCAGCAGCATTATTTCATGTATGAATATGAAGAACAAGGTTAAAAAAATTCCTCGTGATATGAAATTATTATCGCTACAAAAATCAGATCTGTAGGCACACAGAATCCTCAAAGGATTTTATTGGAATAAAACCTTTGAACAGATGGCCACTTAATGACTAAGTTTTGACGCTTCACAATATAAAAATTACAAGAATTGCATGATCATTATCAAAATAAGCACTTAGTAATTAAATAATAACCATACAATTTGAAGAAAATAAAAGTAACAGCTGTTACTATACTGAGCTGTAGTTACTTTCCTAAATGCCTTTCGCCTGCCATCAAACACCTGTTTTTTCATATTCAAATAGGTCATATTTTCAAGTTATGGAACTTTCAAGACATAAAAGCTGTCAGAACAAAAGTTGACCTCACCCTGTATTCATGATCACCAGTGCGCGAAGCTATAACCTCAATCAACCCAACACCTGCACATTATTGCACCTGTCAACAATATAACACCGGTCATGCTTCTCTGTAAACAGATGGGGTTTCTATTGGCGGTTCAATTTGAAACCACCTGCCATAATCTGTATTGACACTTGAATTTTAATTAGGTTATTTGTTATTTGTTTTGGACGATTCACAAGAAAAAATTAGTGAAAATATTAATTTCCTTTTCACTCATGAATGTAATTCTTACCAAGCAAAGTAATTAATGTCAGCATTAAGTGGGAAAGTGGGACTAGCCAACAGAACATGCAACCCTCAATGAAATTCTTAACAACTTGTACTGCTCAAAAATTGACAAATTTCTCATCATCAATGAGAGCAGACGAATGCTTAATGCTGATGCTGTAAATTATTTATCAAGTTACAAGCTGGTAGCAGGAATTTTGATACTTTCTGTCTGTCCAACCCAATGCCTCTACCAGTACATTCCCCCTGTGAGGCTGAAATGAGACAGACCCTTGGTCATGCCGGTCTCATGTAGAGCATCACTGCAGGACTCACAACGATAATCACATTCGGGTGTCAATTCCCTTCACCACACAATGCTTATCAACCATTCTGATTTTTCCCTCATGGTGCGGCATATTGATGTCATCACTACACGGGCGAGACCTACACCGTGATAATACCGAGTGTCTCGGCGAGCATTTTTAGTCCTACGAAAAAAAAACTGCATCTTTACCATTAAGTTATTTTTAGTCCTGCGCGATCTCTACGACAAACTCCTCCCCATCCACATTGAACGATTCCTTTATTACGGTTTTTGGCGAGAGACCATTGGCCTGTTTTTTTGCGGCCGGCGGTGAGGAGTCAGCGTCATCGTCAGAATCCCGCGCTCTCTTCTTAGATTTTGGTGACTCTGCAGCGTCTTCTTTTTCTTCCACTTTTTCGGTTAGTTTATCTGCAGCGAGATAATTTCATATTATGAAATTTTGTGATTTTTTGTTTTACAATCTGAAATACTTGATAAAGCAAGCAATTTCTGCAATATCAAAAAATATATGAAGTCTTTATGCATTATTTACTGTCCTGGTGACCTCAGTGACACAGCTTGTATTACTATTTTGATATAAAATTTTGTATCTATACTTAGTTCACTTTCTCAAAAAGAAATGATACATAAAGATGAATCCATTTAGTATTTAACAAATACACAGGACTTTGAGCGTCAGAGAAAAGAATTCATATAGACTGAATTTGACTTAAATAGTGTTTAATAAACTGGTAAAATCGTTGGACAATAGGAGTAGAACTTGGCATGCAATTGACATTTTGAAGAAACCTGCTCAGACAAAATAATTTAATACCACTGTTTAGTTGAGGTCTGAAAACTCATGATTATATTAGAAATGGCTAGAACCAAGCGTCGAATTCTGTTTGGTTGACCAAGAGACAGGCATCAAGTGTAAAACCTGCCATGTCTTTTAAACGACTTTCACATGACCTCGTTCTAAACTGTGGGAAACCAAATTGTCAGTGTAAGCAAGAAAAATATTTAGTGGGTTGTCTGCAGGGAAGGTAGTCAAACAAAGCCCTGAATTTAGCTCCTACTTTTCTTGGTAGATGACTCATTTTCAACGTCGTTGTCATTATTTTTGTCGTTTTCACGGGGACGTTTTTTGGACTTGGGTGATGGTTTCACGGATGGTTGATCTAGAAGCACAGCATTGGAAAATAAAACACCTGTAAAGCTTAACTACAAAAATAGCGTTAAAAGATTGAGAATTTTCACACCATTTCTGAAACATCAACCTACACCAAATAAAAAGCGGACAACTTAATTTAAAAGTTTGACAAATACATTTTAAAGAAGTGATAGCTTTTTATTCTTAAGTTTAAAATGTGTTGAAAATAGCTTTATGTAAAATTCTCTCCCATTACATGGATTATACCGCTTCAACTTTGACCTTGTGACATCATGCTCTATTTGCAAAATCACTAATCAGTTTGATGCTGCATAAAAAGTACTTAAGTACGGGTATAACTCCGGATTCCGAATATTTGGAAATCCGGTTAATCCAACACTTACTGTATACATAGTATAGACTTTTAATAAAATGGTTAAGTGTAAAGTTTGTAACGTTTTAGATCTAGATTATCTAGTGTTTTACTATGAAGACAAGGGCATTGATGATTCTATCAAGTAAATTAGAATATCTACTTGCCCAACAAATTCAAATCTTAATGAGGGGCCTTTAATGTCAATGCTCAAGGTAAGTCAATCAATAAAATTTTTTTAAATATGTAGCTACTATATGTGCAAGGACATACAAGTGGACAAGACTGACCGTTAATTTTAACTGGTGAATCATCAAGTTCTATCACTTCCTCCACATCAGCATCTTTGGTCTGTTGTTGCTCAGACTTTTCCTTGGTCTGTTTCTTCAGAGCAGCCTACAATGGAAGAGAACCGTGATAGTAAATGATTAAATTTTACATCAAGAATTTCAAAGAAAAACAGACAAAAAACCCACGACAAATCAATTTAACATTGTTTTGCTTAGAACCTCATCAATTTTACAGATAATTCATAACTACTTGAGACACACCAAAAGTACGTTGTTCATAATCATGTAGCTGAAGGTTTAGACAGCTAGTTACCCAACACTATCCTCAGGTAACAAAAGAAGTTCATATCCATATCGAAAAGCAAATACATATTGGGCCACTCAGACACAGAAAGTAGTGGCCAAAACTGAGCTTCAAATGGCCCCAGGAAACCGGACTTTCCTGAATCCAGATAATGTGGAGAAAAAACGACAATGCACCAAAGTACAATTCTCACCTGGTACTGTGCGTCGGACATCCGGGTCACCTGTATGGAGCACTCCTTCAGATGCTCAGACTTCATGTGCCTGAAAATGAAAAACCAAAGAAATCATGGAAAACTACCACAAAATTTAGGTTACATTTGTACTTACCAGACAATTATTTCAACCCTCTCACCTGCTATTACTTTACTTGATTACTTACTTAGGTTTCTATTATGTATGATTTAACAGTTTTACACATTTCAACAGGGCAAGTTCAATGAAAAAGTTACTAGTCCTTCTAAAATATCGTTTATCTTATCTGTTCAACACACGTCCCATGACAATACAAACACAGAAGCTATTTGTGTACATTTAAATGTCTAAACTTGAATCCAGAAACACCACCACACATGGATAAAGACATTTCTTTAGTAGTTCACAACACCGATTTACTTACAATTACAATTGACCGTTTTGTCGACTGCTGTTGACATCCTTGGAATGACCATCGGTGCATGACTGACTGTCATTCTTCCTGCCGGCGAGCATTGGATCATAGACTCACAAGAGCTGGTGGCCCCCCTCATCCCTGTTCATGACCTGCCTGTAGGTTCGGAAGATTGACCGCCTGTCATGCGCATATATGGTCATTCCGAGGATGTCAACAGCAGTTAGCCAAACAGTCAAATGATACTTGTATAAGTAGATCAGCGTTGTGAACTATAGAAATGTCTACCGTATATCTACACATTACCACCACAATGAACATGGTCAAGGACCACCACACATACATTTCTTTTCTAATCGTAGTTCCGGTCTAAAACCAGCAGGTGGCTACAAACAATTGCATTCTGGGAAAAAAAAGACCAACAGTATCAGTCTTCATCATTTGTTTCTGACAAGCCATAGTATCACAGAGCTTTGGTTGATTGAGACTGAACCACGTGCGGGTAAAAATTGTAGTAACTATTTTGAGACACCACTACGATCTAGTATGTGGACGGTTAACCGGATAACCGGCTACGGTCGATTTTCTAAGCATAACCGGTCACTACATTGACAAACCGGTTATTGATTTTGATGATTATTTTCGTGCCCAAGCTATTATATCCATATATTTCATTATTTTTGCGTGATTTAACATTTTTTGGCAGTTCAAATTGCCTTGCTGTTGAACGTAAAAGATGAAATGCATAAGCGATTTTTTTTTCAAACGCTAATATTGATAGAAACATGCGCTATGGTTCATCTATACACAAAAACGATAGTGAAACTAGTAAACTGTAAACATGAATACGTATTTTAATACGCACATAACTGCCAAATCTATAGATAATGGATGGGAATGTGAAGGTGAAAAAGAAACAAATTAGCAATGCATATTATGTGGGCATTAATTTAGTTATCATTTGATAGTGCACCTTGCATGCAGTTCCTGAAAATAACATGAACTACTTGGATGAGCGATAATCGGCGGTTAACCGGTTACGGTTCGGTTTTGCAGGGCCGATTAACCGGTCTCAATTTTCTCGAACCGTCCACACACTACTACGATCGTACATAAATATTTCATTGAGACAGCGATTAGAAAACTGATGTATGATCGTGTCGGCGGCTGCGTATACAGACGCCAGGTGTTTACCGTATCATGGGCCGTCCGATGGTGACGCTGGTCGCACACACACACACGACACAAGGCTCTTTGTCGTCCTTGTGGCTGCGGTTCCAGTGAGCCGCGACCTCCGCCTTGTCACTGCCCACGAAGCTGCAGCGGGAACAGCGGGGGCCTGACGGGGCAGCAGCGGCGGAGGAGGCACCGGCCACTTTCTTGTGAAACTGTTACAAAACATTTCGTAAATAGATTCATTGAACAATAGAACCTCCAATTAAGACCACCTCTCTATTAGGACCACTTTTCACTGTCCCAAACCTTCATAGGAATATCGAAATGAACCTCTGTATAAAGACCACCTCTCTTTTGAGACCACCTAACACTGGTCCTAAAGGTGGTCCTACTTCGGAGGTTCTACTGTATTTCTTTTTTATATTGATTGACTAATTTGAGAACTACCATATGAATAACTAACTGACCGATTTCGTTTACTGTCACATGCTGCCACCTGTAGACAGGAGGAAGTATCAGACGATTGACATGGAAAAATGTCTCCGTAAATATCAAGATAGTATTAAAGTTAAAATGGATTTTCTCAAAACTAGTCAGTCAATCCTACAAGAAGTGTTTTGCTCTTTACTGTATCTTTGGCTATTTACATCAATATTCTAGTTCAGATTGTGTTTTACTTTGTGGCAGTGATATTTGGGTAACATTGTGCATCAGCAGAACAAATTCAGGGCACAGCACATCAAACACACACTAAAGTAGATACAGTTGCTTATGTGTTTCACTTAAAGATAATGCTCAGCCAAAATAATACTTGTTCTGTAAAGCACAAAATCCATTAACAATGCCTTTTCCTTTACAAATGTAAGGAAAATAATATTTATAGTCTCCACTTTTGATATTTATCACACTTTTAGAAAAAAACATGCCCTCTTGCTAACTAAAAAACAAGGTCACGTGATGTTGCACAATCAAATGATTTTCGCCAGACAATCCGTGGATATCCATCAGCTGACGTCCCATTTTAACAATAGAGTTGGGTATATAACAGCCTCGTATTGCGCAGTATTTAAATTGCTCTACATACTTTGATACGCTGTTTAAATAAAAGAAACTTTCAGAATACTAAGAACTCATCATATTGCTTCTCTACAAGTGTACTTGTTAGGCGACTGAGCATAACCGTTAAGTACTGTAACCCTAAAAAAATTCGCGTGCGATTTAATTTCGCTAAATTCGCGTATTGAAGATGATTCGCGAAATTAAAAAGCCGTGAAAATTGAAAGAGTTACAGTACTTCTCTATGACTAGGCCGACATGAGCGATAATGGGGGTATCGTGCGTTTTTGGTGTCATTCGGCTTTTGTAAGTGGAAAATAATATTACCTTTGGTGTCAAAATAAAGTCCATTGTAATTGCAAACTTACCATCGCATTATTTTAGAAGTGTTAAGCCTAAACAGGAACATATTTGAACTTTAACAGTCACACAAAATTGGTTTTGTCTTGCATCGTTGGTTACCTTATTAGCACCTGTCTGACATCCAGTATCAACTTAGCCTAGTTCACAAGGCCGACTTTCATTGTTCACGACCCTGGTATATAGGTCAACCAACAAAGACAGGTATATGAGGTCACTGACTACTGTTGACCACTTAGTCAAACAAGAAGCCTGTAGTAGGGAAATTATGCAACTCCCATTAGGTCAGTTTGCAGGCACGAAGCCTTATAGGAGTTATCATATATGTAAACAAAAAAATTAGTCCTGAGACAAGTCGCGAAAATAAATTGCAGCGAAATGGCCCTATGGGCTCATACGCGAAATATTGTAGTAGCTAATATTAATAGGATCACAGTAATTTGATAGTCGGGTCAACATTCAATTGTGATTAAATTGAAAAAAGTTTAAGGGCGTCGCAGTAAGCACATAGTAAAAGGATTCATAACTTTAACTGCATTTCTACAATCATCCCTTTTAATTGAAAAAGCAGGAAACCAATCAAAGGCGTGAAAACACCTACAAAACACTTTGTTTATAAGAACTCCACGCACCTTCTGCTGGTGTATTTCGCATTTGTTGAGGGAGTCGAAGGTGATATTACAGACTTTACAGACGAACACCTTTTTCTTGCTGGCAGGCGGGATCTTGGCCGGGGACGATGGACCTCCTGTCTGCAACAACCAAGCATAATCTGCTGCTTTAAGGAACCAAAATCAAGACCTATTTACAACCTATTTACAACCCAAACCACACTCCCAAGGGACCAGTGTGGTTTGTCTCTGACTTGTCGCAGCTTGTATTAGTCGTCTAGTGACAAGTGACTGTTTTGGGTTATGTAATACTGCCAACCCCTATATAGTCCTTTATTCTACTCAGGTTGCCCAAAATTAGTATTTTAGAAGTCAACATCTGCATTCTGTGGTGGAACGGCAATAGTTCGATACAAATACTGGGTGTAATAAGAAATCCATAAGAGCAGAAGTCTATGTCTTTTGTGTGTAATGTAATACAAATATTTAGGAATTTGAACACAAATCACAAGCACATATCAATGTTAGGATGCAGTATAGGTGCTTGTACTTCAAAATAACTAATCATTGATGAAAATGACACAAAATGGTGATATCTGTAGTTTGAAGGTACAATTAGTATTTGGATACTTTGCATCTGAAATCTGTATTAACACTGACACATCTGTACTACATGGCAACAATGACTAATGTGAGACACAAACCTGTAGTTTGCGTGCGATGTTGAGTAGATCGTCGGCGAAGAGGTGCTGGTGGACGGTGAGCATGTGCGACTCTAGAGCCTTGGCCACGCCGATGTTGGCCACACCACACACCACGCAGTACGCCTGGTGGAACACGTTCATCGGAGTCACCTGCAGCAACCAAAACACGGTTAGGATTAGCAGGGCTGCCAACCCCTCAATAGCCATTTCTGTACTCCGGGTGCCCAAAATTAGTATTTTAGGGGTATTCCGTGGTGGAACGGCAAACGGTCTACAAAAATACTGGGTGTAAAAAGAAATCCATAAGCGCAGAACTGATATGTATGTATTTCTGGTGTAATGTAACCAATATTCAGGGCTTTTAACGCCAATAACAAGCACACATGTATGTTGGGATACAGTTACTGTGCTTTTACTTCATAAAAAGTAATTATTAATGAAAAATACACAAACTGTATTTTGAAGGAAGAATTAGTATTTGGGTATTTTGGGTTGGAAATCTGTATTAATACCCAACATATCTGTACTACTTGATAGCCCTGGATTAGCCACTCGCCCGCTCGTATTGACTAGTAAAAACTTGTGGAGGATGAGGATAATGTTTTAGCAACTCATCCTTTTGATGAGTAGCAATTCTGGCCAATTTGGCATACAGGTATAGAGTTTGTGCAAGGAGGAAGAGTACATTTTTTGGAGGACGAGTTGATATTTGAGAGTTACTCGTCCTGCTGACAAGTAGAACTTTTCTACCTAATCCTGACCCTGCCAAACTGAAACATCAATTTTACAAAATACTTAATATGTCCTGTGTGATGCACATTTTTTTTTTTCTTTGCATCCTATTGAAAGATTATGAGTCTTGGACTCGAAACTTGCATCTAGATTAATCATACAAGTAAGGGCACATATTCACACTCACTAACACTAGCTTTGTAGAGCTTGAAATTCGCACTATGTCTAGCTGCCAATTTGCCACTTGGTATCACGATTTTGCCAGTTCAAGATCATTTTGTGAGCAATTTTTTTTTACAAGAACGTGATTGTTTGAACACCACTAGAATAAATCAGTGACTATGTTACACAAAATAGAGCATTAGTACACACCATTTCATTTAAAAAAGAAGACCCGACCAACAAAACCAAAAACCGCGGAATTTTTTAACACGTTCCACTTGTCGGGACAACAAAAATTGCTGTCGGACAAGTAAACGTGGCACTTGTCCGGCCGGACAAAGTAGCATCCACACACATATTCCCCGATATGCTTTTAAACACACTATTGTCTTATGTTATTGTTTTTTAAATATATTTTGATCAAAATATTTGTTTCTAAGCTTGAACTATTCAGGGTTTATAGACAAGCTAAAAAACAAGAGCTTAATTAATTGCAGAACCCCATGAGGTCTGTGAGAGGTGGCTGTTTGGAAGTAAAAAACCCCTTCATGGGTCGATACATGTAATGTTTGCTCAAGATGCTGATTTTCAGCTCTGATTTTAGTAAAAAAAAAAAAAGTAAAAAAAAAAAAATTCAAGAGATTGTTGGTCTAAAATGATTTGGCCATATCGCTTTTTGCATAAGGCATATGTGCTTTGGCCTATCTTTTATAGAATGTTACATAAACATTCAAATATTCACTATTCAGAGGCATCATAAAACTGTTCCAAATTTATGCATTTTTGCTTTGTTAGAATAAACACATCAAATATAGCTTTATTTTGAATTAATTTTTTTCATTCACAAACGGAAAGGTTCATTTTGCACAATTACATTATATACACATATATGAGTATACATACCTATATACTATATATATATATATATATATATATTTATATAATATATTTATATAACCTTTTATATTAATAGTTGCTTATATTTTGTTAACAGTTGTAATATTTTGTGCAATGCATTTAATTGTCGGACAAGTGAAATTAGGCCTCTACTTGTCCGACGGACAAGTAGATTTAAATCTAATGTAGAGCCCTGGTTGGACAGATTAACAAAAAACACGTTCTTGCTGAACAAGACTGGCTCAGTGGTCACGAAACGATCAGCTGACCTGGTGATGGTGGATCATGTGGAGCCAGAACGTCTCCGTGTGGAGCAGCTCCGGAGTGGGCCGGCACAGCATGCAGTAGAACGGAGGCCGGTGCTTGGCCTTGGCTGATCCAGCGTCGCCCTGCAGATCCAGAATACAATAGAAAACTTTGTTTTTATTCAATTTCTTATGTTCTAAAATGAATAAAATCCAACATTAAGAAATTGAAATGTTGATTAACTGTTTGAAAAGTTTTCAAAAAGAACATATAGTCACCAGTTTCACAATTACAGCAGTTTTGGCACCAAGAGATGTCAAATTTAAGCCGCAAAATATCTATACAAAATCAGTTTTGAGGAAGAACAGTTTTCTTGAGAATCCCACCTTGCCAACAATCATTTATTACATGTTTATCCTGAATACAAGCTGAAACTTGTGAATGTACATTAGCAGGAAAATGCTGTCCCTCTAATCTATCAATCTTTAATTTTTAGTATATTTTATGAAATATAAAGTTGTTTTTAAATGATGTTTTCCCATCAAATCTGTGAAATTGAGTCAAATATAATTTTCAGCATTGATTATTTCTTTTGTCATTAATTTTTTTAACTTTTTAACTAAAAACAGAACAAAGTTGGAATTTTAGAATAAACAATTATTAGTTCAATTTGAGATTTATGATATTCAAAAAGTTCTAGGGGACATGCACATCATCACATGTTATTTTTTCATTATGAAAATTATTAGACGTTAGGATGTCTAAATTAAGTAAGATCATGCATGAAATATTATAGCAGCCATTGATATCTTTGTTTGACCGGAGATTTGATTAGTTTGTGATTTATGGCCCCATTTCTAGGAAATGAAGGGTGGGTCTATTTGTTGTTCATTATTTTGTTTTGTCACAAAAATTAAGTGAAATAAAACATTATCAGAAAGTGAGGAAGATGTTTCACAAGGTAGTAGGGTCCCCACGGGTACCTCGAGTACTCGTCCTCGAGTAGAATATGTCTATTACTCGAGTACAAATATTGCACTCGAGTACTCGGGGATGTTTTGCTATATTCTCATTTTTCGGACGTGTGCTACGTAGATCGAGCATGTACTCGAACTTGGACCTGTGACTGACTAACTGTCTGAACCCTCTTTCTACACATACATTGTAGCCTTGATAAAAAGGCGCTGTACTTAATATTCTGTGCGCGCATGCCACCACAGGGACGGGTTGATCGAGACTGATTTGCCTTTGTTTTTATAACGTCACGTGTATCAGTAACAAAGCATGTGTTTTGATGTTAAAATTATTGCAAAATATAGTTTATTATTTGTACAAAAGATATTAAATGATGATTTTTTGAATTATCATAATATGAATAATGGATTTCGATATACAACTTCTACCCAAAGTGATGGAAGATGTTCTCCAAGGTATTTCGTGAATATCTTCTATTATCGTCCATAGCCATTCATGATCATATGCATATGATCTCCTACATTTGACCACCCCGACCCCTTTTATAGGGAACAATACTCTTGAACGAGTACTCGATTACGAGGCGAGTACAGGGGGGCGAGTACTCGAGTAGCAAAATCACTACCCGTGGGCCCCCTACAAGGTAGTGGAAAATTGATTTCTTGGCCAATTTATGGTTTGAAGTGGAATGTGAGGCTTCCCGGCAAGTACATTTTACTCCAAACACTCAATTTCTGTACAAGTCTATTATTTCTATATCACCATACAATATACGGCAGCATGGCGGCACATGTTTGGGACATGCTAGAGTTGGTTTTGAACCGTCTCTGTCTGCTTTTTGATTAAATTAGACTAAAACACCGATTCTAGAAAATTTGAGCGAAAAATCTCGGTACCTTGCCAGATAGCAGACTGATAGTTTTCTCTTCATTGCACCGAACAGTGACTGTTCATTCCATAATTTAGGCATAATGCATGTAAATGTTTTACTTCCTCATATCTCTGTGTGGCAATGGAGCAACTGTGTATAGTTAGAACCAAGGAACTTAGAAGATTTGATCGACAGTCGAGCTGTCAAACAAGCAATTTCTAAGTTTACTTTTTGGCCAGTGTTGCTGTATTTGTATTTGTATTGCTTAAAAAAAACTAACGCAAAGGAATCTATCAGTTTTCCAGTTGAAATCATGTACTATTGCCGTAGCTTTATTTACCATACACAACCTATTTAACACCCCATCCCCCAAAAAGACCCATACTAAAATGTGCACCAAATTACAATCTAGACCAATAAATGCCAATCTCACCACACATTCATGAAAAAGCCCAACCACTAAATTGACAATGCTTCAACCTAAAAGCCCGTGGGCATTATTTTGGTCTCCCCCCCACCTTATGCGCTGTGAGCTTATGTCTGGACAGTCCTTGTGTCGTCCAGCACTTGAACGTGGAGCACTTGTCGCACGAGAGCGTGGGCTGCTTACGAGCAAACACGTCCTTGTGGATGTCAACCTGCAAGAAACGCAGCAAGCTCTAAGCATATTAACACCAGAAGTCACCACAATAAAAAAACATTTTGAACACAAGGCAAATATCTTTTAGGTGCATTGATAGCTGCAGTCTCGTAAGTATTTTCTTCTTTCTACATATATTTAAAGATCTTGTAGTACTAATACAAACCACAAACAAATCCCTCACCTTGTGCGCCCAAAAGAAGTGAATCCTCAGTGAGTCTCGATCCTTCACAAACCCGCCGCAAATCTCACAAATCTCAAACTTGCCCTTCGACGCCCCTCCTGCAGCGACGCTGCTGGCACTACTGGCGCTGCTGACTGGACTAGAGCTAAACTGTGGGCTGATAGCGCCGGCCATGTTGGCCGGCATGCTAGCGGCGGCGGGGGTGGGTGCACCAGGGACCACAGGCGTGAGAAAGCGTTGCCCATTGACGTGCACCATGTGGTACCAGTTCTGGCCGACTTGGACCATCTGTGGCTGTTGCTGTTGACCTGCAATGTGATTCCCTGCTACGTTCTTAGCGATTTGCTGCATGTTCGGCATGATTGACGTGGCGCTAGCACGAGCCGCATGGTTTGCGTTTTGAGCGGATAGCGGTGGTTTTGGTGATGCTTTCTGCTGAGCACCAGCTGGGGGCATCTTTCCCTTCTGCTGCGCCGCCGGCGGACGAGGGATTTTAATGGGAATGTCACAATCGGCAGGCGTTGGTTCGAGATTGCGGTACAGTTTGAATAGTTTTTCACATTTGATGATGTGCTTGTTGAACGTGTTTTTGGAGTTGTGTTCGAAAGGACAGAACGGACACACAAAGAACGCGTGACGCACAAGAATCCGACCCTTGCGGCCGTGGACTTTATCCATGTGCACAATGAATTGATGCTGAATTCGACATTCGTAATCACAGAGAGAGCACTGGAATAAGCCAAGACTTTGGCCATGGCCAAACTCTATATGATGCTGACGAGCATTTTCCGTTTCCGACTTGTAGCAACACAGGTCACATTCTGAAACATCGAATGCAAACGGCTCATTTTTACTCACAAGTTCGTCATAAGCATCCTTCAGTTTATCCAATTGTCTACTTTCTTTTTCATCTAATTTATCCATCGACTTCTTCTTGCCCTGAATACGAATCAAGTCTTTGTATACTGTTTGTCTCGCCATGTCCATTCCCACATCATACAGGAGAGATGCCATCGGACGCATGTCGCTTGGAGCAGTCGATTTTAATGGTGTTCTTGGACTTGGTTTATCGACTGCTCTCGTAGTCTCTTTAGCAGGAGTTGATGGAGCTTTGGAAGGCTGAATCTTCTTAGGGGCCTCTGCCTGTTTGCTAGAATCATCTGTCACATTGTCAGATTTTGATTCTTTACTCTTAGCATCTTCTTTTAACTTGTCATCTTTGACAGGTTTTTCATTTTGGTCAGTTGCTTCTTTAACATTTGATGGTTCTTTAGGTTTGTCGTCTTTCTCAGATTTTTCATCTTTTTCAGATTTTTCACCCTTTTCAACACTTTCCTCCTTATCATTCTGTTCGGTTTTCTCACACTTTTCTTCACTTTTCTCCTTATCATTGGAACTCTGGTCTTTAACCTCATCAGGTTCAGAACATTTCTCATTTTCTGTCACTTCATCACTTTCCTTTGAAATGTCATCTGAAGTTTTGGTTTCTTCATCTTTACTACAAACTTCTTCAGGGCCGGCGTCATTTGCCGTGTCATCTTTGTCAATCTCACCTTCTTTGGTGTTCTTTTCTTCAATGCCCTCTCCACTTTGTCTTTTAAAGAACTTTCAGAACTGGGATTTTCCTTTTCCGGTGTAGACTTGCTGTTAGACTCTTCACTAGCCCCATTCGAAGTTTCATCCATTGTGAGGTATTAGTAATATTTGCAAAATTACTAACGCAATTCACACTTCACGCGGACTTCAAAAATTGTGACTTCCGGAAGAAAATGGCGTCTCCAGCTAGACTAGTCTTTTTCAAGGCGCTTAAAATTCGTCAAACACGAAGCGCCTAGATTAACGAACAGCTTCGGAGAAGAACCACCTGTCAATCACTAGTGCCCATCTCAAGAGCACGTTACACAACTCACAACATTGCAATTTAAATTTTACGGCTGTGAGCTTTTCTTTTAGAATGTCAGACCCTGTGAGTGGACTGACACATGCTTGTGGAGTTTTTGGTTGTGTTGCAACCGGCCCATGGCCCACTCAATTAGATATAGCCAACGTAATATGTCTGGGACTGGTTGGTCTTCAACACCGAGGTCAAGAGAGTGCAGGTAAATATGACCAAGCATACTATGACTTAAGTATGGCAGTGCATTAGTTTTTTTTTCCTAATATGGACACAATGCACATGAAAACATATGTAACATGTTTGAAGTTCTACTTGCATATAGGTCTACTCTTGATTTTTTTTTCTTGAACATGTGTATACTAATTGAGGGTGCACAGTCCCTGGAATTTTTAGTCTTGTGAAAAGGCGTTAACAACTATATTATTTTGCAAATAGCAAAATCATTTGATCTCTTTTCCGTACCTGTATAGTAAATACTGGTGTACTTTGATAAACCTGTTTCGAACGGTTTTCACCACTCGTGAGCTGGTATTTACCATAAATACGAGGGGTTCTGAATGCCATATAAATATATAGATTACGACAAGTTTGGGGCTAGTGTTTGTGCGTGTGATCCTCAGTGTACATGAGTATGGGTTGCAGAGTTGGAGTCAATTATAATTGTAATTGATGTAATTGTAATTAATTTCACTTTTCTTCATAAATTACTATTGACCTTTTCAAAAATGGTGTACGTCTAATTGCAATTGTATCTGTAATTGACTATCTTACGTATTCCGTAATTGTAATTGATCATAATTGTAATGCTTTGTAATTGATTGTTAATTGACTTGATTATTTACACAGTTATTACAACCCATGTTGATTAAGCAATATATCACCAGCTAGGGTCATATTGGAAACTGGATTAAGTCCCTGAATCTTTATAGTACTGTGAAATTATACAGTATTTTCTTGATGTGTTGACAAAACGAAAGGTTTATATTTAAAATATTTTTGGTAGAAAACCCTTTCTTTTTAAATATGCCCTGTTGAAAACTGTCTACATTTGTATATTAAAAGATTTAACTTGTCTATAATGTAATGTGTGATGGAATTAAACGTTTCTTAATCCCACTTGTATGATTGGGCATGATTACACAATGGCATAATTAACATGGCCTGTCAAGTCGCATTTTGCCATGCTGAATCCTTTTTCATTTTTGAAATAAAATATTTAAAGCAACATGGCCTGTCAAAAACTCTAGCATGTCAAAAACTATTGTATTTGCGCTATACATGTTTACTTGTGGTCTATGTATGTGGTCTATCAAACTTAATACCTCATTATAGGCAGCATAATATCTGCACATATGATCATCTGATTGATTGCATTTAACCATCATCAATGGCCGTATTTGTCCAGACAGTATTTATACTTTCATTACTTGTAACAGGGACTATGTATCACTAGCAGTGTTCTCGCTGACTCTGTCCCAATTATTAATTGACGCCATAAATTCACAGTGTGACGCATTATTTCTTTAAGACGTCCTTGAGTACACGAAAAATCAGGCCACTGTTTATGTTAATCAAAGCCCACAATTGTAATTGTAATTTACACTGATAAGGGGCCTGTAATTGTAATTGAATTTCAAAATTGCAATTGACCCCAAATCTGATGGGCTGTATATCTAATATTAATGTACCATACTATATTACAAATTGTTTTTGTAATTCTATTGAATGTGTAATAAAGAAATCTACCTATCTATCTATATTCCAAAAAATGCTTAATATTGAAAATCATCAGTGATTTTTGTACGCGTGTCAATGTCCTTAAACTTTTTCAAAAGCGAAAGAACATAAGTACACAAGTAATTAATTTTGGAGATCGAACCTGATTTAAGACTAGAAGAAAACAAAAGTTTTATCTGTGACCTTTCCTCTCAGCTACAGCTATCTCATAAGCCGAACAAAAAAATAAAAATAAACCGACATTTGCTACAAACTTTATATTTTCTACCACTGAAGCATGAATCAGTACATGTTGCATCTTGGGGAAGGGTGCAGCAACTAGTCAAGATACCCTAATCCTATGGCCCGAACCCCTTTAGGTCAATATTTGTCAACCCCACAGTCTCTACAATTAAAAGCTTCAAGTTACATATTTTCCATTCAAATCAACCAAATTAAAATTATACTTCGCCCCTTTCTATTAAATCATACTGATAAGTGTGCTTTCTCAGTTTTTTTGCAATGTTTGATAAGAACATTTAAAATATTTTGTGGTCAGGTATCGTTACATGCGACGGACAAGATGCCTACACAATCCACCAGCACAAGGGAATGGGCCTCGTGAGCCAGATTTTCGATGAGGAGAGACTTGCCAAACTCAAGGTATGAGCAGGGGAGTTAGTGTCGATCCAGCAGGGGTGAATGGTTCCAATCCCTTCCACATCCCACCCTTGAACCCACCACACCACACCCTTGAGCCCACTCTTCTATCATAAACCTGGATTTGCCCTTACTGGACATAGCGAGGCCTTTATAAATGTGTGGGTATTTATGAATAGATGTGAAGTTACTGTTTATTCATTGTGTTGCAACATGCATAGCAAACATAATCTATATTTACTTTTACAAGATTGAAAATGTCTACGCAAGTGTGTATTAGTTATACAACATGATATCCTCTTGATCACCAACATTTCAAGGCAACATGTAAGCCCTGGGCATGGAAGACGTCAATCTATTTTTTGTTTCTTAATGCGAAGTACTTCAATTTTTCTTTTTAGGGTAACCTTGGGATTGGGCACACAAGGTACTCTACTGCTGGTAAGCTTATACTAGTATTCACTTTGTCTTTTTTTCATTGATAAATCATTTGATATATATCATTTGAGGATATTAGAGGTGACATTTTATAGGTATGAAAATTTAGTAGAGAATGGCAATTTTAAGATATACATGTATACACCCAGCTCATCTTTGATAAATCTTTATGGACAGTCGAACCTGACATGTATTAATCAAAATAAGACGATGAGCAGTAAGTGTAAATGTACTTGTTAAGTGTGGTCACTTTCTACCATAGCATACTTTGATGTAATCCAAACCAAGATAAGAACCCACAGGTATTGAGTTATGTTTACCGCTCCTTAAAACTTGGAAGTAGTTGATAAAGAAAGACCTAATCTGGAACACGACAACCATTAACCTAAATTATTGTGATGAAAGGCGCCTACATTTGAGCTGAAAAACATCACCCCACCTGTCTGACCAAGACTTTGGGAAACGAAGACGCTAAATCGCATTTGATTGATGGATGATTGCAGGTGGTTCTGAGCTGACCAACTGCCAGCCGTTCGTGGTAGAGACGCTGCACGGTCGGATCGCGCTGGCACACAATGGCGAACTCGTCAACTCCAACCCGCTCAAACAGACGCTGCTGCAGCGAGGTGTCAGCTTCACAACCAACACTGACAGTGAGGACATTGTGTTTTGTTTTGTTTTTAATTACTATATCATGCAAGATGCTTCTTCTTCATTGTTTCGTGACTGTTGTCATTTAATCCACCAAAGACAGTGAGTATTGGTGTTTTCATAGTTTTCAGCTCTTGTCATAATTGGAATTAGGAGATTATCTTGGTATTTATGGAAGTATTTTTATGAAATTTGTTCAGCATACCTCTCATAATTTCCTCTGACATCTGTAAAAGTTTAGTGAAGATCAGACTGATATTGAATACAGTTTCCCATGCAGTGTAAATAGTCATTTTCAGTCATCCCAAATTTCCAGTGCTTAGACGAGTTAATGATTATAAAGTGAAGTCCTTATCTACTGTAGTTGTCCTCAAATTTGACTTACTACATGTACTAGAGTTTGAGATAAACAGTTCCAGCTGTACCCATAAAAGTGCATCCTGTGCTG
>CM032668.1:21302501-21338060 GCA_019095985.1 Streblospio benedicti | reverse complement strand
TATCAGATCAACACTGAAAACTTCATTTATACAATGTAAGTTTCACCATAGGGAATACCAACATTGTGGATTTGACTAATTAATTGACTAATTATATATAATTTGACTAATAATTTGCATTTTTATGGTGTGCCCACCAGGGCACAGGAGTCTAAGATTTGATGTGCCCTGACCTGAGTTTATGTGCCCAGGACACCAGGGCACTAGCTACGGTCAAGCCCAGTTATGTCATATAAATTCAGTTCTGTGCCTAAGTTTTTTATTTATCTGTGTATTGAATATCTTTGCTTGCTGCTTGAAGTGTGACTAACTATTTGCAATGCTTTGATTTGTGAATAAAATTGTTGCTTTACTATTCATATCAAGTTACTGGCAAAAGTAAGTCATTTCCTTTATTTTTATGTGTTATCTTGGTTGCCACATGATTTAAAAAGTTGAAAATTTGGGCTAAATTAATTAATTTATTTTCTAAATAAGGTGGTCAATTTGTTCATGTATGGCATTACTGGGAAAATATGTCTCTACAAAAAGTAATTTGAAGTCATTGTCTAGTGAAAAATATGATTTAGTTTGGGGGAAAAATAATGTTGAATCAAGCATGTGGCAACCATGGTAAAACTTTCAGTAATGCTCCATCACATTGATTTGAAGATATTGTGTAATAATTGATTCTAACTGACTATTAAACCTATTTAATAAATATCATTGACAAAATGGAAATAAAGTCAAATATGGTGATGGGCTGATTCCTATGACTTATTAATTTTTTAAAAACTTTTGCTAACGCATCTTGACATGAATTATTATTAGAAAACATTAGTTTTGTTTTTGTTTTGTTTTTACTTGTAAATTTTACTATGTGATACAGAAATCCCATGCATAAAACGGTAACGACTCCTCGTTGATAATTCACAGAAATAACAAATTAGTTTCATTTGCTATATGATAAAAGTAATATTTTCTTAACAAAATGTATTAAATGTACATGTATGTAAAACTTATCCGTTGATTTTAGTTTCATTCTGCTCTAATATTATAACTTCCATATGGACAAATCAAATGTGTGGAACATGTTTTCTATATAATCATGTTGCATTTGAAGATTGGTGGCAAGAAGAAGGAAATCCCTAGGGAGGGTGCAGCATAGCTGTGGATGGTTCTGGGTAATGCTGTTTACGAATATAATTGTGCATGAGATAAGATATTCTCTCTGATGCCTTGCACTAAAATCTCCAACTGTGTACTCCATATTATATATTCTTTGGAATCGGTGTGTAAAATTGATATGATCTATGATGAAGTAAAACAGTATTTCTTATACTTTCCCATCCTAGTTCCCAGCTTAGAAAATTTTAGTTTTAAGTGTTATTGGTAGAAGTGATTTATTTATTCAGGGATTTCCATTTTTCGTAAAGTTCATCAAGACTCATCTCTCTTCTAGTATTTTCTCTCTTATAGTTTATTTTCTAATACTTTTTAGTGTAATTAATTGAACACAGTTGTAATGAATTATTGTTCTTAGCATATTATATGAATATATATATATATTATTGGAACGGCAATCCTAAATGGTTCAATTAGATGAAAATTTCCATTGCATTGTCATTATTATAAAACTTAAATTGAAGAATATTTAAACTGCATTTTTCTGCAAGCTATGTCTTAGCCTTTAAAAGATCATAGGCTTGTTTTATACAGTCTCATATACAGCAATTGTTAACCTTTGAATTAGCTGTGAACTACTTGATAAGGTCAAATAGCCCGTGTTCTTACCACATTACATGTCTTCTATGTGAAAACCCCACCAGGTTGTGGCGGGTGGAGATGACAAGCCCTCAGAAGAGGACGTTGAAGGCTACGTGGTGTCGTCAGAGTCCTGCAGTTTCCAGTCCATCGGGGCCCAGTACTACCGGGAGGTAGGTGCCACTAGCCCTAACCGGAACACATAGAAACCCTCGAAGGAGGATATGGAAGGGCCAGTACTACAGGGAGGTAGGTGCCAGTTAACCCTAACCCTAATCACAGGAAGCCCTCAGAAGATGATGCAATGCGATGAGGAAGGGAGGTAGGTGCCAGTAGAAAGAAGCATGCTGACAGAAAACAAATAACATATCCTCAAATCTTGTGCGGGATGATGTAAACCAGTACCGCCTGGTGTCGAAACCCCAATGGCCAATGCACAGGCTATTTATTTTGTTTTCTCTGTTATCAGAGTAGAGAACTGGCTAATTATTATCATCGCAGGTTGATGTTTACAATAGTCTGTGGTCCTCTTGTTTAATTGGTATATATTTCACTCTGCAGGAAATGAGCATATAAGACTGCAGAATGGCTGCTTTACTCTATCCATCCTTTATCTCCCGTTGTTTCAGCTGTTGCCAGGTGAGATTGTGCGCATCACGCAGCATGGTGTCGAGAGTCTGGCTGTGGTGCCCACTCACCAGGGCGCGCCAACAGCTTTCTGCATATTTGAGTATGTGTACTTTGCACGTGCAGACTCGTGGTTCGAGGGACAAAACGTGTACACGGTGAGTTCGGATGTCAACAATCTCATTTATAGATCTCACAATTATTAGTGATTAAGATGATGTGAATTCAATGTATGAGAGGCTGTTTGCTCACTGCACTCTGAGTATCAGATGTCAACAGACCTCTGAAGTATAAATATTGCTCATTCAAAATGTGACCAACCACAGGCTTTAATCCCAGAATTGGAATGAGGTCAAGTGATCAATCTTAGCAATTCAACCAATCAGGTTGCAATATTTAAACAGATCACGTAAAGTGATAAATTATGTTAATCCACCCTTAGGCATAACATTTCAGAGGTCATTTTGCTTGACAGCTGATACTCAGAGTGCCTCACTGCCACTCCTGGCAAAGATCAGTGACTTGACCGAAAGCTTGAACGAAACTTAAAATTCATTCAAAATTGAGTGATGAAAAAAAGATTCAGCCACATCAAACCTCCGTCCTTAAATAAAAAGGCCAAATAAGAAACAAATTCAGTTATTGAAGTAAGTCTATTGCAGAAAACCTTTTTCCAGTTAGAAGGGACAATTTAACCCAGTGTGAGATATTATGCAACTTGTAAAAGAGATGCCATTAGACCCATGAGCACTTGCATCATACAAGGCTTATACAGTGAGAAAAAGAATCATTTATTGTAGGTCTCACTGTATAAGCCTTGTATGATGCAAGTGGTCATGGGTCTAATGGCATCTCTTTGAAAAGTTGCATAATATCTCACACTGGGTTAAATTGTGCCTTCTAACTGGAAAACAGTTTTCCACAATAGTCTTACTTCAATAAAAGTTTTTGTTTCTGTATTCCGCGTGATTAGACCAATGATGGTGTGATGTTCTGCGGTGTAGGTGCGTCAGCGTCTGGGGAGCAGCTGGGGCGAGAGGCGCCAGTGGCTGCCGACCTCGTCAGCACCGTCCCCGAGTCGGCCACGCCCGCAGCCGTCGGCTTCTCCAAGGTCACCGGCATTCCTTATGTCGAGGTGAGTATGCAACAAAATGATCATGTGATCATTTGTGACAATATTGTGATCATGCCAAAAGTTGTGTCCCGCATATAAGTCAACCCCCCCTCTTTGGGAAGAATTTTTGGGTATTAAAAATTCGACTAATACGCGAAGATCTAAGGTACCTGTGGATTATAGTATGGTATGAAGAATAGTGTTCAAGACGGCCTGGTGCTGGTTGATTTTTTCGCTGTTTTCAAAAGGTCATGGCTACTTTTTGGGAGTTCTCAATATGAATATGATTAAATGATTAAAGACCGGGCACGTTTATGTTGGGACCGGCTACTTTTTAGCAGCTGGCTCTTTGGTCCGTGAGCAAATGTTGATGGGTTTCATAGCCTAACCATAGTTTGTCTCCTAAGTATATACTGTTAACCTGACTGTTAATATAGCAGTTTTCGAGAACATTTCCATAATTATCAATAGAGTGAGGCAGTAGTTTTGCGCATTGTGGTCATGAGTTTGCATAGCGCCATTCATATTGACAACTGGACATCTGTGTTTTCCTGCAGGTGCTGTGTAAGAACCGGTATGTGGGCCGCACGTTCATCCAGCCGTCCACGCGGCTCCGTCAACTCGGTGTCACCAAAAAATTCGGAGCGCTCAGCGACAACTTCCGCGGAAAACGAGTCGTCCTTGTCGACGATTCCATTGTCAGGGGTAATCCTTTAGTCCTTTAGATTTAAATGCTGGGTTTTGTCAAAAATGCAAGACGTGTGGTGAAATATGTGATGTATGTATTGATGTTATAAAAAAAAAATTGTCATTTTTGTGAATCATGATGCAAAGATCAATGGAAATATTTGACAAAAATAAATGACAAATTAAGTTTGCGATAGATCTATTTAAAACTTACTATGTCTGAATATTGTCTGTATTGTCAGCACCCATCATCTGAAGTCTCAAATGACAGGTGTTGACCTACCAATATTCAGATATTTAAGTTTGAAATCGATTTATTGCAAAACTTATATTTATAGATTCATATATTATATACATAGAAATCCATTGAGTTTATATTTCTTAAATACCTAGCCTATTTTGGTATGATCTATGCCTGTAGGAAACACCATGGGTCCCATCGTGGCATTACTGCGACGGTCTGGAGCTAAGGAGGTGAGTCACAACAGTTTGCTGTATTTTGCTAAATGAGCCATGACACGATGACCACCTGGGTTAGCGTCAAACCCCGGGGCGGTCAAAATTTATCAATACTCTTTGGTCGAAATTGGGGTGGGTCTCTACATCAGCTTTTGGATGTTCGTATACAGTGAACAACCTTAGGCAGATCCAGGGGGGGTTTCGGGGGGGCACGCTCCTCCCTTTTCCCACTAAAATATTTCTTTTTCGTAGGGTTCTTGATGAAATCCTTATGTGCGCCCCCCCCCCCCCTTTTCCTTAAGTGAAACCTGGATCTGCCTATGAACAACTCTGTTACTTGCCGCGGTCAGGTGCACATCCGTATCGCGTCGCCTCCGCTCCGCCACCCGTGCTACATGGGCATCAACATCCCCACCCGGGACGAGCTCATCGCCAACCGGCTGGCCAACACGGATGCCGCCCTCGCGCGCCACCTCGGCGCCGACTCGGTGCAGTACCTCAGCGTGGCCGGGCTGACCGGTGCCGTCCAGCAGGGCGTCAACAGGCGGGTGAGTGACCGGCGGTCAGTGGTGGGATGGGTAAATGACCAGTGGTCAGTTGATAGTGCTTCCGTGGCCGAATGGTTAGGGAGTTGGATTCATGACCAGAAGGTCGTGGGTTCGATTCCCGGTCAGGTCTGGTGGTGGGTGTTGAGCAAACTTACCCCTAGCAGGTTGCACACTGATTTGTGGCACCTACACGTGAAATAGGTACAGGTCATTGGGTTGAAAGAGTGAGTGAGTGAGTGTGTGAGTGATGAGCATTGTGCGCCGAATGTGCTGCCGATGCAAGTATATGAGAACTGATCAAATGCTGATCAATAAGTGTGCCAATGACCTGGTGTAAATTGTAAAGTCATGAGAGCCAGACTGGATTCAGGACTATAAACCACCACATTTACATTTACATTTACATTTACATTTACATTTACATTTATTGTGAGTGACCATGGGTTAGTGGGATGGGGAAGTGAGCAGTATTTGGATAAATGACCAGCGGTCTGACAGTTGATAGTGGATGTGATGAGTCAGTGGGAAGAGTTGAGTTATGATCACTGATAACTTGTGATTTCGGATAATTTGAATTTTGCATCTACTCTCTTCTAGTTCAATTTGATTGTATTCAACAGTTTATGAGTGGGATGGCAATCTAGTTGTGTTTATGGACTTAGTTTCCACAGTGCTTCGAAACTGTTACTTCTTACTTTCAGCTTGAGATGGGGATAGACAAAATGGAGGGCGAGGACGAAAATGAGGACGAGAAAGGTCAAGGTGAATCGGCCAGCAGCAAAACCAAGCGGGGTCACTGCGTGGCTTGCCTCACTGGTCAGTACCCGGTCAGTCTCCAGTGGTGACCGCTCAGTGGACTACTCTCCAACTACAGGGATCGAACATTACTCATCTTTTTAGAATTGATCATACTTGTTTTATGCAGTTTAACCATTTGATTTGTCATGGAAATTGAATAGATTGCGCTAGGTTTGACCATTGTTTAGTATAGTAGAATAGGTTAGATTTGGTAAGTTTAGTTTTGATGTTAGAATCGGTCAAAAATGGCCCATACAAATGATACCATGTCTTGAAATGTTTTAGCAAGGACATTGAAACTAAGCTATGACATAGTTTAGTCACTTATTTTCAAAATAACAATGACATAGTTTATGACACTACTGAAATCTAATGAACTAAAATCAGTCCAAGTTTTGTTAGTTTCAATCTTTTTCCCATAATTGGAAGCAATTATGTATTAGGTGTTGGTCCTGCTCATGTGTTGGCAAATACTTCTTGGTATGATTTCGTATTCTGTAGCTAAACTATCAGCAGCTATATAATGAATGGAGATTTTTTGCAACTTGTTTTAAATTTAGTGATATATATTTACCAAAATACTCGCATGCAAGCCACTTGAAATATTGCTACAACAGGGTGCATTATGAATGGTTGAGATTATAATTTATTTTGCTTATTAACGATGTTATGATTTAGTTATAAATATTCTCTTAATATATTGAGGATAGTACTTAATGAGATTTGTGAACCAGTCTTGAGATAATTTTGTAATATAGTAATCATTGGTGATATTTTCATATCTTTTACTGATAACTCAATTTGTTTAATTTAATTTTGTGTTAATATTGCAAATGTAATTTTGCATGGTGTATTCTCTTGATAGATAAAATGAATAAAATTTGATTAAGTGATGACTGAATGTTGTTTGAAATACTTAATGTTCAGTTTTAATGAAAGGTTTTTATAATGGATAAACTCTGAATTATTTTGGAATGATATGAATTTTGAAATTATTATTTGAATTATTATTATTTAGTGTGTAAAATTTGTTAAGATTTTGTTTACCTTTAAATAATGCAAAAGACTGCAATTCTTTAATTTTGACTTAAAGAAATTCAACATCAACAATGTGTTATAGGATTGTTGGTTTAATGTCAGGAAATCTGGTTATGATGGAATTTTAAAAAGGTATATTACAGAAAAATCGATGTTTAGTAAATTCTAATTGTGGTGTTGGTGTAGATCATGATTTGTGATATAATCTGTGCGGTGAAATATTTATGAATTAGATTATGTAAAACTTATATTGAATGTATTTTTTTAACAATTGTCATTTAACTTTTAATGATCATAAGTGTTGTTGAATATGTCCAATGTTTGTATCAAGAAATGTTTATCACAAAGTAAATAAAACATATTCTTGAGTGTGTTGTGTTGTAAACATTTTTTCTTCTTCAGAATGGATTTAATATCTGAAATTTGTGAGTGTTGATTTTGATGCACTGTCCATTTTGCTACTTGTATTACTGTCTGTATTTTTCATCTAGCCAAAATTGTATGTAAAATTTCTTTTAATTAACAGTGGTCTTGTTTTGGGGTGGTAAAATGAGGTTAGAAATTAATGAGTGCAGAAACACGTATTCAGGAAACTATGGTAATCATTGCATTATTATTAAGTGTTAGTAAGATCATCAATGGACATATGAATGAGAGTATATGTTTAGCTGCTGATATAGTTCATATAGGTTAAATGTGCGGCTCTTGTCAGGCATATTGTAGGTGTTTTTATCGATCATCCATCATCAAATGTGTCACTCCTGCCTGGCTTTACTCAATCTGGGGGCCTTGGCCTTTCTATACCAGTTTCTCATAGAAGTTTGCATCTTGACAAAGGCCTCTCCCCAGTGGGAGATCCATTTTCCATTAGGTTGTCATTTTTTATATCTGTTGTCTTTCATTAGCGCTATCAACGATGTCATATTAAGAAGTGAGTGTTAGCTGGTGAAATGCTGATCTTAATGCCTGTGTGACATCATCGATCCAGATCACCCCCACAGGAGTGATGTTGTAGTTTCCTACTGTGATATCTTTGTGGTAATTGCTGTATGGTTTTGATTGATTTTATATTCAGCCCAAAGCTCTAGTTTGGCTAGAACCTGTGAGAGGGCACCACTGTAGAGAAAATAAAGCTTGGGCGGTCTGAGACAGATCTTAGATATCTGTTGAGGACTCTCTTCAACTGTTCCCTATATTGTAGTCCACACCTCAGTTTTATAAATGCTTATAGAACTCTCAGAACTGGGTCATCTTGTCTTTGAACAACTCAAGCTTATGCTGCTCAATACTGATAAAGAGTCTATTACACCTTTAGCTCTACTCTCACGCTCTGAGAGAGATGAAGTAAGTCATTAGAGGATTTGTAAGTAAAACCTCAGTCATTTACATCTTTTATATTAACTACTAGAGTTACCACTAGTATTTGGTGATCAACATGAGAAACTTTTACAAGGAAGAGAGCGACACATTTTCAAATTCAGCATGGGTAACTGTATTGTTTTCAATGTGAAATATGTTCCTTGCGTAACCTTCCACCTCTTTAGAAATCCTTCTGGTGGTTTGATGTATCAGTATGGATGTTGATAGATTTCTACTATTGTGCGTCAGTTCCTAATTTCATCAGTTTCTTCAAAAGTATATGCTTTAAAGTTTGTCCAAAGTAGTCTAAACACATGAGGCATGGACCAAAAAAAAGCTGAAGTTGTCCCTGACACTGACATCAGCCAATACTTGAGGTGGAGGCATGGAGGTGGTGTGGAAGCAGGCAGCCTGGGTCACAATTAAGATGGAGCAATATTTGCTCATTGATATCAGTGTCATTGATGTGGAGTACTTTCTCCAAAATATCCAGTTTGAGTTTCTATTACATGTGAAGTGTATTTTTTGTTGCTTGTTGTATTTGTTAGGGTATGGAACGACTGCTCTTAGTGTTACCAAATCTACATAGATATTCATTTTGGAAAGAGCTGTACCAGGGTTCTTGCGGGTAGGATATCATTGTTTGATCAGTTTTGTGATGCCACTTATAATTGGTACTTCTAGATCATTAACCTAGCGGCTATGAAGTGTGACTCATACCCAGAAGGTCATGGGTTTGATTCCCAGACATGTTTGGTGGTGGGTGTTGAACAAACTCTTCCCCAAACAGTTTCGTGCTGTTCCATGGTATCTATATTAAATAGGTACAGGTCAGATGAGTGAAGGCTAATGTGAAGGCTAAACACATCTGAGCTATATTTGGAATATATGTTGCACACTCGGCGAGAATTTGAGAAAGATAATATGATAAGGATGCTAATGAGCTGGTGCGAATGAGGAGTCACCTGATTCTGTGTAGTGGCGACTTAAGGTCATACACCAGTCTTTCATTCATTTCATTGTTTAGCATTTATTTCCTTGCATGTCGCAAGCACTAGTTGTCCCTTTATCATTATTCTCCGTGAAATGAGGTAATGCTGAGTTTCCAAGCACGTCTCATGCATCAAAATGATCAATGCTTAATATATATGGCGTATTTCTGTATCAGGTGTCTCAGCATTGGCTTTTTTTTATCTAACGTTGATAGAATCTGGATTTGACCAAATTCACAACCTGTCGGTGTGACAACATCATTATTCATATGGCCAATTTTACTTCACACCAAAATTAACACTCAATCTTGGTAAGGATTGTTGCTAGTCTACTTCAAGTTGACCCTATTGTATTTTCTGCAGCTTTTGCATTTTCTGCACAGGACGTTTTGTATTTTCTGTACTTTCTGCACTTTCTGCCTTTTAGGATATGCCGGATCTGCCATTGCGCATGCGCGTGTGACGCCGGCATACAGTGCTACAAAATGGAATATTTATCAAATTTATACGCTATTTTGCTATTTTGTCTTATCAACAGTAGTTTGATATTTGCAGAGTGGAATACCAAAGATTATTTGAAAAGGGAGCATTCATTAGTAAAGCCTTATAATGGTAATTAACGTGAATTCATGTGTTAAACAGCCACACCTTTCCAAACTATATTGGTGATGTGTACTTCACGATTTCGCAAATAACGAGCTGTCATTAGTTTAGAACGTTAATATTATGCGCATAAATGCTAAGATGGACCTGTTTGGTCATACTGGTATGTTTCTTTCCAATAGACCCCATGAGTCTCATCTGAAATCGATGGCCGTCTCCGAAACAACGAAATTTTTCTAACTATTTGACAGGAAATTAATGACATCGCATGTTCTAGATAGCTTGTCCGTTTTGTGCGAAGTGCTGTGGGTTTTTTTACGAAAACATGATACTTTTGCACATGAAGATGTTTTTAGCAACCTAAAGGGATCATTGAGTTTTAAAAAAAATACCTTGACTTCGGTAATACGGTCACCAATAATTCCATATAGTTTTCAATTAAAATGATCTTTTGTATCAATGCGTAATTATTTAAAAACATTAACGTCGTAGCAAAATTTTGAGACATGCGGAAATTTTGTAAACTTCGGGCTGGCCTTCCGTAAAAAGGTCTCTGGTTTGTTGACATTTGCAACCAACTTCCAATCATAGCAGCCCTTTCATATGCGTACCAATGTAAAGAGAAATGTTTGGTCTGTATTTTGGTAGGTGATCCACCGAGATTTTTCAAAGTGTAGTTCGAGTCCCAGGTATTTAAAGTTTCATTTCAGTTTGAATTTAACTTAAAATTTTATTTTTTGGCGTGGATCATCGACCTTTTATTAGATAAACCGTTTTTCTTTCATAATCTACACAGTTTAAGATGTTTAAGACCGCAATACATGGTTGCAAATTGGATTGAAAAATGCTGTTTAAACCCCTAGTTTTTCGTGGTGCACAAGATGCAACGCTTTTGCATAGCACGCGCAGCAGAACTGCGCATGTGTTTTTGTTTTCGTAAAAACGTGTTTATGCTAGAGAAGTAATGTTAAATTCACGTGATTTTTTTAAACTACAACCCTCCTAAAAATATATTAATGTAATATCTATAATCTACAGAAGTTTGTGTTTCCAACCATATCAATTATGAAATATTTGTGGGGCATTTCATTGACAAACTTTGAAGATAAAAATGGTTAATGTAGAGGATCATTTCGATCGGGAATTTGACAGGTAAATCTTAGCGCTATATATTAAGAACATGCCAGTGAACTTTGCCACATATATCAGTCTATATTTCACCTAAAAATATTTTAATGTTATGACTATAAACTATAGAAGTATGCGTTTCCAACCATACCAATCACAAAAAATTAGAAGGACTTTTTATGACTAAACTTTGGAATCCAAAATGAATATCGCATCCGCCATGAATTTGACAATGGCAATAAGAATTTTAGTAACAGGGAAGATAGATATTGGATGATATTTCAGCTATAAGTCGTTCAATCATAATATAGTTACCATGGAAATAATCTGTAGAGATATGCGATTCTATCCATATATACAAGTCTAATTAATTGCTCAATCCAATTAGTTTATTTTGATCATCATTTAAGTACATAGCCACATTTGACAGTTGGGACTCAGTCGCATTATCGTAACAATCTTTGCAGAATATTACAGCAAAAACTATTTAGTAATTTGTGTTGAAATAGTGAAAACAAGAAACAACAGGCAATTTTGTATATAGGACTTTATTTTTATATGAATTGATGCTATAGCAAACACAATACATTAGATTAAAAAAATGATCTCTGAAATTTGGTGAACGCCCACAGAACATGCGCAAGCAGGAAAATGTCCAGGTTTTTACACACGCTGACAAGGAAAAACAAGGAATCACAACAGCCCAAAATTTGATGCTAAATTGGCCATATCTCTCTTATTATCCATCGGATTTTAAAAATCTTTTTTAAAATTGTTTCTGTTATCATTTCCCATCACATAGTATTTTTTTAAAATTTTTATAATTAATTCCATATTTTGATGTGGACACCCTATTCTAGAGACTTGATATTCACATTCACTTGTAACATGATATATATTATACAAAGCTTATAAGGTTTGCTTACTTTTAACATTATTCTGCAAAAAACAGCCTTAAAGATATATGCCGTATCTCAAGTCATTCCAGGTAAAAGTTTTGTTTTGACAGGTAACTGATTGTTTAGCAGGTGCTCTTAACAGGTGCTCTAGGATTTAAGACTTTTTCGAAGATTCAAATTAATGTGCTAATTCATTCTAAAAGACTGCTTTCACTTTCGCATCAGACAAGAAAGCCCTTTAGAAACAAATGCTCTAGATAGAGCACCCATCGCACAGTTTGTCATACGTAAAATTCACGGATTGTGTGTATATATGTCCGGTTTTAGTGTTTGGAGATCTAGATATGCTTTAACTATGCTAGATAAGCTATAAATGACTAGAAGCAAGATTCATTTTTTTCTCTGCTAATAGTGTACGATGGTAAATAAGTGTAGCTCCACAAGCCACCCTGAAAGAAGGAACCATTAATTACGCAAATCATAATGTCATATACACTCACGTTGATGGAAAGGGGCATAGCATCATTAAAATAATAATGCATCTCAAAATTCAGATCTTTCTTTAATTCTTGTTTTTTTAAACCACTGACAATTCAGTAGAAGTTCAGTGGGCCAGTCCCTAGACACTGACAGGTTCGATATTTATCATATACATGTTGGCTTGGTGTCCTCTGTTAAGTTATGAAGTTTCATGGTATGGTTAGTGGTATATTCTCGGAATAATCACTAATAAATCAAGTTCATAGCACCTTAGAAATGATGCCACAGATGCCAGAAACTAGAAAACTTGCTACTGTGGCCAAGGTTCTTGTTTCACAGCTTCACCTGTCACTGGTTTTATTGGTGTTTCCGCTTTTTGTGGACTATCCACAGCAACATATTGAAGGTTAACAATCCCGTCTCACGTGTAAATCCATGTTAAATGTGTTAGACTAAGTCCACAAGTGCATGAACGACACCTTATTAAAATATAATTCAAAGAGATCGACTGATATATCGTTACAAAATTTAACAAGTATTGATTGTTCATTAAATCTTTGGGGGCATGGAGAACAAAATAAATGAAGACAGCACAAGTTTTCTGTTTGAACGAGGGTAAAAACTTGTGCAGTTGCTGTATCCAATCAAATTCGGTTTTACTTTTTTTTCATTTTAATTTTATTCCAGATGTAGATCTATATTGATGATTTGCATTTCATCACATATTTTTCATAACATTGCAAAAGTCTGGGATGAACATGTTCGAATGAACTGTATGTTTTGTGACTGTTGCATAACAATCTATCATTTTTTCAATGTTAAGCCAATTCCTGTTGTCAATTTTGCAGTGTGAATGTAAAAAAATTAGTGGGTAATTTATAGGACTATATAAATTTCGATAGATTGTCAATTTACTGCTTCTGGATTCAATCAGTCCTAAAATTGATTACATGTTTTGAAAGTGTCGTCCAGTTCATCACAGATGTGAACACATTGAAATTATTGGCCAGTTCAGTGGCATGACATCAGTGCACACACATAATGCTGCTATGCCTGTGATTGTAGACGGACGGTGGGACTATGTAGGCAGCACGCTGGTGACAAACAACTACGTGAGACTGACACCAGACCATCAGAGCAGACGCGGCGGGCTCTGGAATAATGTCGTATGTATAGAAAATATTTTTGTTAGGCTTTAACTTTTTGCAATGACAGATTTTAATAGTTTTGTTAATATGGCAGTGTACTCTGATTGGTTTTGAACATAAAGATTTAAGTGAATTTCACTTTATGTGTAGTGACATAACATGTATTGTTATTCATGTAATTTACATGTAGTGTTTGTAATCATGTTGTATTATGATAAATGTGCATGTACACACTATCACATGCAATAAGCCAGCATATCACGCGGACAAGGTTGTGGTCTGGTCGAGTAAGGTATGTGTTCCATACAACTGTGCTGTCTAAATCCTCACCTTATTGGTTTTGTTTCTTCCAGCCTGTGAGCCTTCGCCACTGGGAGCTTCATGTCCATTTCAAGGTTCACGGCAGCGGTCGCGATCTGTTTGGGGACGGCTTTGCCATCTGGTACACACGCGAGAGACTACAGACAGGTGTGTACTCTCACAGGATGGGGGAAATCTCGATTTATATTTTTAAAAAATCAAATGAATGTTGTTTTTTTGTCGGTTTTTTCTGTGATGTGGAGAAAACTAAAATGAAAGTATTTACCAAATGACTAGAAATTCTAAGATAAATATCAAAAACTACAAAAAAAATGTGACTTTAATATGTCAAGCTGCTCACCAATATTCATGAGACAAATAGAGGTGTGACTGGCAAACAATTAGTTGTATTATCGAAATTCATAATGTAACATGAAACTCATTTATTACTCAATTAGAAATTAATTAAATGCACTACTGTCAACTTACACTACGCTGTGTCTTATCTCGATTGGTTCCAAGTAAAAATAATTTAAAAGTTGGAGTATTTTGCATTTCTATTCAATTTCAGTTTCTGTATGACTTTTTAATGACAAGATAGTGGAGACCTTTTCATTAAATTGGGTTTTAGTTTGCTTAAAATGAAATATGGCATTGTCAGTTTTAGATTAGATAACTGACATGAAGGAAGGAAAATGATGTTCAAGGTGATATATCAAATTAATTTCAAATCAATGTATTTGTTACAACATAAAAGCTCTTATTGATTTGATTCGCTACCAAATGGACATATAACTATGAATGTGTCAAGAGTAAACTGCAAATTGATGCTGAATTTTTATGAGATGATTTTTAAAAAATCAATGACGCCAGAAATTCTGCTCATTTTTATTTGCCTATTCAGTTGGAGAAAGAATCCTCTAATATCAACTATTCAATCACATACTGCTCATGAGAAAGTAACTTATTGTTTTGGCTGTTCAATAATATTGACTTTCATTGATTTTCATACCATGAAGGTCGTGGTTGTGATCAGTGGTGATTCTGATATTCTATGTTTGCAGCTATAAAAAAAAACTTGTGTCTCAAACTGATAGAATACAAGATGACTTCTTAAGCATCATATTTTTTTCTACAACTCTTGCTAAAAATACAAGTAAATATTTGTTAATTATTTTTGTGTTTGTTGCCACTATCTGCACCAATTCTGAGCAAACTCATTGAGTGATATTTTATTAATATTTATTTTCTTCATGACTGTACATACATGGCGATAATATAAGTATTTTTAATCAAGAAAAAGGTTTTTATTTTTATTACCATTTTCAACCTGATAAATGTTATTGAAATTGCTGGTTGATACATGTTTTAACAATTAAAAGTGATGTGCCCTGAAAGTTGACCGTAGAATGATTTTTGGGTCATTAGACATGCCTTCAACGCTGGCTTGACATAGTAAGTCTAATCAAAGAATGACATCTAACAATAAATGCCTAAATTAGGATCCTCACAAATACAAGAAATTGCTGTATTTTAGGTGCTGTGTTTGGCAGTAAGGACAACTTCCAGGGGCTTGCTATCTTCCTTGACACCTACAGCAACCACAACGGTCCACACAATGTAAGTGTTGGCAGAAACAGGGTATGAATGAATCAAATCCTTAATTTATTTTGACAGGCACCAATTTTTCCTTATTTCAAGTGTGTGAATATATCACCGAGATTGTAGACTACAAGTCAAAATCACTCGAAGGTTCATATATTCTGATTGTGTTTGATGCGATTTCCAGATGAAAAAGCAATAGATAGACCCCCGTTTCGCAGCTTGGTCATGTGTATCCTTGTCCTACCATGTTCCCTTTTTCAATTCCCATTTAGGCGAGTAACACGCCTCAATGCAAGCTTATGTTTAACGTCAATATCTACTAAGGGAAAAAAAAGAAATTTTAAATAGAAAAAAAAAAATATGGTTATTTTTTCCAGCACGGGCACCCATACGTGTCGGCGATGGTGAACAATGGGTCTCTGAGCTACGACCATGACCGTGACGGCACGCACACCGAGGTGGCCGGCTGTGAGTCGCACTTCCGCAACAGTCAGCAGGAGACCTACATGGCCGTCCGCTACGAGAGGAACAAACTCACGGTACGAACACTTTTCACTTCTGAATGTGTCCATGTAGGACTGGTTTCATTCGACAGTGTGCTGTGACAGGTATCCATGAAAACGGGGAGAAGTGAAAAGTGTCCATATGAGACACAGATATCCACAAAATACACACTGTATACATCTACTGATAGTTACTGGTCAACATCAGCACAGATGGAATGTGCTAAGTGAACTAGTAGTGCACTTGCTAAAACCTTTTGCTATGAATTTCGAATACATCACAAAAAAACAATGTCCAAATTGTATCCATTAAATCACTGTCCCCTGCTGCGTCCACTGTCCAGGTGTCGATGGACATCGATGGCAAGAACGCGTGGAAGCAGTGCTTCACGGTGGACGGGGTGCGGCTGCCCACCGGATACTTCCTGGGAGCGTCAGCCGCCACCGGGGACCTCGCAGACAACCACGACATCCTCAGCCTCAAGCTCTACGACCTCGGCATCGAGGACGACGGCTCGGTGAGTGGCCAAATTTAATAAGAATAAGCAGGGTCAGGATTAGCCACTTGTCCACTCGTATGGACTAGTAAAAACTAGTGGAGGACAAGTGCTAATTTTTAGAAACTCGTCCTTATGACGAGGAGCAATTCTGAATAATTTGTCATACAGATATAGAGTTTGTACAAGGAGGACGAGTACATTTTTTGCAGGACGAGTAGATATTTGAGGGTTACTCATCCTGCTGACAAGTAACACTTTTCCACCTAATCCTGACCCTGAATAAGTTTATTAACCAATCATGGACCCTTGCGGGTAGCAAAATTATTACATTTTTTAGTGATTACAGTAATATAACAGTAATATATAAGCAAAAACAACACACATAGAACATTAGTGCAATACACTACATTGTTTACCAAGTTAGGATATCACAGAATATTCAGATTATTATGATAAAGGTATATTGATAAATTGAACAGATTCATCTTAGGTTCCCATATTTTCTGTTCTTAAATTAAAACAATGAATCAATGAAGATTGTATTGTACGCCCGATTGTATTGATCAGCAGAAATTTGTCTTGAGCAGGTCGAGTGAATATTTCATGCAAAATAAGTGTTTATATGTAACGTTACTTCTTCTGCTGGGTTGTAGCGCTTTTCTACTTAATCCTCGAGCTGAAAATGGATTTAAACTGTGGCAAATTAAATTTCAGTTTATGTAGGTATGTTTTATAACTGCTGTAGTAAGGTTTTTTTTTGTTGTTTTTTTTTAACAAAAGACATACCTTGACAAAGTTATTGGATTTCGGTATCGGAAATTCAGTTATGTAAATAAAGCTAAGAAACTTCTTTTAATTTTCAAAATGTAGTTAAAGTTGTACTCAACTAGTCGAAACACAGGCTTGCTTTCACAACCTGTGTAAAAAAAAATCGCAAGTGCGTGTTTCTAGTTTTCTACTAGTTTAGTAAAAAATGAACTATATTTTGAATCAAGATCTAGATACCTATTGGAATCTTTTCGTTAGGCATGACGAAGCTCTCAAGAGAAGAGCAAAAGTCTTGACAAAAACAATAATGACAGGCTCCAATAGGTATCTATTTTGAATAATAGAATCCAATATAAATATACATTCATTGATAAATTTTGAATATCACTTTGTCAACAGAATGAATCGATTTCATGTTACTGAATGTTACGGTTACTTTTTTAGGAATCTGCGCAGGCTGCCGAGATAGTACCGTCAGCAGACGTGTTTGCTCCACCTAGAGGTAAGCACAGACCAGCAAAATACAGTCTGTGATTCATCGCCAAATGTGAATTATCTCTGTTAAACCAGAGCATCTTATTTCAAGGCTCAGTCTTTGTGTGTGATAACTTGTGAATTCAAAATTCAACCCAAAATAGACACGGTTGGGGTCAAGCTAAATGACAGTGTACTTTAGGATGAATATAACTGTAATTTCTTACATAGTACAGTTGAAAGGAGTGAATTATAAATAAAACTTTTTTGAGTTACTCAAAATTACTGGTTATCAGAGTGATTAATAATGTAGACCAGCATGAAGGAAAGCAGGTTTATTTGCTCGAGTTCTTAAGTAATTCAAGTTATCAGAGCTCGAGATGCACTGTATTTCATGGTGATGTTTGCAGACCATGTGGAGGACCCGAAGCCCTCCTACTTCACTGGCTGGAAGCTGTTTATGATGATTTTCGTAGCAATCGTCGGTCTCGGCGTGTGTGTCATGGTGGGCTTTGTCGTGATGAACAACCGGTCAGAGGCCCAGCGCAAACGCTTCTATTAGGTGGGAGACATTGTAAGCTTAAACTTCATCAATGTACAGTTTACTTACACATGCATCAATAGCTTTACCAACAAGAAAATTTGTTTTTATGTTAGTATACCTGAAATACTAAACTTAAGTAATAATAACAAAGTTAAAACCATTTGAAGTATAAACGAGATGATGTCAAATAAATTGAAGTAGACAGATCACAAAAGGAACAGCCACAAAAAAACTGCTAAAATATTGACCACTTTCTACTTGTCAACACAAGCTGACAAGTGGCTAATCCTGACCCTACAATTTGCATGATGTTGTTGTTTTTTTTCCCCACTACAAGTCAACTGAGCCTCTCCCTAGGTGCCCAGTGTTACAGTTGTGGCAAAGTAAAACTCGCTGGTCTTTGGGGCTGGGTGTCTCGTTTTGAGATGCTCTGGTCTTTTCTGGATCTATGAGCGTGTTCCAGAGAGTTGGTTCTGTAGGGCTTCAGGCCGCATTTCATGTGCAGAATCATAGTGTTTGAAACATACATGGAACCATTGTTCAAGTAAATGGATTGCCTTTTGTTTGCTTAACAATGGTTAAAACATGTAGTGTATTTAACAACAAAGAAGCAGTGTCTGGCGTGTAGATTTCTGCATGAAACCAGTTTGTTTTCATTTTCATGGTGGGTCATGCTTGGCCTCGTTTCCATTTCGACATGGCAGAAATGTAAAAAGGGTCGATTACAGTTTATTGTATAACAGGCTGTTCTATATTTTAGACGACATCCTCACATCTCGTCTCGTCACCTCGCTGTCAGCAAGCTCAGAGTCATCAGCGGGGACACTGCGGCATCGTCGTGGGTTACAGCATCCAAGGCAACCAGCAGTGGGGTGGGTGGGGTGAGAGGGGTATTGTGACGGACTTGACAATAAGGACAGACATATTTGATTGACTATCACATGACAGAATGATCCAGGGCTCACTGGGCATGAGGCCATGAATAGCAGACGTGATCACAGCGACGTCCATCGAAGCAGATATATGATGCAAAGACACAAAACACAGATATTTTACTACATTTACCTGACTTCAATGACTATAACGGTGATAGGAGACAATCAATTTCAATGACATAAGGCTTGAAATTACTAACTTTGCACAGCAAAGGTTGTCAGAGCTAAAAAAAAAGTTGTAGTATTCATAACTTGTGACAGTCTCAATCTATGCAATATTTTTTATGAAAATCTACAGAGAAATAGGCCAGTGCCAGTTTTGATGCCTGTGACATTATGACGCGACGGACATGTTGGACTTTTTCTACTTGACGCTATTGTGTAACGTGATGATTTGACAATGTGAGAGTATATGCCATGAAGTGACAGCAGCAGTACAAGTTACATGGTTTGACGTTCATACTTGGTATGCCTCCATAAACGCAATATCGCTCTTGAAAGTTGACACTTGCAGAAGAAAATAAATTAGTGTCCGCTTCGACCAACTTGTTTGGTCATGAAGTTCAGACAAAGTAATGATAATAGCGGAAATATAATATATGTTAAGATACAATAATTTTTATTTTAACAGCGTTTATGCAATTGCAGCGGCTTTATCAAGCTTTTACAAGTTTCTGAAGCTTGATAAAGGCTGTATATGCTAGAATATTGTTCATGTTAAGATTGTTGTATCTTTATTATTTATTATTTTTCTACTTACACCTTCATGAGATAAGTTCTGTTAAAATTATTCATTAGGTAATGTTAGTTGTTATGAACATGATTGATAACGCAATTAGTTGCAGAGTGTGATAGTTGGATGGAAGCAAGGCCTTATGATAAAAGTCACGGGCAATGGATATAATATCTATCGATATAAAAATTTTGCATGATTGATAGTGCCATATATCTATGTATGATTTTAGATTTGGGTTTGGGCATAGGTAGTGGTGTGATTGGCATATTAATGCAAACCTGTTTCTTTAAAAATATAGTAATTTCTCATTTTCAATTTGATGCGTAATGTTTGATAAATATCACGAATATTACAGCGTCAGGATTAGGTAGGAAAATGCTACCAGTCAGGAAGACAAGTAACACTCAATAATACACTAATTTTCATGAAAAATTGACTTCCTGCTCAAAAATTGACAAAAATTTCTAAGTCATGCAGGATGAGTACTTAATCCTGACCCTGAAACGGTTGCCATAATATTTGAATGCAAAATGTAGGTGAGAAATGTTACTGATAAAACATTTTTTGAGGTGGCAATCTATGAATGCTTCATCATTTGTTATTTAAGCACAATTTTAATTGTATAGAAAACACTGTAATGTCGTTAGTCTTTAATGATACAGCTGCTTCTAATAGGTGTTAATGTATTGGTTGTTTAAGCGTCATATTTATTTTCCTAATGAAATTGGATTTGTCGTCAAAAACGTGACTTGTGTCATCACCATAATGTATTATTATCAATATATTATTGATTATGTTGAGAAAAAAATCAGCGAAGTGATATCAAAATGAACTGAAATACTATAATAATTTATCAATTTAAGTCTACTGTAATAAGTGTTGGAATGTTTTTTAAAAGTTGGCGTTGAACGTTATGTGTAGTTTATTGTTAAGTTAATTGTCCAGATGTTTATTTTCACATTTCACAATGAGTTGAATTTTTGTAAAACTCATTTCGTAATTTTTTACAACATAGTAATAACATTATTTATGCACAAAATTACTGTAGTGGTGAAGGGTTGTAGGATCACTGGTGTTGAAAAGCAAAGCTACAGATTTATACATATTTTTCAAACTGTAAATGTGTGATGACCATTGTACCTTTGAATTATGTTCATCGTGTTAAAAACACTTTCTCTTGTGGTTTTTGTATTTGTAAACTTAAATCAAATACCGAAACACTCAAACATGTAACTGAAAGTATTGAGGGAGATCCTTAATATAGAGATGTAAGGCTAAAAGGTACTTGTTTCTGCACGCATTTGTAATAGAGAGCGATAGTTTGTTGCTTCTGGGGGTTATAAACACTAATTTTCTTACTTCCGGTGACACGATTATGAGCATTACCCTTTCAAAATTCCTTTACTTTATCCAAGATCGGCCTGATCCAACCACGTAGAGTAGTGACTTGCAATGTATCATAATGTAAAGTTTGTTTTTTCTTACCCCAGTAGCAACTCACTATTCTGTCCTATTTATTAGAAGATTTTTATGGAATGGATTACTATTTTTCTATGTATGCAAGTTTTGGGTGAAGTGCTATGTCACTATGGTGTATCTGATCTTATGGCTGTTCTTTTTTTACAATATGGATACTGAATGGACTTCAAATATATTCACTCAGAACTTAATAACGTCCCGGTCAAGTTGCTAATAATTTAATTAGTCCGATCTTTATTGCACTGTATACACATGGTTTGTTGGTTTTAGATATCTGGTGTGAATCATAATTTAAACAATATTAAGTCTTGAAATGTATTATTTCGTAGCATAATCACTAAGTAAGTAAAGTAAGTTATCATTATGAAGTGTACATAGTATGTGGCATAAGTGTTAAAACAGCTTTGTACAGTTGTAAGACTATTGCTTAAAAGTGGGGAAGATTTCTTGCGTTAATTTTTTGAATAACATTTTGCTTTCTTGTTAAGTATGATTGAATAGGAAGAAAAGATGTTTACTCATATTTGCTTTGAAGAAAATTCATATCGCGTTATTTGTTGCCATCATCTCATCGATGTGTAATTTCATCGAATGTGAAATGTATGTTAATAAGTTAATGAAAGAATGCTCAATTTTGGTGAACTTGTAATTTTATTCCATATTTTAATAAAGATTTCTATAATACTTTTTGGTTTATTTTTAGATTAGTCATCTGAGTATGGAATAAATGACGGAACAAATTGAATGAAAGATATTTAAACCAATTGATCCCTATAAAAATTTATGTTTTCTTGACGCTAGAAATTTTATTTCAAGAGGGGAAAAAAAAGACATATATTTATTTCATTGATGCTAGCAACTTTTGAAATTTTTGACTTCAACAAAATATGTTTTGGACAAAAATATTAATTCGGCAACAACAACCACAAAGAGGGTAGATGAATTGATGTACAATCCTTGACTGCATCAAGAAGTTATATAAATATTTTTTTTAAAACATGCTCATAAATTATGAACCTTTGACCATCACAGCTGTATTGTACATCACAGCAGCTCTCACTGTGAAGATGTTCATAATCTTAGTTCATCTTGTGGTCTTTCCACATGGGGTTTTGTTATATACCCATCAGATCCTATTCTTAATGTAAAGCTTATAACTTTAATGCTTCTGAATGTGCTACTGTACCTTACTGTATAATTCCAGCCTAACATTTCACCACACATATTGGGTAAAGTTGTATATGATCAATATTGTCACGTGTTCACAAATGCTAAATTATGAATGAGGATACTATAACACTAGAATATTTCGTGGCTATTAAATTTTGCGATTTTCATCTGTACATTATTTTGTGACTTTAATATTGCAATTTTAGTCCATCCTGGACCTACTTTACATAGCCTATTAATGTTTGTGGACTACATGTGTATTTAAGTTTGCGTTTTTGCATCTACCCACGAAATTCGCAAATTAAATCGTGTGCAAACATTTCTAGTTTTACAGTACTATATTATCATGTAATTAAAAAAGCCTTTTCAAATGGGACATCATGCATCTTTAATTATTTCGTATATGAGTTCTCAGCATAAAAGATTGTAGCTCATGCTCGTTTGTCTTGTCACATTATCCTGAGTGCATGCAGTGAGACTACATACCCTGCACGACCGATTACCACATAAAGAGTGCTGCCGCACACGCCAATGCTCTCCACTCTCTCATACTCATCCAGCTCAAGCCTCTGCTGAAGGTCGATTTCCACCAACTCCTGCCCGCTCCACGTAAGAATGAGGATGGACTGGAATTCACTGACAATAATATGAGAGTCGGTGCAGCAGATGGCGTTCCATTGAGCGGGCGGGTATGACAAGTTGATGTGGTGTTGGTGACGGCCGGCCGCGTCAAACACATCCAAGGACAGGCTGCTAGCTTCACAGACAGCCAGCCAGCCGGTGCTGGGGTGTCGGCACACGGAAAGCCACTGTTGCCATGGTGAGGTGGGAGGGGGGCAGAGTGGTGGCACCGCACACCCGCGCAGCACCAGCTGGTAACTGTTCTCCATCTTTTTGCTGTACAACATGACGTGGGAACTGAGACATGAGACTAGCTCCAGGTCTCCCACTTTATGCTCGTGTTCCCGCTTCAATTTCAAGTCCCAACACTGGGTCGGATCGCTGTTTCCACCACGTGTTATGATAGCTTCATCCACGATGTACTTTCTGTCGCCCCACTCTCCCCCCGATGGAATTCGTTTCCTCCATACCTCGTGGAAGTGGTCATCCCTCATCTGCAGCAGATAGAGCGTCTCAGGGTGCTCACTGCTCAAGATGAGTAGGTTGTCGCCTCCGATGCCCACAAAGTTGTCAGCGGCATATCTCAAGATGTTGGAGGCAAAAAGCTGTAGAGTGGGAGGTGTGGAGACCTCTGGGGGATGGGGACCAGGCCTTGGTGTGACCTGGCTGGGAGTTTCGGATGGAGAAAACACTTCATCTATGGTAGGTCTCTCTTTGGGGACTAAAGCTAGCATTCTCCATAACAATAGTAAGAATTTTTCCTTGAGTTCAGGGCTTCTCCAAAGATCCTCATACTGAAGCAACACATCTTCGCCATTTTTCACCAGTTTCCCGGAAGACACTTTGTTGATGATTTCCCGACCTGTAGCATTGACACACATATAAAGGATGACAAGGGCAAAACTAAAAACATCTATTGTCCGTTTGTATCTTACAACACCAGAACTTTGACCATCTTCTGTGAGGAGCTCAGGAGCACGCCAGTATGGATTTCCCCACACCGTGGTCATGGAACTAGTAGGCTGGTCATCCAGGTCTTTGCAAAGTGAGAAATCCGTGATTTTAATTATAGGATGAGGGTCTTTTATGAGAATTAACAGGTTGTCTGGTCGTAAATCTCTGTGTATTATATTGTTGGCATGTAAATAAGCCACCCCTTGTGCACCTTGTTTGATTAATTCACATGTCAGAATATCACTCAGTTCTTCATTTGCTTGCACATATTTATCCAAGCTGGAATCACATAGTTCAAGAGCCAGCCAAATTTCGTAATCGTGATCTTCGAAGGCAAAAATTGAAACAATGTTGGGATGATTCAGTCCTTTGAGAAAAGGAATTATTTCATTTTTATCGATGTTTTTATATTTCCCCTTGTTCATGAGCATGTGCTTATTTATTGTTTTTACAGCCACTTCTTGTTTTCCGTATTGTCCCTTATAAACATAGCCAAAACTACCACGTCCAAGTAATTTCTTGTAATCAGGTTTGATGGAGATTCTTAAAAATATCTTGCGTATTTTATCAATTGAGTCTATCCCATATTTATATAGGGAAACAAAAAATTTCCATATCCACAGCTTGAAGAAGTTACGCACAAAATTGCGTATACGATGCTGGGCATAAATGTCCATAGTGTTCATGTATAAAAAAACTGAGAATATGAATGAAGTATCACCAATTACGGTACTTAAAATACTTCCATCAATGTCACATTCGTGACTCAACAAAATATACTGAGATTTGTCGTTTCTCTTATATCCGAATCAAAGAACACAAGTTCACATTGGATATCCTAACAATGCAATATTCAGCTAGTCACTTAGAGTTTCCAATATGAGCGTGTGGCCTGGGTTCTCAATCTATCCCCAAATAACAATTTTCTAGTAAAATTTAGATTCAAGGTATGTCTGGTATTGTTTTTCCTGGTGCTAATAAACTATGTAGTACAAGTTTGGCAATGAAAAATGCAGGTAAACGAGAAGTTTTTGACTTAGTCCAGTGTAGTAAAAGTAAGATTGATGAATTCCTATTTTCCTCACTTTTTCCTGATCATACGAACCGGATACGAAAAATAATCATGCGATCCTTAACAGAAGCATTAGTGATATTCTCCACGGTTCTCTATATATTAAAAAGTAACAAAATCAATTACTTTATCAATCATTATCTACATATTTTATGCGTTATCAAACAGTGGTGATTAAAGTACAGAAAATGGGAGCTATAAAACAACAGCCATTGTCAAAAACAACCCATTGTAGTGTAGACACAGAATCACATTGCCAAATTCCGCCAGTGAAGGATGGACTTAAGTGTTGTTGTAATTAAGCAGTAAAATGTTCAACAATCAGCTTGATAACAGATAACAGTAGGAGGACATGATAACAGTAGGACATGATTAATAAAATGATGGCAAAGTCTCTCCTTGTTTTGATGACTTCTGTGAAAAAAAGATCAATTGTTATTCCTCATCCATTTGATATTTAAAAACCCTATGATTTTAAAAATTAGAAGCAAAATAAATTACATTGTGACCATTTATTTCCTATTTTGTTTTATTACAAAAATAATGCGAGATCATGCATGTGTAAGTGTGAATCCAATTACTATTGACATAAAAGATTAGTGTTTGACGTAAAAATCTAATACATAAAATTTTAAATTACCGTGATTTTAAAAAATTACTTCCATTACACTTAAGCTTATGTAAAAGTTGCAACAGTACAATGCTGATGATATATTTCGTTATATAAACTCACAATAAGGCTATAAACATTACATTCAGCTAAAACTATATGATACTTTGTATCCTACACTGTAAAAGTTCACAAAAGCCAAGCAATAAATGAAGTAGCCATAATATTAATGCAATACACATGATTGAATTGGAAATAAAATATTACTTAAATAAAAAACATCGAGCCTTATTACTACATATATAAAATATCATATATATTACTATATATGATTTAAAACACTATGTACACTATTAAAAATGCCCTCAAATATTGAAGTACATCTATGTAAAAGAAATCACCATAAAAATAAAACTCAGGATTAAAATGTGGCAGTGTAAAATAGTCCAGCATATGTACACATATTATCCAATATACAAATAAATAAAATGACATTATTCCGAGGAAATGTGCAATGTTCACCATAAAAGTCCTAAATGCATTTCAACACAAAATGATTACCATGAAACAGTTCATTTTATCATGGAGTTATTTGCGTGACCGCGTCGTCCGCGTTTTGGCGGGTGACGCTGCTTTCTTGGCTGCTGCTGCTGCTGGTTTTGCGGCTGTGCGACCTCTTGCCTTCTTCGGCGTGGGTTCTGCTGCAGGTGTTGCTGCCTTTTTTGCCCCAAGGCCTTTAGCTTTGGGACTGGCGGGAGTGGCAGGAGCTTTCTTGGCAGCACTGCGCCCTTTCTTGCCGCTGGACTGCGGCTGTGAAGCGGTGGCATCACCAGCAGCCTGGGTGTCTGCTGGGGCGGGAGCCGGCGTCGTGGCTGCAGCGCCTTTACGAGGAACGCCAGGACGAGCGCGACGCTTAGCTGGAGTGGGGGTCTCAACAACCGGCACAGGGCTCTCAGCAACCTTCTGAAGCAGATTAAACGTTGAAAGTTAATGATGTGCAACTTAATCATACCATACTTTTGGTTCAAACACAAGCTAAAACAGACAGTGCTCTATCTGATCAGAGTTTTTTCAGATCAATAATGTTTTCATACTACCACTCACTCCATTAGTTTGGCTTTATTTACATTTAGCACCAGATTGATCAGTGAGATGTTCAATAAATAAAGGTCTAACAAAAACTACCTTTGCTGCTGCTTTGCCCTTCTTGGCTGGCGTTGGTGATGTAGCAGTTGATGCGGCTGCCTTGCGTTTTCGCCCAGTGGGTGGCTTGGCTGCGGACATAGGAACTTCCACTGGAGCGACCGGTGTCGCCTCCATCTCCATGGGGACCGCAGCAGCAGCTTTCTTCCCACGTCCGCCTCGCGCTGCTGGCTTAGGAGTGGCGGCTGCTTTGGGGGTCGCTGCCTTGGCGCCTCTTCGCCCTCTGGGAGCCTTCACTGGGGTGGGGGAAGCCACTTTAGGGGATGCAGCTTTCTTGGGAGTTGCGGAGGCTTTCTTGGGAGTCGCTGCAGCCTTTGCACCTCTTCGTCCTCTCGTGGCTTTTGGCGTAGGTGCCTTAGGGGGTGACGTAACCTCTACAGTGGAAGTTTCAACCTGAGGCGTTTCTGCCTTTGCTTTTGCCCCTTTCTTGGTCTTTGTAGGTTTTGGGGTGGCTGCTTTAGCTGGAGAGGCAGCAGCTTTGGCTCCTCTCTTGCCTCGGGTGGTTTTAGCTGGAGTTGGAGTGGATATCTTGGGAGATGCAGCTTTTTTTGCAGGAGTAACAGCCACCTTGGCTCCTCTTCGGCCTCTCGTGGGTTTCGGTGTTGGTGGTTTAGGTGAGGCAACTTCTACAACCTCTGGCGTTTCCACTTGTGGTGTTGCTGCTGCCTTTACTTTCGCTCCTTTCTTTCCTCTGGTTTGTTTAGGCGTGGCAGGTTTGGCAGGTGAAGGTGAGGCCACCTTGGGGGTGGGAGCTGCCTTGGCACCTCTGCGTCCCCTTGCTGCCTTTGGTGTAGCTTGTTTGGCCGGTGTTGGCTCCTTGGCTGCTGCTGCCTTCTGTCCACGTCTGCCTTTAGCTGGTTTTGGTGTTGGCTCCTTGGCTGGGCTGGGAGGAGCGGGAGTGGAAGGAGCCTCTGGAGCAGGGGTGGGTGCTGAATCTTTCTTACCTCTCTTGGGTTTGGGCGTAGCTGCTTTAGCAGACGCTGCACGCTTCCGGCCTTTAGCGGGTGCTGGTTTCTGCTCAACAACAGGTACCTCCTCCACAGCAGCAGGTGACACAGCAACCGGTGCCTTCTTGCCGCGGCGACCTTTGGGTGTCTTTGGAGCAGCAGGGGAAGCAACCACTCCACGCCTACCTCGCTTTGGCTTAGCATCAGGAGTCTTGGCCTTTGCCGGGGTTGCTGCTTTGGGAGTTTCAGCCTTCGCTGGAGTTGCAACTTTAGCAGGAGTTTCAGCCTTTGCTGGGGTTGCTGCTTTGGGGGTCTTAGGTTTAGCTGGTGTCTTTCCTTTGGAAGTCTTGGCCTTTGCTGGTGTTGCAGCTTTAGCAGGAGTTTCAGCCTTCGCTGGGGTTGCTGCTTTGGGAGTCTTGGCCTTCGCTGGAGTTGAAACTTTAGCAGGAGTTTCAACCTTTGCTGGGGTTGCTGCTTTGGGAGACTTAGGTTTAGCTGGTGTCTTTCCTTTGGGAGTCTTCGCCTTTGCCGGGGTTGCTGCTTTGGGAGTCTCAGGCTTTGCTGGGGTTGCATCTTTAGGGGACTTAGGTTTAGCTGGTGTCTTTCCTTTGGGAGTCTTGGCCTTTGCTGGAGTTGCAACTTTAGCAGGAGTTTCAGCCTTCGCTGGGGTTGCTGCTTTTGGGGACTTTGGTTTTGCTGGTGTTTTTCCTTTGGAAGTCTTCGCTTTCGCTGGAGTTACTGCCTTGGGAGTCTTGGCCTTAGCCGGGGTCTTTGCTTTGGGTGTTTTGAGCAGCTCCTGGGACGCCTCCAACTGTGGTGACTTTGGAGTAGGTGGGCTGTGCATTAACTCTCGCACTCCTGCAACTTGTGGAGATTTCTGAGATTTGGGAGACTTCATCAATTCTCGTACACCGGTCATCCTCGGTGACTGTTGAGCTTTCGGTGATTTCATAAGTTCGCGGACGCCCTTCAATTTAGGGCTAGCAGCCTTCTTGGGTGTCTTCATCAGCTCTCTCACGCCCTTCAACTTGGGACTGGCCTTTGCCTTTGGTGTCTTTACCAGTTGTTTCACTCCAGCCAGCTTAGGACTGGCCTTCGCCTTTGGAGTTTTGGCCAGAATTCTGACTCCGACCAATGATGGCGATTTAGCCGACTTGGGCGTCTGAACCATCTCTCTTAGGCCCTTCATGGATGGTGTCTTGGGAGACAAGGCTTTGCGCTGCTTCTTTGCAGGACTTGCTGATGTTGGGGTGCTGAGGCGCTTCTTGGCACTGACTGGAGTGCTGCTGCCTTCCAACATACGCTGAACGAGATGAGACTTGCGCCGTGCTGAGTCGCTCTTGCGGCTCGCGCTCAGAGGAGAAACCATCATTTCGCCAGGACCTGGAACACAAACCAGCAACAGTTGTTTACTTTCTAATATAAGCTGCAATTGGAGAGATGAAATATTATCATTAGCTGTGATTTTATAAATAATGACACTTACAAGTACAGTTGGACTCAATTATCTCTAACTCTGATTTACCAAGTGATAGCAATGTTCATTCTAAGAAGAAGAACTAGAACAGCCACGTTCTAGTAAAGCCTTAACAGTAAATAATGTGTGCACAAAAATGAAGCAAAGAAAGAGGATTGTCGAATCAACACATGGGTGCCTCACGAACCTGCAGGAGTTGGCGGCAGATCTGAGTACGGTGTGGCGTTGACGGCTGCAGGCGTCGACTTGCGTTTCTTGGGTGACGGTGTCTGGAAGAGTTCGTTGGTTCCATAAAACGACACGTCCACGCTGCCTGTCGACAGCCGCGCCTTCTGAAACACACACACGGGGAGTTGTATGCGACATGAATAGAAATTTCAAACCTGTTGGTCTCTCATATTCAACTCCAGTATTGCCACATGATTAAGAAAATACAACTGTGTAACAGAAACGAATTGCTTTTAAAAAACTACACTTCTTTGAAAATTTCCAGATGTTTCATTGACATTAGGGTTCTTCTTCCCTAGCTTATTTATTTCACAGTTCCCTGGCTTTCTGACCTTCGAAAAAAGCAAGCCCCAAAAATTCCCGCACATTTTCATGTATTTGCATCAACACATTTGATTGATTTTCACAGTATGTGTTCCTTACTGAGGTGAGTCCTGACTTGCGTCCCTTCTTTGGTTTGGGCGCCTGCTGTGGTGAGGGCACCGCTTTCTTCCTGATGATCAGTGTAGCCGGGGAGTCTGCGTGGCCAGTGCTTGCAGCGGCCCCCAACATGGCTCTCTTGCGAGCAGGGGTCTTAACACCAGCAATCGGGGCAGCCTTGGGAGTCTTGTCCTTCTGAAATACAGTGGGATAATTAGCATTGAGCAAGGGGTAATAATGTAGGAAGAAACCATCTAAGACGTTAACATGTCAATCACATTATGAATAATACAATGACCAGATTACAAGTGATAAAAAAAAAAACTTAGAAAAGTTTTATGACCTGATCTCACAAAAAAGAAAATTAACATACAACTAGAAATTGGCAGTTTGCCCTACCTTTGCCTTCTTGGCAGCCTTGCTCACAGCTTTGAACGCCTCCAGTTTCTGGAGTCCACCTCCAGACTTGCGCCTGTTGGAGGCTCCAGTCTTGACTATGTCCGACCATAGGCGCTTGCCACCAGTGGCCGCAGCCGGCTGTTTGGCGGCAGATTTGGGCTGTTTCTTGGCGCTGGTAGGTGCCGGTGAGTCTGCGGGCATAGAGCGCCGACTGGAGGTGCGTGGTTCTTCACGCGCAGCCTGCAAGACAGGTTTGTCATATAATATAGAAACAAGTATGTTTGGAAAACTTGAAGGCTTTACTCAAATTCATGTAAAAAAGGCACACATTTTCGTTCATATAACAATACTATGAATAAATCCCACATTATAACTAATATGGAAAATATCATTAGAGACTTGTATTTTATGAATGCTGACATATCCATTTTAACAACGAATGATGAAGAAAAAGGGTTAATTATGTCATACATCTTTGGAAATTAGGTGCTTTTAAATTTAGCTATCATTTATTATGTTTATGTACCTGTCTCTTGACAGACTCTGGCAGCTTGGGTTTGGGTGTGGTGTTTTTTCCAAACACAGCCCTCATGGCAACTGCCTGTGCTGGTGTTCGTGGCACCGGCTGGGCGGGACCCGGGGTCTTGTTCAGCACCGCTGGCTTTTTCACCGACGGAGGCGCGACCTTTGCCTTCGGGGACTTGGTCGGCGTCTTCTTGGGCGACTTGCTGGGAGTTTTGCCTGGTGATTTGCTAGGAGTTTTCTTGGGTGATTTTGTAGGCGTTTTAGACTTTGGAGACTTGCTTGGAGTTGTCTTGGGCGATTTAGTGGAGGTAACTTTCGGTGACTTGTTTGGCGTCTTTTTCGGCGACTTTGTGGGCGTCTTTTTAGGAGACTTGCTCGGTGTAGCCACAGCAGCAGATGCATCACCAGCACCCATCTCTACTGGAACAGGAGCTTCTTTAGGAGACTTGGGAGTTTTAGCCTTTGGAGACTTGCTGGGAGTTTTAGACTTCGGTGACTTGCTGGGAGTTTTAGCCTTCGGAGACTTTCCTTTTGGAGTAACAGTACCAGCTTCAACATTGATAACTTCCTGAACAGGTGTAGCCACCTTGGGGGTTCCTTTAGGAGACTTCGGTGAAGCAGCTTTAGGACTCTTTGCTGGAGTAGATTTCGGTGAAGCAGGTCGTCCTTTGGGTGATTTTGGACTTGCTTTAGAGACTGCTTTCTTGCCAGGAGATGGGGTCTTGGCGGCTTTAGCTGGAGTTTTTGCCGGCGATGTTTCCTCTTCGATGGCAGGCACGAGTTTGAGTGGTCGTGGTGTACGTGTGAGGCCAGGGTCGGACTGCCTGCGTGGGGTAGCTCCGAGACGGACTGGCGTGATCGGAGGCAATGTCTTGTCAAACAGCTCCGGGGACACGGCTGGACCAAATGACACGCGCTTCCTCTTGGCACTATTACCCAACGGGGTCTCCGCCTGTTTACGCTTCTTCCCACGCGGAGGAGTTTTAGCTGCAATACACAGACAATAAGGAAACTAAGACGCAATCTTCACTGTTGTAGTCCAATTGCGAACAATTCAAATGAGAACCCTCTGAATAAATTATGAACTTCAAAATGTGTACATCATTAGTTATTTTTCAACATATAATAGTACTAATAGTTGCATTTCCCAACACACTTGTACGTAAAGTTTACCTTGGGCTTCAGTGCGGACTTTCATTTCACTCTTTGGCGTCTTTTTGGCAGATTTCGTTTTGGGAGACTTTGTAGCCACAGGAGTGACAGGTAGAGGGGACTCCGCAACAAGTACTGGTGTAGCTGCCTTGGGAGTTTTTGCTTTCGGTGTAGCTGCCTTGGGAGTTTTTGCTTTAGGTGTAGCTGCCTTTGGTGACCTGGCTGGTGACTGGGTCTTAGGTGTAGCTGCCTTTGGAGACTTAGTTTTAGGAGTTGCAACCTGTGGACTGGTTGCTTTAACCGCCTTAGGTGTTTTTACTTTAGGTGTAGCTGCCTTGGGAGTGGCTACTTTAGGTGTCCCAACTGGAGACTCGGTCTTAGGTGAAGCTGCCTTCGGTGTAGCTGCCTTGGGAGTGGCTACTTTAGGTGTAGCTGCCTTAGGTGTTTTGACCTTAGGTGTAGCTGCCTTGGGAGTGGCTACTTTAGGTGATTTAGTGGAGGTAACTTTCGGTGACTTGTTTGGTGTCTTTTTCGGCGACTTTTTAGGTGATTTACTCGGTGTAGCCACAACAGTAGATGCATCACCATCACCCATCTCTACTGGAACAGGAGCTGCCTTGGGAGTGGCTACTTTAGGTGTAGCTGCCTTAGGTGTTTTGACCTTAGGTGTAGCTGCCTTGGGAGTGGCTACTTTAGGTGTAGCTGCCTTGGGAGTGGCTACTTTAGGTGTCCTAGCTGGAGACTGGGCCTTGGGAGACTTGGGCTTAGGTGTAGCTGCCTTTGGACTGGCTGGCTTTGGTGTTGCTACTTTAGGTGCTCTAGCTGGTGACTGGGCCTTGGGTGTAGCTACCTTTGGAGTTTTAACTTTTTGATTGGCTGGTTTAGTTAATGCTTCAGGAGTAGATGGAATTACATCTGGTGTAGCTGGCCTTGCTGGAGACTTGGCCATCGGTGTTTGGGCCTTTGGTGTCTTTACTTTTGGAGTTGCAGCCTTTGAAGATTTAAGTTTAGGTGTCTTAGCCTTGGGTGTAGCTGGCTTTGATGCAGGAGTTTTCGGTCTTGGTGTGTCTACATGCGTCAGCACTCCACTTTTGGCCTTAGGGGTAGCCAACTTGGACTTGGCACCAGGGGAAGTCATTGGAGCCACAACAGCAACTGGGAGATTCATTTTAGACGGAGACAGAACAGGTTTAGAAGCTTCTGTAATCTTTGCTGGTGTCTTCGATTTTGGAGTTCCAACTTTCTTGGGTGATTTCTTCGGTGAACCCTTGCCAGGTGTCTTTAGCATGATTTTTGGAGTGCCCTTGGGTGTGCTTGGTTTTGCAGAAGGTGTTTTTGCCTTTGATGGTATTAACAAAGGTGACCCCAGGGCAGCTGAAGGTGCAGCAACCTTCGGCGTTTTCTTTGGAGTTTGCTTGGATGGAGATTTCGGAGTCATCACTTTAGATGAGCTGTTATTATCATTGGAACTGGTAGATCCCTAAAGAAAATAACAATTTACTTTCATAAAGTGCTTGTCCAGAAAAATGGAACTATTAAAGCAGAGCATCTGGATAATGAAATCATAGAGATACGGCTTAGAGGTTGTATTGTACTTCAGTGACAGTAACACGTAGGAGGAAAATGTTAAAATTAAACAGATTGTAATGTCACTATTTGAGTATTACTACTTGCTTTTGTGCTAAAAATTAGCCAAACCTGGATAGCTTTCACCAATTCCATTGGCTTCATCAGTCCTAATGACTTGCCGCCAAAAGGTTAATCGTCACGTGATAGTGGTGTGACGTCGTCGGTGGCTGGCAGGATGTTGCTGTAGATTGCCGGCAGTTCCGCGGCCCCCACATTCTTGTTGAGGTCCGGTTTGAGGCGTCTGATATGAATGGCCTCTCTAATCTTCCTCTCAACATCTAATCTTCCTCTCAACATCCTGCCAGCCGCCGACGTCACACCACTATCACGTGACGATTAACCTTTTGGCGGCAAGTCATTAGGACTGATGAAGCCAATGGAATTGGTGAAAGCTATCCAGGTTTGGCTGATTTTTAGCACAAAAGCAAGTAGTAATACTCAAATAGTGAATTAGATCTTGTGCAGATGAGCATTCAGTATAGATTGTAATGTATTACCTTAGGTGTCAATGGCTTGAATGGAGTCCTTTGTTTTGACGGAGTAGAATCCTTGGATGGAGTCCTGAACACAGAGGTCGGAGGAAATTCAAACCGGAACGAGCGATCAATGATTGTAAACACATCTTTGTGCTGTAGCTTCACTGGGACAGTCACTGGTTTGTTGTTGATTATAGTAGGATTTACAGAAGACAAGTTTTCCAAATAAACCTATGAAAAATAGACAACAAACACAATTTTTAGCAACATAAAACAACAAAAATTTCCTTTAGCTAAGTGGATTGATAACCTATGCAGTGTTTGAAATAGTAGGGGGCCTGAGGGCCCTGCTGTCCCTCAACTATTTTTGGTGAATATTGGTGAGTCATAGTGAATTCCTTACTTTATCATGTTCAAATATGTGTCTATAAAAGCAACTAATTTATTTTTCTAACATTTCAAAAACATATCACAGCAGGGCCCTCAACTTATGATCAGGGCTCCCAACTATTTAAAGTTAAGGGCCCTGCTGGACCCGAACTTTTTCCTGAGAGTTTCAAACACTGACCTATGCATAGATTTAATTATTTTATTGATGTGTAAAATCAGAAACGTACTTGACAGTGATACTTCACATTTTTAATTTGCCATGTATGAAGCGTCAAATAACCTTTTATAAATAAAACTGTATTATGAAATTGACAATTATTATTAAGTTAAATAAACTATTTACATGGTGCACAGCACTGTGTCTCATTTCATTCTATCACAATATCTTTGTTGCTGTTCTACTTTCAAATGCTTTCTAAACATAAAATAACATTATTTTTGTAATTTTGCAATTTATTTTATTAATTTGGAAAATATTTATGATTGAAAAGGATTCTTGAGAATCGAAAATATTTTCCAAATTAATAAAATAAATTGCAAAATTACAAAAATAATGTTATTATATGTTTAGAAAGCATTTGAAACTAGAACAACAGACATTGTGATAGAATGAAATGAGACAATTATTATTGGATTCCCATTACAGAGAGCACAGTAATTCTAAATCGTAGCTTGCCCGTCCGGACGACCTACCACAAAACGTAGGTGGTCCGGGTGATATTCTGGGTCGTCCAGAAATAATATGGGTGTTTGTGTTTTTGCATACATTTATCATACAAGAAAATTCTATAAATAACAACACTTATTATACCAATACAG
>CM032668.1:21232819-21302401 GCA_019095985.1 Streblospio benedicti | reverse complement strand
ATTTCAAAAACATTTCTATTATACCACAGAGTGTATGTACTGCAGTTCATTACTACCAATTGCCTCCTTCAATTTCATCATACAAGTCCGAAAATGCAATTCTTCTGATCCCTGGTTGGATGTGGTCCATCTTGCTGTTCATCATAGTGTCCGCTTGCATCAGAGAGTTAGGGAAAGATGAGATAAAAGTAAAAGTGGTTGAAGAAGCAGGGAAGAAACTTAGAACAATCTTACCTGGAATGACAAAGGAAACTAACTGTGGCAGAGTAGACTGTTTGATGCACAGCATGGGAAGCAGAGGGGATTGTAATGTGGAGGGGGTAGTGTATAGAGGGACATGCAAATTGTGTGCAACAAATGGGAAGTCGGCGATTTACATTGGAGAATCTGGTAGAAGTATGTATACAAGGGGCAAAGAACATCTGTTAGCTATAAAAAATCCCAATAATCATAAGAATAATGCCAAACATTCAATAGAACACCACAATAGCACGGAAACGCAGTACAAGATCGACATTATCAAATCCTACAAGAAACCCCTTGAAAGACAGGTCAGAGAAGGCGTTGAAATCATAAGGATGCAAGCGGACACTATGATGAACAGCAAGATGGACCACATCCAACCAGGGATCAGAAGAATTGCATTTTCGGACTTGTATGATGAAATTGAAGGAGGCAATTGGTAGTAATGAACTGCAGTACATACACTCGGTGGTATAATAGAAATGTTTTTGAAATGCTTTGGAAATGTATTTAGAATATTTTTTTTGCTTAAAATGTTTTTGAAATGTTTTTGGAAATTTTAAAAGTTAAAATGTTTTTAATTAGTAGCGTAAATGAGAGTACATTGTGTCAATTAGATAAGGTAATATATATAAAAAAAAAAAATTTTTAATTTGTATTGATAGTGTAAATGTGAGTACATTGTGTGAAGAATATATAATGTGGTAACAGATGATAGCTGAAGGATAGGGTATGGAATGGAAGCAGGGGTGATTGATTGGAATAGGAATGAGTGTATGTATGCTGAAGATGTATCTCTCAGAGCAAGGAGTGGTGGACGTCTACTAGTGTAATATAGTATAAGTTAATATAATATATTTTAGTATAGAGATGATATAAAATAGGATTGTCATTGCTGTTTGAATTTGGTTTTATAAAGTTGAGAAGGGCACTGAAGATGCCGAAACATGTGCAAATAAATTAAAATTTAGAATAGGACTTTATTATTTTTCGGATATAAGGCAGCAGAAAAAGAAAAAACAACAAGAGCTAAAAAAAAAAAAGCGACCACATGCTGCATACCATATATCACAAATCTTATATAATATGCACACTGTATACGGTAATACTAAAGTGGTGTTTCAAATATTGATGATCACACGTGCCTAAACCGTGAGTTGTCCATTCTGACGACTCATGTTGAAGTCTGGGTCGTTTGGACAAAGCGTGAGTCGATTCTGACGACCAAACGACCAATTACTGTGCTCTCTGCATTATGAATACGAAAATATTAATTTTGCATCTTACCTCTCCCTGGTTGTTCACATTTATTTTACAGTGCTCCTTGGAGACATTTGGCAGCTGTATCCGAATGTCACAATCGTTGCTCCTGCCGAACTGGCATGTTGATTGTGTCAAAGGAAATAGAGCGCCATCACTGCCATTTCTTTTTATTACAACTATCTTTCCATATAGATGTCCTGCCATCTTCTACAAATATCAAAGCAAAATTTTAAGCTTTATATATATATATATATATATATATATATATATATATATTATATATATATATATAAAAAAAAAAAAAAAAAAAGCGTCAAGCACAGTAGTAGTACACACCCATGCATTCCCCCTTATTTAATCATATGAACATTAATTTTTTGTTTACGTTTATAAAATCGCTGATCATAATGCAACGACAATGAAAACGATACATACAATAGACAAAATCTATATCTATTGTACAAAGTATTTAAAGAATGGAATTGGTCTTGAGCACAACGCGATCATCTGTCATTTCATATGATTTTTTTCCTGTCATCTTGTAAACACGCTCTTCCGTAGTGTGTGAAGAGCGGCGCGAAGATTCACTTTTCAAAAATATGAAAATTTGACAAGGTATATTTCCCTTACCGAGTCTTGGGCGTTCCTGAAATGAAAAAATCTCGTATCTATGTGTTGATTGTCACCATATACATATCCAATTTTTGCGAATCGATCGCAAAAACTAAACTCAATTCAGCTATTTCTTCTGTTTTCCTCAGCGAATTTCTTCTTCTAATGGCGGACCCGCGGAAACAGCGCGGCAGGTGTGCTGTACGGCAGAGTTCAAAATAGGTCCGCTAATAAGTACAAAATCGAATAGTGAGAATTAATATCCTAATTTCAAAGTAATCAATGTATATTAAAACTCTACCTTAGTTCTTATGTTTTCACTTCCTTTTACACTGTACGTCGTATACCATGTTATATTGGAACGCGCAATAATATGTACTACGTATCTCGTTATTTTTAAAAATTTACAAGACGTATAAATCCGACCAATCAGAAACTCGATCTTTGACCTAATTAACCATATTTGGAAAGTTCAAAGGTGGTCGGCATAATAAATGAATATTCATGAATTTGAAAAAAGACGCGCCAGAAGCTTATTTGGATTAGTAAAAGATTATTTACTATACTTTCATTGACAGTGTTCACCAATAAAGTGAGTGCATTATTACTATAAGTAATTAGGGCTAGATTTGTTATCCAGCGGGGACTAAAATAGTAAACAAGACTGTCAAATGGGACGAAATAAACATTGGGAATGACGCGTTGGTCATTTGTAATCCACATGTTATTGTTTACAGTAGAGGGGTGTGAACTGGTAAATGACCGGTTGGTATACTACCATATGTATATATTGTTACGTAGCAAGAGCTGTCAACCGAAATTCTTTATGTGTATACTTTTTTCCACTCTTAAAGTTATTTCATCAAATTGTTAAGCGAATCTTTAGACATTGTGTGCTTCTGTGGCCGAGTGGATAGGGAGTTGGACTCGTCGTGGGTTCGATTCCTGGTCGGGTCTGGTGGTAAATGAGATTTGGTAAGTGTTGAGCAAACTTACCGCTAACAGGTTACACACTGCTCCGTGGTACCTACACGTTAAATAGGTACAGGTCAGGCGAGTGAACGCATATGAGAGTGATTAGCACTTCTGCGCTAAGGTAGCAATTGTGCATATGCTCCCCGGGGAGTTGAGAAAGATAAAGTGTGCAGAGTTGTGCCTATATAAGTACAATTTGCGGACTCAAGTCCAGTCCAAGTACTTTGCATGTGTACTTGAGTCCAAGTACAAGTCCATTGATGATTTTTCCAATGTACTTGAGTCCAAGTACAAGTACTTTGATTGTACTTGAGTCCAAGTACCAAGTACAATGATTGATTGTTCAACAGAATGCAACATAAACACTCTTACTTTTAGTGTGCATATGAGTTTATTGCCAAGTCAATACTAGCAGATATTTATGCTGGGAAAAACGCTTGAATGTTCTAAAGGAATCTGTTAAAATAGTTTCATTATTATGGATAAATGTAACAATGTACATATTATTTAACATATAGTTATCGACCAATATATAGTTTTTTCTGTTACTCAAAACATAAAAAGAAAAAAGAACAGCAAAACAATAAATGAAACCATGTGCTACATACATGTTAGGAGTACATGTATAGAGTTATGTTGAGTATCTACAAATTCTATCACTGCACATTCACATCAACCCATCATATTGTGCTGCACCATATCTCCAACTAATGACAGGCTGACCACTTGCTACCCATTCCCTTATTGGGAAGTATTCTTCAGGAAAACCCTTCACTAGGTGATAGTTGAACTATTATGCAAGTATCACTAACAATTGTTTATGGTAATTTTTTGCAAACAGAAGATACATCATAGAAATATTCCATTATCTTAACTTATACAAGTAGTACATTTAATTTAAGTAGATAGTATAGTTTGTTCTTATATATGGGATAGTTTTGTTACCATTTCTGTGTTTCAAATACAGTGTGTATTAAGTGTACACAGGAAATGTCCACCACAAATGTCCCCTTTAGGCCATCCTTTTTATATAAGTTGGATGACAAACCCGACGATGTGCCCTAATGAACCCCGATAAGTTAAAAAAATGACACTAACCACCTTTTATTTAATAATTGCCGACGATAATAAAAACGATAATAAAAACAAAACAACTTTATTTTCTTCCCATCGCCGATCTGTCAAAAGATTTAGTACGAATCATATCGCGGGTCACATGACTTTTCGCGATTCATAATGCAAACAACAATGGCGCCATTTTTTACAGTCGATTTCCAACGAGCCTCAATGCCATTTGATTCTTTATGAATCTTACATAATTACAACGCCGCTTGATAGAGGCTGCGCCGTGTTTTTGACCAATCAACGATCACCGACCTAGTTTTCTGCACACAGTAAGCATGGCTGTTTGGTTGTCATATTTTTGTTTAAAAATCTCAATATTATTCGTCTCTCGTGCCTCATCTAATTAGATCTTTTAATCCGTATGACAAGAGAGGCGATTGGCAAACTATTGATCAAGTGTGGACGTCGGAGAAGTAATATGTATTACGAAACGATTGACATTTGCAATCGGACTTCCAAACTTTGGGCCAAAGATGAAACATGGGTGACTGATATATAGTATTGTCATGTTTGCAAGCGTTTCTTTTTTTTTCACGAGGCCCCCCTATCAATGATAAATTCCGTCTTTTTTTTATTATTCCCTCCCTGTCGCTTTTCGGAAGGAGGGTTTTTTAAAATTTGCCCTGCCCCCCTGTCAAATTTTTTGCGTACAAAAAATTCGTCATCCAACTTATTAAAAACCGATGGCCTTACAATGAATATTTAGTTAGCTTGCAGGTGTTTTGTGAACCCATAGACCTTAGTAAGAAGTCAAAGTACTGTCTCCCTGTGATAAACATGGTAAGGGGTGAAAGATTTTAAAAGGTTTTTCTGATTAACTTTCTCCTAATGAACCACCCTCTTCAGATGCAACTGATTGCTATCAGCATGATCAGAGAAGAAGATGCTAGCTTAAACTCCCCTTAACTGATTGGTCAATAGCCTATTGTTAGGTTAGACTCACCTTAACCGCCTGGTCAATAGCCTATTGTATTGTCTTTAAGTTTGTAATCCTTGGGCAAATAGTCTATTGTCTTGTCTTAAATGAACAGGATGTATCATTTGTTGACCATTTTAAATGTGACATAACATAACTAAATGGTCTCTTCCAATTGTTATGTAAGTGTGAGAATAAAGCAGATTTTGTGAAGATACTCTTATGATAAAATGTCTGGAAAATTGTCTAATAGGGAAGTAAAATTTCGTATCATTTGCAAGGAAATATATGAATGAAACAGTGTACTTGAAGTTGTACTTGCAAGTACCAAGTACTTTTGGGTTGTACTTGAGTCCAAGTACATTTGATTTTTTTCAAATGTACTTGAGTGCAAGTACTGTACTTGCAAGTACTGTACTTAGGCACAACTCTGAAAGTGGGATGAGGATGCCAATGACCTGGTGCAAAATGTTAAGTCGTGAGAGCGGTAGAATCATGACTATAAACCACCACATTTACATTTATATTTATTAATTTACATTGATGTTTCTTAACTATTAAAAAATAAATCATGTGCACAGTCAACTCGTGCTCGATCCATTTGAATGATACACTTCTTTATTATTCATAATAAAACTATTAAAACTGTGATTAGAACATATAGACTCTACATGGGGTGGAACTTGATAAGTAATCCAATTTTTTTCCACCAGTGCTTTTTACTATATATGGCAATTTTAAATATTCTAAGGTTTTTAAAATTGTTCATTGTCTGTATTTCATGTAAATTGTATTTGTAAATATGGCAAAATGTAAATCCATAAAGTAAGATTTAACTTGTGAATTTTGTATAGGAAATAAATATTGTAAGTTTTTGGTATCTTCATTCCCCGGCATGCAGGATCAGACGACTAGATTCATTCACACTGGGGAACATACAACTCGTAACTTGCATGTCAGGGTTTAACATAAGTTAGTAGCTCTGGTCTACCTGAACACTGGCCAGACTACCAGCTTTATGAGCTTTTGCCACTAGGTAGACACAGGTCTTGTCTTACAATCATTTGAATTCTTGTCAAAATATTTTTTTTTTATCAAATTATGCACTTTTAATGGCACTAGTCTGAATGGCCGACTACCTGATTTTGAGCCGGTCTACCTGATTTTTAAACATGGTAAACCTGATGTCAACCCCTAGACCTGTACTTATTCAAGTGTAAGTACTACAGAGCAGTCTGCAACTGTTTAGGGATGTTTGCTCAACACCCACCCCCATACCTGACGACTTGAACTCATGATCCTCCGGTCACGAGTCCAACTTCCTATCTACACAGTCACAAAAGTACATTAAATTTGTTAATTTGAAATGATTTTTAGGCAGAAATGGTGAAGGGTGAGACTCAGGTGACGAGAACGAGACGGCAGAGCACAATCCCAAAACGGGTCACTGCCGCAAAGACGACCAAGCCTAAGGCAAAAACACCCGCAAAGTAAGTGAAGAAATTAGTATACCTAAATTTGTTCTAATAAGCGCACAGTGCGTTTACAAAAAACAAATTTCAAACAAAAACAAATGTAGAATATTAGTACCAAGCGCACCCCGACAATTTTTCGCGGTTCTTGCATTTTTTCTCTTATTGCTCACCGCGAACATTCTTTCACAACGCGACCGGCGTGTTAGACTTTTTCACAACGCACCCAGCGCATACCGGCGTGTTAGTCTTACAATATGGCGAGATAAACATGAAATCTTTGGGGGGAAGCAAAAATTGTTGTGATGCATTGCTTTAATATATAAGTCTAAGTTCTTAAAGATATATACAATTTTAGATCATTTCACAGTATTTATATGCTTTTAAATGAATTCATGATGGCAACTAGATTGTATCTCAAAAGTAGTTTAAACATGAGGTGTCTATAGAGCTGGGTCATATTCAACTGTAATCATTATGCATTGTCTAACATCACTGTGCAAATGAATTGAGTATTGCGAGTGTAATTTGTTACTTGCGATACTTGGCGAGTATTCTACCAAACGAGTCACATTTCCTGTAAATTTTTTTTGTAAATATGTATTTATAATTGATATTGGATTGTAACAATAAGAAACTTCACAACACTAGTAAGTTAATGTTTGCATACAAAGTGCTTATATTGATTGCAGGAATGTGCGCCCCAAAGGCCCGCTCTCACCCAAGAGCCCGGGCTGGCGCACAGCACGGGCAGACATGTTCGCCGAGCCTATGGATACTCCGAGTCCAGTAACAAACGTCAAGACAAGAGCTACGCGGAGGTTAGAACGAGGATTTTATTTTGTACATTTCCAAATAGCAGATGTCCATTACTTCTTATACCGCTTAGCATCGGTTTATGCGTTTTGGATTTAACTACACGAAATGACCATATATAAAGCCCCTGGGCTATTAGGTTGAACATCGTCCAATTAGGGGAAGCTTTTACATGAGAAAGAAAAAATAGCGCAAATAGTTGATACAAGCTATTGTAGTGCATGGACATTTAAGCATGAATGTACACACCTAGCTTGCCAATTGACTGATAATCAAAATAGCCCTAATCAACAATAATGACTAAACATGACTTTTAATGTGTTTAATTCAAATTTGAATGACTTGAGTCACTCGATCAAAGACAATTGTGCAGCAATTCGATTTTAATTATTTCTAATGGTGACTTGAATTCACACACTTCAATGTTAATCAATAGTTTTCATGTAAAAACTGTCACTTCTGCTTTCAGGACGACGTTTGCTGGCAAGAAGAAAGCTTCTGACAATGATTTCAAAATTCCACCTGTTCGCAGCAGACGGCAGACAGTTTTTGCACGGTCTGAGAAGAAGCCGCTCTCTCCCACAGTGACGAGAGGACGCAGGGGCAAATCAGGTATTGTGCTTATGAAACCATTTCAATTCACACACATGCATTTTACATCTAATGAACTCCTACAAAGTACATGGTATCTCAATTGCCAAAATTGTGTTAAAAGTGTAGTGTATTTATTACAACAATGGAAAAACAGGGTTTGACGTACACAAATTCTTGTAAAACACGGGTCGTGTAACAGTACATTTTAGTGTTCATGAAGGTAATGAGCCTCACTCTGGTTTCAGCAAGAGAGAGGCATGAATTTAGTCCATTGTGTCTAAAACTTATGCACTTGAGTTTTCAACTTACACTTATTGCTGATCAAGTTTAGTATTAGATGTCCTGATACATTTGGATTTCTTTTCTCTCTTGAACTTTGAAAAGTAGAATATCTTTTGAATTTATAACAAATATATATTTCCCTTTTTATACTTTACACCATATGCTACTTAGAAACCCTTCACTTTCGAATCAAGTTCAACTGTATAGACAATGGTATTCGAAAAATGATGAAGTGGTGTATCAATTTCACATTATTGATCTTTTTTTGTTTTCACAGTTTACAAGAACGCAGTGGGTGACGGGACCCATTTTGCCAAAGTGTGGCACACGCCAATTAAACCACGAACTCAACCGCCGACAATCGAGGAGCAGTCGAGTCCAGTCCCCAAGAAACCAATGACGCCCAAGAGCCCGGGGGTTCGCCGTGTGACTCGTTCCCGCAAGTCAGCGAACTCATCAAATAATAACGCGTCGGTGTCGGCTGCTGACACCTCACACGACACCACCCTCGACGTGTCCAAGGATGTAGTGAAGTCTTCGCGGAAGCGGAAACAGTCGTCAGCAAAGAAGAATGTAAAAACACCAAGAGCCGCATCCAAGAGTCCAGAGAAAGCTCCCTCCAAGGAGGAAATGAGTCCAGCAAAAAGCCCTGAGTCCTCGCGGAAGCGGAAACTGTCGTCAGCAAAGAAGAATGTAAAAACACCAAGAGCCGCATCCAAGAGTCCAGAGAAAGCTCCCTCCAAGGAGGAAGTGAGTCCAGCAAAAAGCCCAGAGTCCTCGCGGAAGGGGAAACAGTCGTTAGCGAAGAAGGCTGCAAAAACACCAAGAGCCGCGTCCAAGAGTCCAGAGAAAGCTCCCTCCAAGGAGGAAGTGAGTCCAGCAAAAAGCCCAGAGAGATCCAGGGTTAAATCGACCAGCAAGGCGGCAACCAAGAGGAAGAGTGCAAGTCCCATTAAAGCATCACCTCCGAAAAAATCAAAATCCGATACTAAGGTCAGTCCAAGGCAATCACTAAGTCCAGTTCAGGAAGCTGAGAAAACGCCATCACTGAAAACAGTGAAGGTGGCAAAGGGAAAAACACCAGCAAAGAAAGGGAAGATCCCCACTCCACAGACACCAGTTGTTAAAAACGTGGAAAAGGTGGAAGATGCGGCATTGATTCCAGTTCAGGAACTTGAGAAAACCCCGTCCCCGAAACCAGTAAAAGTGGCAAAGGGAAAAACACCGGCAAAGAAAGTAAAGATCCCCACTCCACAGAAACCTGTTGTTAAAAACATCATGGAAGAGAGTATTATGGAAAATGTGGCAGCTGCAGCGTTGATTCCTTTGAAGACCACAGCTCAGCAAACTCCCAAAGAGGTTTTCAAGACACCTGCTAGGACACCTGCCAAACGTCCGAGGAAGTCGTCTGGTTCACCCAAAGGACGTAAAGCTATGGAGAAAAAGCCCAAGTCGCCAACTGTCTTCTCCACTCCAGAGGTTACAGATGCTTCTTTGCAGGTGAGTCTTTCCAATTCAATTGTCAATCCCATCTTTGGATGTTTTCCTGAACATTTCACATTTCAAACGTAAAGAAAAATCCGACAAATTTTGTTTGTGATAAACAAAAATAAATCAAATCAAATAAACCAATGTCGTCTGCTGCTGACAGGTGAGTTTCAGCACTCCGGGTGTGCTGTCCCCAGTGGAGATTGCACGCAATAAGCGTCTGCTCGACTCGATTTCGTCGCCGTCTATGTTGGTGTCTGGCCGGCGCACGCCACAGAAGGCTGCGAAGCTGCTTGGGAAGACACCGGGACGCCAGACACCCGACAAGGCCATACGTCTGCTCGGGAAATCAACACCACGCAACACTCCGCAGGTGAGTGTCACAAATATTTTATAGTTTGGAAAAAAAAATCCTGTAAAGAATCGATTTTTCTTCGCAGGATTGATGATAAACCACCACCTTTGTAAATTTATTTTCCACGTTTGTAAATTTATTTTGTTGTGCTTGTTATGGTGGAAATTTTTCTCAATTAATAAAATATATGAAAATATCAAGTTTAATTATTCTAGTTACGAGAATGTTTCTATCCTATTGATATGGTATTTTCATTTGATTTTTACCCTTATGCTCTACGCTGCAAAAAAACCCACCCGTCTGACGACTACATTAGAGACAGAGACGTTAAATAGGATTTTGTTGATCGTACAGTTTTTCAAAATTTTACTATCACTTAATCCCCCTGCCTGTTTTCTCCCCTGCAGAAGGCAGTGCGTGTGCTGGGCAAGCCTTCTCCTGCCCCCGGGGGTCCAGGGATCCGCCGCCGCCTCACCCCCGGCCGACCCGTGGTCACGTCCACTCCGCTTGACCTCGAGCTGCCGAAGTCCACTCGCAGCTCTGCGCGCATCCGCAGCCGCCAGGTTAGTTTAAATATAATTTTATTTGATTCTTTCTATTACAAGATTTAAATGACATAATGTGAAGACTTAGAACCAAAACGGCTCGGGCATTTTCCTCATTTCGAGGATATCATAAGACCCCACCTGGTTTTGACATGTTATAGATTGCGATACTGTATTCCTAAATTATACCTGTACAAATAAGAATTTCACACAAATATACAAATTAAAATCAGTTTAAGCATTAACTAGGCATTGACAATTGTTCTACCATATCACATGCTATTGTATTCCTCCCAATATAAACTACTATGCTTACATAGTGATCGGATTAAAGTGTAAGGTGGAAAATATTAAACTACCGGTAGGTTTAGATTTGTTTTGACAGCCATTTTAGAAGTGCTACCTACTTTTTACACCAGGTCGCCGCCGCGCCCGCGATGGCGCCACCGCCCGTCTCCGAGATACGCGGCGTGAGCGGCCGTGTCCCCGCAGCATCAGTGGACGAGTCCATTGTTGGGGCCGTAGCATCCGCAGAGTCCATTATGGGGGCCGCAGCACCAGCAGAGGTGCCATCCAAGCTCGACTTGAGCCATGATGAGGGAGATGGTGAGAGTGCAGCGCAGGTGCCCCCAGCAAAGCGGGGGTCGTGGTGGGGATGGTGCACCATACTGTAGGTCACCGAAGGTTCACTCTCGCTTGTAGTCGAATTATTCAGAAGAAAAAGAGTCATGATTTTTTAAATGTCTGCATCTCTCCAAAGCGTTGTGGAATTTATCAGTGGGCTTTAATGGATTGAAAGGGTCATAAAACCAATGCATCTTTTGCCAAAACCTCAAAACATGCTTTTTTCCTCTTAAGTGCCGATAGAAGATATGGCTATAGTCATTTTATTATATTTAGCCAAAAATTAAATATTCAGAAAAATATATCATCATCTTAAAATTCAGTTATCTGACAATTGATTTGTTTTCTATTATATTACATTGTATTTCCAAATTTTGAACTTTATTAAAATGTACGAATAAGCAATGCAACATTTGAATATTTTCCCCAAAACAGCGCAATTCAGGCACAAAAGACTGATTTTTATTTTAATGTGCAGGACTCTTCGGATTTCATTTTATCCACTGAATAAGATTTTTTTTTCATCTTACATGCCATTTTTATTTAGTGATTTACGGTCTGTAGTTATCAACTGGTTTGTTATAGATTCTCACAAAGGTTATTTAGTTTTCTAAATATTTAGCAATTTTCATTTACGTTCATGAGATATGTGTAGGCTCCATACTGCACTGAGTCAAACGGATTTACATCTGTAAAAAAATTGTTTCGATGATCTCATAGAATGTTATAGTGGATTTAATTGCAATTGTTGGTGAATGTGGGAATGGTTGTGACTTGGGTGATACTGTTGGGCAGTATTTGAATGAATGTGATATTGAGAGGTTTAGTTATCAAATGTACATACCGGTATACAATTGTTTCCAAGAAACAACAGCAGCAGTGAGCTTTTTGCTTCCACTTGTGTTCCAAGATGAAGGCAGCTTTATACAATCATTTTTTCCACATCATGCTGAGCTTGTATATTTTAGAGTTCTGTATTTTTTAAGTTGTTATAGTTGTACATATTTATTATATAGTAATTTGGTATACACTATTTAGATATGGAGTTAGCTTTGATTTACAAGATTTTTTGAAGTCTAAATCGTGTTCATTGTTAGATCTTTTGACAAACCGGTAATATTTTAAGTACTATAGATGTATATACGTCATTATCAATATTTTATAGATATATATATATATTGTCAGTACGGAATTTCCGCTATATATTTGGACTTCCACTCACAGTAATGTCGTTTATATTTTAGGTGAATTTATTGTAGTACTTTTAATTTACAAGTTTGTTCTTTTAGATATTAATTGTATTCTATTTATACACGGTATTCAGTTCATGAAAAACCAACTCGAAATAAAAAATAGTACTTGTTGCTTCGTAGATCATTCATTTTGTTTGCAGCATTCGCACTTGAATTGTGTATATGTTAGAGATAGTAATTTATTCATTTATATTTTTCCTTGTACAGCCCAGGTCATCCAGTTTTCTTGATTAAACAAAAGTTTTGGTTTTATGATTTAAAATTTTTGTATTTAGTTTTCATGAAATATTAAGGTGGTCTTTTCAAAATTGCAGGATTAGCAATTAATTTATTTAGCATTCTGTTATGGACATGATGTATCATGTTTGAATTCTTTCTAAATTAGTTTTAATTTTTGTTGATGTAAATATTGGGTAGGAATAGCTTGTACAATATGACAGCATATTTTATGCAGGTTGGTTGGACATTGCTGGTTAATAAAAATACATAAAACATTATGTTGTTTGTTTTTGGGATCGTTCACAAATGACGTCACCTCATTTTTGGCCTTTTTGACCCCCCCTTGTCACCTTTCGTCATCTTTTCAGCACCCCCCCCCTCCTGATAAGTGACGTCATCTTTGTCTTACCCCCCCCTGCTTGTGGCGCAACATGGTTTCTCGATGACATTTAACTGTGCCATTATGTAAATACATTTAGATATAAATGTCCATACTTTAGAAATACAAAATTTTCCAAATTATTTATATTTACAAAATTTAGTATATCAATCGTAGCAATGTGATTGCAGCTAGTAGATAAATAACAACTCACTTAAAACGTCAGAGAGTAATTTCAAATACTGTTAAATAACTACTTTTTTCTTCTTTTTTCCAAAAGGTGACATCACTCAAGCGTTAGACCCCCCCCCCCGTGTCACCTTTTTGTCATCTTTTACCCCCCCCCCCGCCGGGTGGCGTCATTTGTGAAGCGATCCCTTTTAAGATAATCTGTTTAGATATTCGAGAAGCATTAAAGTTATCCTGACGTAAGACTGGTCTTGTGACAACATAGTTGGTAGTAGTAGTATTATTGTATTAAGCGTAGATATTGCTTATTTCCAATGTGGTTCTGTTAGTTTGGCAGGTTAGGTAACCAACTGAGCCAAGGGTGTGTGGAGGGATCACACTAGCTATTGTTTTCAAGCTAGGTGAGTTCTTTTGCGTTAAGAGGGGTGACTTTCCTCTACACGGGACACGCCTTTTAACGAGGCTTCCGAACCTCATGCTTGGTGTCGTCACTGTTTTGTATGATATACTCAACAGTAGCGACACGCTGTGTGGAAATTCGCAGTACAGTGGCAGACGCACGACGGAACTCTTTGGCGACACAAAGTCTGCCAAGGCCTGGGCGCGAACTTATGACGCAGGCAAATCCTGTTGGTTGGTCGTGCGCTCTAACCACTGTACTAACAAGGACTGTAATTCACCCTTTTGCAATGCCCAGTGCGCTGTCATGTGTTCAGGTTTGATGTCATGACAATCACTTGCTTGTTCGAGGAAGGTAATGCGTCTTGTGCCATGAGTACTATTAATACAATAGAATACAAGATTGGAAGCTCCATTTCATACAAAGCCCATTTCAAATGATTTAATCTGTTTTCCCAATGTTTCTTGTGTACTTTCTAATTCTCTGTTCTCTAAAGCAAGCATGCTCCTACTACTTTATTGACATAGCCAAAGAAAGTTTTTACAACCCTAAGCTTTCATTTTACTAAAAATAAAACTAGACTAGTACATTTAAAATGACGATCCACAAATAACTTTCTTAAACTTGTACTAAAATAAAAAAAATATATAATCTGCAGACTCCAAGTATACCCATCAAATCAAACTCGACACAAATTTCCAGACAAACATTTATTAGCGAGAACCCTAAAAAGGGAATAACACATGGTACACGGAACACATTTTGATGTCAAAGTAATATATTACTGTCGGTAACATAATACTACAGTTGTGACTGCCGTACCCTAAACATTCACAAAGGTCTTTTCTTAAATGCCCTTAATGGGCAGACTTAAAAAATTAAAGTCACAAAAAAGCTTCGTTTAGGCTTGTGAATGTTTAAGGTAAATGTTTAACATTAGTCTTAATACTAATTTAAATGCATAAAAAAAATGTAATTACTAAAAATTGTGACTAAATTTTGAAATATTTGCATCTCTTAACAACTGGTTAATTAATTAATCACATTTTAACATAGTTAATTTCTAATACAGCTTATTATTGAGGGTTGACAAACTTCCGGAAGTTGTTTATTTCTTCGCAAAAAGCAATACGAAAGAGGAAGAAATGGTTTCTTCCGGAAGAAAATAAACAGGTATTTTTAGTCCTTCTCAATACATTGTATGATGGAAATTAACACTTGTTCATAAAGTGCTGGAAGTTGAATTATTTTTCAAAACTTCAACTTTCGAAGAACTTGTCAACCCAAATAATAAAATATATATTTTTTTTTCAAAATGTTATGTAATATTTTGTTTCCATAAACCAATAATAATTAATTATGCAATACTGTGATTGAATACATTATGCTATGCTTCTTACATTTTCCTGTAAAATATAACCTTTTCTTTGTGCTTTGCATTGACTTTTAGTCATGATTTAAGTAAAATCAGGATATTTCAAAGTAACAACTGACAAATGAACAAAACCTACCCACCGGCTGTAGATATTCCAACATAAATAAACTCATATGACATTGCAAGTCATAAATAGATGGCAACTGGCACTAAAAATCATGAACACTCAGCACGTTTTTACAAGCACAAATAAATCTGGTGAAGTGTATAAAAGCAGTATAAAAACGCACACAAAACACCTACAGTGTTGGTAAACTGTAATGACTATAAATAAACACGAAGTAAAAAATTCAAAAAAAAAAAGAAAAAGGTGGACAAACCATAAAATTCTGATTTGTGTCGTTGTAAAGTACATATAATAATAGCGGTTATACATAATACAAAGATAAGGATTTTATATCTAAAAGAAGAGTATGCTAAATACATAGATATATTTCTAACTATATTATGAGGTATACCACTGGTGATGTATATGTAAGAATTCAAAATAAAATATATGTATATTATATATCTGGCATTGAATAACATTTAATTTTTTTGACTAAAAACAAATGTCAAAAGTTTGCTTTAAAGCTGATATCTAATTTTAGCTTTTTGAATGCATCAATGTATTTGTGAAGGCTAATACTGGAATGCTATACCTTGTCCAAGACAACCAATAATTATGGTGTAAAAGGGACTCCTTCTAAATCCCAAGTTTTACTACATCATTTTTCGTAAATGATGCATGTTGAATTAATGAAGGAAAGGCACATGTTGACTCAGAAGTTTTGATTTGAAACTAACAATTACACTTTGATTTAGCAATTTTAAAATGCCAACCACAATGATTGACGGCACAGTCAAGAAATGGAATAAAAAATTACATTTTTGTTATAAACATTTAAAATGGAACCTGGAAAATTTATAGAATTGATGAATCAGTTCCAATAAAGTATAATGTACTTGAATTTTGCAAAATTCCACGTGATGGAAAATTCCATTTTACACGATATACAACCAGAGGACCCAGCTTACATGCCTGTACAGTGATGTACATACAATTTACAGCAACGGCACTACATCTACATTCGCAGTAACAAGTTCAACTGATTTGTACAAGGCAAGAGACTAACAACTAAATCACCGTGATAATAATTTGCAAGAAGCACACATAAAAACAGCAGAGAGCAGCAGAATCTTCATATCTCTATGGAGACCACATAATTTCATTTGTTTCATGATTCCTATTTTGCTAAGTAAAATTCCTGATTTCACAAGTTCAGGTCGTCTGCAGCTTTTTCGGTACTAAAATAATGCCATTTGGAGACTTTTTAAGACCTTTTCAAAGTAAAAAATAAGACCCTTACAGCACATGAGTGCTTGGGCACCTAGATCGAACCGTCTGCCTAAAATGCACTTTGGCTGTATGGCAACAACTATAAGAGGCATGCATTTACAAAAAAGACTACAACTATTACAAAATGATGCATTAAAAAAGAAAAGAAATTAAGACCTTTCTAAGACTTCTAGCATTAATCCGTCTTTTTAATGGCTATTATTTTCCTAAAAAACACAATACAAGCTTTTCAGAAGTTTTAAGCATCCACAGACCACAGACACCCTGAAGTTGTAAAACACAACAAGTTAACAACCTGAGTTCTAACGAACAACAATAAACAATGTACCATCGTCATGATCCAATATAGTCAATTTCAAAAATCTGTATCAAAACTTCAACAAGTGGTTTGAAAAGAATCAGTACTGAACACAATTTGTTACCGAACGTGAGTTTTGTGTTGCTGGTTCCAAATAATTCTATACTCAAACATAAAAGACATTTTCACACATTACATTAATAAAAAATATCACTCCAAAAGTTCATCGCAATTTTAAAATAATACGTATGTAACATTTAAAACCAGAATCACAGAAATTGCGTTCAACAACAGACGTGTGTTCACTGCTGTAAATTTTCTCCCGATTCCATCTTGGTTGTAACAAGAAGAGAATGTGACACGTCATGATCCAAATCATCAACTCCAAACTTCAACAACTGACTTACAATAACACAACACTACTTTGGGACTTGGTGTCTCAGTAGCCTTTACAATATTATTGACACCGATAAAAAAAGTAACATCATGGTCGAATCTGAACTTCAGTCTAGAACTATCCTGGGCTGTGGTGACACAGGTGGGCTATTACAGAAGAGCTTGAACATTACTTAGTAGTGACTGAAAACCCCAAAACAGGAGTTACATTTGGCTGTGACTGCTAGCATATTGTAACAATAAACAATTGCAACATTGATACTAAACAGATCAATTTCAAAATCCGTCAAACTTCAACACAATAAAAGCTCCTAATAAATGATTAGTGTGCATTGGTGCCTTCCTAACCGTAGTGACAGTCAGTTAAGCCTGGCTTTTAGTGTTATTCCAACCCACCCTCCCCATTCCTGCTAACTAAAAACCAAAACCGGTCTTAACATGAGTTAAGTTATGTTCGTTCCAGCTGGCTGAAACCGGTTACGCCTGACTGTTGACTGCTGGATGTAACCAGTTACGTCTGGCTGTTGACTGCTAGATGTAACCGATTACACTTGATAGTCAACTGTTGGATGTAACCGGTTACGCCTGACTGTCAACTGCCTCCTGCTCCCCTCCACCAGAGGTCTGTTGCTGCTGCTGCTGCTGCTGCTGCTGCTGCTGCTGCTGCTGCTGCTGGGCTGCTGGGCTGCGCGGTGGGGACATGTTGGCCGCCTCCTGAAGCCGCATCAGCATGTTGAGCAGCGGGTCTGAGTCCCCGTTCGCTCCGTCACCGCCCGCAGAGTCGCGCTGTTGTCGTGACGACGCGGCGCTCAGAGGCGGAGCCTACAACACATAATGGAGATCGTTTAGATTTCAATGCATCAGTTTTCTAATCGTTGTCTCAATGAAATATTTATGTACGATCGTAGTGGTGTGTCAAAATAGTTACTACAATTTTTACCCGCACGTGGTGCAGTCTCAATCAACCAAAGCTCTGTGTGTGATACTATGTCGTGTCAGAAAGAAATGATAAAGACTGATACTGTTTGTCTATTTTTTTTTCCCAGAATGCAATTGTTTGTAGCCACCTGCTGGTTTTAGACAGGAACTACGATTAGAAAAGAAATGTATGCAAAACGTGATACAGTAGAGACCCGTTGTCTCGAATCTGCACCGTGGACTTTTCAGGCAGGACCACACACTCACAATTCAAGGTAAGAAGCGTTTGCTGATTTTTATGCAGTAGAAACGCGTGATCTCGAATCTGTAGAAATAACAGTAGAATGCTCTAAAAAGCTAATATTCGAGATAACCAACTGACATATGTTAATAATGTGGTTTATGAGAAATGAAACTAAGCTTGAGGAAATGGAAACTTTGAGATAAGTAATATTGAGATGTCGAGCTTCTACTGTATTTGAGATGGGGTCAATTTTTTTCCACTGTGGCATGATAGAAGAATGAAACCATTGTTTTGTAACCAGTCAAGATGTAAGTTTTGATGACAATAATTATGCACACAGGGAGAGCCTAGAACACTGCATATGAACATCTGATGGGACATTAGAATTATATTGGCAAAAGAAAGATACAACATGTCAGGTTTGCCAAGATTATTTTGGTCAGAACGTCACAAAACTTTCACAATGGTTTGAGATTATGAACAAAATAGTATAAAAATACATGTACTTCTTTTGAAGTTATAATTGAAGTTATGAGCCAAATTTGGCTTATGACGTAAAAATGTGTGAATGTGATGTGTTTATACCTGCTGTAGGATGGGGGTGGGTTCGTATCTTACGTGATATATGTTTTACCTGCTGTGGGTGTTGCGGTGGGGGGGTCGTATCGTATCCCACGTCCTCCGGCCGGATCTTGAGAAGAGGCGGCCAGTCAGAGTCCTGTCCAGGAGAGACAACACAATTAAACTCAAGAAACAATATACCGGCAGCTTGCGTTACTTATGCATACAATTGTTATTGATTTTCTTCATGAAATCTGACCTCTTTTATTACATAGTTGTACAACTTCCACAATTGCCACTTCATTTTTAAAATTACGATCAACCTTTTTTAGTTCATACATTGTATTGCTAAAATATATGAAATAGGAAAATTGATGCACAAATATGAAAAGAATTACTGTATTCCCGCGCATAAAAGCCCATGGGCTTAACATCGAAGATGGGCTTAATGTTTGAATATAAGCCCATGGGCCAATAAGTGAGAATAAAAACATTTTTCCCTGCCAAAAAAATCGATGAAAATTGATAGTTACGTGCACCCTGAACCCAGATGAGTGACCAAAGACACGTGAAAACAACGTAACACACCTTAAGAAATCCTGTGCTCATATGCGTACACATACGGTCATACCATGATCATGCTTTGGGCGATATTAGAAGCTCCGACACGTTTCACTACTTTCCATCAATGGTTCAGAATGAACATCGATATAAACCTTCGGCGGGAGCTTGAATCAATGTTTGAAGATATATATTTGTGTTAATCTGCATCTAGAATACACCCAAAGTGAGAATTAACAAATAATATCACAATATATTTTTAAAAAAAAAATATTACCGGCATAGTTCTTGTTGCAAACGAAACGTGATTTTCTAGGAGCTTTCCACAACGCAACCTCGTTTTAATGCATTAGAAATCAATAGTGGACTCGGACTTAGACTGTTAAATGCTTTCGGTATATCTCCAGTGTGTGAGTATGATTTATAATGGCGAACTTCCGGAGTTCAAATATTTATTAAATTAGGTTTGTACGATGTTACCATGCTATGAAAATTCTTGTGACAATGACGAATATGAAGACAGCATTGCTAGAAAAGATGTGAAACTAATAATTACCATTGATGATTAAAGGAAAACATCGTGCACGTTGTCAAAAGTCAGTACACTCATCATCGCCCGCGTAGGTAGACTAGTACCATACAGTAACACGTAAGAATCCATGGTTAAGAAACTTGGTGGCTCTATATAGTCGAAATCCAATGCTTATTCATCGCCAAATAGGGGGTGGGTGTAGTATACGAATATACGCCCCTGGGCTTATAAGTGGGAACTTTTTTCATTTTAAAAAGGTCCAAAAAGTGCTGTTTTTCGGTTATAAGCCCATGGGCTTTAATGCACGGGAATACGGTATATTGCAGTCATTTTGGATTTGGAATGATAAAATATGACAAACTGTCTCCAGTAGACTATGACGAGACTTCACGAGCAAAAGTCAAAGTACATGTCCACGATAAATTGTTTATTTTGTTTTATTTGTTTGTGTAAGTACTCCGAAGCCATCAATTTTGATGATTATATATCTAATGGAGTTAGAAGCCGTTACAATTCTCACCGAAAACATCTTTCTTACATTTTATGCTGACTATAAAGCAGTTCTATTGTACTTAAGAACATTCATGCACTTATACATACTAGTATCAAGCACTACTCCATTTCCAAATATATAAGTTTGTCATTTGCTGACGAAGTGTCCAACACACGAAATATATTCCAACATAAGAAATGAATCATTCAAAACTCAAATTCATCTCTACTAAACATCATCACTTGTTGCAATCGCTGTTGTACGTACAGTAGAACCTCTCTATTAGGACCACCTTTGGGACCAGTGTCAGGTGATCTCAATAGAGAGGTGGTCTCAATACAGAGGTGGTCTCTATACAGAGGTTCATTTTGGTAGCTCAATGAAGGTTTTCAACCGTGAAAATCGGTCTTATTATAGAGGTGGTCTCAATATAGAAGTGGTACCACATAATTGGAGGCTCTCCTGTACCTGGTTGTCGTTGGGCCAGGGGTAGGTGTCTGCCACCCAGGCGGTGGGGTCCTCCCAGGGGGCACTGCGTCGTGAGGCGGGGGAGGCGGAGCCGGCGGTGCCTCCCGCGGCCGCCGCCGCCTGCAGCCGCTCACGCACAGCCTCCAGCAGGTACGGCACAATGCTGTAGTTCCACAGGTCCGCAAACCACACCTGGGGGCAGAGAAACGAAACGTTTATCATGTTCATGGTCGTCAATAGCAGATACTATACAGGGAGCGATGCTGTAGTTTCACAGGGCGCAAACCACACCCTGGGGGGTTGAGGAGAGGGTTGTTATAATGTTGGTCATTTGTCATTGATAGTCATAGCATGGTTTATAAATACTATACAGGAAGCACTGCTGTAGTTCCAAAGGTCCGCAAACCACACCTGGGGGCACAGAATCGAAACGTTTATCATGTTCATGGTCGTCAACAGCTACAGCATGGGGTCATGGCACTAGCAGATACAGGGAGCAATGCTGTAGTGCCACAGGTCCACGAACCACACCTGTGGGGTTGAGGAGAGGGTTGTTATAATGTTGGTCATTTGTCATTGATAGTCATAGCATGGTTTAGTAAGCGTCATGGCATGTAGTTCCACAGGCACAGAATCGTAACGTTTATCATGTTCATGGTCGTCAACAGCTACAGCATGGGGGCCATGGCTCTAGCAAATGCAGGGAGCAATGCTGTAGTGCCACAGGTCCGCAAACCACACCTGGGGGCACAGAATACAATACAATTTATATAGCGTAAATTCCACTAAATGTTCATGTACGCTTGTAGACCTCCTTAAACAAATGGTGCTTTAGTTGGGATTTAAAAGATACAAGAGTTTTGGATTGTCGAATGGACAGTGGAAGTTTATTCCATAATTTAGGTGCTGCTGTTTTAGATGCTCTATTATCACCATAAGACTTGGTTCTTGATCTAAATTCTTTAAGCATTAGTTTATTTGATGAGAGACAGAGACAGAGAATCGTAACATTTATCATGTTCATGGTCGTCAACAGCTAGAGCATGGTGTCTTGGCTCTAGTAGATACATGGAGCGATACTGTAGTTTCACAGGTCCGCAAACCACACCTGGGGGATTGAGGAGGAGAGGGTTCTTATAATGTTGGTAATTTGTCATTGATAGTTATAGCATGGTTTATTAAGAGCCATAGCTCTAGCTGGTATAGGGAACTCCACGAACTTGCTGTCAGCACATTCAAGCTGTTGTTCAACAGGTCTGCAAACCACATCTGCCATAAAATCGTAACTTTTATCATGCTCATGATTGTCAACAGTTATAGCATGGTCATTTTTTGTCATGTTCACAGTCACATGAATATCAAGGACTCTAGCAGGTATATTGCTATAGAGAATGGTAGGGTATCAAAATAGTACGCTAGGTTGACCTGTGGACAAACTGTCATAAAAATATTGTACAGGTATGAGAGCATGGTAGTTCTACAGATCAGAAAACACATCTGGCGAGATATTCTAAATCACATTTCCACTAAATATCAACCACCTGCAAATGAAAGCAAGACTGTGTTTCCCGATCTACCGCCTCCGTGACCGTACCTGTGTGGCGTGTGTGTCCATGGGGCAGGCGAGGAAGAGGCGGGGTCCGATGGTGACTTCGGACGAGCTGTGTGCCTCCAGGAACTTGTTGAGGTGCTGCCAGACGCGTGGCAGCCAGTCCACAACCTTCTTCAGCAGCGGCAGAGACTCGGCAGATTCAGTCTCCTGGGGGGGAGGAGAGGGAGGAAATAATAAGTCTCCTGCCTGTGTGTGTGTCCATCTCATGCAGGTGAGAGACAGAATTGGTTGTCAAGGTTTAATAATAGACTACTGCTTGATAATAATAGACTACTACTAGAGTTTGTCTCCTGGGGTTGTCAAGGTTTAATAATTTAGACAACTGCATTTATGCGGTTGGGTTGATGGTAATGTATAATGTACCAATGCCAAGATAAAAAAATTTCATGTTGTTCAGTTTTTCCATTGTTCACTCTTTCGCTGTTGAGAATATTCACGGTAAGTGCACACAAAAATAGCCGACCTTTTATAGCAGCTTACTACAGAGGTACCAGCCATAAAAATCCTTGTTGGGCTTCATATGAAGCATTTAAGAACTACTTTTATACATTTCGCATCGATAGATTAGTAAATTAAAAGTTTTACATGTACATCGATGGTAAAAAAAAAAAAAAAAAAAAAAGAAATATGTTTTGCGATAGTAAAAAACACAGGCGCAATTTATAACCTAAAATATAAGCTAAACACTAGGGAACTCACCACCGAGTATGAAATACGAAATTCGTATTTCATACTCGGTGGTGAGTTCCCTATAGTGTTTAGCTTACATTTTAGTCTATAAATTGCCCCTGTGGTAAAAAACAAAACAAAATACAATTCCACATGAAAACTGCCTACCTTTTCGAGCAGCCGGCGCCGGAGGTACCTCCCCAGGAAGCCCTTGACGGGCTCCATGTGGTTGGCACACAGCACCCAGCGGAAGTTGTGGTGCAGCTGCAGGTTTGTGGTAGAGCACGTCGACTGGTTCATCGTGCCGATGATGTACGGAGACTTGGGGTACTTCACTGACAGGAACCCGTTGAACACCTGATTTGAGAATAAACAAACGTAGAGAAAACTGTGTCAAACACAAGATCGGTAATTGACTCGAATGTTTGTTTGAATATTATGTAACAGCAGCAGAGAATGCATTCATCATAGGAATGGGGAGCCAGTGCTTTGTAGCTGTGACGTTTTTCATCACAACATTTTCATATTTACAGTACACATTAGGTAGACGGTCTAGTTTCTTATTTTCACCATTATAAATAAAGATACATACAGCATCAAGTCAAATTTTGACAATTTCGAGTAATTGCTGATTCATTTGACAGCTTTTGCGGGCAATATTAAATGTCGTAATATCAGTAGAAATTTTAATTGCAGTGACGTTTTATCCAGGATACACAAGAAAAACACCATAAACCATCCATATTTTATAATATATTTTTACTTACAATATTACGGACCAAAAACGTGTTTGAATTTTGATTTCTTTATTGTCGTAAGCTTTGACAGGCATGACTGATCCCTTGACAAAAACATCATCCGTTTTGATAGAAATACTAGATATCCGACGTCCACACTTATTGGGTAGTTTGCCAAACGATTTATTTTACTTGTGATCCTGTAGCCAAGATACAATAAGATGAGGCATGGATGACGAATAATATGATAATTCTTCTTCAAAATGTTCAAGTTCGTCACATTATGGCCGATCTTACCAAAAACCGGTGATTCCCAGAAATCAGCCTTGCGCAGCGCGCGGCGCTGTAATAGATTCGTACGAGCGCTCTTGATAAAGGCTATTGGCATCATTTAGCAGTTGTCAAAATAGTTTTGCCGCGATTGAACCTAAGAATACTGGGTTCATGTACTCAAAATAAGTTGTGTTGATACGAGTTTGAGAGTCTAGTTTCAGATTTATTTTCTGTCTCTATGCAAAGCTCGTTTCACAAGGTTTCCATCGATGTACAACAAGCCATGGTTTTGTTTACGCAAATAAGAGTATTTCAAGGCTCAAATTTGAAGCAGATAATGCGTGTTTGGTGGGTAAATATTTGTTCTCGCGAATAGAATTAAAATATTAACACTAAGCTGCTTATTTCTTTCTAGAAATACATCGAAATGTCAAGGTAAAGTTGTTGTTGTTCACACACCAGAATTTGAGACTAGAACCACGAGTATTAACATACGAATATGGCAACCAAACTCTAACTGTTTTTATATTGAGTCTGTCGACTTTTGTCGACTGTTGCCGTATAGAAGTAAATTACGTGTGTCGACTTTTGTCGACAAATGGCGTCCAAGGGTTTAAATAGCACCAAAAAAAAGGAGCTATAAAATAAAATATCCTATCACAATGCGCTCCCCACCTCTCCGAGACTGCCGACATGGTGCAGGTTGTCTAGGATGATGACGTTGGGCAGGTCGCCGGCGCTCTGCTCACACTGGTCCCCGATGTTGGCCAGGTACTGTCGCAGCTCCTTGGATGACTTGTGGTCCACGTTGTATGTCGCGATCGAACCGGCGCGGACCTGAAAGCACAGGGAAGTAATGGTAATACTTCATTCATCGTCTCATCGTCAATACAGAATATTACATGTATACAGAATATTTAACATTCATCGTCTGTGGACCTTCATAACCAGTCCAGTATTTTATGATCACTACGAGTTTTAGATACTGCTTTTCATTAACTGTCTATGAAAGGTTCATATGATATTACATTCAATCATTTTAGACCATAATTTTTGTTTTCAAACTTGCATCGTTATTTTAGTCTTACTTGGCATGGTCAAGATTCACATATTTTATATATTATGACGCGGTCGACTGCCAGCAACCATGATATATGGTCCTTAAAACTCCTACTATTTAAACTGTAAGAATAACTACCATATTCGTTCTTTTAAGCGTACAGTGCGCTTACAAAAACAAATTTCAGCAAAAAAACAAAAATCAATAAGCGCACCCCTTTGACCCCACAGAACATGATAACACAACGCGCCCCGATATTTATGTGGTAATCCCAATACGGAAAAATATTGGCGTGTTACAGTCTACAATTTGGCACAAAAAAAGAGAGAGCAAGATTTGTATAATATTTTATCTGTATAAACAGGGGGACCGTTAAGGGGCATGTGCGCTAATAAGAACGAATACAATACATGTATAGGACAGTCTATGTATACAGACTACACCCACCTCAACAAGTATCACTAATTTTGCGATAAATCCATAAAAACTTAGTACAAGTGTCTGAATATTTTCGGACATTTTCAATGTCCATTTATCGCAAAATTAGTGATACTTATTGATATGAAAAAAAAATCCAATGAATGTCTTTACAAATACACCCACCTCTCCGCCACCGCCATCCCCACCATCCCCGCCGTCCCCGTTGATGAGCACGAGGTACTGTGCAAGCTGGCGGGGAGGGTACGTCTTGCCGGTGCCGCTCTGGCCGCACAGGATGATGCGCCGATGCTCCAGCAGCAGTGACACGTAGCGCTGCACGATCGACTTGGGGATCAGCGTCTCAAAGGCCAGCGCGTCCACGCTACAATACACACGCATTTTGGGGGTCATTTCTTTTAGTTATTCTTTATTTTTGCTCTTTCCTCTTTGAATTCTGTCACATTCTATCTCAAAAATGGTGAATTGTTACACAGCGCGTCCACGCTACAACACATATTTTTGGTTTCATTTCTTTTCGTTACTATTTATTTTACTCTTTCCACTGTGAATTCTAACTGTCACATTTCATACTCTACAACACACACATTTTTGGTTTCATTTCTTTTCGTTATTCTTTATTTTACTCTTTCCACTTTGAATTCTGACACATTTCATCTCAAAAATGGTGAATTGTTACACAGTGTGTCCACGCTACAACACACAATATCTCAAATTCTTCGTTCTGATAACTAAAATAATATCTCAAATTCTTACTTCTGATCATTAAAATAATTCTAATTTTTTATTCTGATAACTAAAATATCTTAATTCTTCATTTTGTGGCCTAAAATATCACTAATTCCACTTTCTTCATATTACTACAAAATATCTCTAATTCTTCATTCTTACAACTAAAATATCTCAAATTCTTCATTTTAATCACTATAACTCGAATTTTTAATGCACTGAGTTTAGTGTGGAGGTCGGTGTGCACCAGGGCTCAGTCCTAAGCCCACTGCTCTTCATTATAGTACTAGAGGCTCTCTCCTTTCAGTTCCGCACTGGATGCCCCTGGGAACTGCTGTATGCTGATGATCTAGTCATTATTGCAAACACAAAACAAGAGTTACTGGATAAGGTGCAGGTCTGGAAGGAGGGTATGGAGGAGAAGGGACTCCGTGTGAACATGGGAAAAAACAAGTGTATGATCTCTGGGTTACAGCTTGACAGACTGCAGAAGACTGGGAAACATCCCTGTGCTGTCTGTCTCGCGGGTACAGGTAGTAACTCCATCTACTGTGGAAAATGTGCCTGTTGGGTCCACAAGAAATGCAGTGGCATCAAAGGCCCTCTGAGAAATGACCCAAGTTACATATGTCCGAGGTGTGCAGGTGCTGCCAGACCTGTAGATGGCAGGCCAGTCAAGGAGGTCACAGTAGGTGAGCATAAGCTGGAAGTTGTGTCCGAGTTCTGCTACTTGGGTGACATGCTATCCAGCGGTGGTGACTGTGAGCTAGCCGCTACTGTGAGATGCAGGACCGCATGGGGGAAGTTCCGTGAGCTCCTCCCGATACTCACAAACAAGCATCTCCCGCTGGTATCCAGAGGTAGAGTGTACTCCACTTGTGTACGTAGTGTGATGCTACATGGTTCCGAAACCTGGGCTGCCTCCTCCAAGACCCTGAACCGTTTGAGAAGAAATGATCGAGCCATGATCCGATGGATCTGTCGTGTAAGGCCCCAGGATGACGTGAGCTCTGACTGCCTCCTAGAAAAGCTTGGCATAAAGGACATCGAAGCTGTGCTTCGTGCGAACAGGATGAGATGGCTAGGCCATGTCGAGCGAAGCACCGGCTGGATAGCCAGAGTGAGGGAGCATAAAATCATGAGACAGAAAGCTCCAGGCAGACCAAAGTTGACCTGGGATGAGCTGGTGAAACGCGACAGAGCATCACTTGGCATGGAAGGAATGGACCCCAAGGACCGTCAAGCATGGAGGGGACGCCTTCGGTCACAACTAGGCAGCCAGGCCGCACCCTCTGCAGAGGATTAATTCAGGCCTGCCCAAATAAACAAGGATGATGATGATGATGATGATGATGATGATGATGATGATGATGATGATGATGATGATGATGATGATGATGATGATGATGATGATGATGATGATGATGATGATGATGATGATGATGATGATGATGATGATGATGATGATGATGATGATGATGATGATGATGATGATGATGATGATGATGATGATGATGATGATGATGATGATGATGATGATGATGATGATGATGATGATGATGACTGACGCTTAACTATCTCAGACACACACATTGGGTTTCATTTCTTTTCGTTATTCTTTATTTTACTCCTCTTTCCACTTTGAATTCTAACTGTCACATTTCATCTCAAAATACTGAATTGTTACACGTATATACAGCAGTGGTGAAAATACGGCTTTAGAAGTACTTGCTACTTTAATACGAAGACATATATTATAGTCTACGCCAATGTTGCAATAATGACATAATTACACAATCATAATACATTTGTATGGTTAAAAAGTTTACTTCAACCCTCCTCTCCCTACTTGTACTGTAGGTAGTCTGTGGACTATAACACTTGTACACTGACCACTAGATGACCAGTACCTGTTATGCTTGGCGCCGCGCAGCGTGAGTGTGATGTCGGTGGTCTCTCCCACCAGGTAGCCGCACGGCAGCAGCTCGGGCACCGCGCTCGTCTCGTCACGCTCCAGCTGGTCGCCGATCACATACGACGTCACCTGCCAGACACAGACCACTGTGAAGGGTGCTGTTTACATAGGCAGATCCAGGTTTTCGGAAAAGTGCTCAGAGCACTGATGATTGAGTATATATGCACATGAAACAAATTTGTATGCAATAAATAATGTGAAAGACTTACACTTAATCATTTTCTAAACATAATTTACACATTCTTCATCAATTTCAAACTCTACGGGTTTTTTCCACTCACAGCGTCTGCGTCGAGTCCGAGGTTGGTGGCGGGGTCCACGTGGAGGCAGTACTCCTTGAATGCTCGGCGCAGCGTGCCATCCAGCGCCGCCCACTTGGTCTTGGGGTGCAGGTGCACGGCGCCCAGCAGCAAGCGCGGGGAGGAGGAGGCGGCGCTGACTGGAGGGAGGACGGGAACGTGAGATAAACTGTATATATTTTTCCCAAGTTTGCTTATGAATTCAATTTTACTCTCACTGTTCTTGCAAGCAAGCTCCTACCACTGTATTGATATAGTTGAAGACACAGCTTCCATTTGACTAGTCAAAATGGAAGCTGTGTCTTCAGCTATATCAATACAGTGGTAGGAGCTTGCTTGCAAGAACAGTGAGAATAAAAGTGACATAGAGAAGTCTCGATGTATAACACGAGGCTAAAGACGTTCAAAAAGGGGGTACGAAAATGACACCAAAAGGGTCTTATGATTTATTTTTTATTTTTTAATGCTTAACAAAACTGGAGGGAGGACGGGAACGTGAGATAGAGAATAGAAGTCTCGATGTAAAACACGGCGCTAAAGACGTTCAAAAAGGTACAAAAATGACACCAAAAGAGTCTGATGATTTTTATTGTTGACGCTCAATGAAAAAGCGGGTTGTTTATTTCTTGACTGATTTATTAATTCATTCACTTACTTATTTACTTACTTCTTTACTTACTGACTTCACGTCTTGAAATCTGCGATACACATGTGGTAAACGAGATAAGCCTAATCAAAAGAGCACCACCACAGCGCTGCTATCGTCACCTTTGTTGCCGCCGATGTTGAGGTGCACGGAGATGGTGATGCGGCGGCCCTCGCGCGAACTCGCCTCGCTGAGCAGCAGGTCCAGGCTGCTCGTGTCCCCCAGACTCAGCCGCTGGTCCGCCCCCGGCTCTGCCTGCAAGGGAATGTAGTACCATTTGTATATGGAATATGCTTCCTATACAAATATTAGATGCAGGATCTATTGAAAATTTTAAAGCTAAGTCAGCAATATGGATGACCCCTTTACATTGGGAGAAAGTATGTAATACCTGGACTCTTGTTTAGTACTATATTCATTAGAAATGTTGTTGTTGTTGATGTTGTTATTGTTTTGTTTTTTTGTTCTTGTTGTTTTTCTAATTCACTGTAATTGTTTTTTTTTTTTTATTATTGCACTTGTTTATAATTAATTCATGTACATGGTATGTCACAAATGCATAAAATTTCCTGTACGGCCATCGGCCCTTTCGGAAATAAAGATTGAAGATTGAAGATTGAATGGCAGTCTCTTAGTCTAGGAATACACATCTATTTTGAGGGAAGAATATACCCCTACCCCATTCTCAAGTCTCAGCAAAAATCCACGGCCATTCTCACTAATTTTCTAACCATACTCATTTCACAATTTTAAATTTTTTTCAATTTCTCACAATTCTCAAAGGAAATTGACCCCCATTCTCATTTCTCATAAAAAATCAAGGGCCATTCTCACATCTCAAAATAGGTATATTTCCCCCTCTATTTTGACTCAAGATGTTCTGTTATCAGTGGATGAATTAAGGTTAATGTGGAAGTAATAATGATGTACAATGTAGTTCCTAATCCACCACGCTTTCCGCGGGATGCAATGATGATTTAAAACATTCTCTTTCTGTGAATTTGAGTTGAATGTGGAAGTCATTATTATTGATCTGTAGACTTTTACACTTGAACCTCTCTGATAGGACCACCTTTGGAACCAGTGTTTGGTGGTCTCAATAACGAGGGGTCTTGATACAGAGGTTTGTTTTGGTAGCTTTATGAAGGTTTAGGAGCTTGAAAATTGGTCTTATTGTAGAGGTGGTCTCAATAGAGAGGTGGTCTTAATTCGAAGTTTAACTGTAAATACTGTCAGGCTAGAGTGTACTCATGTCTCCCCGACTCAGCCTCTGGTACACGGCTACTACACGCCTATGAACTGGTAACATCATAGTCTTTAGATACTTGTATAAAAAGTAAACTTGTAAAAATATGCGACTAGTAGAGCATAAAAAGCTGATGGATTTTCCTACAACTAATGATAGCCTTCATAACATAGGCAGATCCAGGAAGGGGTGGGGCGCAAGGGGCAGGTGCCCCCCTCCTTAACTCACCAAAATACTTCATTTTCATAGCATTTTTTTTACACGTTCGCCATCGATCGCTCGTACGAAACCCATGAAATCCCTGAAGTGCACCCCCCTTTTCTAAAAACCTGAATCTGCCATTTCATAAGGCCCATGTATGGCTGCTGTACGTACATTGGTGGTACTGTCGGGGCTGCTGGGCAGGTTGCCGGACAGTCGCTGAAGCCGTTCGTTGTCCGCTTTCAGCGACGCCATCTCGTTCTTCATCTAATAACAACAATTGTATCACGTATTATTAGTTTGAACTCTGTAATGAAAGAAAAACTTCTCGGTGGATTAAGAGTAACTACAACAGAATGATGAAGGATATACTGGTGCTCCACACTTTTTGTCAAAGCTATAATAATGCGTAGAACATGTAGTATGAGTAATTTTTACAGTACTGGTTATTTTTTTGCCATGGGTATTTTTTGCCGTATTTGTTGTTTGGACTATAAATTGACATTCAAATATGGAAAGATCTTTTCAAAGCCCCATTCAAAAGACATAAACTTTGATCCAGTTGCCTTTGTGAAAAGCAACGAGACCTTGTGTGTAGACAGCAAATGGCGCAGAAAATGTTGACAACAAATGTGTCCTACTTTTCAATGTACATCGTAAGCTATTGTAGTGTCATGATTTTAATAATGGTTTACTGTTAAATTATAAGGTCATTTGAATTTAGTAACTGGAATGGTGAAAAAGTAAAAGTGAATTGAAATGTTCTGAGACAACCAATTAAAGCAGGGGCACACGCATCGTCGAGGGTAGAAGCCAACTGAGACAAATCAGTAGGTAAACAATGAAGGGGAAACAAAAGAATATGGCTACTGATTTGTCTCAGTTGGCTTCTACCCTCTACAACAGGGTCAGGATTAGCCACTCGTCCACTCGTATTGACTAGTAAAAACTTGTGGAAGACGAGTAGAATGTTTTAGCAACTCGTCCTTTTGACGAGTAGTAATTCTGGTCAATATGGCATACAAATACAGAGCTTTGTGCAAGTAGGAAGAGCCATTTTTTGCAGGACGAGTAGACATTTGAGGGTTACTCGTCCTGCTGACGAGTGGCACTTTTCTACCTAATCCTGACCCTGCTACGATGCATGTGCCCGTGAATAAAAGTAACTCTAAAGATACAAGTAAAAAGTGTTAATCCTACCTTGTTCATAGCCGCGCGGAGCTGCTCTAGCTGGGCGGCAGACGACAACGCCTCGAGGCGGATGTCCGTCAGCTTCATGTCCTTCTCGTGCACCAGCTGCTGCAGCTCGAGCACCCGCAGGTCAGCAGCAGCAGCACCGCCCGGAGGGAGGGAGAGCGCCGGACCCGGCGACGGAGGCACCTGGAGGGGAGGGGGGGGACGTATAGTTTCTAATCCACCACGCTTTCCGCGAGATGCAATGATGATTTAAAACGTTCTGTTTCTGTGAATTGGAGTTGAATGTAGAAGTCATTATGACTGATCTGTAGACTTATATATACTGTCAGGCTAGAGTGTACTCATGTCTCCCCGACTCAGCCTTTGGTACACGGCTACTACACGCCTACGAACTGGTAACATCATAGTCTTTAGATACTTGTACAGTAGAACCTCTCTATTAGGACCACCTTGGGGGCCAGTGTTAGGTGGTCTCAATAACGAGGTGGTCTCTGTACAGAAGTTTGTTTTGGTAGCTTTATGAAGGTTTAGGACCGTGAGAAGTGGTCTTAATCTAGAGGTGGTCTCAATATAGAGGTGGTCTTAATTGGAGGTTCTACTGTAAATACTTATTATGTACAAAGTGACAGTGGTCTGTACAGTAGCTGCTGAGTGGAAACACATTCGGTAATTTGTCAGGATGAGTAACGTTTGGGGAGGACTAGTACCTTTTTAAAATTACTAGTTCTGCTGAAGAGTAACTATTAAGGCCTTAGCTGGGAGACTGCTGTGGTGATTGAAATATGGTAATTTTGACAAGTACGAATAAAAGCAAACATGTATGTCAACTGTCAAACCAATGGTGAAGACGCCAAATAAGAGACATCAACAAAAGTAAACAACATTTACATGAAAACTGCACGTACTTGTAAGTATATCATCACTGGTACTGTTCAGATCATTTTCTAATCAGCATAACACAAAAAGATACTACATTAAAACGCAATTCCTATCACTACATAATCCTTATGAAACATGAAAACCAGTAAAAAGTAAACACTACAATCTGCAGTCAAAAATAAAGCCGTACCGACGAACTGGGCGTGTCCAGCTCCGAGTGCAGACTCGTCTTGTCGTTCTCCACGTCGGAATTCACGCTTGGCTTTCGCTTCTTGTTGCTGTTTTCGCTGCCGAACGCCTTGCTGAACGAACTGCGCAGCCAGTTCTTCTTCTTCTTCTTCTTGGCGTCGCTGTCATTGAGGGCGGACTGGTGCGACGTCTCGCTGCAGGTCGACGTTGTGCTGTGCAGCGACGTGAGGCTTTCCTGCGACATGTGGCGGCTCAGACTTGCTGAGTCGTTGAGTTTGTCGTCCGATAGATAGCCGTCGTTGTGCGGATTCGGCATCGAGTGCTGCTTGCCGTAGCCGTGGTGGTTGTTCCCCACCGACTGCGATTCTTTCAACTTCTTCACGGTTTTGCGCAACTCTTCCAGCTCTTGGTCCTTTATTACAGAAAATACCATTCATTAGACATGTATCTGAATGTGTGTTTTGTAATGCTGCTTGTAATGTATTTGCATTAAAGTATTTTGCGCAATTCAATTGTTGTGTAAATTTCATACACTGTTACACTGGCAGATCCAGGTTTCTAGTAAAAAGGGGGGGGGTGGACTCAAGGCATTCTATAGGTTTTGTACGCTCAATAGACGGAGGACATGAAAAACCCCACATGAAAATGAAATATTTTGTAGAAAAAGGGTGGTGCACCCCCCCTGGATCTGCCTTTGCTATTATGAATGTATTTTTCTCAAACCTTTGCCTCTGAGCTGGTGGTGAGCTGCTGCAGGCGGTGGGTCATGTTGGCCAGACTCTGCTCGAAGGCGGACACCACATGCGAGTTGGTCGACAGCTGCGTGGTCAGGTTCTGCACCTACAACATACAAGAATTGCAATGGATCAATGTTCAGATACACTGTTGATTTAGAGCAATCAATCATATTAACACGCATAGAACACTAATCACACAATTCCAATTCGGTTGCTTTTTTCTAATATGCCTGCAAAAAATTCAAAATATTCTGCTGAGGCCATTGCCTCCCTTTTATCTTACATTCTTAATCTGTCATTTCAAAAATCAAATGTCTCCAAAGATTTTTTAATGGCCAGTGTTGTGGTGAAAAAAATTGTTAAAAAAATAACCGAATTGTGTGTATATCCGAATTGTGCGATTGGTATTCTATACATATGATATAACAGAGGATTACCAAATACGACCATCCAAGCGCCCAGGGCCGTTAAATTAAAATTTTGTCAAACTAGAGGGTGGGCGATTATATGAGATTGCATTTACTACATAATTCTGAAAGACATTTAAGAAAAAGAGGGGGGGAGGGCTGTTACACGAGGGTGGGCACTTGGATAGTTGCAAACACCGCGGCCTACCTTGTCGTTGGCAGACTCAAGTTCGCGCTTGAGCTTCTTGATCTCGTGCAGGTGGCGCTCGTCATTGGATGAGTACACGGACGACGAGTTTGACACGAGCGAGAGCGACGAGCCGTGAAGGTCGTCGTCCCGCGACGCGGACAGCCGCGACTGGTACATGAGGCTCGCGTACGGCGAGTTACTGCTCCGAGAAACCTGACATAGAGACGGAGTTTGTTAAAATACCCCTGCTCCAAGAAATCTGACATAGAGACGGAGTTTGTTAAAATAGCCCTGCTCCAAGAAACCTGACATAGAGACGGAGTTTGTCAAAATACCCCTGCTCCGAGAAACGTGACCGAACATAAAGACGGAGTTTATAATAAAAATTTCAAATTTTTGGTGCAGTGGAACTTTGTTGTCTTGAATTTTCTGTTGTCTCGAGGTTACGTTGATTTCACTTCAACCATATGATGCAAGATATCAGTTGGAGGCTCGCGTACGGGGAGTTACTGCGACGAGAAACCTGACCAAACACAGCGAGAGAGTTCTAGTTCTATATGATGCCAGCAAAAGCTCATCACACCAGTTTATTAAAAATAATTTGAAATTTTTGGTGCGGTGGAACTTTGTTATATTGATATTGCTTATCTTGAATTTTCTGTTGTCTCGAGGTTACTTTGATTTCACTTCAGCCATATGATGCAAGATATCAGTTGGTCACCTCGAATATTGGCTGTGTAAAGCATTTGAATATCAACTAGAGATACAAGATATGGAGTTTTGTCCAATACGCCCAGTTATAGCATTAAGTGTATGTGTGACCTTGGAGATAGAACGTTTCTGGAGGGTGCCAATAACTTGAGCAAGACATCTCCCACAAAACACTTTTTATTCTGCTATTTATAAGCCTGTAAGTACAGTAGAACCTCTCTATTAGGACCACCTTTGGGACCAGTGTTAGGTGGTTTCAATAGAGGTGGTCTCCATATAGAGGTTCATTTTGGTAACTTTATGACTGTTTGAGACAGCCATGAAAAGTGGTCTTATTATAGAGGTGGTCTCAATAGAGAAGTGGTCTTAGTCGGAGGTTTTGCTGTAAGTACCTGGTTGAGTGCCGGGTACTGGAAGGACGAGCATGACAGCATTTCAATATGAACTATAGAGATTCAAGATATAGTTTTGTGCAATACACCCAGTTATTATAGCATTATTAATTTAAGTGTATGTGCTACCTTAGAGAGAGAACGTTTCAGGAGGGTACCTATCACTTGAGCACGACGTCTCCCCGTCTCCCACAAAACACTTTCTATTCTGTTCGTACCTGGTTGAGTGCCGGGTACTGGAAGGACGAGCGCGACGCCGAGTTACGCATGGGCGAACTGTCACGCTTGCCGCCGGCAGCCTGGCTGCTGATCTGCGTGAAGGAGTTGGTGCGCGGGAGGTCGCCCGGCTTGGAGGAGGCGGCTGCACCACCACCACCACCGCCGGCGCCGTAGATCATCTCCGACTTGGACGACTTGAAGCTGTCGGAGCGGTGCATGGACGAGTGCATGGCCGCCGCGGCAGCAGCAGCAGCAGCCTGTCGGGAGAGTGGGAGGGAGGGGTGATTGAGGGCTACATCAGAGTATGAAACTCATGGACCACACCGCCAACTTTAAAAGAGTAGCCTGCTCTGACAAATAATGTTTCGGCCCTTAATTATGTTTTCAAGCTTCTCTTTCTATCTCACATCTTTTTGGTAAGCATATTTCTACAACGGTTGACATAGCTGCAGACAGTATTACAACCCTAAGCTTCCATTTGACTGTATTAATTGGCCCTGGCGGGACTCAAACTCATGACCCTGAGGTTGTTAAACCAGAATGATACCTTCATTCCAAGCAGTGAGCTGTTAAAAGATTACATGGCTGAACGAAAATGTCGTCCTTATTTGGGATTCGAACCCATGACCTCTGGATTGAAATGATCACTGACTAAGTATGCAAGCTGGGGGTTACAGAGACAATGGTTGAGCCAAATAAGAGAATTAAGAGGAAAACAGACGTCATAAAGTGATATTTATGACATTTTCAATTTGCCATTGATAAACTGCGCCCCACATGCCCGGGTTCCATGACGTACCTGGTTGTCTCGCTGGAGGATGTTCCTGGAGGCCTGGGCGAGCGCCTTCGCCTGCTGGATCTGCGCCTGGATGTTGTAGGACGAGGACAGGGACTCCATGGACTCAGCCTCGGACAGCGCGGATCGCTGCGAGAATCCACCGGTGCCGTGACTGCGCGACCACGCCATGCCTGGTGAATAAATGTAAAATGGAGGTGTTTTAACTACTGTAAAAAAGGTTTGTAAAGTAATATATTAGTATATAATGTATAATAGTGTCTAGTATGCCACATTTGGCAGTATGTCTTTGTTGTAACAATAATTTAATTCACTGTTTTAATGTATGTACAAGGACATTTGACACTTAAATAAACAATTTTACTACTACTACTACTGTAACAGTCTTTTCAGGTTTTTGAAGAATTGGAATTAGGAAATTAATTTCAAGCAGTATGTTATTTTCATATATTTTTTTCAATAGCTTAGATTTTGATGTATTTCAAATTGGACTGTGTTGTTTACGTGAGAATGATTGCATATGGTATATTAAGTATATCTTTTATTTTTTTGTACTTTTTTTCAGATATCCGATACATACCGTATACGACCATCCAAGTGCCCACCCTCGTGTAACACCTCTTCCCCCACGCTTTGTCTTATATGTCCTTAAGAATTATGTACTAACTGCACTCTCGTGTAATAGCCCACTCCCCAGTTTGACAAAAATTTCAATTTAACGGCCCCTGGCGCTGGGATGGTCCTATACAGTAGTTTTTACAAAAAAGCTAAAAAAAACCCAGCAAACCGACCTGTAGGACTGGATAAAGCACTGAGGGGACGCTGTGGATTCTCATGGCCCGAATAGTACACATTGACGTACGGCGACGTTCCGTGGAGCCCCATCGGTCCGTCGGTGGTGGGCGAAAGCTCCCCATCTGTGTGGCAACCTCGCTGCAGACTCCGACTATGCGGCGACGCGTAAAAACTGTGCGGCGTAGACGTCCCGCTTTGATGAAATAGGTCGCCGCCTGGCTTATTGAGGCTACTATGCGAACCGAACAGGTTCTCTCGCATCGTCTCCGAGCTGGACAAGTAGCCGTCTGCTTTCATGTGATGACTCGCACCGCCCGCCATGTAATGCGATGTCTGCGTGTCTGAGCTCGTCGTGTATTTCTTCTTCCTATCGAGCGAGTTGACGAACGATTCAGGCATCATCCTGCCGCTGCTGCTGCCACCATATGCGTCATCCCCGCCGTTGCTTTGTCGATACGCAGCCGCCGCCTCCGACGCGACGTTATTGACACGCGCGTACGGACTGTACACGGTTTTCCCCGCCGTCGATGTCATCAGCGACGAGTGTTCGGTGTTGGTCTCCGAGTCTACTTTCATCTGCTGCTTTCCGCCGCCGCCATCGCTGCCGGTCATGTGACTGGCATCGACGGCGAACGCGCTTCCCGGAGAGTTCTTCTGCAGGTTTTGAGCGCGTGCGCGCAGATCGATCACCGGTGAGTGGCTACACTTGCGCACGGAGCCGCCAACCAGAACGTTGGTGTACGGCGGTCGCACGCTACCGTCTTTTTCTCCACCTGATGAGAAGTGTTATATTGTGAATATTTAGTACATTATGTCTTCATGGAAACTAACGTTTCTGGTAGTTGGGACGTTGAGCCACAAATGAATAGACGCGTCTTCAAATAATATACTTATAGAATATTACAGTAAGACTTCTTTTAACTAAACTATGTGGATAACTCGAGCAAATAGCCCTTTCTCTTGTCATTTTCATTTACTATATTAACCAATCTGATACCTCAGACTGGATTTTTGATTCCCTCCTTCAAATTTAACCTAAAAGCATCCCATTGCACGTATCAAAGCTACACGGGCCAAAAATCACTCCCCATATATTTAGCCTATAGCTGCTTTGAGAAAAAAAACACCCTGACAGGTCTCACCTCCAATGGCGTACTTCCTCCAGTTGATGCCGCCCACCTCGACTGTCTCGCCCGAGATGTTGATGTTGCGCTGCAGGAAGGCGGGTTTGTGCAGGAGGGCGCCACCTCCTCGCGTGGGCAGTGAGCGCGTGTTGAGGGTGGAGGAAGAGCCCGGCGGAGGCAGACCAGAGCCTGGAACACGGTACATGTTGCGGTATAAGGCCTTATGGAAGGAATTAACAAGGCATACATTGTTTTTTTTCTTTATATGAGGCCTTAAAGTTAATGCTCAGCCAAAATAATATTTGTTCTGTTTAGCCCAGTATCAATGGATAATGACTTTTCCATTGCAAGTGTAAGGAAAATATTATTTATATTTTCCACATTAAATATTTATCACACCTTTTAAAATGTCATGCCCACTTGCTAACTAAAACGCAAGGTTACGTGATGTTACATCATCGAATGATTTTTGCCAGATGTATCGCGGAATTCTGACGGCAGACGTCACAAGGGAGAGATAGGCGACTTCTTACGTGCATCATCCAAGTTACGTCTGACGAAAATCATTTGGTTTACATTTCTGGGCTTCACGTGTTTAGTGGAGTTAATACCTGCCGCCTATTACATAGTATTTATATTGCTCTACATAATTTATTACGCCGCGTAAAACAAACTTTCAGAATACACAGACCACATCATATTGCTTCTATACAAGCATATTTGTTCGGCCACTGGGCATAACCTTTAAGGAAGGAATTAACAAGGCACACATTGTTGTTTTCACTTTTCTAAGTGGGTAAAATTGGGGTTTTGTAGCGTAAAATATGCAATATTAAAGATTTTGAGTTCGAGCTGGGTGGGGAGTTTGCTCCTTCCTCACCTGTGTGTGGTGCGCGTTTGAGACTGCCATACTGCGAGCCCCCGTACTGGCCCCCACCGGCCGTGGGGCCGTGCATCAGCAAGTCGGGCCCCGTCCCGCTCCCCAGCTGCGACGAACCGGTCGTCACGTTGTCGTCTGTGCTCATGTCGTTGATCGTGTCGCTGATGTCACCAGAGCTGATGGAGGAACTGTCGTAACTGTCGTCATCCGCTCCCCCAGTGATGCCTGAAGACAAACAGAAAGTTATGAAGATTAGAAATCCAACTGCTTACGGATTCATTAGTATGTGAAGTTGATTGAAGAACTGTCGTAGCTGTTAATATCACAATCTACCATGAGTCATTCTGAAGCAAACAACGAAACCTCTATAAAAATCTGTTTAAAATGAAGGAAGTTATAGGGGAAAAGTTCAGTTTGATAGAACAAACTAAATAGCTATCCAGGTTTCTAACACAATTCACTATCTCATATTATAAATATGGTAATATACAGAAGACAATCACAATACACAGTCACATAAAATGCCAAATCAAAAAAGTCTTTTTAAGGTACATATCAAAAGACTTAAATTACATTTGGATTTTTATTCACCTGCAATATTCCGGTACAAGCAGCAAAACAAAAATGTCCATCACAATGCTCATACCTGGGCCTCCTCCGTTGGCGCTGGACTTTTCCATGCACTCCTTGACAGCCATCATGCCCTCGTGGAAGCGCTGCTGAATGCGCTTGGCATAGGCACTGGCGCCACCCTCGCTCATGTACCTGATAAAAAATTTAAAAGTTCTACAATGTGCCCCTACACAGACTAGCAACAAGGGCGCATTATGATCGAAATCCGAGTTATTACAATGTCCTGGTCATCTTAAACACTAATGCACACACCTTGTAAGCTGTAAATGCAATATGGATTGACTCACAATGTTTGTTCAAGTAAAACGCAACACAATTTTTCAATAGTCCAAATGCAATTCTGTTACTATAGCGATAATCATGCAAAGTTCTTTCCAATGATGAACTGCGTTCTATTCATAGGAAAGTTATTCATAGGGAGTTATAACAGGATTAAACACCAGGAAGAACCTAGTTTCCAATCTGCGTGAATCAGCATTTGAGACAAAAATATTACAATTGTATAAAACATGTTCATAATTGGGTTGAAAAACATTTACATGTGTTGTTTTTAGTTTTTCATTTTTTCAAATATTTTTTGCTTCAGATTTTTTGTCAATTCTGTTTTAATTTTTGAGAGGAAAAACAAAATAATGATTCATGTTTCTAATGATCATCTTCCACCCTTGTTAAATCTTAAATCTATGATATATATGAAGGGGATATATATGTATAAATCTATCTATTTCTTATTTACTTTATATTTATTAATTGTAGAATGAATTTAGAATTATTTTCAAATATTTTCGCCATTTATTTTACAAGGCATCATCAGGGATCAACTTAAACTTATAAACAAAGGTGGAAAAAGACAATGAGAAACATGAAAAATACCACCTACAGGCGAATAAAACAATTGTGTATAAAATAATGATTGGGATGGAAATCTTTTGAAAAATTTTTACATCCATTTTTTTTTTTCACTTTTCAAAATAATTTTTTTTTCATTATTTCAAAATAGAAGCCTGGCGTACCCGCTGTTGATGTCGTCTGCCCGTCCTCCTGACCTCAGCACATCTCCGTCCGACATGTATCCGCCACCGCCGCCTCCCGCGGACTCATAACCGTCAGCATCAGATGCGTAGTCGAAGTGCAGACGCTTCGGCTCCATGTCAGCATAACGCATTGTCGAGGACGATTGAGGAGACCCACGTAAAAACGGAGAGTTGGTCATCGGACGCAGGTATTTGTAGCCACCAGGTTTCGTGCCGCCAATCGGCTGCATCGGTTTGATACCTTTCATGTCTTTATTCGGTGAGTCTTTTTTCTGCTCCATGTTCTCGTATGGAGGATCCATTGGAGATTCGGGTTTACGGTGAGGGGAGGATTTGACGTTTTGTGCCGCTTGCTGGGTTTGCTTTTTCCGTAAACTTGAAATGTGGTCAAGGGCGGGTTTTCCTGGACTTTGTTGATCCATGCTTGGGACTTTTTCAGAGGAACGTTGTTTCATTGATACACTACTACACTGACTACCGCTTGATTTTTGCACAACTTTCGATGGTTCACTCCTGGGAGTGGCTGTGTCTGCATTATGCTGTGCTGTAGCCGATTGATTTTGATGAGCTTTTAAAGATGCATATCGAGCATCTGCCATTGGTTTTATTGAAGACCCCTTCATTTCTTTAGTAGAATCTCCACTGTCTTTCTGGATCCTGCTCTCACTGTCATTGGATTTGTATCCCATTTTTATTCCGGGTTTGGGGATTGCTGTCCCTACTGTGGGAGGAGGCACTGCGGTAGTCGGAGACATGGCACTCGTCGACTTGGGGCTCTTAATACTTGCCGTTTTCACAGATTGACCTTGACTCATGGCACTACTTTGTTTACCTGAAAATCCATACGCACGCCCCCGACTGATTGAACTATATCCTGAGGTAGAGGAAGCTGATGATGCGGTAGACACTGGCCGACCCGAATGATCGTCTGCGGAAGCGTTTGTTACATCTTTCCGTGAGCTACTACTGTGGCCAAACGACTTTTTCAGCTCTTTGCTGGCAGGTTTGGCACTGGTCGGTCTGCTATGGGGAGCAGCTTGTGCAGCGTGAGCCTTGTGACTAGACGACTCTCGAGCATGAGATTCAGCTGCTTTGGAAGCATCCCCAGCTCCAGCCACCTCTGTGCTGGCTGCAGCTTTCTTTGACTTACTTCCATTTTTCCCCTTATCTTTGTCCTTGAACAACTTAAGTTTATCCAACATAGATCGTTGATTTGTTGCAGCGACCGGTTTGCTACCAGTTTTCGCTGCTGACTTACTTTTCTTCAACTCTGAACTTCCATAAGCAGCTGTTTCCACATTTGGAGAACTCACAGGTACAGGTGAAGCAATCCTGGACCCCGGCCGAGGAATTCCTGACCCCACAGCATTTAAATCAGTTCTGCTACTTTTAGCTTTCTTGTTTGCACTATCCGGTCTGCGTTTGCCAGCTTCTGATGATTGTCTACTTGAAGTGACGGTAGTAGAGGAATGTGTGCTACCTGTGGTCTTTACTGAACTTGGCAACCTAGAGAACATTTCGCCATTTGTGCATTTATAGCGAAGTTGCTATAACCTAAATTGAAGTAACTACAATATGAAACATCTTTTGTAATGTCAAGTGTGGAAATATTTTAGAAAGTTCCCATAACTATTTTTCTTATCATAAACAACATCTTATTCATATCCACTGCACTAATTATATGGTCAACTTCATCCTGTCTGTTTTACATGAGTAAGTAGTAAGGATCCATGGTCATTGACTTGCCACAGCTGATATCAGAACCTGGAAAGAACCAAAAAAAAACAGAAATTAGAAGCAGAAGACAAATACAGTACAACATCCGAAGAAGCCATGTAGTTTACCATGGCAAAACGTCATGTTTCGATTAATATAGATCTAAACAGTGGATAATGGTATAGCATAATATAAGTACATGTGTATTCTTTTTATTTATAAGAAGGGCCAAATATTCGACCAACATAAAATCATAATGGAAATAAAATATCAGAACTATATCTATTACATTACATCAAACAGACGAGTACATAATTGTAAAACAAAAACCATGCTGAGAAAATTGAGCTCTTATGTATCCTGTTCTGTTTGGCTGGAAGATTGCTCATTTGACATGATCTGACATCTGTCAATCACTTAAAACAATGAAAAATGAGCATCAATTTTCTCAAATGATATAGAAAACTGGGATTATAATACACATCCTACAGCTTTAACTTTGTATGCAGTATAGTTCTCGCTAATATGTGTCTCGTTGTGTTCCTAGATATCAACTAAAATACTAAAAAAAATGTTCAATGTGCTCACTTCCTACTTTATCTATTTGACGTCCTTCACCTTCGCTGATGACGTCATAGTTGACTCACCCTCCAAATCTCGCGAGAATGAGCTAGACTAGTCTCGCAGGAAGGTGTTCTAGAATTTCAAACAAATAGAATTCACATATTCAAACATTGCACGCGTTACCATTATCATATTATAAAATAGCAATCTCAATAGATAATGACAGCTACGTTAAGTTAGTATTTGATAAAGGTAAGCACAATCATAAACAAATATATAACTTTATGATGATTTTAATTTAAACTTACACCATACAATTTTAGTCTGTCAACTTCCTCCCACCTGCAAACACCTGCTGATCGAGGATCGGCAAAAACGTGCGATTGTCGCCATTTTCAAGCCATCACAAGAACGATGTCCAAGCGACATAGAATAGATGTTGGTGATGCTTACACCAAAAAGCCTAGGTGGGTGTAATGTTATGTTTTAGTAGTAGACTAACTCGTGCCGCTACTTGTCATTTATATTTCAATAATATCGGCTCAACACTCAAGGTGAAAGTGTTGAAATAAGCAGCGCAAAATTTGCTAATAATGAGTGCGAGAGGACAGACGTCTGCCAACCGGTCTACTATCATAATCATACTAATAAACTTTTCATGACATTCATTACATCCATATACATTCCTTACATTCTTAGCCATAGTCTACTTGTATTTGCTACGTTTTATAATTCAGTGATAAATCTAGAGTCCAGAGTTCCAAGATTTTTTTTTTGTTATTTTAACAGGATGCAAGAAATTTAAAATTGTGAATCCCACCGGACTCTTAAAACATTTATAGTTTGTTGTGGTATGTATGCCAGGATTCCTGAGGGACTCCCTGAGACACTGTTGCCAATTTCTAGATTAATCACTGGTAGATGCGCACGCCACCATATCGACATACGTCAGCAGATCGTCACGTAACTAAAATGTACGTGATGACCTGCTAACGTATGTCGATGTGGTGGTGCGCGCATCTACCGGTACTTAATTAAATTTTAGTCATCTAATAATGGTATATTGGTAATGTTTCCAGTGTGTACTTGTAGTCTTGTAGATTTTAGAGACAGGAAATTGGAATTAAAATTTCATGGTCTTGTCTCATTGAAAGGCTTATTTTGTGATGCCATGTTAGTGAATTTGATAGAGATGAAGATGGCAACAGTCGAGGTGGTGGCGACAATGGGGACGTCGACAGCAAGCTGGCCGCGGAGCAGGCAGCCGCAGCCATCGCCCAAGCCAAGGCCATCGCTGCCAGCATGTCCAAGGCCGGCCCCAAAGTAACCATCCCGCAGAACATGCTGCAGATCAACACGTTCACAGGTACATAAACAGTCTGCTGAAATTGACTATTTGTGGAATTTTAAATCAATCTGAAGTTTTAACATGAGACTTGGACATTGCATTATAAAAGAAATATTAAAAGACAGTTTTCACGTCAGTAGAGGAACGCATATTTGTCCACGTCTACAAGATTATTCAATTTGTTGAGGTCTTGCGCTTGTAACTTAGTTGTTCTGTTTTGACATTGTTAGGTTTGCCTTTTAAAGAGCACAACCATAACTTGTCACTACTGTGACGGTGTTAAGACTTCATTAAATTACGTTCTTAAATGCAAATGATGAAAGTTTTGTGTGTCTTGTAGGCCTGCCATTCACACCACGTTACCACAACCTGCTGCAGAAGCGGATCCAGCTGCCAGTGTGGGAGTACCGCGAGAAGTTCCTTGAGGTGGTGGCATCCAATCAAAACCTGGTGCTTGTGGGCGAGACTGGCTCTGGCAAAACCACACAGGTATGGGCACAAAATGTTACCATGCTTTACGATGTGCTAAATACTGTCACTGCTTCCACGCTTTAAATCCCTAAGTCCATAATTGACCCAGTTCCATCTCCCGTAGATCCCGCAATGGTGTCTGGAGTGGGTGCGTGCGCGGTATCAGAAGAAGGGCGTGGCGTGCACCCAGCCCCGCCGAGTGGCAGCCATGTCAGTTGCTGCCCGTGTTGCTGAGGAGATGGACGTCGCCTTGGGGTCAGAGGTCGGATACTCCATTAGGTTCGAGGATTGCACCTCGTCAAAGACCATCCTCAAGTGAGTGTGTTAAGCAAATTTCTTTTCTTTTCATGATGATAAGGTTTTTGTTGTAAAGGGAAATAGCCTGATATCTTACATGAACATGAGAAATGAACATTACTAAGTTTTACCACAAAGTGTGTGCTAAACCTTTAGAATTATTAAAAGTCTTTAAAAAAATTATGTCAGTTTTCAGCTAGAATTAGGGATAACCAAAATGACAAAATACATGGACGTTATGGTCTCATAAAACATCCTCACAATCCCACCATCTTGTGGCATATAGACCGATTTTTACTGGCCTATGGTTATCCATGTGAAATGGCCAATAATATCTTGACCTCGATGCCTAACCTTATAAAAGATTTTACATTTCTTATAGTATTACAGGCTTTTCCAAAACTCTTGTATCTTAAATCCCAACTAAAGCACCAATTGTTTAAGGAGGCTTACAAGCGTCCATGAACATTTAGTGGAATTTACGCTACTTATATATTGTATTGTATTGACTCTAATTGCCCTGCCCAGGTACATGACTGACGATATAATAAGATCTTGATCTCGATACCTACCCTTATAAAAGACTTAACATTTCTTAAAGTGTTACAGGCTTTTTATAAACTCTAACTGATATAATAAGATCTTGACCGCGATACCTACCCTTATAAAGGACTTGACGTTTCTTGAAGTATTACAGGCTTTTTATAAACTCTAACTGCCCTGCCCCAGGTACATGACTGACGGTATGTTGCTGCGAGAGGCGATGTCGGACCCGCTGCTGGAGAACTACGGTGTGGTGATGCTGGACGAGGCCCACGAAGCGCACGCCGCCACCGACATCCTCATGGGGCTGCTCAAAGAGGTGGCCAAGCAGCGCCCCGACCTCAAGATCATCATCATGTCAGCCACGCTCGACGCAGGGAAGTTCCAGGTACGAGGCGGCAGCGCGGAACAGGCTGCTAGGAAATCATGCCGGGGACTATATGGATAATTGATAGATTAAGTGACACGCAATATAAGGGATAGCTATGCCCAATGCAGGCGACTTGGGGCAAGTTCCATGTATGGTGGAGCTGATGAGGCTATGTATCGTGGGGATTAGATTATGGATAATCAATCAGTAATTGATAAATTATGGGGAACTTAGATGGATAATCGATAAGTAAACTAATGCACAGCATAAGAAATAGTTATGCTCAATGCAGGCAAGTTCCATGTATGATGGAGCTGATAAGGCTTTGAATCATGGGAAACAGAAGGATTATCAATCAGTACCTGTTAAATCATGGTGAACATAGATGAATAATCCATGAATGAACTAACGCCCAACACAAGTGATGACTATGCTCAATGCGGGCAAGTTCCTGCTATGCTGACATAAATTTGTTTCCTTAATGAAATAGTAGCTAAAATAGACATACAGGTAAATCATCATGTTACCAATGCTTCTTCTCGCAGTAAACCATCTGTTCTTTCCTGTTTTGCAGAACTACTTTGACAAGGCGCCGCTGATGTCCGTGCCGGGCCGCACCCACCCCGTGGAGATCTTCTACACGCCCGAGCCGGAGCGCGACTATCTGGAGGCCGCCATCAGGACAGTGCTGCAGATCCACATGTGCGAAGAGATCGTGGGAGACATCCTGCTCTTTCTCACCGGACAGGAGGTACGTTGTCAACACGGCCATGAATAGGGAAAAAAAATCATACTTGTCCATGAGACGGGTATCCTGAAAAATATACCTGTCCTAACTAACTAAGATTTGCACAGTCCAAATCAACAGACATCATGTAACTACGATTGAAACTGATGTCTGGGATGACTGAGAATACTCGTCCATAGGAAAAGAAACTCAAAAAAATTTCCATGTCCAAAGATATAGCACACAAGTTTTTGATGTTGGTGATTGTTGTTAAAAATGATATTGTTCTTTAAATGTTGTCAATCCATATCTGTGAATAGAGGGGGTGGATTTTTTCCGCCCAGGAATAATAGCTGCAGATAGTTTTAGGTAGTGAATGTGATCTGTATTTCTAATCTGTGCAGGAAATCGAGGAGGCGTGTAAGCGGATCCAGCGAGAGGTGGACAACCTGGGCCCAGACGTCGGCGAGATGAAGTGTATCCCCCTTTACTCCACACTCCCCCCAAACCTCCAGCAGGTACAATACAATACAATTTATATAGCGTAAATTCCACTAAATGTTCATGTACGCTTGTAGGCCTCCTTAAACAAATGGTGCTTTAGTTGTGATTTAAAGGATGCAAGAGTCTTGGATTGTCAAATGGACAGTGGAAGTTTATTCCATAATTTAGGTGTATGAAGGTCTGTATGAAGTGCATCCTGTTTATCTCAAACTCGGATAACTTTAATATATGTGTGTAACTCCAGCTCATTCCTCTTCATGACTTGTAATTTGAGCTATTTTTTAGATATGTCTGCATGTTTTATTCAATCATTTCATGTTTATGTGAAATGGGTACAATTGTGGTCACTGATGCTTACACACCGTCAAGTTTCTCATATTTTTTAGCAGTGTGAAAATGGTCTTAAATATGTACACTCAAAATCAATCAGTCAAGTCCTAAATTTATTTGGGCAGGCCCTAATTAAAAATCAAAAAATTTTAATGTATTTTCGGATTTTTTTGTGTTAGGATTTTTTGTTTCGTGTTCCATGTGAGTATCCATATAAAGTTCGCCAGGTTGCCTATAAAAATTTTAATTTTGAAACAAAAAAATTTCAATGTGTAGTTGTGCAGGTGTACACACATTCCAACTACTTGCACCTCTGGCTATTCATTTATTTATTCTGTTCCTCAACACTGCATACAGGTTCTAAGAAGCTACAAATGATTAAGGAAACTAAATTTTTCCTCAATGTAATTTGATTGATTTTGCTGTGTATTACCCAAAAGAAATAAGTACACATAAATTAAGTTTCTTAACTCACATTTTCCTCCTGTTGTAGCGTATTTTTGAAGCTGCGCCCCCACCCAGAGCCAACGGTGCGATCGGCAGAAAAGTGGTGGTGTCGACGAACTTAGCAGAAACTTCCCTCACCATTGACGGAATCGTATTTGTGATAGACCCCGGATTTGCCAAACAAAAGGTAATACATGGCCAGGTCTACAACCCTCATATACATTAACATATGTACAACCCTCGAATCCCAATACATTACCATATGTACAACCCTCATGTACATAACCGAGTATACGACCATCTTATCAAACCTAACCAGATGTACAACCCTTTTATTGTACATTACCAGATGTACAAGTCAACCCTCGAATCACAATACATTACATTACAATACATTACATACATTACAATACATTATCAAATGTACAACCCTCAAATATATTACCGAGTATACAACCATCTTATCAAACCTAACCAGATGTACAACCCGCGAATCCCAATACATTACCATATGTACAACCCTCATGTACATTACCGAGTTTACAGCCATCGTATCAAACCTAACCAGATGTACAACCCTTTTATCGTACATTACCAGATGTAAAAAAACAACCCGCGAATACATTACCATATGTACAACCCTCATGTACAAAACCAGATGTACAATAACCCTTGTATCGTACATTCCCAGGTGTACAACCCTCGTATCCGTGTGGAGTCTCTCCTCGTGTCCGCCATCAGCAAGGCGTCTGCCCAGCAGCGAGCCGGTCGTGCTGGCAGGACACGGCCCGGCAAGTGCTTCCGTCTCTACACGGAGAAGGCATACAATAACGAGATGCAGGACCAGACGTACCCGGAGATCCTCAGGTGAGATTCAAAAGATTTATGAATGTCTGTAGTTTTAGCAGGGCTGAAGCCAAGATGGCAAGATAGGAAGAAAAATATGTTGCAGGCAAACAGCTTTTCTAAGGGAGTTTCGCGGCAAGAAAATTTTGTAATTTAGATCTCTTCATAGCAGAGAAGCAATTTTATAAACAAATATCTTAAAATTCAGGGATTGACAACGAGAAAATCGCCCCAAAACAAAGGAGGCTGTTGCTTCCCTTGCCTCATATGTATTTATGACCTTGACTGGTATTCTAAATAAATTCCCATCCTAACTAAGATTTACGCATCTAAATCAATAAGCTCCATGGTATTGCAATTTTTACTTATAATTGGAGTGACTGAGGCTACTTGTTCACAGGGCATGTAACCTAAGATTTTCACCCATCTAGATTTAATATGCTACAGAAAAATTTACTAGTCAGCAAACAGATACGCTGCCAAAGTAATGTGTTACTAAATTATGAAGGTGTCAGTTTGATAACAAGTGTCTACCTATACATAGCTCAAACAGATGTACGAAAGAGTGTAGTTGCAAGTATTTCCTACTGTCTTTCAGATCAAACTTGGGATCTGTCGTGCTAAATTTGAAGAAACTTGGTATAGATGATCTTGTCCATTTTGATTTCATGGACCCACCTGGTAAGTGATGATTAGTGAACATTATAAAACGAAAAATTATAAGAATATTTTAGAAAATGATCTAAAATTATTTACATGTACTTTTGAAATTTTTGTGTCTTTATTATTTGTATATTAACATGACATAAATGTAAGTGTGAAAAATATTGGGGGGGGGGGGGAAGAAATCACGAAAATTATTGCTCTATTTCAATCATCACTCCAGCCCTCGAGATCCTGATGCAAGGACTGGAGCTTTTGAACTACCTCTGGAATGTACAGTGTGTATGTTTAATGTGCAGACCCTGATGCGAGCGTTCAAGTAGCTAAACTAACTAGGGAGTGTGCAGTGTGTGTGCGTGTTTGCAAAAAATGCACTCGTCCTCCTTGTACAAACTCTATATTTGTATGCCAAATTGACCATAATTGCTACTCGTCAATAGGACGAGTTGCTAAAACTTTGCACTCGTCCTCCACTAGTTTTTACTAGTCAATATGAGCGGACGAGTGGCTAATCCTGACCCTTGTACAGTGTGTGTGTCTGTTTGCTCTGCAGCCCCCGAGACGCTGATGCGGGCACTGGAGCTTTTGAACTACCTGGCTGCCATCGACGACGACGGGGAGCTGACAGAGCTCGGCTCCATGATGGCCGAGTTCCCCCTCGACCCCCAGCTCGCCAAGATGGTGATCGCCTCCTGCGACTACAACTGCTCCAACGAGATTCTCTCCATCACAGCCATGCTCTCAGGTAGGGGGAGCTCTGCGAACCAGGCATTGTCAGACCAAATAATCATGCAATGTTATAGTGTTTGTTAAACTACTGCTCCAATTTGATCATGCTCCAAGGTAGGGGGAGCTCCGGGAACCAGGCATTGTTGTCCATGCCGTCAGACCAAATAATCATGCAATATTATAGTGTCTGGTGTTAAACTGATCCAATTCGATCATGCTCCAAGGTAGGGGGAGCTTCGGGAAACATACAATGTGCATTGTGCTGAAATGAACAGAATAGTGTTTTTGATAATGTCTCTTGTGTTATTCATCATAATTATACAATAGTGGCCATCGTTTCACGGTCATCCAGTGTGGTGATTGACGTTTGCATCGAATGTTCATTAGCCACGCGTTCACAACTTGCTATGGCTATAGTGCCTGTTGTTAAACCAGTCAGTTGAACAGAAACTATTCTATGTGGATTTCAAATAAAAGCCATATCCTGTGTAGTCCCCCTAAATGCATCAGAAATCCCCAATTCCCGATACTAAGACATCGGGATTCACACTAGCTGTAATCAGTTGAACTGGGTCTATTTCTGCTGTATTGCTCTCCGCCTATACTACTAGCCACATGAGCATGTCACTTACTCGCACAGTCCGTTGTAGTTCCCCTCCAGCACTTGCTGTTGCTGCTGCTGCTGCGCCACCGACGACAGTCTCCTGCTTCCATACTAACGCGGCTGGCCGGGGTTGCCCCCTGTGTGGCGGCCCCCCACCCTCATCTGCTTAGTTCCGCAGTGCTTCGTGCGGCCCGCCGAGGTTAAGAAGCAGGCCGACGAGTCCAAGATGCGGTTCGCGCACATCGACGGCGATCACCTGACGCTCCTCAACGTCTACCACGCCTTCAAGCAGAGTGAGTATGATTGTTCATTGTCATACCACAGTGGGTTTTTTTTTTGTTTTTTTTTTTCTTGGGTCGTCTGGCCATTTAACATTATGTTTATTTTCCAAATTTGTTCGTTTTAACAACCCTTCTGTTTTCTCAATATTTAACATTAAGCCAGAGACTTTGCCAAACTCTTTAACATGTTTAATTACCTCATCAATAGAATCTTCATTTCTGAGAAAAATACATGTATCATCAGCATATTGACTTATTTTAATTTCACTGTTATCAGGAAGCAAAAAACCTATGATACTATCTTGTGAATTTATTACTTGATAGAGAATTTCTGTACATATAATAAAGATTAAAGCAGTGTTCGTGATAGGCCAAATCAGGGTGAGAATTATGCACTCGTCTCCTCGTATTTTGAAGAGTAGAAATTTGTCAGTTTTTGAGTGGGACGAGTGGATTTTTTTAATGAGAATGATGACTTGACAGTTACTCGTCCTGCTGACTAATAGCCCCTTTCCCACCGAGTCCTCACCCTGAGTTGGCACTGACACACTGACAATTTGCCAGTTAGCTTCATTATTGCAAGTGTAGAATTTAGTGACAAGAAGTTGCCATTTCAAATTTGAACCATAACTCACGTACGTTGAAAAATTTATGCAAGAATCGAGCAATTTGCCAGTACAAATTAATAGCACTAACGATCTTTTTTCTGGTTGTGTATATCGTGAGGGGATTTCATCAGTCGGTAGCAGGATAATTCTATAACATGCCTCGAAGCAGAATGATTGCTGATGTTAATTATGATCTCTCTCTTATGTCTGATATTTGTTCTTTTGTGTTTTTGCTTATTTACCACATATTCCAACAGTGAGTCGTCCATAACGCTCCAGGTTTAGTAATGGAACAACTTCACTCTGGTATTTTTTATGCATGAACTAATCAACAGTACAATAAGCAAATGTGAATAAAAAGTCTAATCTGTTTGGAAATGGCTCCCCACTTGAAATATGTTTTTAGAAATATTTTAAATACACTATATGATAATCCACAGTGGTGCTACGACCACAATATGTAATACGAATGCTGTTTTCAGTGAGTATTTTGTTGTCTGGTTTCAGACCATGAGGACCCGCAGTGGTGCTACGATAACTTCATCAACTACCGCTCCCTCAAGTCTGCCGACAACGTGAGACAACAACTGGCCAAGATCATGGACAGGTAACTGGTCACTCAACTGTGTCAAACAAAGATGAACTAGTGCCCCAGATAATTTGTAGTTTTGTTGGTCTTCAATCCTACTTATCAGCCAAAGTTTTAAAGTTGTAATATATCGTTATATTAAACCGTTCTCAATACTGAAGTCTCCTTTTCAAAACACATCTATGTGTTTTGATGTGTTATTGTTTATGGAGCCCTGCGATTGGACTCTCGCCACTTTGGTAATCAATGACTTCGATGAACAATTTACAGCAGTCGTAAATGGTGAAGTATTTTAAGCAGATCCTTGTACTCTTTTTTTTAAATTGTGAATATAACTTCAGGGATGAAGCAATGAACAACACAGAATGAATTTCTGAAGCATGTGTTTTGTGGTTTTTTTTCAGGTTCAACCTGAAGCGTTCGTCAACGGACTTCACGTCGAGAGATTACTACATCCACATCCGCAAGGCACTTGTGTCCGGATTCTTCATGCAGGTTAGTCATTTACTCACTGATTTCAGCCAATTGTCTTGTTATATTCAAAAGCAACATGATTTTATTCTGTATGTTAGTTTGTGTACTTTTCTAATCAGTTTTTTTAGTCATAGTTAGTGTAAATTTTGAGGATTTTTTGTGATGTTATTACATATAAAATGAGAGACTTTTTGGAGATCTATGCAAAGAAAGTTAAATGACTTGATCACATTTTTTTCCAATTTTGAATTACATGTACGCATTTTTCACAGTGAAAGAGATGCAGCGCAAGAAAATTATTTGATAATTTTTGGAAGCTATTAGAAGAATATTTTATCATCTCACATGATTAAGCTAAATTATCTGCATGCCTAGAAATACATATTAGATTTAGTGCCCTCTTGAAAGCCAGGTGAGAAGTTTGTTAAACCTTCCACTTGGTTACGACTGGGCGTAAATTAAATTCCGTGGAACCCTTATGTTTACTGAAGTTTCATTCAGAAAAACTATTATCTGCAGAATACATTATCACACTGCTTAAAGTTGTTACTTGATTTGAAGGTCAATGAAAAGGGATTTCAGTGAAAGATATTTAATATGAGGAAAAGATGGTATTTCCATTTATCTATCATGTAGAAACCCTCATGTATTTTTCGATAAAGGAAGCGTAAGTTTTCATGTGGCCACGTGCAGTACATTTCTTTCTTGCTCTTCAAAACTTAAGCCACCAGACTGCACAAAACTTAGAAGATAAAACAGCCTTAAGCACCCATTAACTATTATTTTTGTGCGTTAAATCCTACTTACGCGTATAGGTGGCGCACCTGGAGCGGACGGGTCACTACCTGACCGTGAAGGACAACCAGGTGGTGCAGCTGCACCCCAGCACCTGCCTTGACCACAAGCCAGAGTGGGTGCTCTACAACGAGTTTGTGCTCACCACCAAGAACTACATCCGCACAGTCACAGACATCAAGGCAGATTGGTAGGTTCTTGTAAAAGTGACAGTTTGCTAAATGCAACTTGAGAGGTGGGGAGGTGATGTGACAGGGGTACACGTATCACCAACATCGAGGCTGAGTGGTTTTTAGGGTAATTGCAGATACGTATTTAGAATAGTGGTGTGTGGGAATAAGATTGTATTGTTCGTTTTCTATGGTGTCTAATATATTTCTTACATTTTCATCTCAAGTTTGATATTAAACGTTTGCTGAAAATTTACATGAAATGTCTAATCATAAAAGTGATGACCTTAGACCCAACTTGTTATGACTGTCTGTTTTAGGCTTGTGAAAATCGCTCCCCAATACTATGAAATGTCCAACTTCCCGCAATGTGAAGCAAAGCGAATACTGGAACGAATCATTGCCAAATACCAGACGAAGCAGTATTCTGAGCAGCAACCCAACTACTGAGAGGCATAAACAGCAGGTATGGTCAGTCTCCTTTTACACGGTATAAAACAAAAAAATTTAAAAAACAAAACAAAAACAATGTGCTTTTTCAAATCTGTGAATGATAGATCAACTTAGACCCAATATTTGACTTTCTTTTCTAACCTCTTAGTTATTTTTCAACAACCTTTAAAAGTTTGAATGTAACAAATTATGATTCAAAATAGTTCACGTTGGCCTTAATGTTGCAGATGTTCGAGGATAGCTTCTTCAGACATCAAAAGCATGGGGAAAGAGACTTAAGTGTTGTTGCTTGTGATCAAGTGGACGTTCTTGTAAATGTGGAATTTGTGCATAGGAAGAAGTAAATGCTGTGGGATTCAGTTTGAAACAAGCTGCAATCGGACTGTTTGATTGGCATTTATGTTTGGGTTGTCTTGTCAATCCTATTCTTAGACTATGATATGATTGTAGGAAGGTTGAAATGGTGTTAAAACGAGCAATGATTGTTTGCAAATTTTCTAAATTAAAAAAAAAATGAAGTGTGCTTTAAAAAAATCTTATATTTTCAACAGTCAAAAACAAGTGTAAATAGGCTTATCTCAGCCTCATGACAAATGAAAAAAAAGCAGTATGTCTGAAATGTACTGGACGACATAAAATCGCTCCAGTAGTTCTGCAATCCTATTCATACTGATGCTACGATGGATCTTTTTGAGTGTTTAATATGTATGAGATATTGCATTTAAACTTTGCGTATTGTAAGTATGCTTCACCGCAAATGCTACTTATGGGACTAAGTAACACTTTGTCTTGTTAACAGATTTGTTGGTTGGAATGGCTGAATATAGTCCAACACGGTAATGGTACTTATTCTCTGATTAAATTGGTGCATTCCAAGAGATTCGAAATTGATAGTGTTGCATTAGTGGATAAAAGTTGTGCAAGCGATAGATAATGTTCTTAATTTACATTGTGTAAATTTCACCTGGTATTGTTTACAATTGTTCATCTATTTTTAAAATAAAATTAAGTCAAAGCAGTTTGTTTTTTAATGGTTGTATATGTTAAATATGTTCTTGGAGATTTTTCTTTAAATCCTATCATGATGTATCCAATGCATCCCAGCAAAAAATTTGAGTTAACCCTTCATAGACCGACCCTCCAAGGATGGGCTCGTGTCAGCCTACAATTTTTCTTTTCGCATGGTTAACAGGCCACAAAATTATTTTTGTTGACAACTGTAAAATACTGCAGTAATGTGTATACTCAATCCTGACCGTTCATACATATACTTTCTCCCATACATGGTACGTTTGGTATCAATTTAAAGGTTATGCATATGCATTATTTTGCCGTTCATTACTTCTTTATATCACGTTTTATAAGCAATAAAAAATTTGTTTTCCTGTGAAAATGTGAAAGTCAAGAGGTGCTTTGTTTACATCTGATATACTGTAAAACTAGAAATGTTTGCGCACGATTTAATTTGCGAATTTCATGGGTAGGTGCAAAAACGCAAACTTAAATAGCCAGCAAACATTAATAGCCTATGTAAAGTGAGTCCAGTATGGACCAAAATCGCAAAATTAAATAGTCACAAATTACTTTATAGATGAAAATCGCAAAATTTATTAGCCACGAAATATTCAAGTTTTACAGTAGTATCTGCAGGTGCGTGTTGATTATTGTTTCTTTTTCGCGTCGTCGACGAGTAATTAGTTTTTTTACTTTCAAATCAATGCAGGAGAGCATTTATGATGTACAATGTTTGTTCAGTGATAATTAAGTTGTCATAGAAAGTAACTTACAAAGCAAAATAAGATGTCTGTTATTGTGCATTCTGATATCCGCAAGTCCTGGACTTTGTGAACATCATGGGAACTGTAGCCTGATTCTGGCCACTGTTCACAGCAGAATGCACAGTTGGAAAAGACCACCTAATCTTATTCCATATTAGACTGGAAAATTAGTATGTAGATAATCTATGCTTATTGATCAAGGCTAGTGATCTCATTTATAAGGTCTCCAACCACCAAACAAATAGTCAATTGTAAGGTCTTATATTGATAATTCAATCTGATAACTAGGCCCCTCTACTTTATTTAGCTTTAGGTATTGACCAAAATTCTTGCTTTTCTATTGTAAAGTATTTAATTTTCAGTTGTGGAGTAGAAAAATCATATGTGCATAACCACCTTCCTAGAGCTCTGGCAGCTTTTGATGAGCCCCACTTGCTGAAATCCTACCAATATTCTACATATACACCACCTTATAACTTACCATGTACACATGATTTTGAATAAAATAACTGGTTTGACGCCTTTTCAGTCTAAGCGTATATTTTTCTACCATATTTGTGTTTAATAATCAGAGCCACGCCCCCTTGTTAATCAAATTGATATATCCAGGTGCTAGTTTGTATTTAATATCAGACTAGCACCAGCCTTCCTAGAATCCGCTAATGTCGCTAATTTTAATGTTGTTTGTGCTACAGCGATATTGGGTGAATTTACCGGCTTCGGCAACATACAACTCGTCCTCGATTTACACTGCGACAAATACTCATGGGATGTAATAATTTGCTTTTGATAGAGGATTTGATATGTATATTTGAATACAGATATTCTTAAAAAAAAAACAATTTGCTTATAAGGATTGAAACTGGAAGATGAAAAATAATCATTTAAAACAAAGATGTACACTTTTTGGTTTCAATTTTTATTGTTTTCTCGGAAACATTCGCACGAGAGATCAGCAAGATCACAAAATAATCACAGAAACTAGAAACAAACTACTGTATTATGTATGGAAATTAAACAGGGTAGAAATCATGCGGACATATGAACGGCAAATATATGAAATATTGGTACTTAATTTTAACCAATATTGTTTGGGTTGCTACGGTCATAACTACATTTGAATTAATTTAATATACTGATATTTTTAAGACATTGCATTTTTTAAATTCGATGCCAAAATATTTACAGGTTTCAATGACACAAAATCATTTTCATCATTAGAACCATTTGAACTTTTGATATACCGGTACATATTATAGAAAAGAGCCAAGTTGCACTTTATAGGAAGAACTTTCAATACAATAGTTTTATTCTATTTGGAATATTTAATCATCATTTACTGATCTGAAAGTGTACAAATTTGATATTGTAAAATATTTCATGAAAGATTCACATGATGTATTCTACTAAAAAAAAACAAAAAAACATGCTACATGACTAACAAAATAAAACGGATTACTTGACTCAAGAACCAATCATCATCTAGAATTAGACTCCCACACTTCATAGGCCCATCTGTACACAAAAATATAAGATATGAAACAAATAATTGGTAATACAAGAGATGCATTCAAAATAACACCATTATTCAGCCAATGTAAACTGTTCTACACGCACACTGACTGTGCTGCACACACCAGCGATTACAAGGAAATCGCTGCAGCAAACAAATATATTTTCTTTCCAAACATGCGCACCAACTGCATACAAATTTTCATCACATGATTGGCTAAAATGCTGATAAAAACGGGGACTATAAAACTTATTTTTCTTCATCTTAAATGCCTAAAGACATAATACTTCAAAAATAATGTTGCAAGTGTATTAAGTCAATAAATACGACAGAAAAACCATTATAACTGTTGTGATGCTACGAGTTATTAAAAGTTCTTGCCATTTAACTTTGGCATGTGATAGCAGATGTTTCTTGCAGTACTAGCAGTACTTAAAGTACTATATAGAAGTACTGAGTAGTACTTTAGAAAAAACAAAATTTAGTCTGCCTCTCAGCAGAGAAAATGCAGTACTAGTCAATGACACTATAAAGCTTGTAAAAGCTCTAGCTAAAATAACCACTGTGCATGGCAGTCATGCCTTGCAAACCCGCACAACCAAAATAAAACTTTTGAACGCAACAATTTTCCTTCCATTTTCATTCAAACAAACCACCCACTGCTACGAGACAATAGCACAATATAAATGCACTGATAAACAATTCGTGTAAAATAACGACAACACATCACAAATACATATTTTACGTAAACAACATATATTACTAGGTAAAAAATGATCACAACAGACACAAATTACTCATTCTAATTTCTTCCCCCTTTGCGGTAATACTCAGTTTCTAATGCTGGCTTACACATTCCACAAGGTCCACACAAACATCAATGCAATCATCTTTTACAATTGAATTCAATGCAGTCTAAATTTCCTAAATTTGATATTTAAAAACCATTGAGCCTTCGATTCTGAACACAACCTCTCCATATTTTTAGTTTGTGAATTTCACCCAAATATATTCAGTTCACCTTTCTTCCGTTAATGTTTTGTTTAACAAAAAGCATTTAAATATTTAAAATATTTTTTGCTATATTCTTCTCAGGATAAAAGAAAGATTAGACACTGCTGACTGATTAAATAATTTCTGCATCCAAATCTTACCATATTTGAAACAAGAAGTTTCAATCTGAAACTATTTATTTTTTCACTTTGTGCCTTTATTCACAATCTTTAAATTAATTGCCATTGCCAGAAAAAATATAATTACCTTCCCGGACCACGTATAGGTCGAACCCTCGTATAAGTCGAGGACCCCTTTTGACCTAAAAATTGGGAATTTTAAGAAAAAATTAAGAAAATCTGAAAATATTTTTAACCTAGCTCGCATGTAAACAAGACCACGTGCTTCGAGAATCCGGGAACCGCGAACATTTTGTTTGCCATAACGTTTGCAGAGTAATTAATATCTTGCTTATTTTTCATCGGATTTTGAAGCTTAATACATGTATTTAACGAGAAAAATGCCTAGATTATGAAAATGATATTTATTTTTCGATAAAAACACTCCATTATCGCTCTGCGCCACTAAACATGTTTCGGCGATTTTTACGATACCGACATTACTTCTGATGACCAATCTGTTGTCATACGTGGAATGGGCATAAAATAAGCTTTTAAATGATACCATGAACATCTTTCTAGCTGTAATATTAAGCGAATAATCACCAACTGAACTGGTGTTTGATTATTAGTCATAGATTCAAAATCGACAACACTTGCGAACATTTCCGTGCGCGAACAATTCATATCTTTATTAGTCTATGCTGGCCTTTCAAATGTTGTTTGTTTTGCCCAAACAAAGGTGAAATCAGTTAAACAATCAACCTTAACTGTTATCCCCTGTAGTTATATGGGCCTGCATGACCAGTCACCAGTGGTGATTGCAGAGTCTAAACTACAGACACGATGATGTAACCTGCCTGACCTCTGCAGGTGGCGGAGATTAAGTACACAGTTAAGCCCAGTTAAACAAACTCTGATTAAACTACTTCTTTATTTCAAATGATAATATGTGTCGGGTTTGTTTACTTTTTCCGTCTCCTACAATACCTTAAATAGTCTTAGGCTAATGTGACAACGGCCCCTTTATTCTCTGACCCTCTGACCGGCAAAGTGCCGATAAGTGCAGGTGGTGTGTGCACTCACAAATAATATTGTTTGATTATTTGCAGTTTTCTTGAAATATTCTTTACAGAATAATATATTTGCATTTGCATTTGATAATAGTTTATTTCTAAAGTGTTGTGCAATATACTATCAATGAAGAAGCAGCCATAGAACGCCGGTAAGTAAAGATTGCACCATATTACTTGACAACATGCATGTGAGTTGTGACAGTGGCCAGCTGAAAATTGATGACCCGCATATAAGTCGGGTAGGTCCTTTGGGAGGATATTTTGGGAATAAAAAACTCGACCTATATGTGGTTCCAGACGGTATATGCTTGAAAACTAATAATAAAAAGACATTATAAAATGTATTGTTTGTAAGACTTGCGAACAAATGAAAAAGAACTATCTTTTCTCATTGGAGGCATCATCAGCTAGCTATTGACACTTCATAACCTGTACCATCTCGATAGAAAACTGAGCGAACTTCTCACTTCTTAAAACCTTTCAAAACTCTCGACCCTTTCACCACTTCCAAGTTCCAATCGGTCCTATTCATTGCATATCAACAAATTTTGGCCACCAAAGTTTACCATAATCATGATCAATTATAGTATCATAACACACGGATTTCACTGATAATAAATTAATCCAATAGTTTTTAGGATGTTTCTTGAAGTATCAGGTTTATTGCACTGATCAATACAACTTTGTATCACATAATAGTTATTCCTATTCTTAGGACTTTTCACCACAATGGAAAAAAATCCCAATATTACTTAAATTTGTATCACAATTGCTGCTTTCATCAATATACCTTCGTACCTGACACCACACTTACACTGTATAAATCATTATAACTTAGCCTTACTCCATGCACCTCATGTAACACAATATTGAAGTCAGAAAATTACACAAAATACTGCATTGTGACATTTTATGTCACATCTGGTACAAAACCACATAATAAATACTCCAAATTACCATAAACAACCATCTAAACCCTCATGGGCTTTTAGGTTGCGAACTGGTGAATCTAGAAACTTGACTTTTACAGCAATATGCATTTCATGGGAATTTTAATGGTCTAGATTCTTATATGGTACAAATATGGATGGTTGTATGTATCATTTCAGATATACCATATTCCATGCTTTAAGCATTTTTAGTCTGCCTTCTGTTACAAACATACTTCGGAATCATGTTTTAATTTTTAGTAGATTCTCAGCCATCAGTTTCTCCATAAAAAACCTGGAATGTTTTTCACTGACACCAAGTTCTCGCTATTTCTCTTTCGATACCTTTCTTTGTTTTTTACAAAGACATCTTCAGTAACTATTTCATCATCTTCCAATCACATTTTTTTTTCAGTCATCGAGCATTTCAAGAGCAATGTCCTGATTTATCTGCATACTATAATTCTCCAGCTGTTGATTCAGTGTGTCGATTTCGTCATGAACTTGGTGGCCAAGTTCAGAACTAGTCTGGAAAACAAACGGACTATTAAACACATCCACATAATACACAATAAACTTCAGATTTCATAAAACCATAGCGTTTCTGAGATTGAAACTAGTCTAAAACAAATGTGGGCAGCATCATTCCCACACAGTTTTAAACTGACGCATTACAAAATTATGGGTTTGAAACGTGTGTTGCACCTGTTTGTTACAGACTAGTATCGATCTCAGAAACGAGGAATGACAAAATAATTGCTTGAACATCAGTCAATTTAGAGTGTTGGCGTTTAAATGAGCAGATATTCACATTTACGTCTCCATAGTGCCGATATATAGAACAATTTTGTTTTTCGGAATGGCCCATTACATGAGCACGGGCCTTGTTTGGATGTCAAGAGTAGTTTTGAGGAGTTTTTTTTACTTAACGGCACTTGTAGCTACTTTAGCCAGACAAAATACAATAATCCCACCTCGTCGTCCTCGAGTTTCTTCAGATCGTCCTCATCGTCGTCGTGTTCGTTGTCATGGAAACTGTCCTGGTTGTTATGGTGATCGTCGATAGACTGCAGGTTTTCTTTGCCGAGGCTGCGGAAGTTTGAGATGAGGATCAACAGAGAGAACGGACAAATGTGAAGTAACAAAAACATCTCAGGAGATGAGCTGGACAATTGAAATTAAAGATAATGCTCCGCCAAAATAATATTTGTTCTGAAAAGCCCAGTATCAATGAACAATGTCTTTTACATTGTAAATGTAAGAAGATTAATATTTATATTCTCCACATTTGATATTTATCACATCTTGAAAAATACCATGCTGTCTTGTAAACTAAAACACAAGGTCACGTGATGTTACATCATCGAATGATTTTCGCAAGATGTACCGCGGATCTCTGACGGCAGACGTCACGTTTAACATTGGAGGGATAGGCGACTTTTTACGTGCACCGTGCGAGTTACACCTGACGAAAATCATTCTGTTGACATTTGTTGGTTCACGTGTTTTGATGGGTTTATTCTGGCGTCTTATTGCGTAATAATGAAATTGCTCTAAATACTTTAATTGCCATGCTGATTAAATGGATGAAACTTTCAGAATATACAGAACATATTATATTGCTTCTATACAAGCATATTTGTTTGGTCACTGAGCATAACCTTTAAACAGTCTCCCATTTAATCGCTAGTCCGCTCGTTCAGACAAGTAGAAATTGGGGAGGACTAGTGCTGAATTCAATTCACTCGTCCTGCATACAAGTAGCTGCTGAACCAAAACACATTTGGCAACTTGTCAGGACGAGTAACTTTTGGGGAGGACTAGTACCTTTTAAAGTTACTAGTCCTGCAGAAGAGTAACTATTAAGTTCTTAACTGGGAGACGGATAAATAGTCTTTATGATGCATATTTTTAAATAATTTCTATGAAGAACGGTTGAGATGTCGACTGGACAGCCATGCCACACCCTGTGAATGAGGAATACCGTATACGACCATCCAAGTGCCCAGGGCTGTTAAATTGAAATTTTCTCAAACTGGGGGGTGGGCTGTTACACGAGAGTTCAGTTACTACATAATTCTAAAGGACATTTAAGAAAAAGAGGTGGGGAGGGCTGTTACACGAGGGTGGGCACTTGGATGGTCGTATATGATAATTAGGGCCTGGCTTTCTCTCAGCACCTGTGCAAGCCGTCCATGCTGTGGTAGAGCTCTGTCTCCTCCGCGTCGTCGTCATCCTCACTGTCATCGTCGTCAGGCCCTGGGGGTGGGGGCGCCCCCCCTGGGGCTGCTGACCCCGCTGACCCCAGAAGCAGCTGCTGGGCTGCGTCAGTCGCCTGCTTGATGGCCACTTTGTACGGACCCTTCTTTTTCTTGTTGTACCTGAAACAGCAGCGCAATACTTCAACTGCTTTTTCCCGCCTTTTTACACTAATTATTATTTGGGCTTATTTCATACTAGATCATGTGGCCATGAAGAAATGTTTTCCACTGTTTTTTTCCAGACTACCAATTTCTATTTTCTTCTTAAAATTTTACTATTTCTAGCTAAAAGTCTCTTTCAAGTCCCTGACAGCATTATTTGAGAAGTTTACAGGGTCAGGATTAGCCACTCGTCCGCTCGTATTGACTAGTAAAAACTAGTGGAGGACGAGTGCTAATTTTTAGAAACTCGTCCTTTTGACGAGCAGCAATTCTGAATAATTTGTCATACAGATATAGTTAGTACAAGGAGGACGGTACATTTTTTGGAGGACGAGTAGATATTTGAGGGTTACTAGTCCTTCTGACGAGTAACACTTTCCCACTTAATCCTGACCCTGGTTTATTTTGCATTATAATGATTCACGGTACTGACCTGAGTTTGTAGTACTGTAGGAAGGGGTAGAGCTCAGTACAGTCCATGTAGGACATTGTGGATGAGCCAAACCAGGACACGTGCGCCATGTGGGCTGAAAAAACATAACAGGTTACCACTCTGATTGTTTGGTCAATATTGTTAGTGACATTAGTTTTTATTTTCATATCTTTAATATCATCATTGAATAGTTTGATGGAGGTTCATTTATCCTGGATTTGATAGACACACATACATAATATACATTGAGCTGTCAACAGGAGCTCCTGTCTTGTTCACAATGACGTCACGAGTCCACATTGACCAACAAGGTCATAGTATCTCACTTGACGAGACTAAGATTCTGTGTGTGGAACCCAAGTATTTTGAAAGAGGAGTCAAGGAAGCTATTCAGATTAGAAAACTGAAGCCATCTCTGAATAGGGATGGAGGGAGGCATAGACTAGCGGACATATGGACCAATGTGCTGACCCATAAGGGGGTGGGGGGGGGGCACGCAGCTGGGGACTTTCCCGCGCGCACAGTGACGACTCGTGACGTCATTGTGAACAAGACAGGAGCTCCTGTTGAAAGCTCAATGTATATTAATTGACTATAATCCTGATTAAAATATATAACAATGTATGTGTGTCTATCATCATGGAACTTTTTATCATTAATTTATCACTATCATTATCAAATCCAGTGTGTGTTCACTCTGGCTATTACCCAAGTAATTGCATCAGTCCAGTCAGGCAATCTGGTGGCTTGCTACCCCTCTACAGGTCACACTGAGTTACAGTGCTTAAAACTAGTGGTTTGTAAGTAGGACAGCGACTCACTGATTACTACGCCGGTTTCTTTGATGCTCTGGGTGATGTTCACGATGCGCCCTGGCCACCAGGGGAAGCCGTGGATCTTGCCCCACATAATGTCCCCACACGACATGATGCGCCCGTCAGACAGCTGAGAAAAGATCGATGATCGTATATAAATCAGTAAATGTTGAATAGAGAAACTCAGTGGGGACAACAGAAAAATGGGTGTATTTACTGGATTTTAGTGTTCTTACAGTAGTACCCAATTTACTTTTATTTGATACATTATGTTCCAATTGTGAATAATGTTAATTATCTTATAAAACATACTTTTTAGAAGGTTTAAAGATAATGCTCAGTCAAAATAATGTTTGTTCTGTCAAGTCCAGTATCAACGAATAATGCCTTTTCCATTGCAAGTGCAAGGAAAATAATATATATATTTTCTACGTCTAATAGTTATTTCACCTTTAAAGATACCATGCCTTCTTGCTAACTAAAACACAAGGTCACGTGATGTTGCATAATCGAATGATTTTCGCCAGACGTACCGTGGATTTCTGACGGCAGACGTCACGTTTAACATGGGGGGAGAGATAGGCGACTTCTTCACGTTTGCACCGTGCAAGTTACGTCTAGCGAAAATCATTCTTTAATATGGTTTACATTTCTCATAGCTTTCACGTGTTTACTTAAGAAAATGCAGTGGCAGATCCAGATTTCATGGTTCAATGTCCACTGGCCTCTTATTGTGTAGTATTTAAATTGCTCTACATACTTTAATATGCTGTTTAAATGAAAAAACACTTTCAGAATGCATAGTCCACATCACATTGCTTCTGTACAAGCATATTTGTTCGGCCACTGAGCATAACCTTTAAACGACAGAATTAGTCAATTTATTCTTTGTAAAAAAATCCTGTGTAAATATTTCTCATGAAAGTTGATAATTCTGAGCAACAAGATCAAAAATGGAAATAAGAAAATGCAGTGGCAGATCCAGATTTCATGGAAGAATGGGCCCCTAAATATATTTCAAATCACACAAAAACACATTGAACCCCCCCAAAGAAAAACAATGTCCAAGGATTGGCCAAAATCATAAAAATTTAGACTGTGAAGCTTAAATGGTTTGTGGCCCAACCCCAACCTGTCAGTATCTGCAACTGGAATGCTTATGTGTGTTAACTTTTTTTACTGAAGCCTACAGATTTTCGATATCTTTTATTTTTATTGCGTTTAAATGTGTTACATTAAAATGTATCTGTGACAGAGCCCTGCATGGTTTGAAATAAAATTTGAATTTGGCACTATACATTGAAATAAAATTTGTAATTATGATGAGTCTACCCGTACCCAACCCATATCGTTCTTGTGTTACACCCAAATGCATCAGTGCATTCTGTGTTAGACAATACACATTGTAGTTCATGAAGCAAGAGCAGGAATTCAATTCTACTCTCACTGTTCTGCCAAGCAAGCTCCTGCCACTGTATTGACATAGCTGAAGAGACATCTTCCATTTTTACCATATCAAGAGGCCCTGACTGGACTCAAACTCACGACCTCAAGGTTGTGAGACCAGATTGATACCATCATCCCAAGCAGCTAGCTGTTAAAAGGTTACTCGGACAAACCGATGTCTCTGTAACCCCCAGCCTACATACTTGGTCAGTTATCATCTCAACACAGAGGTCGTGGGTTCAAATCCCATTAGAGGACGGAAATTTTTGGGAGGTCTAATGTTCCAGCCGGGAAAAGCTTGGGGAAAACATATATACAGTTATTCATATAAGAGCAGGAATGTTCTTGTTTTCTCACCTGACACGTGACCACGGACTTGGTGAGGATCCGCATCATGAGTGCTGCGTTGGCTGCGGGGGGTTGACTGGCCCCAGCTGGGACCACCCCCAGGGGGACCGTGGCATTCAGGGGCGGCAGCATGGCGGGGGGAGGGGGCGGGGTGATAGCCTGCAAGTCCGGTGGGGCGGGCGAACTCGTCTGCAGATTATGGATAGATTTTATGATAAATCCATTTGGAAAACTTACAGCTACATGTGTGTCATGTCTTAGATTATCCTCTTCGGAGTCAAAGGACCATAACATACACGACTAGCAGCACCTTACCACCTACTCTCACACTCAAGTAACATGGTTATATGCTCAAGCTATCTGTATTGTTGCACATATTCACAGACTATAAATTGGGTTTAATTCATACTAATGATACTCCATATTATTATTAATGCTACCTGATACTGTATTATAATCCCTGTAGCCACTGTGAAGTTCTACTATTATATTTGATAGTTGCGTCGCTTCAGCAGCTGAAGCGAAAGCCTTGTGTTTCGTTCGTTTGTAACTATGTCTGTACGTATCTATGTATGTATGTTCGTCTCCAGACAAGCTAGAGCTTTTACAGTTGACCCGATTTCGTTCAAACTTTACACAACTATGAGGTATGAGGCAACACCAAAGTGATTCGATTTTGGCCACTCTTCCAATTAAATTGTGCTTTCTAGAAGGCCATTTATGACATTTTACTGATATCCAATGCACTTAGCCAGCAAGAAAAACTCAATATTCATACCAGCAGCAAAGTCTTTAGCCTGATAAAGTCAACATATATATACATGCTGCAAATTAATAAAAATCAATACAGCACACTCACACTCTCTACGAAAGGCTCTTTTTTCTTTAATTTAGTGGTTCTTCTGTATTTGTCTTGAAAAAGTGGTTCTTCTGTACTATTTCCTGTTGCTCCGCAGTTTTCATCAGAGGATTTAGAGTTTTTCTGCTGTCAACATTTTACAAATTTGTGCACAAAAATCCCCAAAGATCTGTTGTTTTTATGAAATGTATTTGGAGATTGCACAAAAGAGGTCTTGAGCGTCCATTGAAGAGGGTTGTATTTTGGAGTTGAAGCCTTTGCTGTACTAGAGTTCATATCAATGGAATCGGACCTCATAGTTAACATGTGTGTATGCAGTATTTATATTGCTACACAATAACCATGTGAAATCTGTGTATATTCAATAAATCCACTTAAATTATTATACTTAATATACTCAATTTTTAGAAAATAATTTGTATATACTTATCTCGATGCCCAAATAATTAATGAATTTTACAATTTATGAATTCTGTGCTAGTATTGTCTTAAAATTAAGCATGATTTTTTATTTAAGATTTCAAACATAATGCACTCTATGACTGTCCAGGCCTAAGGATTTTATGATATAGGTTTTTCTCACTCTCTACGAGAGGCATTTTTCTTTAATTTAGTGTTTCTTCTGTATTTGTCCTGAAAATGTGGTTCTCCTGTACTATTACCAGTTGCTTCGCAGAAAAAGCATGATTAAAAAAATATATAAAAATTAGATACTCATTGTATTATAACATTTTACATCATTCTATCAAAATAAATTATCAAATATAATAATACAAAATATTATTCATAAAAAAAAAAAACTCTCATCGCGTCACACACTCATGCACAATACAAGTACTATAATATCATTTGTGGCTGATTACATTAGTCTGTATTTTAATCAAGGTTTCCATAACATTTTAGTCAACTTTTAACAGTTGAACTTGATTAACAGTAAAGTATACATCGTTTCAGTATATATCTTAATTGCCCATTAGTCAACGTTGTTGTAGCAACGCCTTGTTTTTTGAACACTTCTGATCTAGTTCTTTATATTTCTGCTTTATCTTTAATGAACTTGCATGTGTTATAATTTGTATGTATTGTGCTTTTCAGTTACGTATACTGGGTAATGAGTATACTTAAAATAAAGACCTTCAATTCAATACATTCTTCAATTCAATACACTCCAATTATCAGAGTTAAACAGGGTTAAGGTGACAAGTCCTATACAGTGATGTGCTACCTGTGAGTCTGCTGGGGAGTAGAGGCGCTGGATGCTGGGTGGTGCCACGGCAAGGGGAGCGTATGTTAGTGAGGGCGCCACTGGGTCAGCCACGGGTGCCCCGTCATCCTCCGGGTCAGAAATGTCAGACACCTGCAACCGTGGAGATGTGAATGAGTGAAATTATACACACAGCAACCAGGTTTGCTGGGCAGGGTAAATTTGAATGAAGCCTGCCCTAAGGTATGGTGACACTTTGACCATGATAACAATGAATGAATGTACAATGTATGCAGGAATGCAGAAGAAAAGAATAAATAATACAAAAAATCAGCTTATTTACAGTACTAGCAATTGACTGTTAATGTGCTCGAACAAGGTTTGGTTTCATTCACGCCAGGTCCTTGGCATCCTTGTTACACTATATGCCCTTTTTCTACTCCCCGTGGAGTATACAACACTTGGTGTCATAATGCATTCACTGACATGTCTTCATTCTCCTGATCTGTATGTTCTGTACCTATTCATTATATATTGATACGGTACCTATAATAGATTACCAATGACTTCACTCAACACCTACCACCCGGCACATGACTTGGTCACGAGTCCCAGCCCTTAATATTCACTAGGTCATGGAAATAGACAATGTTGAATGTGGTAGCTCTTTCATTTTGTCTTATTTTTTCCCATGTATTAACTCTTTGACGGTCGCCGTACTCCGCTTCGCTTAGCAATTTCAATGTAGCCAATTTGGCTAAAGGACTCTCAAAAGTTTTAGCCAAATGCTTATATTTTTAATAATTATAAATTTGATATGATTTCTTTTAGACACATTTTTGTTTTTAAAATTTTTAAACACAAAAAAAATTATTCCCAAATTTTGAACTTTTTGCTAAAACCAAAGGGGAAAAAAAAAGGGAAAACAAAAAATTTTAGTTTTTTTAAAAAATCAAAGTAACAAAAATTTTTTAAAAAAAATAACTTTCTTAAAATGTTTTAAAAACCAAAAATTTTCCTTATTTTCCCAAAATTTTGAATCTTTTGGAATAAA
>CM032668.1:21154250-21232719 GCA_019095985.1 Streblospio benedicti | reverse complement strand
ACTCTTAGGGGGAGAAACAAAATCAAATAACTTTAAATTATTCTTACATAATGCAAACTAGTGTTAGCATCTAAGTTTGCATTATGACTAACTTTGTACAAGTAACTATCTTCAATGATGTGCTGGATGAGCATCAGTTATTTTAAATGCACATTTTTCATCAAATAACTTGTGAATAATATATACACGATTTTCAAATGAATTACAAACTAGTGTATTTTTGGAATCAAAACAGTAATTATATTGTGTGATAATCATATTCGCTGGTATTTTAACCAGCAGATTAGGGTAGAATGTATAAATTCTTATGCATATAACCCTTAATATTTCTCTTAAATGAATATAGTCCGCGGGCTCCTTATCGAAAACCCCCCCCCGTGAATTTTTATAAACATATTTTTTTTGTACCTTAGATACTACTCTTAAGGAAAAATGACGTTTGCCCAAAATATTCGATGGCGAAATATATTTTTCGGGGTCAAACAGGGGTCATCGGGTCAAAATTTCATAAAATTGCATTTATCTCGATTAATAACAAATTTAGAGTAAAAACTTGTATTGACTTTAGATAGGAACATGTGTATGTGGAATCCAAATAAAACATCAGATTTGACCTTCGACCTCTCCTTCAAGGTCAAACAGGGGTCATTGTGGTCAAAATTTCATAAAATTGCATTTATCTCGATTAATAACAAATTTAGAGTAACAACTTGTATTGACCTTAGATAGGAACATGTGTATGTGGAATTCAAATTAAACATCACATTTGACCTTTGACCTCTCCATCAAGGTTACACTAGTTTCCCAATGCTTGCGGATATATATATATATTTTTCTTTATACTTCTCTCTCTCACACACGTCTTTTTTTAGCAAGCATATTTCTACCAACGATAGATATAGCTGAAGACAGGTTTTACAACCATAAGCTTCCATTTAACTATATCAAGTGGCCCTGGCGGGGACCTCGAACTCCACGACCCCAAGGTTGTGAGACCAGAATGATACCATCATCCCAAGCAGCGAGCTGTAAAAGATTACTCGGCTGAACCGATGTCTCTGTAACCCCCAGCATACATACTTGGTCAATTATCATCTCAACCCAGAGGTCCAGGGTTCGAATCCCACTTGAGGACGAAATTTTGGGAAGGGTCTTATTAGCATTTTTAGTGCTTTTGAATGATATATATGTGTTTCCCAATGCTTGCGGATATATATATATATATTTTTTTATACTTCTCTCTCTCACACACGTCTTTTTAGCAAGCATATTTCTACCAACGATAGATATAGCTGAAGACAGGTTTTACAACCCTAAGCTTCCATTTAACTATATCAAGTGGCCCTGGCGGGACTCGAACTCACGACCCCAAGGTTGTGAGACCAGAATGATACCATCATCCCAAGCAGCGAGCTGTTAAAAATGGTTACTCTCTCTCTCACACACGGCTGAACCGATAAGTCTCTGTAACCCCCAGGTTGTGAGACCATACATCATCCCAAGCAGCGAGCTTAAAAGGTCCATCTCAATTATCATCTCAGCAGAGGTCCGGGGTTCGAATCCCACTTGAGGACGAAATTTTGGGAAGGGTCTTATTAGCATTTTTAGTGCTTTTGAATGATATATATGTGTTTCCCAATGCTTGCGGATATATATATATATTTTTTATACTTCTCTCTCTCTCACACACGTCTTTTTAGCAAGCATATTTCTACCAACGATAGATATAGCTGAAGACAGGTTTTACAACCCTAAGCTTCCATTTAACTATATCAAGTGGCCCTGGCGGGACTCCGAACTCCGACCCCAAGGTTGTGAGACCAGAATATTACCATCCTTGCTAATAACCACCCAATCGGGAGAAAGTAATTGATAATTTCATGTGGCACATAATTTTCTAAAGTTACTTTTAAGTATTTAGTTTTATAAAAATTCATCAGAAATGACCATCTAAATTGCATGTATTTGTCAATTTTCAATTGTTTATTAATAATTTAAAAATCCAATAATCTTTAGATAATATGAAATGACTGTTTAAAGACCAATCAATTGTTTAAGCAACTTTATTTTCTCAAAACATTCAATTCAACACAACATTATTTCAAAATACCCACGTAACATGCCCTGCCTCACAAAGTAGCAGCTTATAACAAAAGACAAATTTACAGTTTACTCACAAGTACATTTGTTTACTGACTTTCTTAAATGTAAAGGCATGACATTCCTTAAAACTGTGAACTTAAATAACAAGTGAACTTGAATAACCACGAATGGACAGAGAAGTGAAGATAAACATCCATAGAAAACAACATCCAACAGGAACAATACTAATAACAACAAAAATAGATAACTATCTGTAAAGCCGTGCAGGACAGCATCGTATATAATTTATATAAACGATAGTTCCATATTATGAGAGAATAAAACGAAATACCTTCCGACGGCATTAGCTAGCAAATTATTTCCTTTTACAGAATGTTGGAAGTACGACGGTTTTTAGCCATCACCCAGTGTTCAAATGCTGCATCGTAGTTGAATTGTTCCACTGGAGATGCTTCTAGATTGAGCCGCATCAACATGTCTACTGTTTTGACATGCAGTGAGCTCCTACCATCAGTCTTGATACTGTTGTAGGTAGATATCCCTCGTTCACAGCTAACTGAGGTAATTGGCAAGCATGGGCCAATAGCTACCAGTTTACTAAGATGAGGGAATGACTCTCTAGCATTGTTTAGAAATGATGACATGAATTTAGCCATGTTGTGCTGAGGGTATGACCTCATGACAAATTGAAGAATATCCCACTCTTTATGTGCATCCACTTTATTGATTTTATAGACCTCTAACAGCTTGTCCAGGGCTTTGATTTGCTCAGGAGGATCCATATTCATGTAGGCTTGTGGGGATAGAACGTCAAAAGCTGAAAGAATCCCATGGTCTGGAAATGCCATGGACAACCTATCAAGTAGAGCATCTATGTACTGCTGACGTGCTTGAGCAAAACTCTGACGCTTCTTGGTGGAATCTTTAAATGAATGGTTTTTATATTCGAAATCCAAATTAGGCTCCTCAGGAATCATCCCTAGCAATTTACTCAACTTCTTGCCCGGAGTTGTTCGCATCTGTTCTAAAGCTTCACAAGTCGCATCGATGTGGGACTTCACAACCTGATACTGTGCATCTTGTTTTTGCATAATTAAGCTCAAGTTGGCAAGTACTCCTGTCACATCAGCCAGGAAAAAGGTTAGAAGTAAAAATTTGACATCAGCCATTTGCGTCATGATGCCATGCATCATCGCACGTCCTTCGATGCCACGCTCTTGTGCTGCAGCTGCAAGACAGCTGATGACTAAGCACAGGCAGTCTGAGAGTGCATCAACGGAGTCACTTAGTGACAACCATCTTGTAAAAAAGGCTTGCTTAATTTTACAAGCCTTTTCACCGCGAACTTCTTTCGATGCTTCAAGCATGCGTGTAAGTTTGGGTGAAAACTTAAGTGATTTGGCAAATGCATTAATAGTAGAAATATACTTTACTATTAAGGGTACCTGTTCAGCTGCTTTTTTGGAAGCTAGCTGGAGCCTATGTGCCATACAATGGGTGGTAACTAACGTTGGATACTTCTCTCTGAAGAGTGTTGCCACACCACGATGAACACCCGTCATTACACTAGCACCATCAGTGGCTAGTCCACAAAAAGCTGCTTTCTCCAGCAGAGATTGCAAACATTTGTTCAAACCATCAAAAATGCACTGAGAATCAGTTCTCTCCAGTTCAAAAACTTCTAGAAAACGAGTTTTCAGAGTTCCATACTGATCTACGTATCTGAAAAAGGAAATTGCAATGGATGTATTTGAGGCATCTGTAGCTTCGTCCACTTCGATTCCAAAATATTTGTATGGTGAGTCATTGAAATCTTGGGTAATTTCGTCTGTAACAACTTTATGCATGGCAATATACATGTCTTGCAATGAATCTGAATGTTGATAATGTGATTTTGTCATACCAAACTTATCAGAGCAAAGAGTTTTTAATGGCTGCACTCCATTTAAAGCTTGCAATTTTACAAGAGACTTGTTCTTTGATGTGGGAATGCATTCCTGGGCCTGCGTTAACAAGGTGGACATTTGGCAGATTATAGCCAGCCTACTACCATGATGGGCTTTCACTGTTGCATGTTTGAGCTCTTTCCTCTGTTTCAATATATCTTTCGCAGCCAAATGCAAGCGACTCTTTTCGTGCTTCGAAAAGTCATCTTTTTTTGGTTTTTGGGTAGATTTGCCCTGCGTGAAAACATTCGTTTGCTTCGCATCGACACATATTTGGCAAAAAAATAACTGTTTCTCTTGGTCATGTTTAAGCCAAGAAAATTCACGGAACCATCCCGGTTTGATTGATCGTGTTCCAGGTGCTACTGACTCATCAAACTGGCAAGGTACATGTACTTCAGGTTCTTCCTGTACAGGCTTTGGCTTTTGCTGTGCAAACAAGTCATCAATGCGGCTTTGACGACTTTTTTTTATTTTTGGCGATTGGGGAAGGTCTTTATCATCTTTCGGCAAAATGGGGACAACGTGATTGGGTTCAAAAACTGCTGCATTATGGTCAAATGAACCACTACGAGTCCAAAGGATGGTGGGTTTACTTAACTGCTGATCAACTTTCAACTTCGAAACCTTTCGCAATGGTCTTATTTCATCATGAAAAAAACATTTAAAATAGTTTTCACAATCAGGAAATAATGAAAAGATTGGTTGAGACAGCACTGACGCTAGAGCCATCACATGATGAATGGAAGACCATCTACCATGAGTTCTGGACTGCTGGCAGTCATATTTGAAATTGTCAAATGCAGAGTTGTCTCCAGCCATAAAACAATCTCTGCCAAGTATAGCGTGTTGTAGAACACTGAACTCAATTTTCTCTTTGAAACATTTTTCATTGATGGCGTTGTAATATAACTCTGTATTTTGTGCCAACTCTTCATAGCAGAGAACACGAAGTTGTGCTGAGAGAGACTCATCACCTACGATGTAAGAACGCAAGTATTTGGTTAAATATATCGGTGTGTTCATCTTTCGAGGTTTAACTAAAATTAACATTAATCACATTTTACTTTACCTTTCAGGGAAATGGAAATACTATTGTAAAGGCAATTGCCATCGCCAGTCGATACTATTGCCCGCAAAGGTCCACTTAGATGCTTGGCTGTATGAGGAGGTGTCTTAGGTATAAGCAATGATGAGAAGATATCTTCTTCAAGAGATGCCTGAATGAAATAACAAGATTATCACTTGATCTACTCAATATACATGTACTTATTTGTATTTCCTAAACAAAATTTTCTATAGTATGGATACTGTAAAACTAGAATGTTTCATTGTTGTTAAATTTCACTGATTTTATCTATGAATTTTTTTGTGAACTACCATGATGAAATAGCAAAACTGGAAATTGGAATGAATAAATCCAAACAGAATATTGGTCTATCTTCTCATTCTGACTTTGTTGCAAATACAAGTACTTTATTAGCATTCACAATGATACTGATGTTTTAGTTATCTAGATCTATCAGTGGAGTGGAACGTTCTAGCATGGTAATTTAGTTCTTCATTGAAACTCAAACTCGAAACCGAAACTCGTATTAGCAGAATAGACTAGACTCTACATAGAAGACTTAACCCCCAACCCAATACTCACAGTGTTTCACCCGACTGAATAGAAGACTTGACTCCAAAATGGCCGCGCCCATGAAGTTATTTCCGTGTGATGTTGTCTGGGTTTTTTTTTAGAAAATATTGTGTAATTTGATGGTTAATCTTACAGATGATTGATCTTAGCCAATTTGGCGAAAGGTAGGAAATATTTTGAAATGGGCGTAAACACACGAAAATATAATGAAGGAATAAATTATTTTTGTGAGGTCAGGGTTCACCGCATGCTAATGAGTTGTTTACAAATAGATAGCAAAATGCACGCCAAATCTTTTGACACTAAAGCCGATGGGGTTTTGTGACGACAAATAATTAGATTTAGTGGTCAAAGTTGAGTACCGAAAACTGGTGTTTCATCTCTAAGTATGTCTTCTTTGAAAAAAATATATTATTTACTATAAAAAGTGGTTTATATCGTAATAAGGTGATGGCTAATGAATGGAGTAGGCGATTTTGATTCACCACGTGGTCTTGTACGATGCATGTTGCAAACACTTTGATAGATACGAGGGTTTGAAGAACGTGTGTTTTAGGCTTATTTTAAGCCATGCATTAAGGCATAAATGCCTTTCCGACCGGCAAAGGGTTAAATAAACTGCTGTCTTCCTCATAATAGCACAGCCATAGACTTCTATGTATGGATTGGTACGCAGTTGTAGTAGAACCTCTATAATAAGCCCACCTGGGGACTGATGGTGACTTCAAGGAATTGCAAATCAGGAATTATCTTACTATAGAAATCTCAGTAGACAGGTGCTACTGTCATAGAATTCCCTAACTAGTTGCAATATATGCATGTAGTCAAATGGTTACTGTCTCAGACTTGCTCGGATTAGGTCATGGGTTCAATTCCTACTTGCTTGAATTAGGTCATGGGTTCAATTCCTACTTGCTCGAATTAGGTCATGGGTTCAATTCCTAGTTGAGGTATGGTGTAGGGATTGAGCATTTCCTAATGAATGGAAGTGAAAACTAACTCATGGGTAACAGTCAAGCAAAGGAAACAAAAACCAAATGTGATTGAGTTTTAGCACAGAGCACCAGATGTAGACATCAAGAATCAAGATAATGCAGCATGAGCACTTTTGAAAATCCTTGAAAACAACATCTTGGAAAAATGTCAGATGATCCCTGAAGATGACCAACTATGATTAATAAACTATATTATGCATATTATCGGATCATCCACATGTGCAATTTAAAAAGATAAGTAAACAAAAAACTTTACATGCAATAAAAAATACGAAATAACACAAAATTTCAAAATGGGAAATTTTTTGCCAAACAAGTCACTTTTTGGAATCAATTTGCCATCATATAATAATAAAAACAACTAATACAAGCTGCTGATAAATGAGTTACATTTCAGCATCTTCAATGTCAAAAATTGAACATCTGTTGCATAGTTCACCAAGTGAGGCTGTTTTTTATGGTTTGTTTTTTAACAGCAGAATTAATATTTATTACCATTTTAATTGGATATTTTTTGTTTTGCAATTTTCCAAACCTAATTTACTAAAAAAAAAATATGTCAATTGGAAGAAACATGTACTTTATTCACTATCCCTGCTTTTCACTATGTTCACATCTTGTCAATCAGTGAAGTAAAACAATGAAAATATAGCAAAGTAGCCCACCTCGACATGGTACGGATGTGGGCTGCTACGACGCTGATCTTGACCTGCATCTTGATTTTCTTTGAATGAATCCGTACTTGATAAAGAGTTAGAGTTTGAATTAGAATCGTCGTGATTTTCAAGCTGCGCAGAGTCCCGAGAATTACTGTCATGGTTTGTTGGGTTTGCAATCGGTGGGTGATTTTGAGCTTCGTCAAAGTTCAACTTGGTGAGTCGGACAACACTTTTCCTGATATGAAACTCGTCTGCATTAGAAATATGCATCGCGTTAATTCTATCATCATCACCATCCAATGTTTGACTTTGATTTTGACTACCTGAATATTCTGCACTGTTTTTCTCATCATTTGAGTCATTATTAAAACTGAAATTATCCTGATTACGCTTTTCTGATGTTGCACTGATATCCACGTCTTTGTATTTATGTTTCCGTTTCAATTTGTGTTTGCTGTGCTTGGATTTCTTATGATGTGTTTTTGTCGAGGGCTCCCTCCCCTCTACACCTTCCCCTGTTGTCTGCAGTTTCTCTTTTAACCTGGCTTTTTTCAAGGCCTTTTTCATTTTTCTGTATTCCTGGTGGGTTAGTGCAGTTGTAGGACTATTTTTCACTGGGTCATTTTGCTCCGTGGGTTCTTCCGGAGTCAACGAAGTTCGTGGGGCGATTTCCATCACCTCACCACCACCTTTAGGTTTGGCAATAGATATCTTTAATTTAGGAACTATTTTTAAAGGTTGACTAGTATCATCTTGTTTGGCTTTCTTCATAGGTATAGGATCCTGCACTGGTTCTGCTTTTTTCTTAGGGATTTGATTCTGGGGAGCCCCAGAACCACCACCTTCATCTCGCTCTTTTTTCACTTCACTCTCATTTTCCTTTGTGTTTGAGTCATGAATTCCCTTCTTACAGTTTGAACACAACACTTTTCGTGGTCTGAGCCTCATTGCCCTAACCACCTCCTTCTTTCTGATAGGTTTTATCACCTCCTTTTTGGGAGGTGGGGGTAATAACTTGGGGTCCACTGCATCTGGGTCCAACATGTAGGTGTGTCGTAAAGGAAGACTTGAGATTCCGGGTTTACTACCCTCATGATTCGGGTCGATTAAAAGCACTTCTGGTGATTTTGGTGGTCGGTTGTCGGCTTCAATCTGTGCTCTATTGAACGTTACGCCGTGTGGCCCATCTCTGAAAAATATTGGACGGCACAGTAATTAGATTTTTAATCGTATTTATATATTGACAAAGAGAGGAAATAGCGCAGACCGTCAAATTTAGGTCATGTTTGACAACGAAATATTCGTTACCTAAGGTTCGATTCCATTAGAATACCCCTAAACGTTTTAGCTCCACTCATCAAGGCCACCATGATGACGTTGGCAAGGGCCTCCTCAACTGTAACGAGTAGCTTTGAGCCTTTTTCTATGGCCACTTCGTTACAATTCATGGCCGCCATATTGGAATAACAAATGATAAGTTAGCCGCATGGAACACATTTGCGCATGCGTTTGACGGTCTCGAATGGGGATAGATGGACAGAACGAGGGATGAATAAAGCCTACTGTTTCATCTTTATCAGTTGTTATCTTATCATGTTTTACTTGTGATCGCAAAAGGTCATATCATATCAATAAATAGACGCACATTCACGGTTATTAAACGGCTGAATGCTAGTTTGAGAGGGGTTAAAATCACATTAAAGTTGAGATGTCTGGTGTCTCGCGACCCCCAAATGTCCCTTGCTCAACTCATAGGTACAGACGTCATTGTATTAGCTGTCTAACATTCTCTTTGTTTAAGATAAGGCCTCCAAATTTCCTAACCTGCCCATATGTGATATACACACACTCTGGCTTCCTCACCATCAACCAAAAACTCGCAGCATTTACAATTTTAAAATACACAAACTTCATCAGGGATCTTTAGGTAATGGTGAGTGTTGGGACAATTTAATCTTGAGGTCAATTTATGAAAATACTGCGGTAATCCTACTGTAATGTAATATTCGAAATGTGCTTTTAATACTTTTATATGCTTTTAAATTACATTACTGTCATCAGTTCCCGTCGTATGTACATGTACACGAACTATTGGTATACCAACCTTCAAATAATAGATTATGAAGGTCCTGGTTTCACGCCTTTCCCATTCACTCAGCCTTCGAAGTGCGATGTTCATAGTATTTTCAATAAGTAACTACATCAAAAGTGCTCAGAGAGCACAGCATCACTAGTGCAACATTGACCGATGGGCAATAAGGATGTTTGCTTTGCAATCAAAGCAGAAAAAGTCTTACCTGATGCGGACTCATCCAACATCTATGTTATTGGCATTGGATTGCAGGCGCTTTCTAAACATGGCTACAGTAAATATATCTATTGCCCATGAGTTGACATTAATATGGTAACGTTGTGCTCTCTGAGCACTTTTATTCTAATATAACCACTATGCCAATTCGATGGTCATGTAGTGGAAAAATGGAAAGAAAATAATAATTAAAATGGCCCTCTGAAAGGTAAACTCTAATTGGCAAAGTGCCAAAATTGAATACATTTAATGTTCAGTAAGCATGTAAGCATTGTACAAAGTTTGAATGCTTTCTCACAAGCATCAACAAAACTATTGCAGAAAATGTTGAAAATGGACACAAAATGGCACTATGGAAAGCACACTTTAATTGGCAAAGTGTCCAAAATCAAATCACTTCAGTGTCGCGTCATACCAAATAGTTGTGTAGTTTGAACCAAATCGGGCAAAGCGTGAAAGCTCTAGCTTGTCCGGAGATGAACATACATACATACGAACGAAACACAAGGCTTTTGCTTTAGCTGCTGAAGCGACGCAATAAGCCCGAGTAGATAAGGCTGGTATGAATCTTGCGATCAATAAAATATTCTTTTTAGTCCATGTACAATTGTAAAATAACTCCACGTTAGAATTGTGTGAGATAGCATTGCAGCATAAACAGCTTAACATGAGTAAATTCAATTAAAATATAGTGTGTGATTTTGTTTTTTAGTGGATTGCAACATTTATTTTGATGTATAGTAACTTGTAATCAACTCAAAACACTCTTTCTTTTGAAGATATTTTATCTCAGAAATTAATATATATATATATATTACGTAATCTCTGATACATATTTTTCAACACCAGATTAATACATATAATATGTTACGATAACAATATAATAAACTGTACAATTTAATATGGCAACTGTGGGACATGAGCATAGCAGGTTCTACATGTTGCTGCCGGTCTCTACCCCGTGGAATGTGATACTCATTTCGCTCCCGAACAAATTAGGAACAGGTTATTAGTGTTTGTATTAACAGCTTTATCGCACTCCGCGTTCTTACATCAGTGCTAGTTTGATGATTGTACACACTTCTGCAGAAAATATGATTGACAAACAGATGTTTGTTAACAGTGACTACTTAATGAATAGAAAATTACAATTTTATTGAAAGCTTAAAAGCAATTATAAAACTACTCTACTCAACCATAATGTGTTTATTTAAATTAGCTGCTACATGGAATGATTAGATGATGAATTGCACAAAATATATTGTCTGATTTACTTCAATGATGCAATGTGGCACAGGGAAATAAGTCAGAACCTCTTTACAATGATGAATACCTTGGTTTAAGCATTCAGACTGACACTGGTATGAAACGTTTTCACCGCCTTCACAAGGAAATAACAAAACTAGCACAATATTCAGTACTTATTCCTGAGGGTTGAAAACTACAGTACTTTGGACGCAAGATTTTAGACATTTCAAAAGTGCAGCCGACTACAGATGTTGGTGCGATTCAAAAAGAGCACACAATTGAGGGTGAAACATTTAACTACTTACTCTGCATCTCATCACAATAACATAACTGAATAATAAATTATTCAAGGAATATACTGTTAAACTGATACCATCAACACAACCATGGCATGTTTCAAACAATGAAACACGCTATGTGAAACTAGTAGAATACATATGATTGATCATGTATGCGGGAGAAAATAACATGCAACAATTAACACAATGTGATTATTTTACAATTGGTACGCTATCATGTACTTAAGTATATTGTCATATAAAAGCAGCTTATATACAGACTCAGATCATGATTCATTCTTTCCATACTACTTCTGCACCAATCACAACATGCAAGAGACTCCCTAAGTAGCCAAAACATTGTGAAGTAATAAAGGAGGCGTAACAAAGTGCTAGAATTAAACTTGATCTTCCACTGACACAAGGTTGCTAGCACATTAAAATTTTGCCGGTAGCACAATAGTACACTGGCAAAAAGCTGGATAATTTGCCATTTAGTTGGGAACGATTTCGGGCCTTGCAACAGGTATGACTTTATGAAGTATTTTTGAATGAAAAAAAGATTAAAATAACAGGTTAAGATTGAGATTAGCAATTGCACCAGTGAAAGTTGTGTTGATAAGAAATCACAGCAGTAGGCCCAATCATATTGGGCGGGAGACAGATGTTATTCTGTCCTAAAATAATTAACTACAATGGTCAAAATAATCTATCAGCAATCATTGATGCTGAGACTAAAACATGCGTTTGTTGTTTTTTGTTACATCACAAGCGCTTGAAGTAAGGACCCTCCTGCTCAGACCAGATATGTAACAGAATCGATGGGATGAACTCAAGACAACAGATAACAAAGAATAATACCACGGATTTACACACTAAATTTACTACCACATTGACAGATATTCTACTGTTACACTCATTTTCATTCTATTAGAAAATCTTTCTAATGATCAAGAATACATTTAATTTTCTATATTATGATTTTGTAATTCAAATTGAGACCATTACCTAAACAGCATTCAAAGAATGATGTCTACTTAATCCTAATGATGAGTCTTGTTTGATATGAAACCAAATGATAACTTTGACATTAGATTCAAAGAAACAAACTAATGAAAAGTCCAAGAAAATTAATAAGTAGCTAGTATGAAATTTGAGTATGGGAATTCTAAATACTGCCAAATATTTATTACATTCAAAATATTGAAAATATATGACAAAAAATGATGTTCTCACCAGGGAAAAGCAATAAAGGAACCAATGATCTGGTTTCACAAAGGCACGTTCCCTGTTGATATAAAAATATGCGTACATCACACTACAGCATTTACAAGTTTAGAACTGAAGAGCTTTAACAAGCCCGTACAAATCTACATTTTTCATTTATAATGTCTACAAAAAGAACTTCTTACACAAATTTCTAATAGGAAAATAAATAAAAAAAATGACTGAAGTATATAAATGTGTTTCCAATGTTATGATAATGAATTGATAGCATGAGGATATTGCAACCGCATTTTCAGGACTCACAGAGGAGAATTCACAGAATTCTTCTGAACACACGACCACATTCAACAGGTTTATTGCATAAATGTGTTACTTTGGTTATTTACAGCGGTCCACAGCTCTAACTTTTACCAAAACCAGCTCAAATTTTTAATACAAACAGCATTTTTTAAACACATATTTTTAACATGCCTATGTCATACTAAGTATCTTTTTTTACAAAATGTATATTCTGTATCATCTTTACAACTGCAAAAATCATCTTTCGATGAATCTACACATGCACATATCAAGGTAGATGGAGCCTGCTATTAACATTCACACCTTAACACAGATCACTAAACAAACCAATCTTCTACATCATTGCAAACGACCGTAAAAAAAAAGTCGACTTTGTGATTCCTAAACATCAACAGAATACTGATTATCATTTGTGATGGACATTTCACATTGTCTTTCATTCTTTTCAAAATACAACATTTCTTTTCTGCCATATTCATATTTTAAATTGAACCACATTCCCCAAAGGAAAAAAATATTGACTACATTGAAAACAACCATCCGCTACGAACTATTTGCTGCGACATACACATTTAGCCAAGTTAAAATTAGGTTTCTAACAATTGTTAAATTATGCTGTTCTCACTCGTTAAAATTTGTCCTAAGATCCACACATCTCACACACAATACATGCACACCATTAGAACCAGAAATCTACAATTGATCGGTTTCTATACAATTACATCGACAATACATTTGCGCATTAACACACTCCAACGTTTCACACTTTGATCTTTCATTCATCTTTTTAACCATTTCTAGCTAGTAATGTAGTCAAACGTACTACTATTGCAGCCTAGACTATATGACTAAAAATAAAATAAAATCTACCACAGATGTCCGATTTACCTAACGCACCCATCTTGTACATTTATGCTTATTTTTATATGATTTACTCTAGTCCGCAATAGTGGACATCAATGACCAACCGACCAGCTAGAGGCTAGTTACTATAAACATTCCAATACGCCTCATTTTTTGCCGCCACCGCCAAAGTTTCCAAAGTCTCCGAACGCCTGGTTTGTCCGTTGCTGGAACTGAGTCGACGATTTGATGCTCGTCGTCTGCTGTGTCATTCCCATCATTCCGGGCTGCGGGCCCATCATGTTACCACCCATCATGTTGGGGTTTCCTCCCATCATTCCTGGCTGACCCATGCCCATCATGCCCGCTGGCTGCTGGGCAGGCATCCCCATCATGCCCATGTTACCCATTCCTCCTGCAAAACAAGCAACACAAAGTGTTACAAACGCAAAATACATGCTGTTCTGCCTGTTCATGATTAGGCCACAGAAATGGTGAAAAATGACTTACAGAAACACAAACGTAGGGAGAGAGCCATTTAGTTTGTCTTATTCCTTTCTTTTTCAAACCAAAAACTCCTTTCACCAAGACGCATCTACATAGTTGATACTTATGAGATTATATATAAACCCACAGACACTCTGTATGATTACGTGATGACATACCTGGCATGCCGGCGCCTCCCATGTTCATCTGGCCCATACCCTGGGTGATGCCCGACACACCTGCAACATACACAAAGATGTCAGCAACACACAAAAGCCATACCTTACTTTACAGTCATCTGAGTATTATCTACTTTTTCAAGAAGACTTCTTTCACTTGCACTTACAGACTCGGTACACAACGAGGTATTGTCTTTTTTGAATCAATCGCTGCTACATTGTGTATCATTCCCCATATCTGCGAAAGAGACTCATTAATCCAGGCGTAGGTATTGAAATAAATGCATGCCTGCAGACTGAAAGAGATTCATTCCTGTCAAAGTACTGTGTGTGACCCAGACTGCTGTATCATGGGATCAGATCACAAATCGTACCAAATGGCTTACAAATGAGCAGACCCTGCCTGGTTGATTTTTATTACTCAGACTGGCGGAGGCAGCCTGTATGTTGGCTGCAGCGTACCTGTGTGTGAGCCTGACTGCTGGAGCTGCATGATGGACGGCCCAGCAGGGTTCTTCTGGTACTTGGCGGCAGGACTCAGGTTGTCCAGGGAGATGTTGACCCCGCCCACACCGGACCACGTTGTGGAGCCAGACTTCTGCAACACACAAGCCAGTCTGACAATCAGACCAGGATCAGACGAGGGAGATTCTAACACACCGGTGGTCAGACGAGAGATTCTAACACACCGGTGGTCAGACGAGAGATTCTAACACACCGGTTGTCAGACGAGAGATTCTAACACACCGGTGGTCAGACGAGAGATTCTAACACACCGGTGGTCAGACGAGATTCTAACACACCGGTGGTCAGACGAGAGATTCTAACACACCGGTGGTCAGACGAGGGAGATTCTAACACACCGGTGGTCAGACGAGGGAGATTCTAACACACCGGTGGTCAGACGAGAGAGATTCAACAGGTCTGGTGTTTTTTACTTTACACAAAAGCAGTTGGTGACACCAGAGAGGGCACAAGTGGCATAAGCAGCAGCAAGCGGTTTATGCACACTGTTTTTGGCCAGCGTTCATCTTAACAGGTTGAATATTGTACTGTCATTCATTTGTGGTATCGTCATCAATTTCTATGTCTGAATACATAGTGCAAGCAGTAGTCTCCTGTCCAACAAACGATTCTAGACAGGAAATTACTGATCAACGTTAAATGTCATGACATTTGACAATAGTTACAGGAGAGTAGCAATGATTTTAGTATATAACAGTAAATCTGAAATCAATACACTGCACAAAACAACAACAAAAATTTGAATTTAATTACAAATCAGAAAAAAATACTTTATAATAATATTAGAAATCAAAAATATATAAACAATAAAGAAAAATCTGTACACCAAGAGAAAAATAAAAAGTAACTTGATAAAACCTTTATCCTCCTCCAAAAATCATGAAAAATTAAATATGAAATGGGAAATTTGCAAAAGAAACATAAAATTCATCTTTACATTATGATCAAGGAGTACTTAACAAATAATCTGGAAATAAAATGCATTTTTGACAAAGTATCTTGAATCATCAACTTAAACTACAAGCTTAATTTGAGCAAAAGCAGAGGAGAATAGGGTAGAAGACTGATCTGGTAGAGAGAACATAATGATTGGTGGTGCAGCTTTCCGCTTTCTCGGCTTCTGTGGGGAGCGTGATTTTTGAGGAGAATAAACGGGTGGTGCAGTCTATTGACTGTTACCTGCGGCGCAGTCGTGGAGGCGGCTGACAGCGGCTGCTGGGGGGTGGAGGGCATGAGAGAGGCGCTAACGGAGGACTGAAACAAACACACACAGCTAGCGTGCCTGGCTTTATGAACATTTACAATAGGCTTATTTTTTTTTATTTTTTCTTATTGCATTCAAAGTTTTAGAAAAATGTAAACGCAAAAGTGTACATCAACAACATTTAACATGGATGACTTAAAAATACCATCTTCTAAACTTCCATGGATTGAGCTTTGTTAATTTAACTAATCCAACTACAAAGTAAAGAGAAAATAACTGTTCATCACTAAACTAGAAAGTTTATATTTACAAGTGGTGGCAACATATTATGAAAATAAAAGCATTAGGCTAAAAAAGATACATGCACAATGCCAGAAATAAAATTAAAAATGCAAACAAAAAGACCAAAGCAAAGGAAACAGAAAACGTCCAAAACATTAGATACAAGACAAGCTATAAACTGAAAAAGAAAAGACATGAAGATTCAGAAATTTGGAAACAATTATCAGCAGAAATGGTCAATCATTCATGGGTTGCAATATACGACAATTTTAATATATGCTAATTTTTTGCATTTTTATAACTGAAAATTGAAATGATTTAACAATGTTTTTCATATAATATTGGGTTTCTGAAAACTGTAAATTGTTTCAAATAAGTTGCATAGATAATGAAGATGGTAAAAGAGACAAGCCATAGAAGCAGCAGCACCAACTGCCATGGACTGTTACCAGCTCTAAATGGTTCAAATGGTTAAGAATGTGGTTTACATCTACTAAAATGAAAAATATGCATGCATTAGCAATGCAACCTTCATTGAGGAAGAGTAAGTTTCTCAATTGAAAACTGTTAACTTTAAACAAGCATTAAGACAAGAACTGGAGAAGTATGAAAATGATCAATTTGACAGTGTAACAATCCATGACACAGATTATTTAATAGACTGAGAGACTGAAATTCAAGTTAATCATATGTGCAGAATTTTGAAAGTAAAATTAGCAACGGACCAACCACTCATTCAACAACCATTTTTAGATGTCTAGGGTAATTTTTCAAGCACAATGTTTAGTCTCATCATGGTTCTTCACTGAATCCCTTCAAGAAAAGACTTGAAGCTTGGGAGACAAACCAATACATTGACTTTGAAGTTCTTAATTCACGCATGGCATAAAATTAATTTAACCAACTAGTAGGCCACTGCTGTCTTTCTAACAACTGTACATGGTAGCATTTCAAATCTCATCCCTTCTCTTAAGAAATACGTATGATGATAGAATGACATGGTTGGTCTGTCGCCCTGGGTTTAGAGAAGCACACACGCGAGGCAGCAGCAGTGTTAGCTGTACCGTGGTTTGCTGCTGCTGCTGCTGCTGGTACATGCTAGTCATCGGCTGCTGCTGTTGCTGCTGGGCCATCATCATCGCTTGCTGCTGCTGCTGAGGGAACATGCCCCCCATCTGAAACCAGCCATGCACAAACTACACTTCTGAGGTGACAAGGCAACATTTCTCAATAATGGAACCACCCAAGACAGAGATCATAAACTAAAACAGGGTGAATGTAAAGCTGGTGGTGTACCCAGCAGACATGAACACGCAAACAAACCCAGCTTCCCAAATCGAACTTCTTTTTTGTTAATGGCCAATCATCTAATACTGATCTTGGGGTCTTGGGGTCGGAAATACAGGAGAAAAACTACTTAACCTAAAGGACATCGATAAAACAACACACATAAATTTGTACGTCCCGTATACAAATGGTGGTCAGTAAAAATAAATCCCAAAGCATACTTTCCTAACATAAATTAACAACCACAATATTAAGGATTCTTAGCCAAGCTGGGATTAGCATCTAGCATTACCTGGTCCGAGCATGCCTGTTAGTAAAAACAAACAATTTCATTTACCAACACATGCACTGTGATTGTTTACAGTATGATCAATTAATATTATTATGGACGCTGACTTCTTATGTAAGCCATAGATTACGATATGTGACTTGAATATCAAATACATGTAGTTGAATGTCAATAAAACAAGTACAAAATACAACAATAAAACAACTACAAAAACAACAAATCACATTGACAGAAATGAATTGGTGCCTGTCATTAGCACTTGTACAGTGGTAAGCATTCTCTCAAAGACAGCAACGCAGCAATTATTGTTTCCCAAATGATACCACAGAAGGAACTCTCTAAATGAATATAAAAGAAAGAATTGAGTACTACGAAATTTGGAGTAATCAGATTTACAAACTAAAGTAACTTTTCGGGATAGTCATTAGCTCAAACCATGTGTAAATTTTACAGACCGACTCCCAACTGTAAGTCAGGTTGAAAAAGACGGTCTGACAGACAAGATTGAAAATATTTGCAAAGATAAATAAGTATGGGTTTAGCAAAAGATCAATGCCATTGTAAAAGACTCCATCTGTAGTGTATAATGTTCATTTTGAAAAGTTGCTACCAAACTCTTCATATTTAGGAGTAAGCTCACCACCGTACAAGTGTCCAAGGCCTTATGGACGACTACTGTGTCTGTGGCTTCCCGCCTCCTGCTTACCTGAGCACCCGGGCTCATCATCATGTTGGGCTGCATCATGCCCATTCCGCCCATGGTGTTGATGCCGCCTCCTCCCATCATCATGGATCCCGGCATGGAGGATGTCCCCATTGATCCTGGCATGGCTCCCATTGATGCTGGCATGGCCCCCATGGATGACGATACCCCCATCATGTTGGTGGGTGGAGCCATGGAGGCGACTGGGGAGCCGAGGCCGAGGCCAAGCCCTCCCAGGTCGCCGGACATGCTCGCACTCGCGCCACCCTGGAGGAAGCAGCGTTTGTCTCATAGCGCGGTTCAAAAGGTTTATACATGCTTACTTTTCCAGACAAGAGGCCCATGGGCCAACCTGAGCATCCAAATATTAGCCAGTTTGTGATGTTTTTTCAGGGATTCCTCAATACCTCGCTGGGACATGAATCACTGTCTATATATTGGCTGATTATTGATTTTATAGCAGTATCATCTATTTCCAAGAAGTGGTTAAATTTTTGGAGCCGATGTGTCTGGAGTTTGTGGTTATAGAATATTGATTTTAATGGTGCATTCAAATAGTAATAAGAATGTGATTCACTAGTAAAATGGACCTAATAATGGACCCAAATGGCAGCAATAATTTTACACTTTTTACCCCATTACTACCTTCCCTTGGGGTGGAGGGTTGAAATTTACAATTTCTTGTCTCCTTACCCTACAGATGCTACATACAAAATTTGGTTAAGATTGGCCCAGCAGTTTTTGAGAAGAAGATGTTTATATCAATCGACACGGCCTTACCAGGGCGCCAACCCAGGTCACCTGAGTAAATACTCAGGTGACCTAATAAAGCACAAGTATGCACACACTAAAAAGATCAACTATTACAGATCTCAAAGAAAAAAACAATTGATTTTTAAAAGAAATTACAATAGTTTAACCCCTTAGTGCCGGGGCGCATATATGCGCCTCAGATTTTACGTACCTTTAGTGCCGAGGCGCATATATGCGCCTCAGTTTTCAGAAAAAACAGTTTGAGTTTGTCTGCCATATTCGTATATAAACACTCGTGGTTCTAGTCTCAAATTCCGGTATGTCAACAACAACAACTTTACCTTGACATTTCCAAGCATTTCTAGAAGTAAATAAGCAGCATAGTGTTAATATTTTAATTATATTAGTGTGAACGAATATTTACCCACAAAACACGCATTATCTGCTGCAATTTTGAGCCGCGAAATACTCTTATTTGTGTTTGCAAAACCATAGCTTGTTGTATATGGTTTGAATCGTCGTGAAGCCTGCTATTCATCGAGACCTTAAACAAATGTGAAACTAGACTCATCAAGGTCATATCCAGATATATATTTTGAGCCTTAATCAAAATGAATAGCGGTATTCTTAGGTTCAAGCGCCACAAAACACGTTGACACTGCTAAGGAACCCCGAATTAGCCTTTATCAAGAGCGCTCCTACGATGCTATGTCATCGACGCGCGCTGCGCAAGGCTGATTTTCAGGAAATACCGGCTTTTGGTAAGAGTGACAAAGTTGAACATTTTGAAGAAGAATTATCATATTATTCGTCACCCACGCTCCATCTTATTGTATCTTGGATACCGAATCACAAATAAACCGTTTGGCAAACTACCCAATAAGTGTGGACGTTGGAAATCTACTATTTCTATCAAAACGGATGATGTTTTTGTCGGGTGATCGAGTGGTGGCACTGGTGCCTGTCAAAACTTCAAGGCAATGAAGAAATAAAAAGTTGAACACGTCTTTGGACCGTAATATTGTAAGTAAAAATATATTATTATGAAATAGGGATGGTTTATGGTGTTTTTTGTGTCTATCCTGGATAAACACTCGCTGCACTTAAAATTTCTACTGCTACTACGACATTTAAAATCAACCACGCAAGCTGTCAAATGAATGGGCGATTACTCGAAATTGTCAAAATTTAACTTTATGCTGTATGTATCTTTATTTATAATGGTAAAAATAAGAAACTAGACCGTCTCCTGAATGTGTACTGTAAATGTGAAAATGTTCTGATGAAAAACGTAAGAGCTACAAAGGATCATATTTCAACTATGACAACTGAAGCCCCCCACTGTGAATAACACGTCACGAAAAATGCGTGTCTGGCACTGAGGGGGAGTATAGTGAATTTACGGCTGGCGTCAAGAGGGTTAACCAGGAGGATTTCACTGAAAGAAATTCCTAACAATTGTTTGTTAATTAAATCAGCTATTTCCAGCTTTAAAGTTGATGAACACAATAACATAGCTATCAAACTATCTTTCACAGAACCTGATCTTTCTGTAGTATTCACCTTGCTGTTACTGATCATGCAGTTTCTTTCAAATCAAATATCCTTATTTCCAAAACATGAATTCACTGTGTGTGAGACTGACCATGTTCGCGCCGCCTCCAGACATGGGTGTGAGTACAGGGGCGCCGGCGGTGGGTGACGACAGCAGGTCGAGGTTACTGAGTGACGCTGCGGCCGGCGCTGCTGGCGCCAGCACCGGAGCAGACGCTGAGGTCGCCCCCGCCGAGCCGCCGGACGGGAACGCCGCCGAGAAGTCGCCAAATTCACCGTTCGTCGGACTGGAAGGAAGCGGGGATTGTGAACGCATGGTAAAGCATGAGTGCGCAAGGTGAACAAGTAACAAAGTATCACAGATGCTTATCAAGCAAAAAATTTGACTTATTCAAAAAGGAAATAGGTAAAAATTCGGGTCTTATAAAAAAAGAAAATGCGGAGATAACGAAGTAAGCAAAAGAAGGATTATCTCTCTGGTAAAGCAGTGCATGAATACCTTGGAAAACAAGAATTTTGAAAAACACATGCATCAAATAACTTTAGGTAGATTAGACATGCAGGTTAAATGTTTGAGTTACTCTAGATACCCCGGGGTCAACCACAATTTTGGGGGTCTGGATAATGTTGTCTGCTGTAAAAGGTTGGTGGGTGGTTTTGACTCTATTTTATGTTCCTTATATGATAAATTTAGTGTAGTTTGAATCATGTATAAGGATTCCTTCTTCCACACTTTTTACCCACTTGCCGCCCACTATATAAACTGAAGTACATTTGTATTATTTGGTCCTGGATTACACATACCTGTTGGGTCCTGACGGTGCACTGGGGAACTTGGAGAAGTCACCAAAATCACCATTGGCGTTCACTACAAACAGTAGGGGAATTTATTAGATGTTAGTCTGCATGTTCAGCAATGGAATAATTTTGCATTGAGTAACATCACAAACACTCTTCAGTTTGCTTTGAACTTACAAAATCCATGAAAAAGCCAAACAGTAAATTTCGAGCATTGTAACAACTCACCTATTATATAACACACTTAGCTCAAAAGTACTGTGAAATCAGAGAGAATAAAGTGTATCATAAAGCGAGTAACTCACCAGTTGTCTCTCCGGCGCGGGGGTTGAAGTCTGCGAAGTCTCCGTTGGTGTCGGCCGCGGTTGGACTGTCACCGAACAGGTCAATGGCCTTCTGGACCGGAGGAGGCTTCTTCACCGTCTCAAACTGGCCAGAGTTCTCAGACGTCTGGCTCTACAGGAGGGAAACAACGGGGACCGTGGGGTTAACTTTAAGGATGATGGGGCAATGATCCTGATGATTCAACGATCAGTTAATTTAACGTGAAATATACATAAACCAGTTGTCAACTGCATTGGATCAAAACTTTGTACCTAGAAAGATAAATTTAAGGAGCAGTTTTATCTACACAGAAGCTTATGTGTTTTATTCTGGTTTATGCCAATGAAATGTTTTGCAAACTACAAGTTAACAATTTTGAACAGACAATAAAAATTGGTATATTGTGAGAAGTGACTCGTTTATTAGAAAAAATATATAAATTCTAAATGTGTTAGTTCACTTTTGTTTAATGTTTCATATGAAAACTGTTCGGAATTTTCAAATGAAAAGCAAACTCTATCTTGACTAAATAAGCAGCACTGCTAGTGAATAAGAAGCTTTGGCAAATTGCTCATCAATCTAAATTTACACTAATATTATATCGACAAAGCTTCATTTTGATGAAACTTGAGAGAAAATAAATTATGAAGAGGGAAAGTGAAACGACCAGTAATACCTATTAAGCACTTGTCAATGGAATAAGGAAAGCTACCAGTTTTCTCACAAAAATAGCTCCTACAAAACACATCTAACCGGCATGTGATAGTGCAAAGACGCCTACTAGGTACTTAGTACATATCCAGCGAGGTGCAACGTTATTGCCTAGTGTCTTGGTGCAACGAAAACAGGAATAGAACCATTTATTGGCATAAACCACAAAAGATGTACAGCATTGGTGCCTTGCTGCTGCAGCAGCAGCCCCATCAGTGGCTGTTCTGTAAAAGGAAAATCACGTGAATCAACGGAGGACAGAAAGATAGCTTCTTGGTGCTTTCCTTATTCCCACCTACACACTGACCTGTTCTCCCCTTATAAATGCGCCTTATTCTATATTGTTCACGGTGTTGGACACGGTGAGATTACTTTGTAACAGCAGGATCTGTATGCGCTTCTATGAACATGAAATTGAATTCTGTTTTTGAATGCCATCAAATTTTCTACAAAATACATATGATCATGTTTTTGAAAAATTCCTTTATTTTCTTGTCAAAATATTGTAATTTATTAGTATTTGCTACTCTCATATTATTTGGAAAAAATACAAGAATAAAAATTAAAATGGGGGAATGGTGTAGTAACAATAATTTTGTAAAATATATGAACCAAAATTTAAAATAAAAAAATATTTTAGTTTTTAAAAATATGAATGAGTGGACTGTTAGAAAAACCTAATTTTAAATGGACAAAATAAATAAAACTGTATCTATAAAATAACGAGAAATAGCATTTAAAAGGAGACAAAGGGTCAATATTATACTCAAGAACATCTAACAACAGCTGTCATAATGCAACAACAATAACTATAAAGAAACAAAATCACACCAAGAAGTTATACAGAAGCTTGTCTCAAAGCGCCTGTGCACTGGAAATGGAAAGATTCAGATAGTGTTTATCAGTTTCAATTAAGTCTGACAAATGGCAAAGTTGCATCTCTGCAAAAATATTAAATTGTTCCTTCAACGCAAAACATCATCAAATTTTCAAATTTAGTGTGATGATTTTATGCTTTATTTAGGCCTTATTTTGAAAGAAATCGAGCTTTGAAATGAAAAAGTCTAGTCTCATTTGCACTAAAGATAAGCTTCTTCAACAAATAAAAAACATAAACAGAATCAATACAAAAACAATGGCAGCCTCAGAAAATGTTCAATTATCTATATTTCTCCTCATTTGGGCCTCCTAATAGCAGTCGACAAACACGACCCAAATGAAAAACAAAATCACTTGCATAACATCATCTGCTGGCTCCATCATTCAAGGGGATCTGTTCTTTTCCGTTTGTATTTGTCGAAAGTATTCAAGATAAAAGTTAGCCCCCCAAACTGTCCAGCGAATGAGAACAATGCGCTGGGTTTTGGAGTCTTGAGGCTGCCATTGTGCGATGGATGTGAGAGCCCAGCACATGGTCAGGTGCTGCCCCCCACCGCCCACCTGCCCGCCGCCCCAGGGGGACATGATAAAAACAGGTGCTGTTTGCTGCACGGTCGTCACTACCGTGGTTACTACCTTGCGGATGTCTCCCACGGTGGGGAACATGGAGCTATAGTCCGCTGCGGCCGCTGCGCCGCCCGCCACCTGCAACAGCAACACAACCCGCCGCTACCACACGCTACACCGTACACCCGCCAGCCTGTCGCACAACCACACACACAGCCAGTCGCCTCGCCGCACAGGGACATATTAGATACGACCAGACTGGTCATGCACATTTTGCCAACACTGTGTCCTCATTTTTCAAGCGTTATTTCACAATGTTTGCATTTTATCTTTTGTAAATTACATACAATTGTGAACAAATGTATGTTTTGTGAATTGGCGCAGACATGCTCAGGTTCATAGCAATAAAAATGTGCTATTCAATAGGTGCTGGCAAGGCATTAAATTTTCTTGATGATTGTATTTTTAGGTAACGATACATTTTCATTAGCCAAACTGCTGGATCAAATGCTTTTAGTTGTTTGACAGGAGACAGAACATGCCCGAACTAATTTAAACCAGATTCACTGCGTCTAGCAACATAATGAAATGCTATCCACCACAGATGTAGCAGCTAACATGAAGCTTTGCAAACAATGACCAGGCACAACTGAAACAAAATCTGATGTTATATACGCATCTGTAGGTACAGACTGCGATGGTTGATATAAAAAAATCTTTATTTTCTTGAAGCAATCATTATCTTCACTAATCTCATTTGTTTAATGAGTTTCTTGGAATGGCGAGACATTTAACCATTTAACGTTCCACATTTTCATTCGTAAGTAAACAAAATGTAACCTATTCTACACTCGAACGAGATTTTCATTCTCAGCAACCAGAGCTAGGAAATTCCAGGGAATAATTGCCAATATTTCTGACAGGGTGTAAATGTTTGAAACATTTGGTTTACAACTTTTTAAGTGAGGCCACATAGTTAATCAAATGTGGAGATACAGTGTTTCGAAACCAAAGGAAGTTTCTAGCTGTTGGTTGGTCTTAGTTACGGTCTCAGATGCACAAGTTTCTGTCACCATGCACATTCACTAGACACTTGTATCATCGTTTTATGAACACATCAATCATATCTTTATACTAGTTGTTTTTTCTTTATAACCTAGTCACATTTAGGTTGGCAAAAAAAACAGAAAAAAAAAAAAAACAAAAATTCACATGAAATAAAAAACTACCTGAATGACTAATAACCCTTAATCTCACCAGTGTCAATTAAAAAAAAAAAGGACAAACTATTATTTGAGAGCCAAATGGCCAGCTTTCCCGAGCCGCCGGTTCATGACACACGGAGGGACCAACACTCAAACTGACAGCTTCTTGCAAAGAAACATTTTTGTTACAAAACAACCACCTTATTTCCATACCCATACCGGTAAACTGTACCAATTTATAGCATGCCCTTGTCTACGAATCTAATATCACACCTCCACCACCATTCTCATCTCTGGGCCTCGGACAAACACTCGTCCACTTGTCTGACACCACAGCTACAGGTTTGTTCGGAAGATGCTTCACAAGAGAGTGCTAATTGCATTCAATGGATTTTAATCTATTATGGGACATGTTAACTAAGGTTCGGAAAGATATGGTATTTATAAAGATACCACATCTTTCTCAATCCTTTTGAAGATACCCGTCGTTCAGACAAGTACGAATTCTTTCATCTCCGAGGCCCTTTCATACCTTAATAGCATCAGCTTGTTGCGGCAACAGTTGACATCGATGTCTAAGCTGGACTTTCCAACCCATTACTACTTTACATAAAAATACCAGCCTTCTAGGTTCTATTACTGTATTACGCACATTGGCGGTGCCTGCACAGTACCTTGCTGTCTGCGTCGTCGCGGTAGCCGAGGTCTGAACGTGAGCGCGACTTTCGCGTGCCGCGAGTGAAGCGCTCGGTGGTGGTAGTGTGCGTGCGCTCCACGCTGGTGAACTCGTCGTCGTGGAACTCGTCTCGCGCCACCGGGGGCGACGCCGGGTACTCGTCGTCAAACAGGTCGTTATTGTCGCTGCAGCGGGGGTTAGTAGTGTGGTCAGAGGGGGTGGCGATGGCGAGTAAACCCAACATGCACAGGTTTTTCTGGGGTTTTGTGAGGTTTAAGAATTTTGCAAGTATTTTTCCCTTTTGATGCTTAGATTAAAGGCATTTAAAGTTGAAAAAACAAGAGTTTTTGGAGAAACACATAAGGAAAAACCCAGCCCACGCATATTATCATGGTTTTTCTTGGTATTTATGTGACTTTTCAAGATTTGGAACTCTTTATATACAAATTAGGCCAAAACCCTAGAAAAACCCACACCCTCAGGGTTTGTTTTCTGCATATTTGAGGGCATTTGACTACTTTTTCTTAAAAAATCTTTGAGTCTTTATTTGTTAGACTATAGCTTTTTAACATCATATATCATCTTTTTATGCTTGATTACAATTTCTATGATTTAATACTTTAAGTGGTGACACGTGAATAGACTCGAAGTCACTAGTGGCCAAATGATTTCTTGTTATGTTAGGCCAGTGACCCAGGGAATGCACTGGACAGAACCTCATTTTCCAGACAACTGGGCAACTTTTAACATAAGGGACTTTAATGTGAGCAAATTATTGTTAAAGCAATGGTTAATATGTTAAACAAAAAGTGGATCTGGTGGACACTTCATTTTCCTAACTAATCTTTCAAGTTTTTACTGTCTAAATATAAAACAAACACTTAGAATACCAACAAAACACTTAAATACATACGTCAAACGCCACATTGCTGCTCTGTGTAATGTATCGCCACAATTTAGCCAGTTCTAGTACCATTTAATCAGCAAATCTCCTCAGAGATCATGATGGTGATTGTGGCTGTCATGTGAGCACAAACTTTGTTCAATGAATATTTTCTTAACATTCAAAAAACAAGCTTCGGGTTGTTTCAACCGGACTTTGAATGCACGACGTCATAAGTCTGGTCATTGACTCAGTGTGGGCCCTCGCTTGTGCTTTCAATTAAGCAAATATCCGGAGAATAAAGTTTACTAGTAACTGTGGCCATGCCTACAGAAGCTGTTGGTTTGGTCCCTCCGCCTCACCTATAATCCGGCGGCTCGTCGAAGCCTTTCATGCGGTTCACAAAGTCCTTCACCTTGCCCATCGCCTCCTCTGCCATGTTCTGAAAACAGCAGCATCACACAGTTTGTACATCATTTCTCTGCGATTTTCCTTTGCAGACTAGTAGTATTAGTTTCCCCCAGAAATAAATTCCTCCAGTAGAATCATATATATAAATACAAAAATTCTGTTGTGAATATTGCACACAATTGAAACTTTTTCTGTACTCTTTTAGAAGTAAATTTCAGTTGAAGAATTCTATTCTGTTGTATTTCCAAATTGTAAGAATATTTAGCAAATATAGTGAGATATAAATTAGTTAACCACAAAGCTAGATATCCAATGTAAAAATTTCTACATATATAGCTTGCTGTCTTTACAACATCAATTTATCCCATGAAAATTTGCGCAATACTAAATGTTTTAGCAAAAATGTTAAGAACAATCGACGTTAAACATGACACAGAAAGGTGTATGTATGTTAGAAAGTTCTGAATCAATCACAACCAAATACAACATTTTCCAATACAATCTCAACTGGCTGGAACTGATGTATATTAAAAATAAATATATGGTTTGAATTTAAATATATTAAATAGTTTTGACTATTCCCAGAATTTTAAAATATTTTCAATGAGCAAACTTACAAAGAATAGTAAATTCAAATTAAAAATAATAATAAAATTAAATAAAAAACTGGAAAAAAAACTTTGAAATACTTGCCTGAAACGTCGTTTTTTCCTACACAAATTATCAATTCTTTTTTAATTTACTAGATTTTACAAACATATATAAGGCACCAATGCATAACAAAGTAACGACTTAAAATCTCTCACACAACACAGTATATTGATGATGGGACTGTTCATGTGCTTATTGTGTCTACTCTACTGAGAATGTAATAAAAATGCATATAATAGATCTGCCAAGGAGCTGAGTGTTTTATATTTAAGCAGTGTTCAATCTAGTCTTGCGTTGGAGGTAGCACTACGGGCCCATTGACCTTCCAAGAGGGGGCCATTTTGACAATGTACATCACCAAGCACGGATTGGATTATGGATTTGCATCAAAATTAGTCATGTCATTGATATCTTTCTATCCCCTCTGTTGCATTCAAGGTACTGCTGAGTGTGTAGCCTGTTTACCTTCTTTCCGTTGTCCCACTCATCGATTTCATCAAGCTTCCTCCCCGAGGCAGCTGCTCCACCCCCTGCACTGCTGCGGCTGCTATACGCTGACCGTGGTTCCTCGTCGTAACGGTCGCCTGAAAGACGACGCGGTGCGTCGCATGAGAACAGACAGACGGGCGCGGATAGGCCATCAGTGGGTATAACAGGGCACCACAACATTTAAATAACACCAATTTTTCTTCATTCTTAATTGTAGTTTCTTTTTGGAATATACTTTTGAAATTTCAAGTTTTGTGACTGAAATCAAGGTTGAAGTGCTGGTCAAAGCATCTTTGCAAATTTAAGAAATTCTGCACAAAACTTTATCTTTATAATTCAATAGCTTCCTCTTTTTTCGAAATTATAAAAAATCAATAAATGTGGAAAATGTTGCGGTTTAAATTCTTAAAATACAAGGCCATTTTCTAATTTCATTGATGTCATAATATCATGGTTTAGAATAATCAATTTCAAATGCCGAGACACACAAAAATGTCTATCTAAACAGATAGTGATATCACTAAGTAATTCATCAGTAAAATCATACTTAAGTTGTTATTTTATCACAAACATTCAGACGGAGACACACATTATGTAGGCCACTTGAACAGGATCTTGACAGCAAACAAATTAGCCTGGATGTTCAATAACATTGTAAGTTGCAAAAAGAAATGTTGAATTGATCTACATGTATATCTTGGTAGAATATGTATATTCCTTTTCACAAACAAAAATAAATAATAGTAATCTATCTTCACTTCACAGAAATTACAAAAATAAAAAAAAATAAAAAATAAAAGAATTATATATTGCGTTTTCTGTTTAACTGCTTTGACTAACTTTATCATACCATAAAATAATAAAAAATCCCTGTCAGTCTAAATGACCAAGAAAGAAATGATCAGATAATCAAGTCATATCCATCGTAAGGCATTGTTTTTGGCCCCAACTCCGCCAATACAGGTCTCATTTGGACAATAATATAATATGCCCCAACTTGATTTCAACATATTTTATTCTAAACATGAAAGATAATTTGGTGTGGGTAAATTATTGGGAGCCATCTCTCTCCACAGGCATACACACTTACTGTAGAAGCCGCTTGAGGCCATGGGGTCGCCGTGCCCTGCCATGCCAATGTACTTGTCTTTGTTCTTTTTTGCCTTTTTTCTCTCCTCTCGTAGACGGTCGTCATCCTGGATAAAATCCACCAGATCCTTGGTCTTTTGCCGCACTACAAGAGAAAAACAGTAATTGTACTATTGTAGCAATAAGAGATTGAATTGCAAGATTCAAAGGCAAGTTAGACAACAAAGGTAGTTTGCACAGCAGCAAAAAATATATATGTACAAAGAAGAAACCCATGAAAGAAAAAATTCATTCATTTCAAGAGCAATATATTTTGCCTTACAGTTTGTCAGTTACTAGAGCCAAGTCTAAGAAATTGATTTTTACTAGTTTTTAGCATTACTAGTGGCCATGTACAGGATGTTACATAATACAATTCCATAACCAGCATTGAAGCAAGTTTAAGTTATGTAAAAAAGAACACTACTGCATCAACAGGTATGTTTATCAATATGCAAATGTGGCAGCAGCGGTCTTCATTCAATACTGACGTGTTTGATTCAGATCAATATCAGTAACATTAATATGAGTCACCTGCTCAAAACAAATCACACTGGACACAGATATCTAGTTAGATCTCGTTTTACTTACTATTAGTAAACTATCTTATTCTGGAAGTAAAAATATAACAAAACCACTTATATTTAATCTATCATTCTTTCATGACACTTGTCATTGAAAAAATGGGAACTTTATTTCATTTTACCTCTAGTTTGAAATTCTGGGAGTTGAATTGTATTATATGAATTATCTGTAAAGATAAATGCGCATATGAAATTTACTTCAGTACCATATATGGCATATATCTATGCTTTTATCCATGTCAAAATTGCCAGTATTGTAATGTATTTGTGGTAAACTGAAGAAAAGTTTGTTCATTTTCCAAGAAATAGGAAAAGGAAGCAGTCAGTGATTGTTCCATACTTTTGTATCAAAACAATTTCCGACAGTTCTTTATAAACTAACCATTGATGCCCTGGTCCTTTCCAAACTCGTCACAAAATGTGTAACTTTCTAGCTGCCTCAAGTCATAGAGATGTTCACGTGCACTGGTCACAACTCGCTCAGAGCCATTACGTACCAGGTAATGCAGCAACAGCAACGACTACAAAATGAAAATATTAGAACAAAGTGCTTGAATGGGTGATGCGATATTGATCATGGATGCTAAGAAGTATATCATATGATAATGAACTTTCTATTCAATGTTGAAATTTGCAAGACGTGCAAAGATATAATATGAACAAATCAACTACCTTGTAAACTCTCCTCCAATTCTTTTTGTTTTCATGCAGCATTCTTTTCCACAACATGCCCATGACCTCTGGGAAGTGCTCATACGTGAAAGTGTAAGATGCGATCTCCTGCATGAGTTGCCCATGAGGTCCCCACGCATCATCATTTGTCGCTTCTCTAACTTTAGCTTCCACTTCAGTGTAATTCATCACAACATTGGTGCTGGATTAAATAAAATAACCTTTATTCGTAAAATTAATTGTAAAAAAGAACATTTTCAGAATTGAAACAACAGGATGTACACTACTGCGCATTTCGGGGTCTACAGCAATATTGCCTTTTTCTTGCCGTGGATTCTTAACAATGCTGCTACGTTCATAAACTCAAGAACCCGTTTTGGGGTTTATTTTCCAACAAAAAGGGGAGGGGCACTTTTCAATATTGCAATATAAACAATTTATCAAATGACAAGGGAAATTTCTGTCGAACGATATGTAATTTAAGAATCCGCATCTGAGAAATTAAACCGTTTAGACAGTTTCATGTATACTATACGTAATGCCTGATTAGAATTATTTTTATTAAATGTCCTCATAAAATAAACAAACTATATCCATATATGGAAAACATCGATATAGGAGACTTACACTTTATCCGTTATTTCACGGATTTTCCAGAGATTTAAAACAGAAGCCATCGTACTATTTTAGATGGCCAGTACGACCAAATAATTGATATTTATGCCGATGTCGGCGGATTTTAATATTTGTTAGACAAATATGTCAACAAAATCAAAGATGGCGGACTGTTAGGTGACGTCACCTGAAACGATCCATTTCCGGTACATTGTAAACACCTGCCCAGCACACCTGACAAATGACATTCATATAACCTGTCACGAAGTAAATCTATCTCATAACAAGAGTAATTTTCCAGATTACACAGACTATATCTTCAAACTAAGTTACCAAATTGATTTAAGTTTTATAAATGACCGTTAAAATCACTAATTGGAGCTTGATAAATACTATTATCGACATGTAGCTCCTACAGAATACTGAAAAGTAAACATAACAGTCACAATGGCTACCCAAACAGGAAAGCATGGTTTAGAAAATGATTTCGATAATATTGCTAATCCTGCGAAACGTGCTAAACGTGAAGCATCAAGCAATAAGTTAGATAGTTTTCTTAAATGGTGTGACTCCAATGACATCGTTATAAATTCAAAGACAGTCGTTACAGAGGAAGGAACAAGTGCTCAATACGGAATGGTTGCAGTTGAAAACATTTCTGAAGGAGAAACAATATTTGAGATACCACGCGCTGTGTTATTGACACCAGAAACTAGCAACATATCTGAACTTTTGACGAAAGAGGGTGAATCACTCAGAAGTGAGAGTGGATGGGTGCCACTGTTGATAGCTCTATTGCATGAATACACAACAGCCACTTCAAAATGGGCTCCATACACTCAACTAGTTCCTGATTTTGATCAACTTTATACACCTATGTTTTGGTCGGATCAAGAGTTAAACGATAATCTTAAATGCACGGGTGTGATTAGAGCTGTGAAACGTGACGAAAAACACATTAATGATGAGTTCACCACAATTGCCTTACCTTTCATCAAATCACATCCACAATATTTCTCTAACGAATGCCATGATATTAAACTTTATAAAAAGATGGTTGCCTTTGTGATGGCGTATAGTTTTACGGAACCAGATCCAATAGATGAAGAGGATGAAGAATGCGAGGAAGATGGAGCTGCTACAAAAAAAAATCTCCCACAAATGGTTCCACTCGCAGACATTTTGAACCATGTAGCCAAGAACAATGCTCACTTGGATTTTGGTGAAAAGACATTAAAAATGGTGGCTGTTAAAAATATCAGGAAAGGTGAAGAAATATACAACACGTATGGTGAACTCTCCAACATGCATTTGCTTCATATGTATGGATTTGCAGAGCCATACCCTAATAATCATTTCGACACTGTTGACATTCCCCATTCTCAAATATTTGAGTGCTTAAAGGTTAATGCAACAGAAATATCTTTACTCTATGAAAAGTGGACACATCTTAAAAGCATTGGTCTGGTTGATGATAGTCGTGAATGTGTTGTTGGAGATGAAGGAATTCTTACAGAAATTGAATTACTGTCAATTCTTCGGATTTTGCATATGAATAAAGAAGAGTTTGCACAGGCTAAGAAAAATAGTGATGGTTGGGAAAGTGATGAGGAAGAGGAGTCTCTAATTTACACAGATTTTAAGAACATTTTACCTGAATGGAAAAATACTCTTGGTAAAATTGCAAAGTGGGCCATAGGATTGTATCAGCATACGTTGGAAGAAGAGGCTGCTATTGAGAAATTTCAAAAATGGAACAACCCTAAAGAAAAATATAGTCATTATGTTAGATATGGTCAGCTTAAACTTTTACACAAATTACTGGAAAATTGTACAGGAGCGTCGTGTATAAAAGCAGACTGAAAATAGAGACTAGTTGTTATATTTTAATCAAGAACTGCTTTTTTTTTATGTTTTCAGGTAGTGACTGATAATAGGAAAAAAATAATATGTCTGTTTCCTGTTTCCCATCACCAGTCTACAGGAATCTCTTTTACAATTCACATATTTTCAGTGTTACAATATCTAACCCTGGGTTAAGAAGCGGCTTTTTAGTATTGAATATTCGCCGATTTAAACTTACCTCAATGATAAAATCAATACTCTGTTTTTCTTACTGGGCTTAGTGAGAGTACGTCTAACACTTGACATCTTTGTGGAACATTTTGGCAGTGGGATTTTGAGGACAACACCGGCCAATATTGGGAGGGTTGAATCACGACTATATACTGTGTATATAGCCCTGAATATGATGATGCCAATTTTCCTTCCCTACCTATTTTTTATTGCCGACCCCTATGTTGTTGTTTTTCATAATTATTAAAACTGAACATTTCTTCAAATCATGCCGGTGAATGATGAGAATGCATGATATGTTTTGAATTTTTTAAATACTGATAAAAGAAGGAACAACCAAAAAAAGATTTTTATTGAACTTTCAGAAACATGTTAAACGTGCATTAAATTGCAACCTCAAGTACATAGAATGTTCCTCTTCCCGGTAATAAAAAAAGAGCAAAAAATAATCCCTGTGTATCTGACCCATTTTTTCTGATATGAAACAAGAAACACGCATATTATTTGGTTTGGCCTCATGTTTGTTAAAGTCATTTTTTATGAGTGCTTAGTATCAGAGTACTAAAAAATAGTTATTTTTTTATGTAGCATGGATTTATGAGATAATTGATAAAATCTATGCATGAAAAAGTGGAAATTATTTTTACATTCATGTTTAATTTATTGGAAAAGGACGTGATTTATGCTGACTGCATTATGGAGTGGTCCCTAAATGGCATTTACATTTTTTTTTATAATATAGAGAACATTCCTATCTATAATTGATGACATTCTTTCTATATTGTTGGTAAACACTAGTTACAGTATACTAGTACCTACTATAATCAAATATGAAATATCTAGAAAAATAATAGTATCAATTTAATCGTTAACACATTTCTTTCAAAATTAGAATGTTAATTTCACTGTTGAGATTTTAGGTATGATTGTGATACCAATTATAAATGCAAATACTATTGTGATGACAAAGAATAAATGAAATAAAAATATTTTCATGTATTGTTAAATGTACATTTCAGTAATATAATATATTAAGTACTTATTGTTGTTAAAGAATATTATATCACAGTATCATAATCACATGATCAACAACAAAACAGACTACAAAAGCCAATTAAATAAATATCAGATTAGTCTGTTATGTCAAGGTGGATAACATCCTCCATTATAACAGGTCTGGTAAGGCATGCAGCATGTTGAGTAATACGTGTCCCATGTGCAACAGGCGTGGTCGGGTGGACACGGATTCGTCTTGCACTCCAATGGTTTGATGTCTGGCAATGGCGGATCATAATCACACTTTGTCCCAGGGCCAGAATCCACACACTCCGTGCCGGGCAAAGTTGCCGATATGAACAAATCAAGCACTGATGTTTGAGCGATTACATCAGAGCGAAGGAAAGGGCCAGTCCAGCCTGTGGTGAACACAGGCCCCTGGGTAGGGTGTGGAGACGGTCCGTCGAGGAACGTTACATTACACTTGGTGATGTCACCTACACACTGGGCATTGGCAATGGTTGAGTTCACACAGGCCTGAAGGAAGTTATTGTATGTCTGCTTATTTTTGTCAGAGATGTCCATCAGGTACCGCAGGTTGCGCACAAATATGCCTGAAAAGAGGAAAGGATATGTTCAATTTTGATGAACTGTGACCTTTTTCGGGGAATCTTGTAAATTGAATTTGAGTGATAGTGAACTCCATTCCCAAAAATCCAATCTACACCACATAACAGTCATATGTTTGGAGGCAGAGATGGTAGGCCTAACCATTAAGATCCAATGATTGAATAATTGAAAACTTCACGTTTAGAGCTATAGACTTGAACCCTAATCTATTCACACCACGCAGTACCTCTCGTTTAGGCTGCCACTGAATCTTGATCTTTGATCCTTGATACTGTCAATTGTACATTGAATGTGATGACTACAGTCTAACCTCTTAGTTTATGGATTATAGACAAATGGATAAAACTACAGTTATTAGATATCGCTACCAAACCACAGAATGATTGTTCTCTGATACATTTGAACATAATGGTGCAGCTAGCGATGTGATATCACTCACCAAGCTGTAGCTGTGTACATGATGCATCACGCCGTAACCCGAGATCCGTATGAATCCCCGGGGTGCCGTGAAATGCAAACCCCGGCATGTCGCAATGCCCCATTTCTCCCGTGATATCCCTGAGTAATTCGTGGCATAGTAGCTATACACATGATCGCTGTATTTTAAGCACAATTATAAACACAATATTGTACTCTCCATGCACCCAATCGCAGTTTTGCGGTGATTTTGACTGTTATCGTGCATATTTTAATGATACAAACGATGTATTATTCATCACGTCATGTCGGGTGATTGATGTTGAAAAAAAATAATTAATTAGCTCAAAAATGAATTTTTTATTGTTTTCACGGGCCGGGGTATCACGGTAACCCGGGTTACGGCGTGGTGCATCACATGCTGTTCTCTGGTTCTCACCTTTGAACATCCGGGCATCATCATCATTGACACACTGGTCGTCCCACTCGCAGTACTCGAGGAGGACCTGGTCGTGGTGGCTGTTGGACTGGATCACTGCGGCGGCGAGATTGTGGGCGAGGTCCAGGTGGGACGAGTTGGCAGTGGCGCGGTATAGCTCCACCAGACCACCTGCCCACAGTGGATGCCAAAATTAAGGATTTATCGCAAACTAAGGGAAAGGCTTTGGATTGGTCAATGAAAAGTCATAATGTTCATGTAAAGAAAACAAAATGTACTTAATCGCATCCAGTTAGGTCTGATGGTGTGTATTTAGACGCACAATCATGGAGAATACAAAATTTTGCTGGTTAGAGTTGCTTCAGAAATATGTTTTCCCAAGAGTTTAGCCTCTATTTGATTTAATAGAATGTACTTGTAGGCGTGTTTATTAATAATAAAAGTGATGTAATCGAAGTATAAAAAGTTGCGAGCAGCTTGTGACTTAACCAAATACATATGGCATAAATTACTCTGAGTCTGATTAACTGAGTCATGTATTTGTGGTTACTTGTGACTGACTTAATACTTCTATATGTCCGTACCTATGATCATGCCAGCATTGTAAGTGATGTTGAACATGGGCAGTGCAGCACAGTTCGGGTCATAGGGGTCGATACTGTCAGCAACCTCGTAAGTGGTACTATTGATGACTCTCTCCTCGAGGTACGCAAGCTGTTGGTACGCTTGAGTCAGGTATTTTTGCTTATGCAACAGCCTATACAGATGGAAAGACAAACACAAACTTTGATTTCATCTATGGTTATGACCAATTCAGACTGTCATCTGTTCTGTATACTCCTCCTTCTTTATTCCTATAGTTTCCTATGTTTGGAAAATAATTTACAAAGACAAAGTATGGACAACCACACAAGTACCAATGTCACAAACAGATATGACGAATCCATGATATTGCAGGGACTTTACTTCAACAACAGAACTTATCCCGTTTAGATGGACTCCAATGGTATTTTCAACAACTCCCAGACCGTTTTCTATGGCATTTACTATCATGATGAAAAGGTATTATTCTACAATTGAATCATATTTCAATGACCCACAATACTTCACTACAAAAGTAACCAACACTGTGAAGTAAAGAATACCTCATTCACACACCTGTAGAGCTTGGCCCCCATCAGTAGACTCTGGCCATTGGTGATGGTGATTTTCTTATTGTGGCCGTCACCAAACCAAATACCTGCAACAGTCCACCAAGTGCATGTATCACTAAAGATAATTGAATCAAAGCTACACAACCAAAGTGCAGATTTGTGGCTACTTTTGAAATGTAGAAAGCTACCAGTACAAATTCACAACTTCTTCGCATCAACATAACATGATGCCATGATTCTGGAATAAATGTGTTACCAATTGCTCGTCAATATTATCATGTGAAACAACTTTGGAGCCTAACATTAGTTTGAAAGAGAACTTTTCATCCAAACCCTAACCGTAAACAATCCTAACTCAAGGTTATCAGGATTACTATTCCTGCTATTATCTAGACATCTTAACACATGTCTATTGTCTATCCTGGTAGCTGTTTATCTCCAGATTAGAACACACCAGACAACAGATGTACTGGTTTACTGATGTATTAAGGTATTCTTCCTCACAACGCATGTTTAGACAACTTATATTACCATTCACACCAGGGCCATCAGCATCCTTATCACACTGGCTATCTCTATCAACTCCCTGGGGAGCATACAACACTGGCTACACACAGCATTTGCTGCTGTGGCGCACGGATGCTAACTACTCACATTAGCTTTCACTTGCCTCAACAGTACCTACCTAATGTGTATTTTGTATTGAGTAGGTACCAGGGAGCAGTTTGCAACTGTTTAGGGATGAGTTTGCTCAGACCCCACTGAGATTCGGACCCACGACCTTCTGATCACAAGTTCAAGGAGAAGCACACATAGATTAAGATATGTCCCTGCCTTCATGACTTTATACCTCCTGAGCAAGAGCCTGACACGTCCCATCCTTGGGTCCATATCCAGTTATACACAGCCTCAGCCACATCCAAGTAGGTCTGATTCCCAGTGACCTCATATACACGCAAATATGCCACCCCATACCTACAACAGCAATGGTAATGAGGAGTGTTATACACTATATGTTTGCATGGACCAACATAAGTATGCAAAGGATATTGGAGAAAATACTTGTATCTTTTGAATTGGCATAAAGTCTTGATTGTATAGTGTACTTTTGTCAGCATGGCAAGAACACAATTCTTTTCTAGCATTGGCAGTCCAAGAATTGTTGCAGCATTGTATTTGTGTTTAAATCTTGTTTGAAAGTCAAACTGATCCTTGTGAATGATTCTAGCCAGGACGTGGGATGGTGATGACATTGACCTTACCATCCTTCGTCATCAAATGATGGCTGGGGGTAGTAGGCATGCAGGAGACCTGTTAGATCGTGACCTGCTATTGTGAAAATACTCTTGTATCTGGAAAAAAGAAAGTTGATAATCGTGACAATGTTTACCAGTCATGACAGTGGCAGATCAAGAAAGTTATGCAGCGGCCTGGGTGGGGATGTGACAAGAGGAACATGGGATCATCAGTTTATAGGATATGGGAGAAATGACTTAAGCATAGTTCTATCTGTGATCTTTTAGCCCATTACACACCCCGCACTCAATTAAGATTGTGTTGTTTTTTGTGCACTTTAATAAAGTTAGAAGGTCTATGGACGATTATTTGATATATTTAAAGATGCTGATTAGTATTCTTACCTATTGCTGCCGGTGTAGTGGATATAGTTAGCCATGGTTTCGAGAACAGCACCATTTTGCCAGAAACCATCAAAACCATTCCAGTCCAGATATGATCTAGAGCAAATATGAAGGACAAACGGTTTGAATGGATTTATTAGAATATTTCTTTCTACATACTTATTTTCATTTTAATGTAAATCATACTAACTTTTGAAAGCCAATATGTTTCTCCATGTTTCCATGATTACGTATAGATAAAAATCATGGCTCTACAACCACGTAGAAGAGTCCAGCTGCATAGAATAACTAATTTGTAGAAAAACCCGGCTACATGGACCACTCACCAGTGGAAACCTCCAGGTGCATGAGCACCATTCGCATAAGTTGTAGGGGAAATCTACAATTCTACATATCGATAAGACCCTACACATTTAGAAGCACCATAGGCATATCCAGGGTGGGGGGGGGGGGCACAGGGGGCGCGGCCCACCCCCTTTTCCCACCAAAATACTTCATTTTCATAGGGTTTTTCATGAAATCCCATAAGTGCGCCCCCTCTTTTTCTTAAGTGCGCCCCCCTTTTCCGAAAACCTGGATCTGCCCATGAGCACTCTGCTAGTCATAGAAACAATCAATCAACTAAGTCCTCCCTGTTATCATTCCCTAGCTACTATTGTCAACAACAAGAAAAACAGTTAATGTGTAGAGCCACTCACTTGTAGAAGAGCCCGGCTATGGGCGAGGGGAACCAGTTAGTCTGCAGCGCATACTGGGTGACGCATGCCCAGTAAGCACTCTCGTCTCCCGGGAACATGCCTCGCTCACACAGACTCTCGGGGTAGTCGGCGGGGTTTGGGTAGAGTACTTCAAAAGTAAACAACTACACTGTGATTACTTTGCACATGGTAATTAGACTAAGTGTTAAGCAAGTGTGTATGTTGACTCCACGATCCCCTAAACACCTTGAGCCTGAAACCCTGTCTCTCAGCCTTGTATGTCTATGACAGTACAAAGATGGAGTTCATGCTTTTACAATGAGTCAGACATAGCAGATCCAGGGGGCGTAGGGGCCCCACTAGTTGGTTTGCGCAGCCCCACCCCACCTAAAATGTAATTTTCATGAGATTTTTGGCTTTCACACATACAAAACATTGAAATCCATTGATCGGGTCCTTCTGTTCCCGAAAATCTGAAACTGCCATTGGTCAGATGCTACTCATAAAACAGTCATCATTATTAAAGAATGCATAAGAGCATATACTCACCCTTGATAGATTTACGTGTAGAGTCTAACTTTGAACTTTCCCTGGTTTGTGCCATTCTGAATACCCCATTTTGTTCCCTCAGACCAAAAGCCTCAATGACAGCGAGTATGAACCAGAAGATGCAGAGTACAGTGCAAAACCTCATGATGGATACAGAGCCGTTAGTCTGGCTGTAAATCGTACGATGTGTGTTGCACTTTTCAGATCATTCACAGATCACCAAAATTATAGCATTTGGGTATGAAAACAAAGATGTAATGTAATGGTAGACAATTAACCAATAAATCATCTGTTCGTTGCTTGGTAATATAAACATGAATAAAAACACGCAGCTTTTATTTGTCAATGGTGATACTTTTCATATATCTAATAACAGATTTGTAATTTGCAACATGTCAAAGATATGTGTTCCACAGATATTACACGAGATTTCCTCTCCTTTATACTGATTTCACAAGCCAGTTACACATGTTACTCCACACACTATTTTTCATTGCTTTTCCAAGTACATCATTTAACTAATGTATATTCCAAAGTAGAAAATATGCACCAGTAAATTATGACTGTTGCGTTAAAGGAAATGATGTTGCTTGTAATGTCAGCAGTAGATTTGCTGCATGAAGGTAAAAACATATCAAAGTGACAATGCTGCAGAAACTCCCCTTGATAAAAAATAGGATACCAATGTCAATTGGTACAGTGAAACTTCTGTTTAGGAATGTGCGCAATTTATTTGAAATCATTATTTGAAACCATTGTTATTTTGCAGAAAGACACCGACTTAATAGTACTCAGTCACTAATGATTATTAGAATTTAATCTGGTTCTCAATAAATTATTGAATTATGGACATGCTACACACCGATCGAACAAGATCTTTGTACAATTAAGATGTTCGTGTCTTGTAATGAATCACTTTATGCACTTGGTTTGAACATATTGGAGTGTGAGCTCAGGTAGCAGTTTAAAAAAATCAAAAATCAAATATCTATAGTGCTCATATATAGATCTGCAGTACTGTGTATTGCATGGCCATAGCTGCATATGAGGCAAGGGGGGCAGCTGCCTCCTATGATTTTGGAGATATTTGTCATGTTGTAAGGTTACTTTTCTGTCTGAAATAGCCTGGGACACTTTGAAAAAACCTGCATTAATTTCAATTTGTTTTCTTCGTGGGGGAGCATGCCCCCCAAACCCTAGAAAAGCTACTCGCCAATGGCGTTTGCCAGTAGCATTGTCCAACATATCTTGCCTCCTATCTGTTGCAATCTATAAGATGAACCCGAGATTAATATATAATAGCCTTTGAACAATTCGTGGTTCACGTAATGATTTTCACTCAAGCTGACTAAAAAATTGGTTACAGATTATCCTAAGAGAGTACAATCCACTTGTTATTACGGCCTATTCCTGGTTACGGCTCTGACGTGCCAGCTAGTGGACATATACAGTAGAACCTCCAATTAGACCACCTCAATAATAAGACCACCTCTATAATAAGACAAACTTTTAGGTTTCCAAACCTTCATAAAGATACCAAGATGAACCCCTGCATAGAGACCATCTCTCTATTGAAAGTTTTGAGACCATCTAACACTGGTCCCAAAGGTGGTCCTAATAGAGAGGTTCTTTTGTAGTCATATATGTGCAAAGAGGGTCGTCATATTTTTTAGATGCATGCAAAGTGACACAGTTTATCTTCAAAATTCATGGTCAGATCCAGGAGGGGACACATCCCCATACGCCCCTCTCCTTTTCCACAAAAATACTTCACCTTCATAGGATTTTTGGCTTATCTGCAATTGACTGCACGTTCAAAAAGCATGAAATCCCCTAAGTAGGTCCTCACCAAAAATATGGATCTCCCAGTGAAAAATTCATGTAGTTATGTAAACAAATAATTAAACACGCACTATGAGATGACAAAAACAGATTTACATTAATGGCAATTTATACATGCAATCAAGCCTCCTCGTATATCATAATAAAAAAATAAAACCAGAAAAACAATTGGTTTCAAAGACTGGTTATACTTTGAACAATATCAATACATGTATTACAAAAAAAAATAAGATAAATAAATGATAATAATAAAAGAATATAGACCAGACTATCCAACCACACGAAGAGGTGGTCAGAATTTAGAGGTTGTTCTGTAACGCCATTGCCATGGGGCTGTTGCATGACTGTGAGCATATGGTGGTCCGTATTATGAGATATCTAACAGTGGTATTGTCACTGAATATGTGTTTCTGATGAGGCTTCAATGATGATGAGTAGATTAGAACACAAAATTACATAAAATTATGAGTTTTTAACAAAAAAACAGCCATAAAAGGTTTTAAGGACCAGGTAGTCATGTTTTCACACATAGTATTTTCGAGTTAATGTGTGTTATTTCATACTTATCATGTTCATACGCCTAGCACTTTTTATGGAATATTATATGAAATACATATTTTAGGCCAGAAACGTACCATTGATCAATTTATCGTTTCATTATGGATGTTTTACTGGTCCTTAACATACAGAAAAGTCAAATCTTCATGGTGAACAATTTCATTATGTTTTCATTCAACAGATGGCAGCACTAAGTAAATTCTGTGAGCACAATGCAAACTGTTAATAAATTATTCTGTTTGCGTTGTGTCATGGGGACAGTCTCATAGTGCTTTGTCTTGACCGAGGGCATAGATCTATGTAAAAATATATTTGACAGATGATAGACATAATTTGTGTTATATTTAGAAGATATGTTTGTTATTAATATTTTTATGAATATAGACTGTATGTCTGAATTAAATAAATAAATAAAAATTACTACATGCACGTTATTTTTTTTCATTAAAATAGAAAAAAAAAAATACATTTCAATTACATTACATTATTACCATCAAGAAATCTTCACACAAGAAGTATAAGAAATACACTTAAATTATTACATTATTAACATCATAAAATCCATAACTTCATATAGTGATATGTTGTAATTATATGATGTATGAAATGTATCGGTAAGATATGATATTAGCTTTTGGAAAACTATTTTGGGTACTGATAATGATGAAAACGGTAATGAAGGTGATATTGATGATAGAGATGCCTATACATATGGTCTATTTGTACATATATATCTGCAGCATTGATGATGAGAGATGAAAACGCGGGTTTACATATATGTATATATATATATACATATATATCTCTCTCTCTATATATATATTTATAAAACATCAATATTGTTTGACTAAGCATGAAATTTCTTGCATTAAATTTTTGTAATAAACCGTTGATATGTACACGAGATGGTAACAATAACAGTTTTAATTCAAAATTGATACTGCTGCAGCCTTCATTTACTTATTACATATTTCCAAAAAAAAAAAGATTATTGAAAATTTTCCATTTATTTTTGAAATTTTGCTCAGATTTGATATTAACGCTTTGATTATATTCTAAATGATAAATTTGTTGAATTTGGAAAATTATGCTTTCTAATGTTGGAACTCTATTTTTGTATCTTGATAACACTATGGATTGGTTTACTCTGTTAATAATCTGATTTGGAAAATGGGTCTTAGGAATATTCCTAAATATATTTATTTTTCTGTTAGTATTATATCAAACATCGACATTATTTTCTGTTGAATCTTATTCCATTAACTTTTTACAAACTTACATTCAATAAATAAGTGTTCATAGGACTCTATTTCATTGCAGTTCCTACATTTTGGAACATGCACGTTATGTTTTCATCATTTTTTAACGCCATGCAGCAAGACTGACACACCATGTGTCTTTGTTTAGGTTTCTTGAAAGAGGAGGTACTTAGGACGTTGATTGACAGGTTGACTGAGGGAAAAGTCTATATTTCAACATGGGGGAACAAGACTATGTTTGTGGTAGTTATTGTCTACAGTCGCGATGAGTTCAAATAAAATACAAACTTAAACCATATTTCAAAATATTAAAGTCTGATCTGCAATATATTTTACAATAAAAAGCTGATAAAAATAATATTGTAGTAACTACTTTCACCTTGCCTCTACCTTTATCTTAGACTCGGCCATGTGGAATATTCACAACACATTCGTGGTGGTTTTTCGACCTCTTTGACAATTTGTAATCAAATTTATATTGCATTATGCATTTATATTTGAAATAGCATATTGGATATTAGATTTGGATATACTGTGCTAGATCTGACGGATTTCAGTGGATATTACTGGCACGTAAGAACGTCAAAATGGGTAAGTTTCCTTATGAATTGGGTTGTGTTGGTTGGGTCAAGTGTTTTCTGAGCCGGCTATCATTTTGACATCTCACGTCTCTTGCCCTTGTAACTGGGAAAGATCAGCGTTTTGAACCACACAAGTGTAAACAACCCTTGCAGTTATGCAGTATGTACAGTGGAAACGAAAATTGGCGAGCTACAACAATGAAAACCGGTAAATTGTGCTCAGAAAATTGTCCCACATGAGCAGTACTGCAAAATGGCTGCTTTACAGTCACACACCCTTTGCACAGTGAGCACCAAATTCTTGGCATAGTTTGCTAGATAATATCTATTTTGGAACAGCTACAAATAAGTGTAAATGTCAATGGAGAAATAAAATGACATGACAGACATCACCAAACCTGATTAAGTTGCTAAAAACGTGTTTGAAAGCAAGATTATGTATCTAGTAGTTATGTTTATTTTTCGCCAAATTTACAAACACTTTCAGATTACTTGGACAATTATAAGAATCATATATACATGTATTGTATTTTAATCTCAATGTTGTGAAGGAAATTTCTGATGCAACTACACAGATATATATATGAATGGCAGGATCGGAAATGAGCAAGAAATCAGAGCTGCCGGCACTAATAGTTTGCAAAATTGTGCACAGTAGATCTTTTTTCGTATCTGTTTATCATAGTTATTAATGGTGTTGATTGACTATTATGTTAGTGCTAATGTTGTTCAATAGTAAACTTCATCCAGTAGCATACAGTGCACAGCCAGACAATAAAAACTGTGTAGGTGCCATGTGGAAGTGCCTTGTACTGCCGATCTGCCATGATTGATTTTTCGTCTGTTGTCGATCTGTTTATAGTTTATGCCATGTTCATTTGTCAGCAAAGTAACATAGTTATTTCATTCTAGCAAGCATTTTTCTTCTAACTTCGTTCTCGGTTGTACCTGTCAAAAGTATCCTTGGGACAGAAAGTAATTACTTGATTACAGGTAATTTGCTCAAAGTGTTTTATGCAGCATCTTAATCTTCATCTTAATTATAACCCTTGGTGATTTAGAAACTTTGTGTTTGTGGGTACAACTTTTCATATTTAATGATTGTCAAATCGATTCTGTTTATATATGTTTGTCTTTGTTTTTTTCTACTATGAACCGTCCTATAAATTTATATTTTAGAATATATGTTATCAAAGATATATTCTATAATATCTATGATGTTATTCACCTTTGAGGACTGGATATATAAAGTTTCTAATCAATATTATAGTTGCCATTGCTTCTTTTGAGGATGTCAGGTTGTTTGTCTGGGCTATTTTTAGCTGTCTGTCATGTGACACTTTCCATACAGGTCCCTGGAAACCATGAAATATCAGAACCAGGTCGATCAATAATTGGTGTAAACAGAAAACTATCAGTATCTGATGCTAATATGGGCATACTGTTTATTTATTACTCTAAAAGGCAGTATTGTTTTTTACGATTGATTTATTTGACATAGAAGTATGAGTTATTTATTGGTGGCAAAAAACATTGTAAATTATCAGAAACAGATAAGGGCATCTGCCCTTATCTGTTTCTGATATTATGCTACGAAAAGTAAAGAAGCACGAAAAAATTGAACCGGTCTAGAGCATTGAAAGTGCAAAAGAATTGCTAGTCCATCCTCCGGGTGAAATTTTACTGGTCTACTTTTCATATAAAATAGCAATAACATTTCATTACGAACTGTCAGGGCAATCTCTAATAGCAGCTTGCAAATGATACATATATCAGTAGCAGTTTCTTGAAGAAAAGTGCCTAGATGCAGTGGTAAAAACATACCAAAAAACTTATTTCAATACATTCAGTTTGTGAAATTCCCATCCTGTGAATTATGACCCAGATCTAACAGTGGCAGCCCATCATAACATTACCAATTACAGGGGCAATTACACAGATTTTGGCTTCTGATTTTGTTTGTACATGTCCTTTTTTTGGACATCATTTAAAGTTTCGAATCCTTGTCAAGTGCTCCCTTTGATTGGAATATATCTATGTTTATATGAAATTTTTGTATTGTTTTGGGCATCTTGAAGTTCAAGTTTGGGATAGGGGAAAATTATGTAAAATTGTAGTTACCCAATTACAAATGTACAATGAATCGTGATTGCATCCCTTGTTGGGAATAAAAACATGACTCCTTTCCTTTTCAATCCGTCACCTAGATTTCAAAGTATAAAAGGAATTTTCTCCAATATTAAGAGAGACGATATTGAATTTCAAACTTAAATTCATAGTAGCCTCTAGAATAAGGTAGAGTTTCTGAAAGTTTAAATCTAAACTGACATTTAAAATGACACCAAATGTTACCAAAAATTTGTATGCTCCGTCAGGACTGTAAAAAGACTCGCTGTCACGCGTTTCTGTGTCACTATCACTCAAATGTGACACAGCGAAATGACAAAAAATGTCAACCCAGACAGTTGTAAAGACCTGAGTTTGGAGTAAATCCAAAATGAAATGTTTGTAAAGTAAACCGGGCAAAAAACTTGTTGTTGAAAGTTGAATTTTTTTTAAAACATAGATTGAAAGATATGATTTTGTCTAAATTCTATGAAGATAAGTAATAATAATAAAAACTGTAGGCTGGGTAGTGAAATCACTATGGATGAATCTGCCATATTGACCAATAAAGGGGTGTCTATGTTAGTGCTATTGTAGAGTCCACGTGGTGAGACCATGTGCTACTCGAATAGCCGGCGGTCATTACTGCTCAGCACAGACAAGGTCATGGGCAATATTTGTGGGGAATTAACCCTCAGTGCTGGATTAGTCATTGATGGCTACTATTGCAGACTACAATAAAGACAATAAGACGCTAAAATTACTACATTGGGTAAACCGGAATGCAGAGTGATGAATCAGGCATGCATTGTGATAAATTTGAGCTTATTTTGGTCGTTATCCTAGCCTCAATAGTACCAACTGCTTACTGCTTTACTACAAATAGAGCTACCATTTATTATGCCCCCCCTTTTTTTTTACCCTATCAAAAACAGCTACTATCAATTTTCCTTGCAGTCCGGACAAGTTCACCCCAGATTTTCAAGCTGCCACCTCCCTAAATCAAGTCGAGGTTTTTAGGCTTCATGCATATTTTTTATACCCCAGTCCCCAGTGGTCTATGATAAATGGTAGCCCCCTAAAGTGCTGTGGTTGAAATACTGTTGAATGTGTCTCATAAGACGGTATACAGTTGGAACAGTTTATCTTGAACTCTGATGATAGAAAACTCAAATGAGCCATTTTCATTCATGATACTTTGTATTTCAAATATCTTATACCTCAAAATTTCAGTGAACTCAATTTTCTCACTCATCCCCTAATCTGTAATTTTGTCCTACCGAGTTGGATTTTGATTTTGAAAGTAGATTGGATTGAATTTTAATGCAAGTTGAGATTGTATTGGAACCATCTTTCCGTGTTTGGCAGATAATTTCCCCTATTGAGGTCACAGGTTGCCGGTAAATTATAAATATAGAAATCTGGGTCACATTTTATTTGAAGAAATCAATACATTGTAGCAAAATGTATCCATGTTTTGTTTTGTTTTGGCTGTCCTTTGAACAAGATCAATTTTTTGTTCTGCAGTGCCCTAGATTCCCCAGAACTAGTATAAAATATAAAATTACTAGGCCTCTAAAATGCTGTTCATCCTAAGTGTTCTAGACACTTTCTATGTACAACACAAACACAATGCTTTGAGAAAAGCTTGTCGTCTGGAGGACATTCTCCTTTTTGGATCTCGGACCAGTAGACGAGTGCTTGTCTCTGACTAGCAGACAAGCACTGGTCGACTAGATTCGTTTTCATGCATGTATAGTTACTGGAAATATTTCCCTGAGTAGATAGGAGTTCAGTGTCCTGTCAATAAGATGTATAGAAATAAGCTATAATAGACTTATTAGATTATAGGCATGTTTTATCTTAACTGAATGTTGTATTCTAAAATAAACCCAGCATATCTATGTCTCTTTAAATGTCTTTCAATTACATGTATGTAAATCAACGGAGATGTTCAATAACAGACAACAATCTTCTCAACTATCGATAAATGGATGACCTTGAACAATTTGCAACTAGGCGACTTTTTGCACGAAGTGACCTTTGAACAAAGTCACTGATTGTTCATATTATCACAGGCTCGCCCAAGCAACATCTTCATAATGCTAATTTGAATATGTTGGTTGCTTTATGCTTTGTGGTTCTGTTGTCATTTAAAAAACACATCAGTGTTAATGAGACTAGATCTGTCTGCTGTATCATTCAGGAGTCAATAGCGAATTGCGCATACTATAGTCAAACCCCTAGTAGGATCACTTGAGGCTCTGGTTTCAGTATCCTATTGGTCTAAATGAAGAGGTGGTCTGTTTACGAAGGTTCATGGTTGTCTAATTATGAAGGTTTGGGACCATGAAAAATGATGTTGTATCTTTATAAAGCAGTCGTCTTACTCATAAGGTTCTGCTGTATTATCATTATACTTGAAAATCTATTCAATGGACAGAACTTGAATAACCTGACAATACTTGATATTTATTTATTCATAATGCCCCGGGCAATGTAAAGAGGACAGTATTAATAATTATGGTGAACTTTTTCTTTATCAATTCTAGATTTGCCACTCGTATGTTGTTGTTACTATCATTCATATATGTCTGGATCATTACTATTTTCAGTCTAGTTCTATATTTAAATTTGAATAATAACCATCTATATAATGATATTGTCAGCAATGTTTGACGTGATGTCAGTTTGTATTTCCAAGTGTTGAAATTTTTAACGCTGGAATGGAATACAGAAGAACCACAATTAGGACCACAAGTCGTATCCATGGAAGTTCCCATTGTACTCTTTTTGAAGAATTAGGAAAAGTAGTCATATTATTGAGGTGACCTTCGTATGGTAGTGCTTTTTATTCAAGTTTTGCTTAATCGATATCTGAAATTTTTTCATATGGATTTATAACGAAACAACTTGTATAAGTCTTGTTCGAGTTCAAAATAAACATGTAAAATAATATCATACATGCTTTGTTAACGAGATCAAGCAATAAAAAGCTATAAAGAGAACACATTAAATTCATACACTAGACATCATTTTGAACGAAGCGTACTAAAATAAGACATCCAATTATTAAGACCACATCTATAAAGAGACCACCTCAATAATAAGAGTATTTCTCACAGTCCCAAAGCTTCCAAAGACATTAACATGAATCTCCACGAAGAGATCACTTCTCTATTGAGACCATTTGTGGCCTGCCCTCGGTGGTCATTACAGAGAGTCTGTACTGTACTTGAAGTCTTCCATGTCGCTATCACATGCTTACATAGGAGAACATATTCACCTTGACAAGGCTATTTATGACAAAGTATCAGTGACGCAAACGCAGAGTTGTGATTCACCCAGATATTTATATGGCATGTTCCTATAAAGTACAGTAGAACCTTGCTAATAGGACAACTTGAAGGGCTGGCTGCAAGTTTCAAGTGGTCTCAATAGAGTGGAAGTATCTTTATGAAGGTTCATGTTTTTTTGGTATTTTTTTGTAAGAATTATATTTAGTTACAAAAACCTACTTATGACTAGCAATAGTAACAATTTCAATAATGTTCATCTCTCTACACTTTTATTTACAGTTATTACTTAACATTGATTTGGTCAGCTTACTGGTGATCCATGTGGTCTCCTGACGAAGGTTTGAAAGAAATAGTTTTATTATGGAGGTGGTCTCTCTCAAAGAGGTGGTCTTAATTGGAGATTCTACTGTACTATTCTAGATTAGTTTGTCTGTTACTGATTTTATACTCTTTTGACTGAAATATGAAGTAGACGTTTGTTTATAGTGAGAAACTTCATGCGCAACGAAAGAGGTGACAATTTTATTTCTATAGAAATTTCATGTCTGACTATATAAATTTCAATACTAATAATATCTTTATGAAATTTTAAAGATATTATACTCTATTTTATTCTTTTTCATCCCATCATGATCATGCTAACAATTTCTTATAACAGTTCGATTCTGGTGGATACTGACAATGTTACTTCATTCTCATTTTGGTATCTTCAACTTCTAAGGTTTTATGGTAAATCCTTTATACATAGTTATTTTTGGCCTTGTCAGCATAAGTGTATGAACATGACTATTTATTCAGCAATTGTGACAGAATATACAAGTATCTGAACTCAATGTCAACACCAAGTCAAACAGACAGTCAACCCGGAGTGGCCAAGGTTGGTAAAACTTGGTTGGGCTGATTGTTGTAAAGTGGATGTCAAGTACATTGATGTCTCCAGATGATGTAATGTATGCAAATGAGGCTGTTTTTAGGCTCATTTGAGGTGTTAGTCAAACAGTATAAAGAAGCAAATGTTGATTTTTTTTTGCCGAATAGGTTTACTGTCACCAACGAATGTAGACACATGTTCTTTAGCAGGTAGATGCTAAACAATTCATTAAATACTGTAATGTTATTCTGAACAGAAATGTGCCAAATTATGTTGGCTCTTCTGTTAACATTTGGTTTGTAGAACTAGAATTCGTTATGCAAATCCCTTCTAGATTATATTGATTATTTGCATTCCGATATATATCTCTGTTTTCTCATATTTATTCAGACCTCAAAAGGAAGGTGAATGTACACCACACTAGACATGGGTCCATGGTTCAAGTCCTGGCAGTGGTTAAGTAGGCTTCAAGAATGAATCCTTTATGTCAAGGAAGTTTTTGCTGAATACTCCGTGAAGTTTTTGATTTTGTCCTATTTTCGGAAGACATACTGTTTTTGTCAGTTCATGTGATTGAAGAATGTGTCTCTGGTTTTACAATAATGTTTTGTTAATCTGGACTCAATCATTTTCATATCCATCCAAAATCATCAACTCAATGTTTTGTTAATGAAAATTGATGTGATGCAATCTCAAATGCAGTTGATTTGCAGTGGAGGCAAAATTGAAACAGCAATATTTGCACGTTCAAGAATTCAGCCAATCTGTGGAAGTAGATTTTTATAGAGATAAACATCCTCAAATATTTCGGACTCGTTCAATTTACAAGTTATTGAAAATTATATTTCAACACTGAATATTATTGTGTACTGTGTAAAAAAGATTCTTTTTAGTCTGACGATGGTAGATAAAAAGCTGTCAGAGGTTTTTGTCAGTGAATATTATGCTTGTGTTTGTTCATGTAGCACATATTGAATGTTGCTGGTACAGGCTCTTTGTAAATACACAGAGTCAGTAACATGAGACACACACTAAAAAATGTAAAATTGAAAATACTGAAAAACATCTACGCAGCCTCTACCATGTAAGTAATTGGTTGTGTAAAGCAATGGTTGGCTGGTTGATCCAGACTGTTTGCAGATGGCAAAGTGTCAAAGTGACCTTCAAAGAGCAGAGGTAGGACTTGTCAATTAACCTTTGATTTTCAGATCACTCATAATCAGACCCACCCAAGAATACAGTGAAACGTTTACTTACACGAATGTAAACAAAGTTTCAAAGATTTGAATGCTGCTACAAATTTCATTGATGTTAAATGATAATTCCTTGATTTGAACATTATTCATTTATAGCCCAACTTCTGTATCTCAAGCTCTTATAACCAAATTTCTTGATAGCTAAAGATATAACCATTTCCATCTATGCTACTCAATATTAGAATGGTCCCAAATTTCTGTATGACAGAATTTTTTTTTCCTCAATTAAGTTTGACTTAAGCAATTCTGACTGGAAAGCCTTTTCCTGTAACCGTCAGTATACGAAGTCTCTTCTTCAAAATGAGTTTGAACTCTAGACCTGAAACCCAATCACTCATATTCATCCTGCAATCGCGGCCCCGCCCATGTCCCACCCAGTGCTGTGAACTTCTCATTGGAACTTTTTCAATGACGTATATTGATCTTGACTTCTGATGTATTTGTGCTAGTTAGAATTTTTTGAGTTCATGATGTATTTTATTCATATAAATTGAATTAAACTAAATACATTTGATTTGAATCAAAAAGATTCTTTATTTAGGCTGCATTAGTTGGTCCCATTACACATATGGTAGGACTACAGACGTCCTATTACAGAGGTGGTCTCATTACAGAAGTTGTCCGTTTAAAGAGATGGTCTCAGTGCAGAGGTGGTCCTATTACAGTGGTGGTCAATGTGTATTACATGTAATTCTCTAAATTTAAAACATTCATCGTTTTACAGTAATCTTGGTATAATAGGCCTTGTTTTTTATAGTATGTCATATGTAAAAACATGGCGACATGGGTCTGTAGCAGCAGCCATCGTGAAATTAGTTACATGATATAGGACAGCAATAGGGTGATCCACGGGAGGTCAAAATAGAGAGGTTCTACTGTCACTATGTTTGTTATCAATCAATGTAAGTCTGGTGGTGTGTTTTTACAGGAATCACAGATTCACCAGAACAACACTAAGATGGCCGATTGTTTGTTACTAGGTGATTACGATGTGTTTGTTGAGTGGAATCTTATAGCTCAGTAATAGTCTCATGTCTATTTGGTGGATTAAGACAATGTTTACTAGATCATCACCACATGTGGGAAAATGTCAAGTGTGTTTTCTTGTCAAATGACCATGTCGGTCAGTCATGCGTGTTATTTTTGCTTGAGGTGGCCATCATGCCATTGTGACAGGTTGTCAATTAGCACTGTCAGTCACAATATAATGTCCACTACATAGCTTCATCTGATGTCATACATTTGGACCCAATTGAAGCATTTTGAAGGAGTACTCTACCATTTTCCTTTGAAATGAACCACTGTGTGTTTGTGTGCGCCTTTGATTTGAAAACAAGCAGTGAAGCACATGTGCTTTTAATTGGAAGAACGAAAAAATTTTGTTAGAAAGTACGAGGAAAATTGAAAGGTGTCTTGTTAATGGCTAGAATACGTAATACGTATGGCACAGAAAAAGCGACTTTCATTGGCCGAGCAGTAATTGTCTGAGCAAGAAAACGATTTTTGCGTTAGCATTGAAGGAGATTTTTTTGCGATTTCTTGGTTGATTTTTCTTGTGATTGATAGAAAGATGGAAAGAAAAAAGCAGGGCATAAATGGGATTTATATTATGCTTAATTATCTTTCCTTACCACAGAGTTTTATGTTCGAAAAAAACAAAACAATATAAAATTCTTCTATTTTCATTTAGAATTAAGCTTATCATCTCTAGAGAGATCTCAATTTCTGGGATTTAAAAATCATCTCAAGCGACAGCCAATTTTCGCATTTGCTGAGTGAACAAATCCCCTGCGCATCAAAGCGACATCACTTTATCACCATCCTGGGACACTACAATGTAAACATAATGTGCTCTAAAACATGCTAAAACATCTATTGTCGTCTGTTGCTGCATTGATAGCGATATCATTTACATGTGAACGCAAGCTTACATAATACACATTCTAGGTACAATTTATGATGTGGAAATTCGCAACAGATCTTTTTCCTTACTTTTTAGGGGTGATCAGAACTTATTGGAAACCTAATAGCCAAATACTGGTCCGTACACGGTGTACACTTGTTGTGTTATCACTAACAAGCCTTGTCAGCGATTGTTTATCCCTGTCCTTACATCGGAAACAAAATCTTGCCTGCTCACATTTTATTGCCATGACCACTTTATCACCTGTTTTTTTTTTCTGGCACAATTTCTTGAAAAAAAGTGCCTCTAAATGGGGTAAGATAAATGTTACTGTGTGGATCTAGGGTTAGTCATGATTATTGAAACTGAATCAGTTTTAGTATTGTTCATTATTGTTAACACATTGTTGCTTCACAGTTGTGGTTTTAAAAAGTAATATGATTTCTACCATGTACTACTCATCTACAGTACTGTAAAAATTCACAGAACATTTGTGACTGTCAGACTGGGCGCTGCTAAATGTTTCCGTGTTATTTTGTAAAATATACACTTATATATTTTCTTGCGTCTATAGATAAGGATTTCAAACTCTTTCAATTACACTCTGAAAATGTGTCAAATGATAGCGGCCAAAAACTGCCATGCTGCTGTGTCAGTTTTAACTCATGGAGGGTTCTTTTTAATATCGTGACTTTATAATCTGTTCTTTTTTTCCTTTGCCTAGATTTCTCGAAATGTTTAGGGAAAACAAAAATTATCGCATTCCATTTTTCCAATCAGTGCATAGCTGTGATATGTCGGGGATAAATCTGTGAGTATTTGCTAAGTGATGTTTCATGAGGAAAAAGCAGGGAACCAGGCCATGATTTATGGACAGACATGTTCTTGCGAGATCAACCACTTACTGTAGTACAAGAACACCTGTAAGATTACTAAGTGGATCAATGGTCTCATTTCAGCCATGGTTTCCTAATGGAGGTTCATGTTTGTCTCTATGAAGGTTTAGTGGGAGAATGGTCTTATGACAAAGGTGGTCTCTTCTTCTAGAATGCTAATTGAATGCTCTGACAGTGACAGTGCATTATAGTTGCATGCTCACGAATTGGCTTTCTTCCATTAAGTTTTCCTACACGTCACACATTTTATGCATAGGATTTTACCTATAACATTTTGACTAATGTTTCATGCTGTTGGGTTGCGAAATCTATTTGTGATACTATGATTGTGTCCTGGGGTTTCCTCTTGTCAGTCTCGGTAATCGCTTTTATGCTACAACATGTATATCAGTGTTACAATATCTACCTGTGGGTTTAAGTGTCTATTTCCACTGGAACAACTTTGCTTATATCTATGTCACAAGCAAAATCAATAAGGGTTTTTCTTACTTGGAAATCAAAGAACGTACATATTTAACATTCAGTTTTGGGAGAGTTGGATTTGTAAGGTCTTGATATTCCAGCTGAAACGGGATGTTTGATTGAGAGGTTATTTTTGCCAACTTGGAAATTGAATAATAGTGCTGAGATAATATGAGGATGTGGATGCATCCCATGATATTGCCATTCCTGTCTCATCATCATACTGCCTCAAAAGGGACTGGTGCATATAAACAACAGTTACCGGGAATCATGATAAAAATGAACAAGCGCTGCAAAGATTTACTGGCGACCCATTTCACTGTGTGTTTGGTTCATTTGGCCAGAATCTCTCCATGGATCACTGTCACATTGTAACCATGGTAACAAGCAGGACAGCCTCTGTATTAGGACCACACGGGGCTGGCCTCAAGCTTTCATAAAGTGACTAACGTGGACCTCCATAAACAAAGCACCTCTATTTAGATCATTTGGGGCTTGTCGCGGGGAGGTCCTAATAGCGAAGTTCTTGTGTACTTGTAACTAGTTGTGGTTGATCAGTCAGAAGCATTTTGTGGCCCCAATTCTCTGTGTCATCAGACTGTGATAGTTTGTAATTGGCTATTATTTTGATTGTGCTCCACATTTTAGACTTGCTACAAAGTTGTACTGTAAATATAGTGCAGAACAACAAATGTTTGTTGCATATTTTTTATCATGAACATCAGGATGTGTTCTGTAAACGCTTGTTAATTTTGATCAAATTTATATTTATTGTATGATACAGATTATTTGCTTCTATTCCTCAAATATAAATAAACCTGTGAGTTAAGGACACCTGTCTTGTGTGGACACTTCCTCTGTTCTAACATGGTGGGGTGTCTTCATAAGGCAGGTTCAGCCATAGTACAATGCTTCATCATATTGAGATAGCCGAATAAAGATAAGATATACATGATAAATTTGATCTAATAGATATAGTAGAAGCTCATTATATTGCTGCAGGGGACATTATGTGGCTTCACAAGGTAGATGAATTATTGACGATTTCTGACATTCGAATATGGAATAGTAAATGGCGTGAGGTCGGTTGAGGCTGTATGTAATGCTTACAATGGAAGGCTCCATGTCTAATGTGGGAATATCGTGGTACAGACCTTATCTGTATAGATTATCATTGCAATTGTATGTGTTAAGAATATTATTTGAATTAATATTTATCACAAAATCAGATAACCTTTTTCGGCGTATTAATTCCTTGGATCCAAATATATAGCATTTCAATTCAATATTCTATCCAGACCATGTAGAGATTACCACTGTGGAATCAGGGCATTGAGGACACTTAATTATCTGCATAACGAATCGATAATTTCGTCTATTCATGGACGATCAATGAGATTTACAGTAAAAACCTTGCAATTAGGAACACTTAGCAATAGGAAAGTGTTCCCATTAGGGAAGCCTCCCCATATGTGAAACTCTTAACAACTACCGGTATATATTCAGTCAATAGGAGAATGAAAGTGTTCTATTTATGAGGTGTCCCTATGACTGCGGTGTCCTGATGGGGAGGATGTACTGTAGTCTGTGTCTGGGTACAGTTGGGCATTGAGTAGCCTGAACAAGCCAGACTAAAGTGGTCACGAATTCCCCACATTTATTCCAGAGTCCAAGGTTAATAGTAGAACATGAAATCATCTGTTTGTTCATATAGTAGATAAGCAAACATTTCTTGGGTATTGATATATTGCATTTTGATGGGCTTGAGTGAGAGTGTTGATGTAGAGTTCTTTCTCCAAGTCTGTTAAGTTTAAAATATTAGCAAATTCAACTTGGCACGAATGTTTGGAAGCTTATATCTGCCTCGTATTGTAGCATGAATTGACCTACATCAGGGTGCGGCGGCAAATTCCAGCAGATATTGGAGAAGGAACGAGTCACGCACCATTTGCTGCAATCAAAATGGGCAGATGAAATAGTGTTAATGCATGTATTGCTGATTTCTGAATTCTGAAATCATTAATCCATTAGAATCCATTTCATAGTATTGATTCTGGTTTTGCTATTTTGAAGTGGCATTTGAACTGTTTATGTTTGTGGTTGAAATTTGATATCTTTGATACGTCTGCTGAGTGTGACCTTTGTGACCTGACTTGCTGTGAGGCTACAAACCAAATTAATGTTGTGATGTAGAGTGATACAGCAAAGAATGTGATACAATTTGTGGTGGTTTAAATTAGCAAATTCCCACTCTGGTACTCATGATTTTTTAGATATGACACAAGATCATTAGCATTCTTGTCACTCTATATAATCTTTCTCAACTCCCTGGGGAGCATACAGCACATTGCAATTGATTGTTTAGAAGGTAGGTTTAAAGGATTTGGCAGCTGTAAACTATAATTTGACGGAAACAATTTTTTTGTAATGTAAAGGAATAGTAAAATAAAAGTGAAAAATGTTTAGTTATTGAACATCACCCTCAATTTTTGCGGAAATTATACGGACATACCTTGAATATTTGTCTATCTAGTCTTTAAGAGTTCACAAAAATGTATGCAGTAATTTGTGAACTCTCCCTGAGTTGAAGTCTTGAGGTGTTGATGTGTACCTCACCATCCACATCAAACCAGAGTGGCGTGGTGAGTGACTGGTCTGATGGCCGCCTCCGTGGGGGATCAGGTTATTGTGCAAAGAATGGGTGTTAGGGGACATCAATCAGGATGATATGCATGATACTCAAATTATTTAGGTCGTTCATTTCATGTTTAAATGATATGTAAAAGATTGTGGGTCTACGTGAATCTCTTCACAGTACATATTTCCACTGTTAAAATATCCTTCTGCCAGTTAAAAAGGATTTCAGTTCTGGAATAATTTTTTGAATTAGAGTGAGGGAGTCAACATTACGATTTGTAACAGTAAATCTGAATGCAAAGGTGGGGTTTAGAGGCAAAGTCTTGTCTCCCTGGGGAGCATACGGTATATTGTATCTGGTGTTCGTCAATCAAGACAAGACTGACATTTTATAAAATGCTTCTTCAGTCATGAAGATTCTAACTCCTTAGATTTTGATTCACTATTGTATGATATTTTTGTATATATTTTTTGGACACAATCTTAATTACCTTTTTGTCTTTTTCAGGTAAGACACTTTGTTACTAGAGAAAACATTGGTTGGTGAGTTGATATTTGTCATTAAATAAATCAGTAATAAATACATCAGTTCAAAAGGACAGTTCAAGAGAAGAAAATTGCCTTTCAGATAGTTTTCTTTTGAACATCAATGGCAAGTACTTTACAGCTACACAAATTGTCAAATAGTTTAAGGCCATCATAATTATGTGCAACACATTGCCCAAGTTAAGTGTCTCATACCCGTAACTTGGCAATTGTCAATTTCTGTATTTGTGAAGCATTTGGCAGGTTGTAAAATCTTTATTTTCGTTACACATTTTGTTATAGACAATGACAATATCCACAACTTTGGTTTCTCATGCTTTCAAGTCTTGGTACTTGCAATCGATAATTAATGTAAATTATGCTTGTGATATACTCCAAATAGACCACAAAGTTATTGATAGAAATGTTAGATGATATATAGGTCAGGTTTCCCATACGAAAGTAATTGCGTCCTTCAGAGAAAGAACAGAATTTAGTGAGTCTCAAGGAGAAATGACATGGGCACAGAGCACCTGCTGTTTCCACGGAGACCATCTGGCGCAGTATTTGCACAGTACTCCAGCAATGTCAAGCTATTGCAGCTGTTCTTTCCCTGTTGTAATTGCATTGTATTCAAATTCTATAAAATGCGATCGAGGTTTTTATTTAGCCTAGTTTAAACTGGTCATTGCTGTGTGTGTGATAAGATCACGTGTACACACTGCTTTACATCTGCACCAGATCATTGGCATTTCATCCAATAGAACCTCTTAATGGTGCGTTCACGTGCTCCTTCCGACCTCGAAAACACGAGCTTCCCATATGGGAAATACACCCGAACGCACATTCCCAGTCGTACATACCAGATACTCAGACCATTTTTTGAGGACCGACCTACAGACCTTGACATTGGAAAAGCAAAATGGCTGTTATCAGAGAAGTTTTAAATGGTAAGTTTTATATAGATCTAGACATGACAACATCTATAAACACAATTTATATGTAAGGAGTACATTTACACATGTGTACAAACTGTGTGGAAGGATGACTTTTGCATTTAACTTAAAACAATAAAAAGTATTGGGATAAAAACAAGCATGATTCAAATATCAACCGTTTCAGTTTACAGGTCATATGATTATAGCGTCTGTCTGCTAACTCAAGCGCTGGTTCTAAGAATAGAGCTAAATTCACCCAATCAATGAGCCAATAATTAGAGTGACCATATTCATATTTCGAACACAGCCAATGTGTAAGCAAGCTCAACACACACGCGCACTGAGCCTGGCAATATTATGTAATAGGAGAGGCTCAAGCGCGTGGGTAGATTTGGTGCATCAATAATAAGGGTATCATACATGACTTTTTAGATAAATCCATATTCTGTTAGTAGTGTAGCAAGTAAGTACAGTACTTTTACTACCGAGCAGGGGAACGGACACTCAAATTTTTTAGGTCGGAAAGAGCATGCGAACGCACCATAAGACCGAACAGCCATCAAGTGCCATGTGGTGTCAGGAGAGAGGTGCTTTCTTTATGGAGGTTCATGGTCTTGTTATGGAGATTGTCTCAATAGAGAGGTGGTTTAATTTAGAGGTATCATTGTGTGTCCTTTCTTCACCTCCTAATGCCTGATCCCACAAAACTGACCCATTGTTTAATTTGTGTCAGATCCAGGATTCAGTGTTCATCCTAGGGCCGCGCCCTGCGCCAATGACCCATACTAATATCAAATGACCCATCCCTGCACAGATTTTCGCGCCATAAGTCCCATTAAATAGCAGCGTCACGTGCCCTCTCCACAATATACAATGGCGCCCATTCGGTTGTTCCGTAATCTTGGTTGTTTTTTCATGAATAACCAAGATGAAACGCGCTATAAAAGGAATGCTTTGATTGGCTGCAGACGGGAATATTGCTCTTTTTCAACCAATCACGTTCGTCCTTGTAAATTGTCTTTGGAAGCACTGTGGATTCTCATGTGCCTTGTCAAGTGTGGATTCTCATGTGTTTGGTCAGATGGCGGTTTTGAAGAATGGCACCACTTGTGGTAGTGTGATTAGAGATGACACCTCTAGACACCTCTAGACAACATCGAGTAGTACGCTACAACACACTGTAAAACGATAGTCAAAAATTGTAAATATCCACTGCATAGTCTTGAGGATTGTGGGAGATTATGTCAAGTGTATTCTTAGTATACAAGTACAACTATAGGTCAAATTTAACCGAAAAGTTGCCCTTGTGAACTATGTCCCATTGTTCTGTGTTTTTGACCCATAACTTTCGGTGTAATGGGGTCAATTCACACATAGACTCCAAGTTCTAGGATGAACACTGAGGATTTTGTGGATGGAGGACCTGGTACCTGTCAGTTGCATGGTGTCCTCTCACATGGACTCCCAGCAGGTCGAAGATCAGGTCAAAGTCTAGACTGGAAAGGGTGGAGGTAGCACAAGTGCACGCATTGTTTTCAATCGGGTCAAAATACGGCACTGTTACACTACCTTTTGATAAAATATCATACTCATGGATACATGTAGAAAGAAATCAATAATCGGCAATACTGTGCTGAGTGATGATGTATAGAGAGTTGCTGTGAATTGTGGGAGTGACCGCTTGACCAGCATGTTGGCTGAACAAACAGTCCCCATCTGTTGGCCTCATGGTATCAACAATTGTGTTTTATAGTCCACTATCCAACTACTCCAGAATTACTTGCCATCACAAGCAGTTGGGAGTTCCATGGGAAGACTACGGTCTATAAGCAGTCTGCTTTATGATTTTTTATCATTTGACTATAATATGTGTTCATGTTTTATCTATTATATATCCACAATGGCCTGTGACAATGAACGTACAAAAAAGGAGGGTAAACAATGTAAAATTTCACATTTTATGTGCATTTTATGTCAGATGTAGCATATCGTCTGCTGGGCAACGTTTGGCAAAAACAACATTGTCTTGCAACCAGCTTTTGTGAATTTCATCTGAAGCTTTAACATAGTGAATGGAAATTGAAATTTTTGATGAAGTGTTGGTTCAGTTAGTTGCTCCTAGTACTCGTACCTGAACTGACAATGTGAACCTAATACAGAAACGTGGCTGAAAAGACAAACATTTCTTTTATCTTTATCTGTATCACACTGGCACATTCAGTGGGGTGTTGGTGTTATCATATTTCATGTACAAATTTTCAAAGATTAGGTAATGGCTAGAATGCGATATAAGTATTCTACAAAAAATAATAATAATGGATGTTGTTCACACTGTCCTGGTTCTCACATCGTAGTGGCCTGAGATCACTCAGCCACTAAGATTGGCAATGGTGATGGGAAAATCAATACGAGTGTGAGTCAGTGACACACATAGATTGAGGTGGTTTTCTCAGGGAAGTACCCAAGCTGTGTCAGTCACTAGAACCACAAGACAAGAAAGCAACTTCATGTATTACCCTTAACATCCACGGAAGGCCCCATGCTCATATAAAGACCCACCAACAAACACAAATCATATCAAGTAATACAATTAGCAAGATGTATGTCTACATACACTGACACAAAGAAAGCAGTCGGCAGAACCAAGTCTGACCAAGCTTCTATTGCCCCAGTTATCCATAATGTTCAGCCTCGAGTTGTGGCATAGGTAGATTCTATGAGAAGCTGGCAGGGTGCATAAGTCCCCCCCCTCCATACCCTTTTTTTCAGCCTCAAAATGTCTTTTTTATGGTGTTTTTGGCATATCACTAAGCTTTCACGCGCACATAACATATAAAATCCAGTTGTTGCGCCTCTGTCTTTAACAAAAACCTGGATCTGCCAGTGAATGGCGTAAATCAGCTGCACAGAAATCGTGCCCAGTGATCATCTCAGTCTCACAAACACTCTGTCATTGTTATGAGCAAAACGCCTTTCACAGCGAAATCACCAGATCAATAATATAGACGTTCTGATCTTTTGCTGGTCCTACAGTTTGGACAAGATGAAAATCCCACATGTGATGGTGCAGTTCAACACATAGTACGTAAATGTACATTATATCTATTATGAAAGGCCCTGAGCGTTTATGTTGAACATTGGCGAATTTAGAGGTGAGGTTTTACATGAGCAGGTATTGACATGGACATTTCAATAACACTGATATTTAATACAAACTAATTGCTTGAATAGCGCCCTCTATGCGTGAGCATTGGCTCTTTTGTGAATGTTAAAGGGAAATCAGGGTAATCAGGAATGAAAATTATACCGTGGACTTATTTCATGTATGTTAACAATTGTTTTAACAGATTTCAAAGATGAATGATAAATTGTCTGTTTATGACCATCAAATTGGAATTCAAGCTGTTTTCAAATCATTATCTTTGACAGGAACAGAATATAAATAACAATTTTTGCGTCAGATTCTGAAAGAAAATTGCAAACTGACCGTGGACTTTGAACTGAACATGCTGTTTCTAATTTTTGTGCCAAGATAGGTTAACTTTAGGTGTCCTCAAATGTGAAAACTTTTTTATCATAGAAATAGTTCCTGATTCAAACTCGTCACTAATTTTAGAAGACAGAAATTTTTTTCCAAGCCAATCACAGGCCCAACTGGAGGCACATTCAGCCAAATACTGCCTTGTTGAGCTCTATTTAAAGGTGGTTTATGATCTGATAAAGGGTTTTATTTTGCTATATGCAACAACTGTTTGCAGCCTCACCAAGATTACCATGAACCAACTAGAGAGTTTTGCCTTTTTTTTTCTCTCCAACTTGGCTCAATGACCCAACTCAGAGAGTTGACCTAGATCAGTGGAGATTTAGGAGTGCCCTGTGATTTCAGCAGAGCATCGGTGTGCGGGAAATGATTGCTTGATCTGGTGTTGTGTTCATTGTGTTTGCTGGAGTTACTTGTTTATTGATTCATAAACTGCAATTTTAGAAATTTGCTATTTCTATTTGAAAGTTCTTTGACTGTGGATTAATTGTATGAGTCAGAAAGAACTTGTCCTTGGTTCTGCTGTACTGACCCATATATACATCAGCGGCAGATTTCAACAGGTAATAAAAATAACAGATCCGGCCAATGATTATAAACACACTCCTGAATCTAACATTCCAGGGCAAAATCCAGAACAATTCCACATGGTGATGGATCTATGTGGCTACATTTGTCACAGTGTTAAACTTTTAACAAATTCAATATATTTTGTGGTTGAAAACGGTTCTTTCCAGAATGGTTTTATAACTAGTATTAAATTGTTTTAATGAGTCCTTATTAATCCATCTAAATGTGATTTAAACCCGTTTTGCCCAGGAGCATTTGGTTAAAAACGCCCTAATTTAGGGAATGGTCCTGTAGAACTGATGACACCACTCATCTTTACAAATACAAGGTGCAATCTATGCAATTATATAAAAAGATTTATATTTATATATTTACATCAGAATTTCAATGTTCCAGATTTTGGAATGGATCAAAATTTTGGGTTGGGATTTTATACATGTATGAATTTGGTCAATTACATATTATATATGTGCGTTCTCACTCATAAAGACATCCTCAATTCAGACCACTGCTATTCATATAACAAGGAAAAACATCTTGACCTATTTATAGGGCAGTATATGTATCATATCCATAGATAAAGGTCTCTATATCTAGTATGTCACATTTTTAATGTTGAAATGTATCCTCAAAACTGGTTATGCCACTGTGATCATTAGGCCTGAGATTAGACTTTAGGCCTGAGGGTTTGACAGCTGATGGCCCAGATTCTTCCTACTGTCATGATTGTGGGCTCAGACAACATGTTTATGTCCGCATTGAAAATCATAACTATTCGAGGCCACTGACACCAAAGAAAGCTGTGGCCCAAACCAAGCTTTTAGTGGCCCTGGGCTACCGGGCTATCCTGAATGTCCACATTGTCCAATCTTGTATTTTTTAACCCTTTTGCTGTTCTAAATTCCAATATAGCACAGTGTTACCTAATGTACCTAATGTTTGTTGTTTGAAAATAAACAAATGCCACTGATCGCCTGATAGAATGATCAGTGTGGATTCTGACACCTTGTAGTATCTAGACTGGCTAGAAGAATGCAAACAATCCCGGGTGTGGTTCTGATTTTGGAACTTTACATTTTTTATTTGGGAGTGTGAAAAAATCAGCTTTTCTTGTGTGATAGACAGAAAGTTCCAATGGAGAGCAGCAACTGACTGGTTGTTGAACTCTTGCAGCAGAAGCTCGGCTCATTGCAAAACAAGGACATGACAGAGAATATTAGTATATTTTTCAACAATCCAGACTGTACATTGATAGAAGAGACCATGTTTGTGTAAAGGCTATTCCAAAACATTGATTTGGAATATAAAATTGACCAGAAATCGTTAACTTAATGCAGCAATGTTGGCTGATATTTTAAGAATACGTTTGTCTTCATTATGTTAAGCCACATGTAAACTGACGTATATGGTATATGACATCTGAATGCTCATGAAAATTTGTTGATTTGGATGTGTATAAACATTGACATGTGAAGATTTTGATACCGTCCTAATGTTGGGGTGGGCTTTTACATAAGAATGGGCCTTCGGTTGGGTTGTAAACAGTAATTCTTTATGTATACAGAAATTCGTGATCTAAAGACCTTTATCTGTTTTTTTTAAAGAGCACTTAGAGCAGTATTTATTGATTGCACGCCCATCGTAATGTGTCTCCATCACAAATCCATCACCAGGTCCTCCCCCCTGCCCTAGGCTAAAGTTCGCCACCTAATTAAAGCTGAGGTAATTATAGGCATTTAAAGCTGCGTAAATGGCACTGATGCAAGTGGCAAATCAAATGCGCCTGGCGGCTGCGGCTTTGGCATATTGCTATTATAATCAGCCAAGGTTAATAATAACCGGTGGTGATAGAAAGGTCGGACTGTCGTATTTGTTGCAAACAACTGGGATGTGATTTTGATTTTTTGATTTTTTGGTCTTCTAATACTATTCACAAGTTATTGAATTGTACATGGATGTGTTGCAATGCAGCTATGGACTGTGTTAGAGATTTCTGTAAACCGACCAAATAGTTTCAATATTTCAATTTAAAATGCTCATCAGTTTCTATCAAACTGATGAGTTGAGTTTATGAATACGTGACTAAGTGATTAGTTATAAGTCACCCCCAGTTATGTTCCCTAGGCTTTAGTGTGGGCTAAGTGTACAACAATCTAATGACCCATTCTCATGTAAAGGCCCTGGCCTCCATCTGATTTTTGGATCTTTAAATTGACAATTTTGTTACCTAAAAGCCAATATTTAGAGGGTAGATGCAGGTTGAATTGATGATCACTCTACAGATATCATCATAAAAACACAGTAGAACCGTGTTTTCCTTTTGTTACATACCTCAAGTGTTCTGTTATCTTGAGGTTAGTTTCATTGCCTTTAGTCTACTTCAAACTAACTACCATGGATTATCAGCAGATATGTGATGTTGAATATTGCAATGTCTTAAATATTTTACTCTCCATACAGATTCAAAACAATGAGTTTTTACTGTACAGCAAATCTTGCAATTAGTAAATTGTAAAACATAATATATGATATCAGTTTTCTTTCCATCGTTCCCAATGACTGAAATCTGCATGTAAAGCCCCGGGGCGCACTTGGCCTACTTTCTGCGGCCTTTTGCGGAATACAACATCACCGTGTGTTTTATCTCTTGTAAAGAACTGTGCTTTTTGTGCTGCATGTTTTATAGTATCTGATTATGTAGCACAATGTAACTTTGTAAAGAAATCAAGAGTTGGAGAAAGTTTTCAATAAACTGCTGTAAATGGTATTTATTTTCTTTTTATACAAAAGGAAATAAAGAAAAGAAGCACCTTGTTCTGGTGGTAGAGTGGACTAGTGAGTTAGCAGGAATTGTTTAGGCGATTTCATATCTCACTAGATGGTATCTGGTATAATTACTATTTAATGACAAGGAGTCTTAAAATTATACTCAGAAGCCTCGTTAAAAGGTGTGTCCCATGTAGTGGAGTTACCTTCACCTTTCTGCAAGTAGTTTGAAAGCTATAGTTACAGTGATTCACCCACCCCCGAAGCTCAATCGCTTAACTAACCTGCCTCTGGAGGTCCACATCACGTGGCCTCCTTCTGCTATAATCATCAGAAATTCATAGCTGCAGATCATACTCACAGACAAGCAAAAATATAAAAGACTGAAAGAAATGATTTTTACAAAAAAAATGACAAAAAAGAACCAATTTTCATATAACACGAGAGATAAGCAAGTTATGAAACTCACTAGAATTCGCGCATGGACAACAAACTTTAAACCAGCCAGCCTTGACTAAAGTCAGGCAGCACTGGGCCGCGCGGTAGGCTCTATTTCATACCCTGCTCTAAGAGTGGTTTTTTTATTCCTACTGTTAACTGTTCAAATCTGCGCAGATTGTCCTCATTTTTATCCAGTGATCGTACGTGACATTTGCCTGTGAGGACCACACCCTCCACAGCCGTCTTGTGGCTCGTTTCCCAAATGTCAGTTGGAACAACCAGTCATGTGATTTGACCTCACCTAGTTTTATTTGTGTATTACAGCCCAGTCCAAAATTATTTCTTCCAAACTGAAGGAAATGAAATTCAATTTCTGTGCTTTTATTTTGTCCATATTTCATAAATAGCTAAATGTTTTGATATCCCCAGTGATTCACTGAATGTGAGGAAGATCGCACCGGCCATGAAAATCCTCCAGCGTTGGATATATTTCTTTTTCCTTCTATAACAATTTCTGTAAGACTTCGTAAACACAAATATGTAGTTCAATGCAGTTTACCTGTTGTATATCAAACCACAGATAAAACAATGGATCTTTGTATACATTATTAGTGATTGCATGCATGCAATGAAAAGAAGGGGAAAAAAAGGTTAAAAAAAGCTACTTTGTAGAATTCCTGTTTGATTTGTCTCAAGTGGTATTGCTGCATGCAATGTGTACCTGGTTCCTCACGGTTTTAGCAGGGTATGGAAGCTTGTACCTGGCACTGAGGTTTTTTAATTTTCTATTAGAAATGATACATTCCCATCCATCTTTACTTTATGTCTGACAGGAAGATTGAGGTTCATTGTTTTCTGTTTATCTATCGTCTTTAATTTTAGTTGCGTTGAAGTCTTGAATATATGAATTTAAGCGTCAATTAAATGTTTGACTCGGCTGATTATTTTCCAACTTTTATAACGTACAATTTATTCATTTTTGTTAACAAAATCACAGCAATGAAAAGGATAGTAAAATTAAGATTGTGAAATAGTAAATAGTTTTCATGAAAAGAATTTAACGAAACATGGACGGTGTAAGGCAAGATGTGATGAAAAAACAACAACAAAGAATTGAATAAATCTAATTTGAAGAAATTATGTTTTAAAATTTGACACAGACATTTGAAGCTTGTAATATCTACTTTGTTCATGTCGGTATGAAAACATTTACGATCCAAAATAGATGTGTTAGTGTTCTTTTCACTTGTTAAATATCTGTGTAATTGGACATGGACATGTTTTAGTCCTTCATGTCATCTTTGACAAGTTATATTCACCATACAAATTATGACGTGTTTATTTGCAATTAAATTTACGTATGAACTTCACAACTTTTCTCTAAAAAATGATTGTTTCGTTCGGTTTTATAACAGATAGCTTTTACAAAAATTGTTCTTTCTTTCACAAGTATAAAAGTTTTGTGCCCCGAGTCTATAAAGTTATGACAGACAAATGATTCTCACTTTTGCCAAACGCATGAAAATTTCATCAAGTGAACAATAAACAATGTTCTTTTGGCATTACTGCGGAGTTTTATTCATTCAATGTATGTTTACGTGATGATGGGGTTTTGTCTTGTTGGGTTTCGTCTCCAGTTTTTGCTCAGCTAATTCATTGTTAATTATCCATTGTCACATATTCTTTATGGAGCCAGTAAGTCCAGTTACGGAATCAGTGGACTCAATATACCATAGATCATCTCTGTTTAGATTCGGAGGACAGAGCACAAGTGGTCTCAACAGAGAGGGATCTTTTTCATGGAGGTTCATTTTGGGTGCTTTATGATGGTGTTTTCATCTTTGGTTCACAGCAATATCTATCTTACCCTGCCAATGAGCAGTCTTGCAATAACTTGTGTATTGATTAATAAACCCTAAGAGATGAGGATGGACTGTTTTGGACTGTGAGGAAAGGTCAAAGGTCAAAACCGTATCTCTGAGTCTTATTTTTAGGAATTTTACTGGAGTTTTCAGAGAGTTATCAATATTTTAAGTGTTTCATTTGTACATCTTGTGTGCCAACAGCCTACAAACTCCTAACAGTGGCCACTCAGCACTGTTTAAGGCATCTACAAACATGAGCATTAATGAAATGTGGTACAATTCTCTCAGTCTCATCCAGTAAACCTTGAAGTCCACCAGAGAGAGTTCAGCTGGTTTTTTGTTGGCTAATAGATAAATTTGAATTTTTACCTGGTATGTACTTGGTGACGTACTCAGAAAAGCAGTTAAGTTCTAACAGAAAAGTCAGACTGTGGTTTTAAACACCGTGTGAAACCCATGAAATGCTCTTTGCAATAAACAACTGATTAACCAGGGTTAAGTTCGACTTTTTTTTGTATATTAGTTCTTCAGAAGGTTTCTTGAAAGTCTAATTTTGTGCCAGTACACTTAATTATAGTGTTAGACTATTGAATTGATGTGATTAGTTTTCAGATTTGTTCGATTACGTTTTACAGATCACATCTTTTTTCAATTCAACGTTTGAATTATTTAAACTGGTGCGGCCTGACTAACAGCCCCCTGCGCACACATCCAAATCCCCACAGGGTCGTGAAGCTCTGACTCTCATCATTACAAGGAAAAGTCAGTACAGCAGTGTCCTTTTTAGTATCAAAACATTAAGCATTGTACATTTTGCTTCATCAATGTTTAGCTCAATAATTGCTTGGTGGCATTTGTGTTCAGGATAGCCCTATGACCCTGGCCCACCAGAAGCTAGATTCCGGCAAGTGCTTACTTTATGCCACTGACCCGAGTTTTACGTTTTTCAATGTATTCATAAAACATTGAATTCACATTCAGATGACCACGTTTTGTAAAGTGTTTTGGAAGTTTGAGTCATTTTTAGAGGACATGACGTTAAGGGTCAGTTTGTTGGGGTCAAGACGTTTGAGGGTTGATCTCATGAGGCTGGTGATCCGCCGGGACTGTGCATATTTCATCATGGTCCCGATCCACCGGTCGCCACAGTTTCTCCTCTCATATTTGGTTTTCATTCCAAATTCGTTTGCTTCTTGTCTGTGGTTGGAACTAGATTTGTGATATGTATAGTTTAATGTGGGATTATTGTTTTAATGTGTATTGCTTATGCCATGTTGGCTAAATTTACAAAAGACGAAATCCATCTCATGAGAGACACTGATCTAAATTCACCGCAGATTTAGACATGAGACGATATAAGGATACAAGTAACTGAATTTTCTGTGATTTAATGATGGAGGATTCTCGTATTTTGTTGAGAATGTGAGATATTCAACTTTCAGAACACGTTTTTATCTTGTTTATCTGAAATTGATGGGACTAGAATGTTTTATGCATGTCACTAGTGACAGTAGTGAGTGAGGTTATTCTGAATTTCCAACCTCATCATGCCCACCATTTTCACTCTTTTGGTCATCTATTGTAAAGGTAAGGTTTAATCATGCTTCTCTGAAAGTGTTCATTCACGAGTTTACAAGCAATATGGGTAGTGATGTAAAGATAGGATGACAATACACATTTTCAGATTACATATGTTTGTATTTATGTATTCATGTACGTACAATATAACTCACGCAGGAGATTTTATGCTCAGTCAGAAGAAAGATGGGAGTGACACTTGAGGCAATTTTCAAATCCCATTCATGTTTTTCTTTTTTCTTTCTATCACTTGAAAAATATCCAGTGAAATGAGCATGAGCAATAAACATCTCTTATATAGTTCAAATATTATCTACTTTATTAGTACTAGTGGTGGATGTGGTATTTGATTTATTATAAAGTCAAAGCCATTTTCTTATCTCTAGGTCTTGTGACTGGGTTGCAATGACATTGTAGATGTAGTATGTAAATGTAATGACATTCTGAATGATACAAAGCAGGAAAAGTTGTTGCCAACATAACCAGATGATAAATCATCCAGCAATTGTATCGTGCAGTCGTCGTCAGGACTGTTATTATCTGCTACAAATGGGGCTCTGATGGTAAAACAGAAAAGAACACAGATAAATGAGGTCAGTTACCCAGCAGTTGCAGAATGCTACGACCTTTATCCTGATACTTCATGCATTTTGCAATGTCCTGCCAACCTGTCACATGTTCAGGTTTGATGCCTGCATATTGCATAGCTACGGTATTATGATTTCTTCTGGGTAGATTTGGAGATACATGCTTATTACTACGTATGTAAGTACGATATAGATGATTCATGGAAGATGGAAGATTTTCAAAAGTGTCAGTTTCCCAGTGACCATTGCACATTTACGCAAAAGCATTACTTTGTCCCTGTTTTGTTTTTCAATATGTGATGTTATGCAATCACAAGAATCCATCAGTCTCCATCATGCGCCTGTGTGTGTTCACAAAATCGGCCATGTTTATGTTCTGGAATAAGTCCTGCTCCTGTTGCTGGACTGACCTTTTTGTGGAAATCTGTTTGGCTTGAAGGAAGCTATGGGGTAAATGTGAGTTTATTTTATTGTGAAAACAAGTATAGTGTACCGTATATTGTAATCAAGATGCGTGATTTTAGCACCTGACACAGAATCCCAGCATGATCTAGCTGGAACATTCGGTTGGTGATAATAGCAAATGATAGCTTGCTCATCTGGGGATGCTCTGTTAGTCTGGTCATGAGGTGTTAACTGGAGCTGTGTTCTACAGTAAAACCTCAAACAAACCTCCGATAAAACCATATTTCCCAGTGCCAAACCTCTATGAAGAAACAATTATTTGAATACCCTATGCAAATAGAGCTGGTGACTGACTGAGCCGAGATGTTCCCTGATAACCTTGGTCTGTCTAATTGGGTGGTTATGGAGCATTTATGTCCTGCTCTCCTGGATCAGGACTGTGTGTGTGTGTCTGGATCAACACCTGGATATTTCTGATCCAGACATCCACGTGCTGAATGTTGTGGTAACAGCCTCATGAGCTCATTATGGTCTGTTGATGGGATAATATCAGCACAGTGGAACCTCTCTATTAAGACCACCCTAGGGCGAGGGTCAGATGGTCTCAATAGAGAGGTGGTTGCTTTATGGAAGTTCATGCTGGTCTTTTTCTGAAGGTTCTAGACTTCATGTCAAGGTTGTCTCTTTATACTATAAGTGGCCTTAGTTTCAAAGTGCGATCAAATGTTGTGAACCAAAAAAAGCCAAATGATATGCCAATTGAAGCATTCGCGAGTAATGATTTGTCTATTGACCCCACATATAGTGAAAAAAAATCAGGAAGCACAATTTGCAGTCTTGAAACCTCCTAGTTTCAAGTCTGCAAAAGTTGTTAGTTTTTTTTGTTTTGTTTTTCAACGGAACAGTTTACACTGTCAGTCAAGTTTACTGTTACATTGTACACCGTGATTACCCAGTGTCTGAATTAGATAGACAGAATTTACTCTGTGAGTGCACAGTTGTTTCCAAACATTGTGTACACACCAAACAATGGCTGTTGTGTATAAACACATAAAAACACAGTGTACACAGCGACTGTCCTGACTCCAACAAACCAGATCTCACTCAACGGGTGTCAGTTTATACAGTACAACACCCCAAAACACCTCCTCCTAGAGGAGACCCGCTTATGTTAATGAATAACACCCTGTTTGTCTTGGTCACCGACTTCCATAAAGAGAGTACCTCAAACCCCCATAAAGAGATCGTCTGTGTAGAGAGGTGAGCTGTGGGCTGGTCCTATTAGACAGGTGGTACTGTACACACACAATGGTGTGCCATGTCATTAGATCAGGTTACCTCCCACACCAATCATGCAGTCAACCTGCTCCAGTAGATCAAACTTGCTGCTTTGTCTATTGTAAAGGATCAGCTTACCTCATACAGTAATCAATTCAGTATGCTAGTACACAACAAGAATGTATATAGTTTTCACATGTTTTCTTCATATTGTACATTAGTTTGGTTGTCCTACTAAAAAAAAGAGAAAAATAAAGGAAACTTATGAATATACGTTTGGTACATGGTCACTCCAAGTGATTCAAAACTATAAAATACTTAACTGTTACGAGACCATGACCCTTTTTTCCCCTGACCATAAGGAAAGATTTTTAGAAAAAAAAAAATAGTCAAACAAAGAATATAATTACAGTCCCCTTAGGTAATTTAATGTTGTTAGGAACTGGCCCATGAAAAGTGTCCCAAACTTTTTAACTTGCATCTACAACTACAAATTCTTAATGAGTGCATTATGTTTTTATTATATTTTCTATTCTTCCCATGATTTCTGCTTGATAAATTAGTCCTTTAATCTAGTATTAAAAATTTGACAAGTTCACATTCAATTTATGACATGTAAATCAATTTCATTGTTATGAATAAGTTATATGTTCAATAGGTTATTAGTTGAAAGGAAGCGTAATTTGGTAACAACATAAATATATACTGGTCTAATTCAGGATAATTTAACAAAATTTTTAGTTAAGTACTTCTATCGGTATTTGGCATTTTTTTGAAAGCTTGTTTGTAGAACAAGTCTATGGTATAATAGTCATCTTGTAAACTTAATTGTGTGAAGTGATGTACATGAGGTGCATATGCATTGTTAAACGATATGCATTTCAGTGACAAAAATTGGCACTGGCCCATCGGTCCGAGGCCAGTACAACCTTGGAAGGGCCAGTTACTTTTCCTAAACATTGGCCCAGATGGCCAACATACAATGTAGTCCTATTTTGATCTTATTCGTGGTATTTTTACTGAAATTTCATCTGCGCTGTGTATTTCTATACATTTAGCGCTCGATTTTTTATTCACCAGTTTTTGGTTTTGCAAACATTTTAAATGGTTTACTGGAGTCACATTTTATCACGACGAGATTTTTTTTCTTCTGATTATACTTGTAAATATATTCAAATTAAGTATAATTTAACTTAATGTGGTTGCCGTTTTGCTTTGTCTAAAACCCTTTAAAATGCTTTAAAATGGCCTCTGCTGACCGCTTAGATTAAAAAAATTCTGGGGCTGGGGCATGCCCCCGGACTCCCTTAGTGATGTTTAGAACCTTCACCACTGCAGGGGCCAGTAAGGTATCAGAAGGGCCAGTGAAGATTTCAATGGCCCATCTGGCCAGTTTGGGCTACTCCCAAATTTTTGTCACTGATCCTATTTTGCACCATATTTGATCATGTCTATACTTTGAGAATAGAAAGTATATACAACCTAGTTACCTTGTACATCTGACAGTGAGATCTCATTGCAAGTGGGAGTTACTGAAAAAGTCCACATGTATACTTATGAAAGCTCCACATTAGATTAACAAAGTGTGTAATCTGTATAAATTGTATACACATGAATAGTGACAAGTTTGTAACATAGAAACTATACATGGAGATTTGTACGTAGACTGGGAACAGGACTATTTCGGGCAGTTTTCTATTATGTATGAGTGTCTGGACTGTGTCAATGAGCTGTTTATTATGCTCTATGGACTGGCTGCAAACAAAAGCTGTATAAATCATCTATTATCACCCCGGCTATGATACTGTCGTTTCCCGCGTCTGGGTTTGGCAAGGTTTTTCAGGATGTTCACTTTGAAAGGAACATGGTCATAAGCATGTTTTTATTCTACTTTAAAAAAAAATCTTACTACTAAAGTCAATGTTATCAAGAAATAACAGAGATTATATTGATTGATAAGAATAGAGGGTAATCAGACTAATCACACAGGTCTGTGATAATGAGAAGAGGTTTGTGGTCATGTATATCAGTGTTGTGGTCAGTTTGTGGTCACCTCACACCTCTGGTCACTACTATCACCTAGTGTCCTCACACTTTCATTTCCATAACTGAGGTCAAAGGTTTTTTTTCTCAAGGATTGAAAGCAAGTTTACACCATTACTAATCTAACTTATTTATACATTTTTGTACATTGTAGATTTATTCCTGTGTATTTGATAGATAAAAAATGCTAGAAACAATGAGTGTATATATTATACATGGGTGCATTATCACTATATCCAGAAACCGATAAAGGTCACTTATGGGTTTCTGCTATATCTGATTTTGTGTATATTACAGTCAAGCTGCACTGCATCAAATACTTTGGGTACATTATGACTAAATCAGATTTCCCGTGTTTTTTTTCTTCAGGCAAGGATTTGTGTAAGAGGTGCTGTGAGAAAAAGTTCTGTGCATTATGCTCAAATCTGATTTTGTGTTTTTCCAGGCAAGGTGCACTGTGAGGCGTGCAAGAAGTCGTGCAAGGGGCAGGCGATCCGGCTCCAGGACCGCTTCTTCCACGTCAAGTGCTTCAAGTGTCAAGGTCAGTGAGCAAAATATATCACGTTTGCAGCCAGTTTTTCATATTTTGTGCAAATTCAAAACTTCAGAAGGGAGCTACCATTTGTTATGGCCCGCGTGGGAGGGATGAAAAAAATGAAATCCTTATGAAATTATGAAAATTTCAGGGCGATCGTACTTAAAATTACTACGACATTTCAGAACTGCCCCAGTATTAATACATGTAATAGGTGCACCTCATCTTTTAAAGTCCCATTCCAAAATCAAGTTTTTTCCCAACTAGTTTTTTCATACCTAGCAGGTAGACAGTCCCCACAAGGGCAGGTTAGAAGGTACATCCCGAAACAACCCATTTAGAATCTTACCCCCAAACTGTGAACAACCATCATTCCTTTATGAGGTTCCAGATGCAATGTGCGGACAGTGACCTTAATGCACTGGGCAGGTGGGCGGAGCCCCTTAGTGAGTGATAGTTTAGCCACGGGATGTAAAAGGTCATCAGCCGGCAGGTCGAGGCTCTGGGTGGGGCCTTTTACTGACGGTGTCAAGGACAATGGGATTTATGATGCCTAGATTCAGGAAGTGTTGACTGTTAAAATGAAGAATACTTTGTAGAAAGTGGGAATTACGAATATGTTGAAAAGTCTAGTCTAATGAGTGTTTCCCAGTGTGTTTGTGTATTCATTTGAAACCTGAACCTGAAACCTGGTTGCTATATACTATAGAGAGTCTGGGAGTGATGATTAGAATTGAATTTAAAAACAGTGTTTCCTGTGGAACAAATTTCAACCGGTTTTTAAGAAGTATCAAAAATGCTTTTTCAAGAAGTATCAAAAACATACACATTATGTTGGCAAGGTTTAGTTTCTGTTTAGTTGGTGTTTATCTACTGTCTCCACATCTCTGCTAATACAACTTTTTTTGTTCCCAAAAGCTAAGTTGCCACACAGTGCAACCCACAATTAAGACCACCTTTCTAAAAAGGTCACATTTCATGGTCCCAAAACTTTGGTAGAAAGATGGGTATAATCTCTAAAATGGTCTCTGTATTAAAACAACTTGAGGTGTTCCTCAGATGGTCTAAATAATGAGGTTCTTCTGTATTGTGCATCAGCCTTTGTCAGTGAGTCTTATAACAACAGTTATAGCTATGCCTAAGTCATTGTGTTATCTTTTAGGCAGAACTTTAACTTTTTAATTCCAAATTCTCATTTTTTTTTTTCAAAGTTGAAAAATTCCAAACTAGTCTCCACAAAACTACAGAGATAGACAAAATACTAACCACGTCTTCATGTAGTTGTACCCATAGCTTTGCAGTAAACATGGTTTCACAGCCTCAGTCTGAGTAGATAGTAGATACTGGGCCATTAGTCCCAGCTGTCAACTGTACAGTAGAACCTCTATTAAGAGCAACTGGGGGGCTACTATTCAACGGTCTAATTACAGAGGTGGTCTCTTTATGGAGGTTCATTGTTGTCTGTTTATGATGTTTCTAGGTTGAATGAAATGGTCTTATTACAGAGGTGGTTGGTTTATAGAGGTGGTCTCTTTAAAGAGGTGGTGTTGATTAGAGTTTTTATTGTATGTGCAGCTGTTACATCTACAACTGGCCTATAACATCGGTTTAACCCTGTTGAGGCTACAGCAGTAAAAGATGCTATTATTCGAGCAGAGAATATAGCCTAAAATAAGCTAGAATTATTACTCACCGCGTTCAGGTACGTCAGTCGTCCATTGTGGTAAATTTGAGCTTGTTTTAGGGATTTTTCTAGGTTGCAGTATATAGTAAGACACATCGATGACTAATAGTGCAAAGTTAAATACAAGAAGTCAAATGTATGTCATGAAAACTGCTTGTCAACTATTGAAATGGCTGGACAATAGAATACTATAACTTTACAGACATTCACCCCAGGGGATATCTGTCTTGAAGAAGTGGTCATTTCACAGAGTTTCAGTGTACTTCATTCATTGCACATTGCACAGCTTTATAGAAATGGTCATTGAAATAAAATGTCATTTTCAATGTTTTTATTGTGTCATTTGAAAAAGAATCGATGCCCAAAACAAATATATTCATCACAGAAATTGTTGCCCAAATATTGACATAATAGAGTTTTCATGTCTTCTTTTACTGAAAAAGCAGAATCTCTGTAAAAGTTCCAGGGCGCTTAATTGGTCTCAATAGAGAGGGGGGCTCTTTGTGGAGGTTTTGGGACTATAATAAATGATCTTATTATGAAGAAATTTAAGTTGATTAGGGGACATAACCTGGGGCGTTTGAAATTCTACAGTACTTTGCCAAAAACACTCTCAAACAAATCTATATTATGAATACAGAAGACCTCCAACTATGTCCTCCGCTATTGAGACTACCTCTCCCAAGTTTTCATAATTTGACCATTATTGTATGTAGATACATCTCGGGGAGCTTTATAGAGACCATCTCCCTATTGAGACCACTTATGGTCGGTCCCCTTGGTGGTCTTTATAGCGAAGTTTTACTGTATATTATATCAGTATTTGCCAGACAAAAAATGCACTTCCTTTTCCCCCTTTGCTTGAACTAAGTGAATTGAAAGGTGGGTTCAAATTTCGGGCTGCGATTCAATTTGGTGTTATGTTGATCAAGAAATGTAGTTTGTACCTCTTTGTAAATATTGTGTAAGAACAAAAGCGGCCCAGAGGCCCAGATGTCAGCTAGATTTACTTGTGACAAATACTTTTAAGAAATGAGTTTGAAAAGAAGAATGAAATTTGGATATATAAGGTTCGTAAAGAATGACAATTTCACAAAAATAGGGATAACATAAGTACAGTGGAACTTCCGATAAGGACCACCAGTCTGGGCTCCTACAGATGCTAAGTCATTGAAATCTATATCGTCTAACCTCCAATTAGGACCAACTTTATGAATGGATCATTCTATAAAGTGACCATCTCTATATTCACACAGCTTTTGCTTGGTCCTCTGATGGTTTTAATAGAGAGGTTCAACTGTACAGATAAAACACATACAACTAAAACTATCGCTATGAATAGACTGTGTTTACAATAATACATGGTCTAGAACCTCCGTAAAGAGACCACTACAAACCTGCATAAAGAGACCACAATGAACCTCAAAGAGACCACCTCTACTGAGACCACTTTGATGCCAGTCTCTGATTGGTCTTTTTTATTCGTTTAAAAAAAAAATTGGCAAAAACTCAATTTTAGGTCAGAATCCTGATGCACTTGAGGACTTACTAGTGAGGTTGTACTGTAAATAGTGTGTTGTGAAGTAAAAAATCACCGTCAGTACTTGGCTATGTAAGCTCCTCGTGTCGTTCTTGGCAGATCAATTTAGAATCACATTTTTCTTCCAGACGAACGACTCTGGAATTCACAAATTACTGAAAAACAAAGTTTGTTTTTTGCCTCCTGAAGCGACTTTGTTTTATATCTGTAAATATCAGTGTGTTTGTTGTTATATCATGCATCATTGGCCAAAAGGTTTACTGCAATGATCATTGCTGTTGGCAACTTATGAGACCAGCCTGGAGAGCTGTAAAAGTATTATTTCATTTGTTTATTTTCTTCTAATCATGCTGTTGAAATAATAAAATAAAAATACACTTAAACTTTAGATGCAAAAACAGAACAATAAAGTAGTGCTGTTTGACCCCATTTTCTCCATGCAATGTAAATAAACAAATAAAAATAGGATTTCATAAATGATGTATAGTAAGAATACAGAA
>CM032668.1:21068763-21154150 GCA_019095985.1 Streblospio benedicti | reverse complement strand
AAATTTTCACGTTTTTCCAAAGTATAACAAGCCTGATTATGGTTAATGAATGGGTGTAATGACCTGGTATCATGCAGATGTAGCTGCTTTCATCTGTCACTGCCACAAACTCCACCTCCATGAGGGTGGTATATTGGGGCTGCAACCTGCTTCCACTGGCTCTTTAGATACAGTACAACATCCAATTAAGACCACCTCTATTATAGTATAATAAGAACATTTCTTGTGGTTCCAGAGCTCCATTTTATAAGAGATCGCAACTAACTTTCATAAAGAGATGGCTTCTATTAAAACTACTTGAAGTCAGTCGCTTGGTTGATCTTAATAGAGGTTCCACTGTTGTATCATTGTTACTTTATAACAGAAACACTTACTTATAATACATGATTGGAGTCAAAACATCTAGAATTGTGATCGTTAATTAACATTCCTTAAAGATAATAATTCTTAAGCAGACTATTTAGAAGATATAATTATTGACTACACAATCCAAATTGCATGAATATAATGAAATATAATGAACTAAAATGACTGTTTCACTTCTTATTCTAGTCAATTCTCAATTGTAGCTTAATTAAAATCGTCATCATGATTATGCAATGCCAAAAACACCCACGCATACATCATTGTTTTTCTCAAGCCATTTCACAAGTAGTCAAAATATTGTGCCTGAAATGATTATAATCTGTATTAAACATAACCGTCTGCTTCAACACGGTGAGTTTTTATGGATGAGTCACCAGGTTATCGCGCGTCATGACTCACAGTGTATGAACAAGGCACAAATCTTCAGATAACTGGTAAAAACATTCCCAAAAGTGGCCAAAACTTGCGTTTCCCAGCGCACTGCATGGTGTTTTTTACACAGCTGTCGCGTTGATTGATTTAAAGTGAAAATCGAGTGTGGACGGGCTTGGTGGAGTGTGCTGATGTACACAATTGTGTCCCATTGTGTTCTCGGGGAAATATTTCATGCAGATGAATATAACGAGTACATTTTTGGGAAGGCCAGTTTTTACCCAAGTGTTCACAGCATCTCTGTCTTGACCAAGTTCAGTTTTATTTTTTAGATTTATTGTTAATAGATTTAGATCACATACACATTAATACACATTACTACTATTACATAGATAGTAGTAATGTGTATGGTATAGTGTTTGTAAATCATAGTAGTATACATACCACACACCCTTCCATGATGCTGGGGCCCATGATTTAGATGGATAGAAATGATCTTAATATGCTTGGGGGTTTGAAATTGAAACTTCTAGCTTTTCCCAGTCAGTTGCATGCAAAAACGCTGTCACTACATTGACCATGGGGTTCCACCTGTGTCTCTTACATGAATGTTTAAGATTGTAAGGGAACGTTTAGCACTCACAAAATTCCATATCAGGCAGAAAAATAGCATTTAAATACAGAACAACCTCTATTAAAACCAGCCGAAGACTGGGCGCAACTGGTAGCAATACGGAGGTTTGCAGCATTCTATTTATGAATTTTGGGACTGAATAAAATGGTCTGATTAAAGAGCTGATCTCTTTCTAGAGGTAGTCTGAGTTAGAGGTTGTACTGTTCTGTTAAAGTCCATCTCTTAATTGTTGTTTGGCAGCAGGTGGCAAGAGCAGCGATATGATCAATAAACATGCAAACAGACGATAATCGTAGACACTGTGGGTTTTACAGACTCATTATATCATAACATAATATATTACATATAACAATTATGGGCAGACAATGCAGGTTTTATAGTATTTGTATCACAAATGTTTGTTTACAATCCAGCACTACACGTTAATTCCGAAGTCAAAGGCATTGCGTAATGAAGATAATGATGACAAAATGTCATCTAGTCATAAAAAAGCGATCTTAAACATACAGTTGTTAGAACTCGGTCTAGCAGCTTGGATTGATAGTTTTGCAGAATGCCAGAAACATCCAGCAGCCGTTTGTACTAAAAAAATTCATGCTTAACTACTACGGGAAAGATCGATCTGTTGCGCCTCTCACAAAAAAGCGCGCTCACATTTACACTTGCTTTTTCGCCACGCTTTTTAAACCACCTATCAAGGACCCATGTTACGACGGTGACAGGGACAACTTTGCGTTAACATCACACAGTCGACATTTTGAATCCAGAATAAGTTTGATTACCGGGTCACTACAAAACCCCTTAGTTAGTCACATGTTATTTTCAAATTACTGTAGAACCTCCTATTGAGACCACCTCTATATTGAGACCACCTCTCTAATAGGATCACTTTTCACGATCCCAAATCTTCATAAAGCTACCAAACTAAATCTTTGTATAGAGACCACCTCTCCATTGAGACCACCTAACACTGGTCCACAAGGTGGTCCTAATAGAGAGGTTCTACTGTACTACTGTTATGTTCACGTTACGACTGTATATCTCTGCAGAATGCGAGAAGCAGCTGGCGGCTGGCGGGTTCTACGCGAAGGACGCGCGTTACTACTGCGGCGACGACTACCAGCGGCTGTTCGGCACCAAGTGCGCGGCGTGCGGCCAGTATGTGGAGGGGGAGGTCGTCACCGCGCTCGGAAACACCTACCACCAGACGTGCTTCCACTGCACACTCTGCAAGTACGTACTGTGGTTGGGGGTGGGGTGAGGCAGGGGGGGCTGGGTGTCTGTGTACTTGTTGGTTTAGATGTCAGGCTGAGTCCTGAGTTGTTGTTACTGTAATTGTTTGGTTAGATGTCAGGCAGTGAGCTCTCCAAGAGCGTATTGACCGTGTGTTGGGCTGGTTTTCTGGGCAACTGGACAGTTGTCTGTGGTAGGGCTTGTGGTGGGTCTGTTGTAAAACTATGTGATCAGACAGTATGAGGTCAATCGTCATTGTGTATTGGGTTGTTATTATTAGGCTCTTTGTTGGTCTGTATAATATGAGGCCAGGTTTATTGGGTTGTCAGGCTGTTTGTCTGGTTCTGTGATGAGTAGTCACATTAAAAACCAATCACCACCAGCTTCCACAGCACAATTTGCAAGTGTGTATTGTCAGTGTGTTGGGCTGGTTGTCTGTGTTACTCTTAGGTTAGATGTCAGGCTGTGTGTTGATCTAATGGGGTTGGTTGTCCGTGAGCTGTAGTGGTCATAAGACATACCATCAGTTCTTCCGTCCTAATTATGTATTGTGGGAGGGTAGGCGTTGGGTTAGATGTTAGGCTGTGTAGTCAAGTTGGTACTGTACCAGGTATGTGTTAGGTTAGCCTGGTTATATTTGGTTATGTTGCATTGCATTGAAAAAAACACATAGCATCTACAGGTAAAAATACGGTAGGGAGCACTTTATTTTTCATGTTTAGTTGGGTTGGTTGGTAGGCTGTATGTTTGGCTCCCTGCTATGTTGGTTGTCTGTGTGTGTTGGATTAAATTAAAAGTCTTTTGTTAGTTGTCTATATTATTGTGAATCTTAGTATAATTGTTACTACCTTATTCCATATAAATCATTCAACTGTTTGGCCGTTTTTGTATCAATTATCATTTGTAAATGTAATTTGTTGAACGAGCCCTTTAATTTCACTTTCATTATTTTCTTCAAGTAGCTAATGTTGTTTACATGAATTTAAACCTACATTTGAAGGTAGTTACTGTACTTAGAATGGTTGATCAGATAAGATAGAATGGGGTTAGACGCCAATGATTCATTTCTCCTGATTTTATCTTCCCTGACCTGGTTTTGAATCACATATTAGTTCTTTGTGTGTAATTAATGTGATTATAATAATAGGTTTCCATTTAAATATTACTTTCTCTAGCTTAAATCTAATATTTTTACTACCCCGGTAAGTGTTATAAATTTTGTCATAAAACATGCAAATTGAAATCATTTATTTGATTGAGAATGTTACCCGGTACATTAGACTTGAATGTGCATTGTTTTGCAAATAGACAGATCATTAGAGATGAATCTTGTCACATTTTCATGATTCATAAGCACTGAACTTGTAATTTTTTTGCTTTATAATTATGTAATTAGGATCTATACGAATATCAGTTCTGTGACCATCTAATTTTGTGATGAGGAACATAATGCATCCCAGTGAACTAGGATGCATTATGACAACTTAGCCTTGCCTTAATATTTACATTTCTTCCTTATAACTCCCGCATAACTGTACATAGAACAATTTATTTGTTGTATAGTTTGACCTGTTAACCTTAATGTAATTTTACAATATCTATCATGATAACCCATTTCAGATAAGTTGAATTTATATTTCTCGCCCTTTAAATTTGAATTGTTTTTGCACGATTAAAGCACTATGTAAGACTTTGAAAATTCAAATGACTTTACAAGAAATCAACTGTTTTCTTTTTTTAAATGCTAAGTATAAATGTTCCAATTTTTATTTGGTTTTACTCTAAGTAAAGTGTTGCATTTGATTACAGCACCACATTTGGTCCTGGGGACAAAGTGACGTTCAACGGGAAAGACTACCTGTGTAACAGATGTCTCGAAAAGGTACGTGTTGCACTGTGCGTTATTTGAGCATGTCTCTCAGATAACATTAAAAGTTCTATAATATTTAGTTTTCTTTTTCAACTGTATTTTTCTTTTCAAAAGATGGAATCTTTTATTTGGTTTTGTTTTTTTGGAAAAGGAGCTTTTAAGAGCTTGAAAACGTTTTGGAATTAATGAAGTCTAAATTTATGCATAAAAAAAGTTAATTTTAACTTTCTAAAACAAAAGTACAGGAAAAAAATAAAACAAGATTATAAAATGAAACCTAGTACTGTAAGCCAACTATACAGAATTTTTAATTAAAAAAAAAAAGTTCCGATCCATATACGTTAGAAAAACATACGGACGTGAGGCCACTGACACAAAGAAAGCAGTGGCCCAAAGCACTAAGCATGTGCAACCCTGCCTTTATAATACCATAAAAAAACAAAATAAATTGTATTACAATATTAATAACTAGCATTTTATCTATGCTGCCTTACAATAAAAAACAAAACAAAAATTGTATTGCAATATTAATAACTAGCATTTTATGGATGTAGCCTTACCAAAAAAAAAATAAAATAAAAATTATATTGCAATATTGATAACTAGCATATATATTTACTTGTGCGTATGAATCCGAGCAGACGTCGTCATCGGTGATCACGGCCGTGTCCTCCGCCCCCACGCAAAGTAGTCCTGGCGGCAAGTCGCTGCCACTGAAGCAGCAGACGAGTCGGCCCAAGATGACGTCAACGCCGGCGCGGCCGGCCGGCAGACAGCCAGAGGACGCCGTGGACGACAGTGAGTACTGGGAAAATACCAACAGTAGAGAATCCAATGAAGAACACTTCCATTTTAAGAGACGTATTATGTTTTGATTCGAATTACGCAAAACGCACAAAAAATATATATTGAACAGATTCATTGGATTTCTTATTGTACAATAGTAAATATTCATTTTGAGAAAAATCCTTTATACTTGTTTTATTATAAGCCATTTGGCTTATGATAAAGCAAGTATAAAGGATTTTTCTCAAAATGAATATTTAGTATTACACAAAAATATATTTCTTTAAAAGTTGTTTCATCTGTATAGAGGCCTTTTCAACACAATATTTATTGTTCATGTATAATAAGAAGATTCACAAAATTGAATCAAGATTGTGATTATTGTACCTTATGTATGAATTTACATATAAGCGCTACCCATATATGGAGAAATATTTGCCAATTAAAACCAGCTGGAATGCGGGGTTTGGTGGTTCAGTTGAAACTCATCATCTTGAATATTTAGGGATACCATTAAAATGTTCGAGATAGGCACCATTCAAGATAACTTACTGATACTTGGTGATAATGTACTGGAAGGGAAATGAACCTAACATCGAGATAACAGAAAATTTGTGATGTAAGCAATATCGGGATAACGAGTTTCTTTGGTATATATAGACAAAACTGGGTAAGCTTGTAGCATGAATTATTTTATCAGATGAGTTCTTGTGGCGTATCACGGCGAGCCTGAAAGACAAGCCTAATGCACCACAAAACGAATCCTTATAAAATGATTCATTTTACACAATGAACCTGGTTTTGTATTTTTCATTCTTTTTTAAACAATCACAACACTGCTTACAAATAAACTGGATCAAAAGAAAGCACCAATAATTTGAATCAGTGCATCTTGAAACTGGGTTAAAAGTAACCTGGCTTAAAACTAGCCATATACAGTGTATATGATCAGTACCGATGCAACTTATTTTTACAAGGCAATTCTGATGCACAATAACCAACTGAAATACATGTAAAAGAATGATAGATAAAAATGTGTATGTGTTTCAGAAGAGAACGCGGTGCGCGGTGGCAGCAGTAATGGGCTTCCTCTCCCGGCCTCCGCCCCACCAGCCCCCGCCTCCCCAATTTCCCCAACAACATCCGGATACAAGTCCGACGACAACACCGACAGTGAGTGTAGCAAAAACCTCGCGGCTAGTCTAGTAGTGTAAATTTACGACGCCGACAGGGGGAGTTTGTCTACGTATGATCTTGTGAGGAATCTAGGTTCTGAGAGAAACGAAAGCTGGACATGCATGCTCCAAAGTTAGATCAACATTATAGTTATGATTTTATTCGCCAAGTGGTGGGCTGATTCGGTATGTAGATGATACTGTATTATAGTGCCTTGAGAGCAACTCAGATGTAAGTACTAGACTGCTGAATGGAAATCCGTGATTGAATGCAATTTTCGTGAGCGTGATTGTATTAAGCATTTAGAATCCTTAAACATTTTTGACATAGTTTAGTGTGTATTTATCATAAATATCAACATAGACATTCAATACAAATTGAAGGTATCAGTTTGAGCAGTATGAAATCCCTTTATAGAAAATAAAGTTCATGACCGGATTCCATTAATACCCCTGTCTGATATAGTGTATACAGGGTCACAGGCACTGCCATGTAGGCCCTTTTCATGCACTATAAGCTATATTGACTTGAAACAGGCTTATTTAAGTCATTGGTTCTATTAAAATGACAATGATTAAGGTCAAGCAAAAATATAAGTGAGTATTGGAATGTAATATTAGGAGTTAACAGATGAGAAGTGGCTGACATTATAAGGTAAATTTCATCAAAATAATAGAATCAATGTTGTTTAGAATTTCAATTTTACTCCAAGCTTAGCAGTTTAATTTTGGTTTTGATAGCTTTATTAATTTTACTCCTTGTGAAAGCATTTGTTTTATTATTATGTCTATTTGTTATCATTGCATGGTCTTTTGCCGACACTTTGAAAATGTTGATACATATTTTGTTGATTTTTATGTTTTTACGGTATATGTGCTTGATGATTGTATGAGACTGGTTATTGGACGCAAACTTCATTCCTGGTTCGAGCCAAAACGCTCCAACTGCCTGCGCTTATATATATACAGCTGCATCATCGGATCAGACATTTGCAAACACTAATTCTGTAATTCAAGATGGCGTAAGTCATATGAAATATCCTGAGTAGTGAATCCAGTTATTAAAAAAGGCAATATAAAGCAGAATAATAAGTTTATTGTGACACAATAAGACCCAACATGGAAGTGCCGAACATAGTTGTATACAAGAAAATATTATAAAGGGCACGATTTGTACAAAGTCAGCAAACGCACACAATATGGGGCTAAGTTACGATGTTAGCAAAAAGTATTTTTGGACATGAGAGTTTGCGCGACCATCCTCAGTACAATCATCTCTCTAGCTGCTGTCTCCATTTATGCAAACTTTTGAATACAGCAGAACCTCCAATTTAGACCACCTCTATAAAGAGACCACACAATATTTTTGCCTTCGCAAATCTTCATGAAGTACCACCACGAGTCCCCATACAGAGACCACTTTAACTCTCATAAAATACAACCTCTATTTGGACGAGCTGAGAACTGTCGCCCAGGTGGTCTAGATGGAGAGGTTCTGCTGTAGCAGAACCTGCGTATGTGGACCCCTCTGTATATTGACCACCTGCTTCTGTAGGACACAACATGTCGCGCGACTCTCGAGACTCGGGATCCCTGTTTGACGACTATCTCGCAGCACCGCCACAAAACAGTGAGTATTCAGGCTAACACTGCACGCTCCCCAGGGAGTGGAGAGCGAGCAGCCATTTCGTATCTGGTGTAAATAAGCACTCGGTTGTTTTAGAGCCGACTATAAATACTGTTACATGTCAATTTACTAACACTGCACTGCGATTGGCTCGTTTCTAACTACCAGACAGGTTCCTTGCATCTCATTGGCCGGTTTGAAATGGTCTGACAATTTCTGGACTATTCATTTTTGGCTTGTTTCTGTAAACTTGACAATTTCTTCTCCCTGCTTAGACAACTTTCATAACCAAACCATATTGATTGACAGCATTTGGCGTAATCTTAAACGAGGGAGTAAGTAAAAATCTTGAAAGAAAGCAGTGGCTTGAGTTCTATGAAATTTGTAGTAATCAGGTTGATTTATAATGCTATTTGCTCAAGTTTTCTATAAATGGCACTTGTCAAATTTCGATATTGCCGGGTTTGACTGTCATGGATGTGTGTGGAATGAAAAACATGGGTGCACAGTCATTTACACGTGATTAACCCTCAAGAAAGCATGTGGTAACGGTAGCACCGTAGTCAGAGCTTCTTGAACTAACAGGTATGTAAAAACAGTAGATTAGTCTCTAATATTGGCAGCAGATTCTTAACCAACACTGTTGTAAGTTGCGTTTTTTTCCAGGTTCTAATATTTCTAATAGATTTTCATGAGAATGCGTGCATTGTACAACAGCAATTTGGGCGTGTATGTTATGTGTCAGGTTAATTGATAACGCATTTTCAGCATAACTAATAATTAAATGCTTTGACTATGAGCTATAATATTGCCAATATTTTTGTTTTTTGTATTGCTGTGCTGTTTTACTATTCTCACCATAATGTACATCTAACAAAACAGCTCAGAATCATTTACTGTGCCAGAAAAAAATTGGTCACTTGCGCATTATACGATCGCTAAGAAAAAAACGGTTATTTTCCTAATTTGTAGAGATTAATCTATGAAACCTACAGCTTGTGAGTTTCATATGTTTTTTACAGTTAGAAAAAAACACCCCACATTTAATACAAGACTAATATATCTAACTTCTTGAAGGATCATATAGTTGTACCATCAATTTCAACATTAACATTTTTCTAAAATGAAATTTGAAAATATCTCATTCTTATTGTTTCTAATCCTCAAATTTGAATTGAGCTGTCCGACTAACATTTGTCGTCTGGTTCCCTTTCCTGCTGCCAGAGATTGCTGCAGAACAAAATTCCACTACTCAAAATGCAGTACCTAATAGTACTGCAGGCGAAGATACTGAAGATGCAGTAGACGCCACTAATTCTGTTCACTACGACACGTTAACAACTGACGATGAGCGTAAGGTTTTAATATGGCCGCTTTATCAAGAAATGAATATTGAATTCGTACTTTTTGCAGCTTTCCAGTTAGCTTTAAATCCGCATTTTCTACTGCTTTTTTGCCGTTTAATATTTCAAATGTTAGTTTAAAATCTACATTTACGTTAACTTAAATTTGGCACATACCCTTAAAGCTTTCAGTATCCGAATCCAACTGCATTGTCATTGTGTCATCAGCTTTAAATTCCACATTGACATCAGCTTTGAATACAACATAAACTGGCATTTAGCTTCTACTTTGTGTGTTTGTTTCAAATTTGCAAATCTTCACATCTTAAACAAACAGCGATCTTTCAAACAACATTTTTCAGTCATGATTTGCAAATTTGTGGTGGGTTTCATCAAATATATGGTCAATATTGCACACAAAAAAATAACACTAGATGACCCCCTTTGCACAGTCTTCTAGACAGTAGAAATACCCTTTTCTCTTTGCCTTTTCATTGTGTAATTGTTTGAATTGAGAAAAAGTATTCAAATGAAAAGCTTGATATAGGTACATGATCTGAAATAATATTTTTATGTGTGCAAGTTTCAGATCTGCCAAGCTCAGTTGTAGACTTTGTAAAGCCAAGATTAAGTCAGATGATTCAAAAGATTCAATTATAAAAATATAAAAAATTATTCATTATATGTAAATTGTTCTTTGCTTCAAACAATATCAAACAAGAAACCTGTTTAATATTAGACATCAAATAAGTGATATATATAATTTGAAAATAGAAAAGGAAAACAACAAATCAATTGCATTATAAGTCTTCATCAGATATTGCCTTTGCTTTGTTTGCACTGCGAAGTAACCCTTTATTATAAAAAATGAATGACCAAACCTCATATATTATCTACCGTCATTTTAAAGATATTTGTTTGAAATTTAAAAAGTATCTTTTGAAAGTAACTACACGTATAAAAAACAGGAAAGAAAATTAAGGGTTTTGCAGAATGAAATCACACTTTTTTTATTTTATACAACTTATTACTAACATTTATCCAAGATAATTTATCTTTTTATCAAATACATATACATAATATACATAGATTTACAAAATGACAACTATCAGTAAAACTTTTTAATATACGTTTTGCATGGTGTTCTATTGTATTGTTGATTTAATATGTCTCGTATTTAAAAAATAGTATGGTTTGTCTTGTTCTATCGTATTTAGTACTGTTTTGTTTCTCAAGTGTTTAGTATTATTTAGTTCATTTTAATTTCACTCCCAAACTTGATGATCAAACTATACCAAATTTGTTTTGTAAATAGCGTTATAAAATCTACTAATTTCATCATAGATGATATTATTTCTTCAAAGTAATACTGTCCTCCCAGTTTTTCAGTGAGGCTCCCTCTTTTTATAGATATTGACACTAAACAACAACAAAGTTGAATAGTTTGACCACCAAGTTCTACAATGTCCCCTCATAGAGACTTGCAACAAGGGCGCATTATGATCAAAATTTGAGTCATTACAATATCCTAGCATCTTAGCCCACATTGCCAACTGTTTTTCCTACAATTGATCAAAGTATTCATGCTGCGATCTTTTGAAAATGTACTTTAGATAATGTTCAGTATTCAAAAGAACCCTTTTTAAATATTTTCTGGAGCAGAAAAGCCTGCAGAATTAAATTTGTCATCTGAAAAATTGTGTGAAGATAAAAATATGAAAAAAAATAACCTCGTTGGTGGACGCATGAATCTGTCCTTATTGTTTGATTTTCATCAAACGTACGCAAGCATATGGCTGTGAGATTGATGATTTCTTTCTTGAATCATGGGCTTCCGCTGAAAATAGAAAGAATACAATATATTTCTTTCCTATGAAGCCCACAAAACTAACGCAGCATCATGAATCCATCCCCCCCAATGGAAATCTTAAGAATCGCCACCCTCTGTTCTCCCATCCTTGCCCTGGTTGCGTGTCTCTGTTTGCTGCATGCCACGCCGTGTTGATCAGGGCTGGTGCTGCGGCGCGGCGAGCGGCAGCCTCGCTCGTACTCAGCGCGCTCCGCAGACAGCAGCAGGTACGACTCGGTGTTCGAGGATGAGGACGCCTCAGGTAGGTTGATTGAGGATGGTGGTGCCGGTGATCGGGGATAGCAGATGAGGGAGAAGGAAGGACGTTAACATGGCGGGGAGGGGATTTATGATTGGGGGATATTAGTGATTAATTGAGACTAGAATTATGGGTGATAAGAGGTTTATGATTGTGGGATACTAACGGTGGATGGGATCAGAGAGAATGTAGATCGAATTATGCTTTAATGGTTAAAATTAATGAAAGGGGAGTTTTAGTAAGGTATAGTTCAATTACTTGTAAGTAAATTATAAGTCTAATGGAATAAGAATAGAATTATTTATAATAACGTATTTTGACTTGGGGTCAAACACATTTTAACCTTTTAAGTTCAACTTCTTTAAGGGTAGCTAAACATAAAAACCATCCTCAGCGGTTTATTTCAGCTCGAAATTGTACTAAACGTGAACATAATTTTAAGTCCATATAATTTGTTTTATGTTGATCAAATAACGTTTGTGTTGTGAGCACTAACTCAATATGCTGTTTGTTTTTCATTAAAAAATTATAGACTTAAAATGAAAGCATTATCAGTAAATTCACAATTACATGTGTTATTGTATACATGCACATACTGAACATTTGCCTGAGTGCCCACGAGCAATCCAGACCAAAAGATTTTTGTATTTACAAGTCTTAACTGTATCTGTATGTGTTAAAGATAAAAAGATTTATTGGAATAGAATCGTCCATTGTTAACATCCATTGAAGGACGGGCGTTCAGCAAAACAACTACTGCCATCACTTTGATAAAAAATATCAAAATACCAGACTATTATGCGTTGAAATATGAAAACCCCAGCGATAAAGGAACATTTTTTTTCATACCGTAAAAAACCCATGTGCCTTTGGATGGTCATGTATGGTATTTCTGCAAATTGTGTCTTTACAGTGAGTGGGCACGTAGGCAGATGTTCAGTTGTTTTACAGCACTATTTGTGGGTCTGTAGCACTTAGTCGGTGTTTATCTTGTAGTTTTCAATGTTTTAGACACAACCTCATTTTACCTTTGCAGGCACACTTTGCAATTCACATTTATTCTAACATTAATACACATACTACTAAATTTTATTACTATGAAATTTCAGTAAATTATTTCTTTATTTTAATAACAAATGAATATACTGTGTTATATGAATAGAGATAAAAAGACAAAATAATGATAGAAATGAAGCCAAAAAACAAACAAACAAACCCATACCTACTAAAATACAAAATATAAGAAAAAATAACATTTTCATTTTTACAGGATATTTTTCGATATATTTTCATTCTTGCAGGTGCAATGTTGAAGCTGAGCACCACCAAACTATCCAAAATTTCAGGACTTTCAGGTCATCAGCCACACTTATATTGAGTTTAAAATCACTCATGAGCCATTTGATTGGTTTATTTCAGGACATTCTCTTTCAAATGACGCCCCCTTCAAGAAATCCAGGATTTTCCGTTCCCAGACACTCTCCCTCTACAAATACTGTCTGTTACGAAGCGCTAGCAGAAATCTTCTCAACTTTTCTCGAAAAGTTCTTAACCATTCCCTCCCCAATGGTCGAAACGATCTGAACATTTTCAGCCGCACAAAAATCCTTGATATCACATTTTCATCTCCGAATATGCTTGAAAAATCTGGTTTACAAACACCACAAAATGTGTCAATGAGTCATCGAAGTCTACAAGGTTTTCGTGGAAATGGAAACGTGCAGGATTACTATAGTCGTAGAAAAGTTGACGATTTTTCTGGCTGCGGCGATTCGTTTTCGGACACCCTCTATGGTACATCGTAGAGTAAGACGCTTGGTTGGTTGTGTTCAATGTTTATGTCGTTACCTGTTCTCATTTAGGATTATTTGCAATTTAATGAATGTAAAATTCTTGTTTAATGAATCTAACAATATCAAACTATGTTTTTTTAAAAAATGTATTTCTTTGTTTTAATTATTAATCTTCTCACTATGTACTCATATTTGTCATTCTGTATAGAATTCCAAATTGCAGCACAATTTTTATACTGGCACTGTTAAAAAACAACACTGTAAATGAACTAAAACCTTGAAAATAAATTTCCCACTACCATTTCAACCCATGTAAATCACAATGTACTGTGTCATCTGATGGTCCTGATGCATCACAATGTACCCATGTGTGACCGTCCTGATGCTCTGTTTCAGACATGGACAAGCAGGACCGTCTGTCCCCCATCCAGAACATTGTGAGTACACAAGACGCTTTTTTATTGTTTCTTGCATGTTGAGAGTTGCGTGTGGCTGGTATCAGGCACAGTATCAACAAAACCATTTCTCATAATCAGGGAGATGCATTTATTCAAGTACAGTGGAACCTTAAATTAAGACCACCTTTCTATCGAGATCTGAGTTAGACCATTTGTTATGGCCCCAAGCCTTTTAATTGAGACTAGCATGAGACTAGCACTTCTATAAAGAGACCAACCACCTCTGTACTGGCACCACTTGGGGCCAGTTCCCCATTAGTGGTCTTTATAGAGAGGTTCTACTGTTCATTCCATTCTGTTCTGTTTCACTAATTTTTCCCTGGAGAACTTGTTCATGAAATGTGACGAAGAAGCGTACATCATGCCTTTTTCAACCAACTTGCAGTCACATGATGTTGGTCACTTTTCATGAATAAGTTCATGAAAAACAACTTTAAAATGGAATTTGAAATGTATTTCTTAGTCTGTTGACAGATGCCTGATACTGCCCACACGTGCAACCCTATTGTCAATGTACTGTACATACTGCTTTATATGTCAGTGTACTATAGTGTTGTACTATAGAGCCCATTCTGCTTTCGATGTTGTACTATAGCACATGCATTATGTAGAGTTTAAATCCCAAAGTAATTATCAATGATCTTACATAACTTGTTTCTTAGGACTTTGTGGAATAAATATATGCTTCATAAGTTATTGAAACAGCAATGTATTATGATGCATTGATTGAGACAAAGTCAACAGTTTGCGTATCTAGTAGTAATGATAAAAATAAAACTAATCAAAAACCAAGTGCAGGTTAGCAGCATTAGGTTTATGCATATCAGATACATTTTTTACTACTTCAAATGCATGTATTTGGTTGAAACTTAATGTTTCGTCAAGGCTATGGCCAAAAACATGAATCAGAGGTACAAAAAATGTATCTGCTATTCCTTGATGTTCAAATTAATACAGATCTTCACTGTTATGTGTACACTTGATAATAGTGTGACTAATATAGATTCGTAAAAAACGGTGTGCCATGATCTAGTAGAATCCCGCTGTTTCCAAACCCCCCACTCTACCGAGTGAAGTTATATAAAGTTGCCAATACTGACTGTCCTCATGTTAAAGTGCAAATGTTTCCTGATAGTGTTTTATGTGCAAATCATAAATGTGAACAATTTGTTAACGTGTGATATTTTTGGTGTAATAAACCCTAATCTATTCAGCTGATATTATTGTGCGTAAATTTGCTTTATTTCGAACTAATGAGCAACTAGCTTTAGAATTTGAATATGAATATTTTAAGAATAACTTAAGTGTTGAATTAGAAAGTAGAAGAATGGCTTTCAGTTCTAGATCTTAGTTAAAGCAAAGGTCTTACATTTGCATAAATGTATGTTAACTATTTTTATTTATTAAGAATTAAGCTTTAGATATAGGGTATAATATTAAGTACTGATGCTTACTGTGAATGATGAAATTCCATTGTTAACCAAAATTTTCAATAGTAAATAAAGGTCCAAATACATAATGAAAGTAAGGCCCTTTACCATCTTGTATCAGCGATAAGCCACTAATAATAATAATATAAAACCTGGGTCTGCAAATACTAATCATTACTTTGGAAAAATATCCCAACTCCACCCCACCAAAAAAAAAGAGAAATGAAAATACATGTAATAAACAAGAAACAGAGAAAAAGTTCTGAAGAAATATAGGACATCCTATCTTTAAAGCAAATAATTAAAGTTTAGGAGAGAAAAAGGAAAAATACAATGACTAATGAAAGGTTAAAAAACCGCACATTTGGTTGTTGTTGTGATGTTGTCGTGGTGATGGTTTATTTGGCTCTCCACCACCAGATGTCGTACCGCAGCCCGAGCCCTGCAGCCTCCACCATCTCACACAAGTCACGGGTATGTTATGTTCATTTGCCTAACTCACCACAGCTCTACATTAGGGTTTGCTAGCACGTCGTATTGATCCTTTTCGTTTGCATTTGGACATATTTATATTGAACCTCGATATATTGAACTCCGACAATTCAAATTTATGGATGACTTGAAAAAAAAATGTCCATTTCTTGTCATATTCTTTACAGTAAAAATCATTGCTGAATTTTGGATAACGCCACCGTTTTATTTAGTTAAGAGTTAAATGGGTCCAGCTGTATATTAAAAAATATATCAAATTCAGATGATAGAGGTAAGCCACTAACGTAGAGCTCTGTTTGTTGGCCTAACACTGTCACATGCTGCTCTTGCAAGGAGATCATTGTGTAGTCAAAAACCAAGTTATTTCTTGTCTAGTTTTTAAAGGAAAGAAAGCAAACTTGCTTCTTTGGTGTTAATATCTTGACAACACACATATAAAACATGATATCACCTCAAGTCATTAAACTTCTTTGAAATGAAAGGTGAATTTCTAAACATGACAATTTTATGAGACGACCATGATTGGGAAGTCCTTGCAAGATCATGCACATCATGGTGTGTTTAGGTAGCTTAGATGGTTTCACTTTTATTTTCTTGAGAATCTGCTCGTAGCTTACCGTGTGTTGTGCTTTAGTGTTGTGAAGCTTTGCTCTGGCGACTGTGTTCCCCGAACGGTCAATCATAAGTGTCTATTGGAGAAAACTGAATTCTTAGCATCTGGATTCAGCATCTGGAATGAGGAATTTTCATGCTCACTTATTGTTTTCTCTGCGATATTGCATCAGGGGATGGCGTAATGCACAATAACATTGCACTGACAAGAGTCGGTATATGAGCAGGTCAATTCCTTATTCCAACCATATCGTATGTCTACTGGATAAGAAGTATTCCAATCGGTAAAGTACATAAAAACAGCATTTCAAGGAAAAGATTTCTTGGAGGCTGATATTTTGAATGGCAAGTTCAACTGCCGTTCAGGGAACACTCGCCATGTTTGCTTGCATTTGCATCTTTGCTACTAATAATATAACTATAATGAGCTACTGTGAATATTCTTTATCTTTGAAGCACTTGTAAATTAGCATTACAATTGTGATGTTTTCAGTAACAATATCATATGAATACTTCATTAACCCATTTGTTTTCAGGCTTATTTTAGCATATATTTTTTTAAGTACAATATTTTTCAGTTTCAAACTAACGCTCATGAGCTTGTGTTTTAATACATTTGGGTATTTGTATCTAACATGTAGTGTCAGGTAAGGACCTGATATCACAGCTAGTGCTTTCAAGGATCATATTTGAAAAATAGATCATGACGGATGGTGTTTTGTAATCGTTCATTTCTTGTCATAAACACCATCAATTAAAGTATTGATTTCTAAAGGTATTCACACTTCACCACGACAATCCATCATCTTGTCTGCTATTGACGACCACAAATCTTGGGCAAACATTTCTGGCCCTACGCCCTGGGGAGGATCGGATTGTCATCTGCCAGCTTGTTTCATGCGTCCTGACAAATTTGTCCACGTTTATTACATGTAATTACATGTTGGTCGCCTCGGGCCGCGGTGTTTAGCAGAACATCATCATTAACAGGTGTGAAAAACATGATTACGCTGAAAGATTCGACCACGAGAGGTCAGCGTAAATCAGCTTTGGCTTCGGGGAAAGAATGTTGCATTCTCTTACATCTGGTCGTCCTCTTGTGTGTTGACTTTTTGTCCGCATCTTGTTTGATTTTTTTTGTTGCTGTTTACAGTTAGTTGGTAGTGCCTGTATTGTCTTTGGCAGTTGGTCGTATCACGGCCATAAAAATCCATTGCTTGTTCATTGTGTCTATAGTTTTATCTCGTAGAAACTTGTCATTAGTCTTTTGATTGATGTATTATACTGTTAAAATGCTGTAAAGCGGACGTAGTTGCGTTTTATTTCTCCAATCGGCGAACTTTGGCCAACAGCTCAATCCTACAGTTATTGGCTATAGGAAGCAGTCATATAGTGAATTGGATCTTAGACTTTGCTCTGTTCTTATCTGTTGTGAGAGTTTTATACTAGAATGTTTGAAAACTACAAAATGTGGAACGCATGTACAAAGTAAAAACTTTGATTCAAGTTAATAGAAACAAAGGATTTTGTCAATTGAAAAACTTCACGGAAAGAGATCAAGTGAAATATAGATATAGAAACTTCAGGGTGATTGATCATTATTTTATGTACAACTGAAAGGAAACAATCTTAAAAAAACATTTAGCAGAAAAAACAACAGCTGACAAAAACCAGGATTCATCATATATTCCACCACCCTAGAAGACGCTTCATAATTAATTGGCCATTAAGTTGGTAAACAAGGATTTTCATTTCACACTGTAAGATACAAGGATCATTCTTCAAACTGCCATCAACCATGGTTAGTGATGACCTGTGCCAACCTGTGTGCTACAAATTGGACCTAACATCTTCAGGAAATCACACAAGAAACTAACACTATCATCATCATTAGTGCCTTTGAAGCCGAACACCTCTGTACACGGACACGGACCCTCCCAGCCTCCCGCCCTCACTGATGGCCACTGTGCCGCGGCCGCGGTTCAAGCTCCTGCCCGCCTACCCCCGGACCCACTCCTCCCTGCCGGACCTGCACACTATTCCCGCACCGTGGACTTTGCCAGTGCTGAGCCAGGACCGCACACTCACTATGTGCCCAGCTTCAAGGTAAGAAACTCGTTATCTCAAAACTGTGTGGATAACAGTAAAATGATTGAGATGGCCAACGTTCAAGACAGTAACTGATGCATATTTATTAAATGTGATTGAAGGGAAATGAAATTGAGCTTGAGATGACAGAAAATTTGAGAAAAGCAATATCAATATAACGGGGTTCTACAGTATTCTACTGTATCACGATGAGCAGTACTTTTCAAGTATTTATATTTTAAATGGTACTGTCAATATGACATAAAGAAAAGTTTGATTATAAAAGAATGCTGGTAAATATCCAATTTCTACTGCCGAATTGGAAAGCTATGCAGAATTAAAAACCAGGTAGAGTTAGATCTGATTATTCATAAGAGGTTTTACAAGATGGCAACTCTCTCTTCAAGGTGATCTCGCGCTCACACTCCCAGCAGCCCGTCACCTTCACCTTCCACCCGGCCTTGACGCGGCGGTCGCGCTCCGTCACAAACGTCCTACGCCCCACACCTCAAAAAGCAGACTTCGCCTCTCAGACTACCACAAACCTCACCTCTCAAACCGCGGACTTTGGGTCTCAGACTGGGCTCGATCTGTACTGGGATTCGTGGAGGACGTGGAGACGTGAGGCTTCAACGCTCGGGAGACTGCAGATATCAGACACGCTTGGATGCACCAATAGTAGGGCGCAATCAGACACTCTGGGCTGGACTCTGCGAGGCGGTACCATGGACGGGAGGCGGTCGCGGTGGGGGGACACTTCCCGGCACAGCTGGGCGGCGCCGGCATCAGACTGGTACAGCAGCCTGCCCTCCAGCAGACACGACGGATTCCGCCACTCGGCGCGCAGTACCGAACCACACACCGCTCGCTACAGTGCTAGTGGTCAGTACGCTGGGCGTTACAGTCGAGATCCGTCGCCAGCAGCCGCATTTGGCAGGAGCCGCGACCCGTCCCCAGCGGCGGCGGGGTTTTCGCGCGATGCCGGCGGTTTGCGCGGCAGCTTCCAGCGCGCGTATGTGCTGAGACCGGCGATTCCCACCAGTAGGCGGCGCCACTCGCTTAGTGACGTCAGCGGCGCTGCTGCTCTCGAAGGTATCTATGGAAACATTTCACTCGCTTGTTTTTTTTTAAATGATTGTCTTGAATCTTTCAAAGCAAAAAAATTAACTTGTAGAACATAAGCAATGGATTGCCAATGTTGTAAATGGCGTGTAATAATGGGGGATATAACTTGAATTTGGTGGTTCTCTGAAAGCATATGTTTTGCAAACGCTCCCTCAATATCATGGTATGATGATAGTAAAACTACTACACATTGTTCACTTCAAGTAATAAACTCTGAATAAATCAGTAACTCGTGGTTCCCCGCTGCAGGCATGCGGTCGGCGCGCCTCTCCCTGCGCTCCCTGAGCAGCCACGGCCGGGCTCGATCCCGCGCCACCCAGGCCATGGGCCCCATTGAGCGCCTGTGTCTGCGCCATCACCACCACACCGACCCCACACACATCTGCCAGGGCGGGAGCGGAGGTAGCGGCATGCGAGGAGGTGGTGGGGTGCGCAAGCTGCAGCAGGAGGACGGCGTGGCAGGGCCCGGGGACGAGACGACGTCGCATCACGTCATGTTTGTCGAGTCGCCGGTGCCGTGTTACACCACGGTGGGGACGACACTGGTTAGCCGTGGGGCTGGGACAAGTGATGGGAGGGGGGAGGATGGGAAGAAGGGAGGGGAGGTGGGGAGGCGGGGGGCTGGAGATGGGGAGGTAGGGAGTCGGAGGTCAGCAGGAGGAGGAGAGAGGTCAGGGATTGTACAGAGGAGCAGGAGTATGCTGGATGGAAGTAGCATGAGAGATATGAGGACTAGTGGAGTTGAGAGGCGAGGAGAGGATGGGAGTAGATGGCGTCCAGCTTCTGGGAGTTTGTCGAGGGAAAATGAAAGTAGAAGCGTTGTCAGTAGTAGTAGACCAAGAGCGGTGGAGTCTGAGAGCAATAGGTCTGTAGAAGAGTGCAGTAGGAATAGGGATACAGTAGGAAAGAAGGTCAAAAAGATGTCCCCGTGGCAGCAGATCCTTGGGCTGATCAAGGAGGGGAAGAAGAAAGGCGGCAGTGAACAACAGAAAAGTGGTGAAGTGATGGGAAATGACAGTAAAGTCACCAGTCGGGAGTCCCTGTACAGCAGCAGTAGCAGTCAGGTGTCAGGACAGTCAGTGACAAAGTCACAACCAGGACAGTCTGTGGCATGGTCATCGCAATCACAAACCACAGGTTCAAGAGCAGGCTCAGAATCATCAAACTGCTCCTCTAGTTCACAGATTATATCAGACAAAAGGTCAAGTATTGTCGGGGCTGGATCAATTGCACGGTTTGGTAGTTCAAAAGCGGACTCTGAAACCAATTCACACAGTTCACAAAATGCACCAAACAATTGGTCAAGTGTACCACGGGGGACTCTGTCTGGCACTATCACCAAGGGGGCGGAGTCGCCGTCCCAGGTGTGGGCTGCCATAGAGAAGATGCCGCGGTGGGGCAGCCACACTCAGAGCAGCCAGCGCAAGGCCCGGCGGCGGGGAGCCTTCTCCCCGGGCGTGGTGCTCCAGTCCCCGCCCTGGTGAAGGCGGCGGCGAGCGGCAAGTCTGTGCACTTCCACAAGAACGTGTTTGGGCAGCAGGAGCGGGTGAGGGAGTCGATGAGAACACCGCTTGCGAGGCAGGCCCGGGGCAGGGAGGAGGGGAGGTTCAGTCCTAGTGCCCGGGGTCAGGGCAGCCACTGGGGAGGAGATGGGCAGAGATAGGCTCAGTCCAAATGGCTCGGCTTCGGCAACAAAGATGGGGGGAGGCAGTTTTGCAATGGATGGTAAGTCTACCAACTCCCATCATGGGGAAGAGATTGCCAGCACTAGTGGGAATGCAGGAGAGAAGTCGCATCATCCTGCTGGCGGAATTGCTGTGTTCCCCAAGACCACGGGGTTCTCCTCGTTCCCCAAAGAGTACAGCCCTGTGAAGTATAACCCAAAGCATGAGCAGACAGAGGGAGATGCTGCATTGTATCAGGCTCAAACACGACCGCGCAAACCAAACTTGTTGGGTAGATCCTCAGAATCCGGTAATTCCCCATCTGATGTGGAGAGGCGATTATTCAAACCTGTTGAGATTCGTACGAATCCTAGTGTCAGTCGGTCAAATACTAACCATAGGTTACAAACACTCAGTCCCACAGATGAAAATGGTCCTACAAATGCCACAATATCATCACCAGCTGAACTGCCCCATTTAGCTAACCCAAAAGTGGCTTTGCTGCAAAACCATAACTACAACAAATACAAGGCAACTGCTCAAAACTTGTCAAGTACTACACCAAACGAAGCCAGCCAAGAAACACCGCTCCAATCTTGCCACCGAGTCGTCAATCCTTCCCAAATGAACCAAGCCACTTCTGGGCCAGTCGTGCACAGCCGGGGGACCCTCTGTGCCGAGGACATGCCTGGAAAGGAGCGGCCCAAGGCCAGACATGGGCCGGTGGGGACCCCAGTCTCTGCCTGTGACGGTGATGATGACTCACTGTTCCGGTCCCTGGAGGCAGCGTTTGACAGCCTGGGGCCTGGTGGCTCGGGACAGGATCTGCAGCAGGAGTTTCTCGCGTGGTATGCGCAGACCAAGCTCGGGCTGAACCTACAATAGGGAGCCGTTTGTCACTTGTGTTCACTGGCTACTTTGTTAGACCCATTTAGACCTTTATTGAAGAAGTTGTATACACCTCTGTAACATATAGTGTGTCTATTCTGGTCCTATTTCTCCAGTTATGCTCAGATGAAACTCCTCATTTGAAGGGAAATTTTAAATACAAAAATAAAAAACAAAAATTTCTTATCTGAGCAATTAAGAAATTTCTATCTGCTGCTGACTGACTGGACCCATTTAATCTGTTTGTGTTATTGAATATGTGCTTATATCTTGTTTAATATCTGTATATACTTTTATCTACAGTGGAACGCATCTTATGCTGACACCTTCAGGAGAAGTGAAGTGTCCACATAAAACAGGTGTCATTAAAGGGAGGTGTCCACATGGACAGGTTCCCCTGAACTTTGCTGAACTATACAGCAATATGCAAATTGAATTGTAAATTTGTGCGACTTGTATGTAATAGAAGACTCCATCCTCTGTTTATTAATGAAAAATGGAGAATGCTATTTGCTTCACATCATAAATAACATATTTTTAAAGGCCTGAAATGCGATCCTATATAAGTGTATCCTGGATGTGGTGTTGATGGCATCTTGGCAAAGCTTGCCAATTATTGAAAATTTACGCTAAATCTATTATGTCCATGTAAATATTTCTTTCACACTATAATCATCTGGCCATTAAAACACAAGTTTCTCAACAATAAATATGTCAGCATGTTCTGATTATTTTGCGATGATTATAGCAAATTGCCAGGCACATTACGATCAGCAATAATAATACTGGTGAAATTGTTTACCTGAAACAAAGGAGCTTGACACTATAATGATGCTCAATCAAAGAAAATAAAAAGATTCTCAAGCTGCCATTACAGCAAATTGGCCTGTGAAATTCTGCTCCCACTTCAATGATTTGGTTGCAAATTAGAATTGGGAGATTGAAAAAAAAACTCCAGGAAAAGAAACCTCCAGGAATGCATGACTGTGGTGTAACACTTGTTTCCTATGTATTTGACACATAAAGTATGTAATGACCACTTTTGTAACAAAGGCTGCATATCTTGACCACTATTATAATATGATAGTTGGGCCATTTGGAAATTTTACGATTGATATTGATGTAGGTATTGTCTTTGATTTTCCGTAGTCACGTAATTGGTAGGGTTGGAATTGAGATTTATGTGCATCTTACCTTTATCATGTCATCTAACCTCTGCAGACTGTGTGATGTAAATGTGCTTATTTACAGTCACAATTCACTGTTATCTTGCTCTAGTCGGTTTACTTTCACACCAGATCATTGGCAGTCTTGTCACACTGTATTGCCTTTCCCAACTGTCCAGGGAGCATACAGCACATGCTACCGTAGCTAGCTGTAGTGGTAGTGTGACTTGCAACAATATGTTAATAGCATATTATATATTTCTTTAAATTACTATACCAATAGTGTTGACGGTTAGTATATTCTTTAGAAATAAATAATGTAAAGCATTATTACACTGTACCACGAATTAGGCGAACAATAAAAGGGTATGTCTTGATGGGCATATTATGTAAAACGATGTTGGCACAAATATTAATTGGCATTAACGTGTGTGCTCTATATGCAAGATCATAAAATAGAATTTAGCCCAAATTTGAAGGATATTGTGACAAATAGATTTTCAATTAATTGGCCAATTTGAAATAATTTAACATTTTTATCGTAAGATTTAAATTCATAAAAACAAATTGCCATGGTACGATGTTATGATTTTAAGTTTATGGTTCACAATTTCGATTATTACTATGGGATCTAGGTGTTTAAACCTTTTAAAATATGTCCTTCATACTTTTGACAATATTCTTGGCATAGTTACAGAGTGATTGGTAAAATTGCATAATTGATTCAACTAGCATTTTATTCCTCAAGGCCTGTGACACTTGTGAGAGAAGAAAAAACGGATTATTGAAAACCGAAAAAATGTTCTGGAATTAGGTAACGTTCACTCAAAATGAACTTTAGACCATCAAGTTTTAAAAGTTTGATTTTTGAGGGATGAAGAATTTTATGGGTTAACCTACTATTAAAAACATGAATTTTTCAGCCCACAAAATGTACCAATCAAATCTCATTCACCAAAGATGACACCAAAGATCCAAAGAGTTAACCCAGTGCACTATGCCTCCCCACTCCATGCTGTGTCCTTAGAACACTTCATGCTGATTGGGTGTCATTATCACTTGTACCTATCATGGCCCATATTGAAAGTTTGCAGCACAGTGAAACATTGTAAACTGACCTTAAATGCACACGTCCGTGGTCAGATGGCACTTCTGAGAGCCTTTTAATTAGCTGATTGTGCATTCATTGCAGAGATAACCAGTTTAGACACATGTTTGGCGTGTCAGTAGAGCTCACTTCATAAATCTAAAAAAATTAGATTAGGTGTACGCAAGTGGTCATTAAGGCTGCAATATGAGCAGAAACTTTATTTGAGTCTAACAACCAATAAAGACCACCTAGAAGTAAAGCACTCCTGCTTGTAAGGTGATTTGCCACGGTTTCAAATGGCCTTAAATAGAGAACAATGAACCTGCATAATGTGACCACGTCAAAGTAGACCACATGAGGTGGTCTAATAGACAGGTCATACAGTGATGCCCCAATACGACATTACACTGTGAAGTGAAACAACAATGCCCCACTGTCAAAACATGCCAATTAAGGCGACATCTACAAATAAGCGTCTAACACCATTTTTCTCATCCCGACTATCTATAAACTGACCACTAAGAACCTTCTTGAAGAAACCAGCTCTCTATGGGGACCACTTGAGGCTGGCTTCATCTCCCATCTGGTATTGACTTACAGAGGCTCAACTATACCATGCCACTGTCTATAAGTTTAGTCTCAAACATGTACAAGGAGACAATCGCAAACCATCAAAAAGAGACCACCTTTTCATTGACACCAGCCCCTGTGTATGGCGATATGTAAAAGTTGCACTGTATGAGAATGTGTTCCCCAATTAGTGACCGGCGCACTTGGCAGTGGGCTGCTATGATTACGACGGCCCATGATTGAGGGTCAATGAACAGCAGCGATATAAAGCTGGTGGTCCGTGGGAAGGCGGCCACTCGGGGCAGCAGCTAGGATGGTGGTGCACGGCCACACATGGTGATTGTTTCTCGTGAGCCATGGATTAACAGTGACGAGTTTTGTTTCGGTTGATATTTGACTTTGGATTTTACAAGTTTCCTTGGGACTAGCATGTGATTTGTGATTTGTGAAAAATTAGTATGCAAGGTATGGACTGAGAAAAACATGCTCTTGATATGATAAAGATACAATGATTGGAATAGATAAAAAGGAAAAAAATACGAGGTGGAAATCAATTTTTAAAAGGATTATAGTAATGGCATAGAAACCGAAAATAAGTGTTGAACATAAGATATTTGTGAAGTTCATCTTCTATTTTACAAAAGATGCCCTTATTCTGTGTACTATAATAAGTATTCACATAGGGTCTGAGTTTGAGCCTGATATATGTAACATTGTATGTATGCAATGTTTAAGGCCTGAAATTGATAGTCTTGGTCCCATTTGGAAAAGAGTATCCGTTGTTTTGTTGCTCTTACAACAACAGACATCGTTAGAACTGTTGTCTTTTTGAGAGCGCGCAAACAGACAATATTAGTAGTAGTAGATACAGACCAAAAAATATATGCTGTAAGTTTGCTTTATATCACAATTTAATCCAGATATTCCAAAGACCTGAGCCATTCAAAGTTTGCTGTGAGATATCAAAACTAGCAAAATGATTTTAACCAGTAATACTATAAGATTGTTGAGCAAAATTACTCTGCGAGGCATCTAACTGCTCTGTCTGACCAATCAAGAGCAATTCAAGTGCACTTTTCAAGTATCCATTGACATACAAAGAATAGATTTTGTCAGATCTTTGTGCCGGTCATCAGTAGGATGGAGTTGCGAGGTTCGCCCAGCAAGCGCTGCGGCTCCCCCGGCATGAAGCACCTGGTGGATGACATGCGCCGCTCAGCCTCCGAGGTGCGCCACAGTCTGGCCCAGCTCGAGAGCCGGCTCGACCAGATACCCCCGAACAACAGCATGGATAGCGGCTGCTTTATGGACAGTGGCTTCTTGTCCGATGGTGGGGCAGGCGGAGATTATGGCTTATTAGAAGGTGCATCTCCTAGAAGAAATGCTACCTCTAGGAGTGCTCATGGTCAGGAAGGTCGAGCATCTCCTTCAAGAGGTCGAGATTTTGGAGAATCACCTCTGCAAAAGGGTGGATTTCCAACAAGAAGACATGAGCAGTCAGCTAGGTCAGCAGGTGGTAGAACAGTTGGTGCTAGTCCGACCAGGACTGGTGTGTCCTCTCCTCGAGCAGTGTCACCAAGTAAGACAACGTACAGTCCTGATAGACACCAAAGAGTTCAGAACAGAAGTGCTCAGGTTGACAGAAGGGAAAGTCCTAACAGAATTGGAGCTTCTCAAAGCTCCAAGCAAAGGACCCTGCCTGACAGGCCACAAAGCATTTCTCCAAGCAGGGGAACACGGAATGTCCCAAGTGCAAGCCTGTCTCCACCCAGAACAAGAAGCCTGGCTCCTGAGGGTAAGGCTCTGAAGAGACGATCGTCCTCGCTACATGCACCTGCCAATGAGAAGGTATATGGAGCCAGTTTGAAGGTAGATTACGCAAAAAAGTGTGATGTTGAAGCCACAAGTGGTTGGTCGTGGGAAATATAGCAGCAGAGAAACAGAGAACGTGGTGGGATTAGAGAGATTGGAAAGCAGGCCAGTGGAATTCTGCAGTCAGTGAAGACAGCACGCAAGGATCTGAAAGTGCTGGATGCTCCAGACGAGGGTGGGTACAAGGCGCTGTACTTCTACAGTCCATCTCCGCTCAGGTCCAAGTCCACCCAGACCCAGGGGAGAAGGCAGCGGAGACAAAGGAGTCCTCCCAAAGACCCGGCACCGCATGGCTCCAGCATCTCTGTGCACCTGCACAAAGTGCTGGAAGTGGACGAACCCGAGCTGAGGAAGGGGTCGGCAGTAGGCAGGGTGGATGAGGAGGAAACGATTCCTATGCAGTTGATGATGAAGAGAGATTTAGGAAACTATACCGACCAGTCGGTACTCTATCAACAAGGGAATACTGCACAGATGACTAAGCCAGATCATGGACGAAGCTTTTATGATGATCCATACCACCGTGACAAGAGTGTGCAGACCCCGACCTCCCCGTGGGAGGCCTGGAGACGTGAAGCGGTTCTCCTGCCCACACCCCCGTCCCGCCCCGGGGCCTTCAATGCGTTCCTGTCTGGGGGGATCTACCGCGGTGTCAGCCTGCGGGAGGTGGAGGAGGCCTGCTGGGGGCTGGATAAGGTGGACGCCTGGAGACTGTGGTTGGCACGTCAGGCTGGCAACCCTCGCCTGTACGTGCTGCGGCCTCCGGTGGGCAAGGGGAGGGCCGGGTGGATACTGGATAAGATCCGCGAGTGGGAGGAGCAGGAGGAGGCTAGCAGGAGGAAGGTGCTGGGAGGGAACGGTGGCATGAAGACCCGAGAGGTGTACCGGGTGGGAAGGGATAGGTTCCAGTTGGTACCGTCGCTCGATCACAGTAACGGGGGCGGCATTTCTCGGATGCTGACGCACACAGTGATGTTCGTGCACCATCCGTGGCCGTGTTATACCACTGTGGGGGAGCATGGAGGCTCGGGGGAGGAACCGGCACAGGTCCGTAGTGTCGGTGTCAGTGCCAGGCCAGGGGCCAGTGATAGGGCCGGTGATAGGCTGAATGCTAGGGCCAGTTTTGGGACTAGTGTTGGAGTGAATACTAGGTCCAGTGATTGTGTTGAAAGTTTGGTGGATAACAGGCAACAGCAGCAGCGAACTGGAATGAGATCTGTCCAAACAATAAGAGGGCCAACTAAGCGGACAATGGTACACGGGGAAGAGTTTGTAGTGCCCAAGGTCATCATCCCACAGAGCAGCAAACGACAAGACCTCAGTGCTAGGGGGAGTCCCGGCAAAGGGCAGTCTGGAGGTGGCAAAAGGAGAACTCGGAGTGCTCAGAGTAACCTGGCTGCGTTCTGTGAGCAGCCAGTAGCCCAGCCTCCGGTCGTGGTGAAGCCCACAATGGAGATGCTGGAGGCAGCCCAGGGCCTACAGTTTGTGCCACCCGGCAAAGTGAAGACCTTCCTCACCGGCCGTGTCAAGCTCGAGCCGCTGCAGAAACCGTCCACGCTGCGGGAGCACGAGCGTAAGGGGAGGTGGGTGGGCGGGAGTGGGACGGGGCAGGGGGTGTATAGGGCAGACGCCAAGGTGCTCGTCAGTGGGGGCCAAAATGGTGGCGATGACGAAAGGGTTGAAAGTGCAACATCAAGCTATCACAAGGATGATGTTAAAGCGGCAAGATACAAATCTGATGATGATATTGATGATAACGATGAAGACACAATGATGGAATTTGAAGAAGGGAAAAAGGAGATGAGGTCCATGCAAGTGCAGTCGGGCATCGCGTTAAACATGCACTCGGCGAAGACGCAGACGGAGGACGGACCGCCGGTGTACAGAAGCACGTACGTCCTGAGGAGCATCGCTGACAAGCGGCAGCCGGAGCCAAGCGCCGCCCCGGCCAGCAGGGTGGGGCTGATCAGCCAGGACGCCGAGGAGCACGAGCGGTGGTGGAGTGAGGGGCGCTGCCGCGATACAGGCTGCTGTGGGTATGATGGTTATAACTGTGGGGAAGTTGAGGAGCATGAGGAAGATGGAAACGGTGGGCCGGGATCATGTGAAGATGATGAAGATTGTGGTTTGATGGAGGAGGATAAGTTTGTAGAGACACCGAGGTACAGCGATGTACCGTTTAAATATGAGGCATCAACATCTCAAGATTGTGTACATTTGTGTGAAGAAGCCAGCGATGGAACGGATGAGATGGTAGATGATAACGAGGAGCAAAACAGCGATGATACCATGGATGGAATAAATGAGCTGTGCGAGGACGCACCAGATGATTATCATACAAAAATATCTGCAGACGACTGTGACGATTGTGTGGTTTCCGGGGAGCAGGATCTCTCTGATGATGTCATTTCCTCCTCGTCTTCAGGTGACATGGTTTCTTCTCTCTCTTGGCAGCCTGTGTTCAACGACCCGACCTTTGCCTTAGAGAGGTCACAGGCCCAGGAGGAGGGTGTTCTGTATGACTATAATGTTGACTGGGCAGACGGGTCACGCAACATGACTGTGGGCTTCGTAACCATGGATTTCTCCCCAGGCATCTTCTTGGAAGGCAGCAGGTCGTTTGATTTTGATGAAAAACAACAATTCTTAGAAGGCAGGTGCTCTGATTTTGATGACAAAGAACAAGTTTTAGGTGGAAGAAAGTCGTGTGCAGCAGATGGTTGTGACAAAAAAGATCTGCCATTTTATCACTTCCATGAATATTTGTCCTGTGCGAAAAACACCAGTTGTAAGATGGATTCTGATTGGTTGTTGTATTTGAAGCCGTGTAGAGTTCGGGACATCAACAAACCTAGCTGGATCCTGAGGGTAATGTAACAACATGTCCCATTGGTGGTGGCATCTCTTCTCTGTCTTTGAATGTGATTGGTTGGTGACTGGTTAACCTTTTTATGTCACTAATATTGATGATTGAAGCTTTTTCAATTCGGTTCTAAAGGGTTCTAAAGCACCTCTTGACATGGAAATCTACTCCCACTTATTTCTTTGTAGGATGCACATTAGAAACTCCATTTTGCACCCAACAATTTCTTTCTCTAGGTGGCCGTCTGGAAGTGTTTGGTTTGTGGGATTATGGAATGTTAAATAATGTATTTCGAAAGTGAATTTAGATGAGCTGTACTAATGTTTAAATGCTTAGTTTTGCTTGATTCATTTGATACTTGCTTTTGAAGTTTTAAGCTAATACAAAGTTATGACATGATATTTTTTTTAAAGAAGTCTTTGATTATCTATTGTAATGTACTTAATTTAAAACTAGTCAAGAGATTGAAGTTTCATTTGTTCCAAATCAATTGATTAATTAGTGGAATGAGGTCATTATGCCTTTTAATTCATGAATGTCAAGTAAATAATATTTTTCCATCATCTGTCTATCAATACTTTTTTCATATACCTTTATCATCTGTCTATTAGACAATAAACTTTTCTGTTCTCATCAAATTCGAAGATAAACTCTGCATGCTTCAAATCCTAACAATTATTTGCACTACGCCAACTCGTGTTTGCAGGAGTCGTCGTCAAGTTACCGTGGCTACGACCCGGAGGTGAACTATGGCAAGTTCTACAACACGACGTACATCGAGAAGGCGACGGAGTTCAAGCGCGGTCCGTCGCTCAACGTGGCGTGCAAGCCGGCAGTGCAGCACAAACACATGCCAGGTGACAGTCAGTACACTATTCTTGTTGTCCTCCCTACTGCTTGGTGGCTGGGCGGCACTGCAACTCCTACTCTGGATTCTGGACAGTCAGTATCACTTGTCTTATCACGCTGCTTGTCCGTCTGGACAGTTAGTATGTTTTTCTATCTGGACAGTCAATACTAACTCTTGTCTATTACACTGGTTTTAGCCTCAACTCCCCCTCTCTACCTTTGTAGCATAGTTAGCATTGTCACATATGTATGGTAAGTAATCTTACATAGTTAAGCTTGCCTTTATTGATGGCACAAACATGTATTGCTGGTCGTCCGCTGCCACTGCCAGTATAGGGCGTCCATGCAGTTATAACTCTCTCTAGTTCTGTGGAGCCATTAGGAATCCAGTTACATCTAATTCTGTAGGATTTTTATGGCAGCGTCTTTTGCGTATTTAGCTCACCACTAACAGCGTTTAATACATTCTGCTCTCTCCATCTGTCACTCTATATTTTTCTTTGCTACTGCTTGCCATTTTTAAAACTTTATTGTTATTGAAAATTAGAGGTGATTTTAACTTCAGTATGAAATCTTTGAATTTTTTATGATTTTAACATATTAATGATGTACATTTAAAATGTTGAGGACAATGCTGAATTTGAAATATAGGATGAGATTGTATTATGTCTTATATGACATTTCAATAAGGAATCGTGGATAAGAAATCCATCGCCTTCATGATGTCCTCCCAATGTGGTTAGTAAATATCGTAGTCGAGTCAAAATTACACATATTTGCTTTTCTTTCTGTATAAAATTGATGGGTTATTTTTGTATTTGCAGAGAACTTCTCGTTTTCCCAAGTGAGACGCGATTTCATCAGGCCAATGAAAAAAGGTATTGATAAAGTTTTAGAAAAAATTAACAAAGATATGATTTCTTATACATTAAAAATTACACTTTTTAGATAAATACAAATAGTTTTTCCCTTTTTTAAATAAATATTCTGTCCTAGCATGGCATATCTTTGTATTGACAAAGATTAGAGCAAAAATTGAATTAGAATAAATATTTATATATTTTAATAACATAGAATTATTGAATTTACTTGTGAAATTCTGCATGGATTGATTTTACCCAATCAGAATGGTCGATGTCTAGATTCCAGAAGTGCTAAAAGATGCTATCAATGTTAAGAATAGCTTATAACAACCTGTTCTTGCAAGAAGACTGTAGAATTGATTGTGATGGCTATAAATTATTGGGCTTTCATGATCAGATGAATTTGGATATTTTCGCGTGAATGGAATTGCTTATAGGTGTAAGAAAACTGAAAAAAGTGTGATTCGTTTGCATTCCTCTAGTGTAAAAATAACAAACTGTATGAATGTAGAGCAAGGGTATAATACAAGGTGATAATACATGATATATAGCTAAGTTATGCTGCTTATTCCACAAGGCAAGCTCAGTTGAGATGCAAAAGACCATATGACTACTTAGATAATACAATAAAAACTTGTAAACCATGAATAAGTGAAAAGATGTATTGTTTTGAAGACAAAACAAAAAGAAATAGTCTGCGTCAAGCTTTTCAGTTTGTTGTTCTTTCATTGATCATCATTAATATCAATGACCATCTTTTTGGTATCCACCCTCTTTGGCATGTGAGTTTTTTATTCTAGCACAGACCTAGTTCTTCACCAAATAGCGACTATTGTCATTCATTGTTAGTGGCGGAGAGCTGTGTATGTGTGTTATGTGAGCGGAATGGCTGAGTGAATGCATAGATGTGGATGTGAATGAGTGACATTGTGCCAAAAAAGACTGTTTCCACTAGTGCAAATGGGGTATTATGGATGCCATTGATGCCTACTATTGCAACCTAGATTAACGCTTAGATAAGCTAAAATTTACCGAGATGGTTGTTAGATTGACCAAATGCAGTGAGAATCAATCAGACATCTACCGAAAGTTTGAGCTTATTTTATGCTTTAAACTAGACTGCGATCGTAGGACTTATCAGTACTTAGCCAGTTAAGGGTTAACATGTTGCCTCCCGTATCCACTGGTAAAAATGAGTGAAGAATTGGTCTTATATCCAATTGCTTTTTTTGGACCACATACAAACAGGCTTTTTTTTGTAGTGGTGGCACTGAATAATGTGCATTTGACTGTTAACTGGGCATGAATGTGCGATGGGATGCTTGTGATGCTAAATGAGCTTGTGAGTCTTTGTGGTTGAGTGCCCCCTAGTGTCTGCAACAGTTTGTGTGTGTGTGTGTGTTGGTCTGTCTGTGAGAGTGTGTGAGTGTTTGTGGGTGGGTGGGGGGGGGTGTATCTGTCTGTGTATGGCTGCCCCTAGTGTCTGGCCCTGTCATTAACTGGAGCCTCGCTGTGCCTTGTTTTTCATCTGCCGTTCGTCTTCGTTCTTGCTGCAGAAACATCAAGTAGGTTGAGCTTTCTAGGGGCTTCATGCAGACGTAGCTCGTTGGAACATAAACCTTCTTGTGGGAAGTGAACTTATAATGCTAAACATGCCCCTGATAGACCGTGTAAAATTACAATTTGATTTGTATACCAGCTTCAAAATTATTGAAATTTTAAAAAATGATTTTTGGTATTTCTGTTTTGTTATGTCAGCCTTTTTAGAACAAATAAATTCCCCAATTTACCATGGATCATGCGATCATCAATGTGTTGATGGCTGTAAGTTCCCTTCCTCACCACCAGGTTTTGTTGATCACAAGTAGATGTAGACTGTGTAATCATGCGCTGGAAAAGGCCCACTTGGACGCCATGAGTTCTCCCCATTTGGCATCTTTCATCTACATGTATTGTGAACTCATATTATAAAAAAGTCCTATATGCTTCAAGTGGACACTTTTCCAGCAACATCTCATTTATGAACGTTAGAATCTGAATAGCAGATGCTTTGGTTGTAGCATCATTTTTCGCTTGTCTAGTGATCGTTATATACATGTAACACAGAAGCATAATCTCATTTTTTCTAGCACGCTCCATAGATGTTGTTCTTTCATCGTAAAACTTTCAAATGTTATAGAAGTGCCCAGAGTTGTCACCATGAAGTGTTGAATGTTACTGAACTGTTCGCTGCATTTTGTGAGCTTTGAAAGTTTTAGCAATAAAGAACTGTTAGAGCTTTTGGCCCAATCAATGCTTTCCATGTCTCATGCTTCACCTCATCTGAAAATAGAGCTTTTATTTTGAAAATGTCTGCCATGCTCGTTATAGAGAGAGGATTGTAGATGTTCTGATCATTGATCATTGAAAAGTCACAACCAAGTGTGGATTTTAATAACAATTTCTAATGTTTGTTGCCTTTTTTGAATATCTTTGTGTTTTTTATCCTGGCAAATTCGAAGAAATATTTTATTGAAAACTGGATACTGGTGTTTGTTTTTTATATTGTTAAAAGAGTTTCTAAAGACTGTACTCAAATCTTCTAGAATTTTTTTTCAAGCTTGAATTCAATAATACAGTAGAGTAATCTCTTGTTCTATACCACAGATTAGTTAAACTGTTTAACTAGTCTGTGTTCTATACTATGGATAATCTATGTATTATTGGTATCTGAACATTGATATAAAAATCCATTATACAGACTTTTGGTTGAGAGTTTTCAATTCTATTCGCTTATTTTCACCATCGCATGTCATCATGTTATTATCATAATGCATTAAGTTTCAGAAGCGTTCTCATTGCTTTGGAGGTTTTTTGAATAGGATGTAAAAATTGAAATTGAAATGATAATCTTAACAAAAAAAGCAACTCTTTACAAGTAAAGGGTTTCAGGAAATAAAAAAGATGAAATTCTAACTTAATTTATGTGTAATTTAATGAAAATCCAGTATGCCAAATGAAAGAAAAATGATAGATAAAAATTGTCATGAATTAGTTTAACAAGTTTAAGAAAGGCCTAGCTGTAGAATATTCGATGATTTAGTGTTTAATATAAAGATAAATTATGCTGCTTGAAAATAGATTAATTAGTAATGCTTTTAGCTAAAGGGGAAGGGCTGATATTAAATATACAAATGATATGAATATAGAAATTAAATCGCTTTTAATCTATTATCCCGTTTACTTTGTACATTTAAAGTGTATAAAAATGAATAAATGTATTAAAAGACTTCTGCAATAATTATATTTATAAATGTAAATAGTTTTGATCATGTAATTTGTGCATTTTAATAAAGTTATTTTAGAATTATGATCATATATTTTGATTTGTGCAACAGTCATTGCATTAATGATTTGTTAATAAATTCCTTAATGAAACATCTGATCCTAGAAGAAAACTAATGCTATCAATATCCCCAAATTATCGTCTATTTTATCCAATAGATCAGATGTTTCGTACTAAGAGGCTCACTCCAACATGGCTGTATCATTGTGTAATCTTAAAGAAAAACTCAAGATTAAATTTTTCTAGATAGTGTGGATTATCACAGTATTATTTATAAGAGATACATTGCTTACTTTGCAACAAATAACCCAACTTTGCGATATTTATCACAGAATCGCTTTTCTAGCAAATGTAAGAGTCTTACTAATTGATAAATCTCTATCTATCGTCCAGCTGTAATTAAGAATCTTCAGAAAGACCTGTTGTGATTTTGGCGGCCATTTTGTTGTGATCCATTGGTTGCTGTGTCTCTGCGCAAATATTAACCTGGTTTTGTTTTTCCTTCCTCAGGCATGATGAGTGCTCTAGGTAAAGTATACATATTTTACTGTCTGTCACTAATTTACAGGGTGGGAATCACTCCATCACGGTTAATGCTATTTTGGAAAACTTTGTCGAACTATACTGTACTTTTGAATTTTTTGTGTTTCCAACGTTTTGACTCTTTCAAAAGAGTTACTCATTTCAAAGTTGAAACGTTTTTTGTTTTTGTTTTTGTTGTTTTGAACAGAGTTCAGTCCTAGCAAAATAATCATATTAGATTTCCGCGTTTACCAAGGTAGCATGTGTGGGATTTTCCAGGTCTCATGTATGATAGACTAGAATATATTTTGCAATCAAAACATAGAGAAAACTTGTGAACGCTTATTGATGTAGTTTGACAGATCACTTCCGTCAGTGCTAGCAGATAGTAGTGTTGTACTGCGTCGGTGTCAGAGCAATACAGTTAAATGTCTCATACTGATTAGCCGATAAAACATCTGGCTGTCGTGACTTTAATGTACATTCGTACAACATGCAGACAGTTTACTTTTTTCGTTTATCTGACTATCTGTATTTTATAAGAAATGGACCAAAGCAGTCAGTCAAACTCCGACATTAGTTGACAGCAAGCTTTTAAAACTACAATTCGTTTTCCGATATTTCATATCTGTTATGCCTTTTTGGTGAATATGTTTCCCACTTCCCTTCACTTTTATGAGTATGAGATATTTAATTTATTGTGCATAAATGTTTACAAGTATCCATTTTGAATATTTTCGTGTTGTTGGAATTTTTAAACTTTCAAAGTTTTCTTGATAGTAGTTGGTAGAGTAAGATATGTTATGTAAACTATTAGTAGTTAGATTATGAGCATTCATGTAGTGTTTTCTCAATGTTGTTGTTTCTGTTGTAACAACTTAAAAACAACTTCCGTCCAATTGGCCATAATTCTTATTGGCTGATTGAGACTTCTATATTGTTAGGTGTCTTTAATATCAAACTGGTGATGGCATTGTGAGTCTTTTTTCACTCTTTTACCTCTTTATTTTTTTAAATTTTAGCTATCATTTTATGTCTATTTACTTTTTTAAAAGCATTTTATCATATTATGATTGTGTTGATTGTATGTAATACTGTAATTACGTTTGTTTTGTCAATGACAGCTTAAATAATGTTTATTGATTGACAAATTATCGCCTGACACCCAAGTTAACAAACACAAACTTCTTCCATTATAATCCCTTTGCATGAAGAAGCCTCTGTGTATTGCGTTCCAAAGAACTACGTGATTGAACTGCTCACTGTCTGTTAGTGCAGATTCCCCAATGGACCCTCATATCTCACTATGAATTTGACAAAGGCTACTAGCAAACTAAATACTACTAATTGTGTCAATTGCCATCCATTACATTTGTACATTTGTACTCATTACCTAAAAACCTATGAGCCGCCATGTCTCCTATAATCTGGCGGTGAATGCCTCCCTCACTCCATGTTTTATACTACCTTCAAGGCAGCACGTTGATTCTCTACGAGCCCCCATGTCTGTGCTCTCTCTCCCTCACTGTGTGTTTGTGCGCTGCAGGAGACGCCGCCTCCTCCCCCGGAGCCGGCGCCAGTGCCGGCGAGACCCTGTACCAGCGCGTGGCCAAGAACAAGGAGCCGTACTCGCCCGATCAAGAGCATGGACGTGATCAAGATGCAGCACTACCCCAACGCCCAGAGGGAGGAGTGGCGCCCCCCGCCCATAGAGAGAGAGGACTGGCCCAGTCCCCCCGCCGCAGCCGCAGCCTACCCAGAGCTATGTGAGTGTGATCAGCCTGTATAAATGTTCATATGTAATTAAGTCATTAGACTTAGGACTCCAAGTCAGGTAAGGACTATATCACATAGTCTCTGGTGGGGTTCGAACCCACGACCATACGGCACCAAATCGCCTAGCAGTTCAGGCTAACTCACTAGTCCACTCTGCCACCGGAACCAGGTTAAAAACCATGGCTCAAATGACAGTTTTCTTAGAGAGTTATCCTGAAACCACACTGGTCTTCTTGGAATCATTGATCTTACTATGAATTAAGTATCTCTTTGGTATAAATGTTCATATGAAAAAAAAAAAAGTTTTGTGCATCCATGCTTCATTCATAACAAAATGATCATATTGTGATCCTTTACGTGTGAAGAATTGATAAATAGAATAATAAATCACCAGGTTTGGATGGATTTTCTGGAGAATTTTGTAAACTCTTTGTTATTCAATCCTATCATGATCTTTTTTTACATTTTTATATAGAGATAAGTGTATAGTACATTTCAATGATCAAAAACTTTAGGAAGTAGACGACTTGTCTATAAATGGTATCATATGTAGGCCACTCTTCCTAATGTATTATAATATAAGTTTTTTCTCTCGTGTCCAGTGCAAAACTTAAAAAAAAGTAGACGACTTGTCTACAAATTGTATCAAACATAGACCACGCTTCTTAACGTATTGTATTACAAGTTTTTCCTTGTGTCTGCAGTGCGTGAGGGCAAGAAGAAGAAGCGTCGTCGGCGTGTTCGCGCCGACGGGACACTCTCAGAGACGGAGACCGACTACTACACAGACCACACCGATACCGAGGGCGACACGTCAGTCGCGTCCACCACACCCACGTCTAATGTTGTCAAGGTATGATGTGACCGTCTATAAAGAAACGTACAAGCTTATAATATACTTCCTCTGTCCATATGACAAAAATTCTTGCCATTTTAAAATCATAATTAAAACACCATTTGTTTAAGGAGGCCTACAAGTGTATATGAACACTTCGTGGAATTTGCGCTATAGAAATTCATATTGTATTGTATTGTATATCTACCGTAATTTAAAAGTCATTATGTCATCATGAGTGCTTTGTCAAATCAATTTGTCTCTGACTGATGGTCTCCTTTCCATGTTTGCAGGTGCAATCTGAGAACAACTTTCACATCGGCGAGTTGTCTATGTTTGTGTGACTGAATGACTGTGTGACCATCTACCTGAAATGTTTCATGTTGAGTATGAACAGTTGTGTGACTGTCCCTCTGTAAATGAAGTGTTCCAGGTGCAGTGTAAGGAGTACCAGCCCAATGATAACATCATCATCAGCAGCTGTGTGTGTGTGTGCCTGCCTATCTCCCTGTCTGCCTCTTTGTCGCCCTATCTGACCGTCTCCCTGTCTGCCTCTCTGTCGCTCTATCTGACCGTCTCCCTGTCTGCCTCTTTGTCGCTCTATCTGACCATCTCCCTGTCTGCCTCTTTTCGTATCTGACCGTGTCTCTGCCTCTTTGTCGCTCTATCTGACCGCCTCCCTGTCTGCCTCTCTGTCGCTCTATCTGACCGTCTCCCTGTCTGCCTCTTTGTTGCTGTATCTGACCTGTCGTCCCCTGTCTGCCTCTCTGTCGCTCTATCTGACCGTCTCCCTGTCTGCCTCTTTGTCGCTCTATCTGACCGTCTCCCTGTCTGCCTCTTTGTCGCTCTATCTGACCGTCTCCCTGTCTGCCTCTTTGTCGCTCTATCTGACCGTCTCCCTGTCTGCCTCTCTGTCGCTCTATCTGACCGTCTCCCTGTCTGCCTCTCTGTCGCTCTATCTGACCGTCTCCCTGTCTGCCTCCAGGTGGAGTACGAGGACTACGAGTCGGACGACGAGCCCGAGCTGAAGCCGCTCGACCCCAAGACTCAGCGCGAGGTGGACGAGCTCGAGAAGATGAAGGACGTTTCCGGCGCCGCCAAGGTCAGTGTCATGTACACCAACAATGAGAGTACGGTCCCGAGTCCACGACTCAGTGTTTTTCAATAGGATGCAACAAATTAAAAATTGTGCATTTACTGGACCCATACACTGTAAAATATTTATACTTTGTTATGGTTAAGTATGTGAGGACTCATTGTGTTTGGCCCTTGGACCTGTTGTTTCAAAATAAGCAAGTCCTTAGGGACTCATTGTTGCCAATTTCTAGATTATTCACCGTTAGATAGACCTCAATATTGTTGTGTAATCTCAAGGAGGAATTCTGTTAAATGCTGCTACGTTGTAATTGGCAGCTAACCGTCCATTTTTATAAATAAAGTGTAGAGTATAGGGGGAAAAGTAGGCTTCTTGGCAAGTGATGTGTTTATGTTTAGACAGAATGAACCTTTAGAATAGCACAAATAAAATCTATCTGTTAAAGAGTCATCCCCTGGTGGACTGAATTAGTAGTGATAGTGACTTTTTTTAATTTATTTATTCATTTCGCCATATGTACAGAAATATTAATGATATAAAATTCATGCAATTTACAATAATCATAAAAACACAAAATATTTAAAAACACATAAGTAGTAATATAAATGGCTGGGGAGGAATGCAGATGATCCTCAAGGACAATACCTTTCAGAGTCCCCTATTAAAAAACCTGACGGAACAGTCTGGTGGAAATGAAAACTCTATTGTAATGAGACACAAGTTCACCATCCCCAATACGTAAATCTAGTGACTGTCATTTTTTAACAATTGACTCGTGTGCTGCAGATGGTGCTGAAAGAACCTGGGCGGTCACGGGCGGAGTCGCCACCACTGGACCCGGTGTCCGCGTCCCGAACACCCGCAGCCGACAAGGAGCCATACTACAAGACGCGATACGATGTGCACGTCTTTGCTTGTGAGTATCACACGCACACACACACACACGCGCGCACTTCTTTTGCAGATGCAGATGTAAAAAATAAACCTTTTTTTAATATTAATGTATATTTTTTGCAAATTTTTATTTTGAATCCTTGTTTTTGAAACGGACTTTCAAAAGCTGGATTTTTTTTTGTTAAAATTATGACTTAGGAAACACCATAGTATATTGTGAGATACATTTCTTAGTAATGTACTTAGATAATAGGTAATAGTTGGCTACAAAGTATAAATATAGCTCATGCATGGCTAGTTTGTTATATTTTTTTAAATTGCATTTCATTTACACAATGTGATAAGAGCCTTCGTGAAGTGTCTGTTTTCATTTTTTTCAATGGCATTTTTTATTCATTTTTTTTAAATATCGAGAATTACAAAAAGAAGCCTCAATCAGCGCAGTTTTTATAATTTCAAAGTGTCGTCTGCTGCATGCTGTTTTGCTTGTTGTTGTCGTGGTAACTGTTTGTGGTTTGTTTACAGCGCCGTCTCGCGACTCAGAATACCGGCCGCGGCTACACTCCATGGATGACCTACTTTCTGGCAAAAAATACCGCACTGCCACGCTGCCTATTGGCAACTTTCCAGGTAGGTCAAGGTCGTCAAAAGTGGGCCACACAAAGGTTAATTGACAAAATCATATATTTCGTTTTCAAAAGGAAACATGTTTAAAGTAGAAAGAAAATGAAGGTTGTGGTGCTAAATGGCTGAGTGGATATTTACGGGGAAAAAGCATATTTTTGCTACTAAAGTATTATTTATTTAGTTTAAGTGTGGCTAGAGTAAAGTAGCTGCTTTTTGAGCTTGTTTTATTTATTTTATTTTTCATTTTGCTATATGCTAACGTAGCATTGGTGTCTTATGTAGAATTTGAATGATGATTTATTGCATGGAATTCATTTTAGTTTAATGCTTGTTTAAACTTAGATTCTAAATCGTTGAATAGCTTCCTACATAGTTCAGAGGCTGGGGAACGTCTTTGATTGTTACAAATTTCTAGATTATCCAAACTAGTTTTACTAACTTGCATGTTACTTTTAAAGAATTCATCAAACTATTCTAGAAATTGAAGATCTTGGTTGTTCATTGAAAATGTTTTATATTCTACCCACCTTCTATGAGTTTCATATTAAGCTTATTGAAAAACTTTAGTGGAAAAAGCATGAAGAATCATGCATGATTTTTAATTCATAAATGTTTGAAAGAAATTCATATACTTTGAATCCTATTATTCAGCAATTTGAATTCTAATATGGACTATGGATGATTCTTATTAAAAAAAGTTCAAAATTAAGAATAAATTGATTAAAACTAATTTCTAGTTGAAACTTTAATCTGAAATGCACCTTTACTGTTTTTGCACATTCTTAAAGTAGTTCTGGTTAAAAATAAGGCACCACAAAATTACAGAGCATGAAATTATTAACTTTTTGGAACCAGACGGAACTTGTATCTATTTTATGTTGATCAAAAATTTTCATATACAAAATTTCACCCTAAAAATCATACTATCAATATGAAAAAGAACAAGTTCCAAACGGTATATTCTCTCTCAAGACGACTTGGCTTCCAGCCAGAAATTACGGTGATTTGTTTTAATTAAATGTTTTTCTCGTCTTTTTGCGTTCTCCTTCCATCTGTCTATCATCTACTAGTGGATCGTCGTGGTTACGAAGTTCCCAAAAACGTCATTCCCAACTTCAAAGGTAAACATAGCAACCACGGTTGTTATGGACTTGTATGGGTCACCACGGTAACAGCACTTGTTAGTTATAATAGATCAGTCACTAGCTACTAACAGGTAGTTGTCATGGAAACAAGTGGTGTCGCCATGGTTTTTGTTAGTCGCGTGCTGCAACCTTTTTTCAAGTCAGTGAAATAATCTTGGATTGCTGTCTTCTATAACCCTATAATCAATCAACTGTATATTTAACATTACAGCGCAAACTCTTTTCATTTATTTTTCATTTTCTCATACTTTCAATATATTTTATTTTTTCATCTTTTCAAAGTGATAATCCGTTGATTTTGAAAGATGCTGACTTGGAAGATTTGATTATAGAACTCTTGGTGTTTTATATATATTTTCTTTGTATAGATAGGCTTTCCGACTTCGGTACTCACATGAACTCTATAGTGACAAATACTGCAGAAGTACACATTTCATAAAGTACCTGTTACTGTGAGTCGGTGTATGGCTTCTTTTTATTATTATTCTGTAACCAATGACAATCAGGTCTAGTGTAAACTAACCAATCAGATCCCACCATTTGTATCGATGAGCAAAATCACGTCTGTTTAGGCTATTGTCTTTATTTCGTACGCATGCTTGGTTTTGAAAAGTGGCGTCTATATTTTACAATGTTATATTTGTACATTTAATGTCTGATTTTTTTAAGATGACGATGATGCATGATTGAATGCAAATTATGTTCATATGTATCTTAGACGAAAATTCCAATTGTTCTTTGTGTTTATCAAATGTATAAATCTAATTGTTCGCATACTTTTGTGAATTCAAAATGTACATGTATGTTTGTCATTATATTTAATTTTTGATATTATTTTTTAATGAGTTTCTTGATAAAAAATGATCTTGAGAATAGCTAACATCTTTATTGGTAATTTGGTATAAGTTCCTTAAGTACACACTTAACTACTTGTTATTTACCTCTTTTGTAACACTTAACCTAGATGTGTAACACATCTGACTGAACTTAATTTTGTTATTGAAATTTATTTTATTTAATTTTTATAATTATGGTAAAATAGAATATTTGCCAATTAGATTTTTTGAACATCTAAAAAAAAAAAAGAAAAGAAGGCAATGCTCATTTTAGAATATACGTATGAATTGTTCCAAAATATTTTAACATTTTTTCCCACAATTTTCATTGTTCCTCTCAGTCAGGTAAATCTGTTTTTTTCCCCACAGCAACTCTCTGTTACAATCTGGTCAAAACTATTACCTGGGCAATCTTTAACAAACTCTTTAGTCCTTTAACAGTGTTTAAGCTTAGACTTTAAACTCATTCGTAGCTCAAACCGCATCTTTTTCGATTTCATCCTTGTTATTCAGATTCTGAGATGGTGTAAAATTTTATCAATTGATGGCTCTCAAATCCTTATCAACTTCTTGTTCCTAAAAACCTCTATATTTTTTGCTATTGTAAAATCTATACCTTATGTACTGTTATTTTGCAGTATCTAATCCTAATAAATCATGATTATTCAATGCTGCCCTTGTCACTATTGACCTACTAAATACACGATTCAAATCAGATTTCCCTTCCACAAAATGCTGGATCTGCCACCTATCAACTATGTGTATGAATAATTCCCCTTCCCCCCCCTCCCTGCTACATAAAATGTCACAATATCCAAGTCACATTACCGTATATACAAATAAAAAGTCAAACATCTTAAATGGTACACCTTCCACACTACATGCTCCCATAGTAGGCCACAGTCGTGCAGAAAGATCTACCACATCTGGGTACGGATCAAACAGATCCACATGATAAAAAAGCTTAATGGGGGGAGGGTGGTGGTGGTGGTTGAGAAATAGACTGGGCAGCCAGGCCACACCCTCAAATCAAGGAATACTTATTAGGGCCTGCTCAAATAAATTTAGGATCAATCGATTCATTGACTGATATTATTATGAACGAGTGTGTTCTAAATCTGTAATAATTATCGCCTCTCCAGATCTAGTTAGGCTTTGAGTGATTGACCGTGTTTCTAATCCCGCCTCTCTCCTCCCCCCCCTTGTGCAGTGCCGCGGCCGGGCTACACGCGCGGCCACCGCTCCGTCACGCTGCCCATCCACGCCACGCGCAACGGCGGTTACCATAGCGACATCGAGTACGTGAGCCACGGACGGCAGCGCGACTTCCGCGACTCGTCGGCCGAGGACCTGGACGGGGACAGACGCAGCTACTGTGAGTCGCATTTTATTGCATATTATTGTAGCTGATGCACTAACCTTCAATTTGAGTGCTTATATGATGATGTCATATGTTATTTCTTCATCATTCTACATCAGTTTTTATCTCCCCTACCCCTTTTTTTTCCCACTGATTTTGGGTTCACGCAGTTCTAACAAAACATTAAATTTTTCAAAAACTTCCAGGATCTGACAAGTCTACCCAAACTTTTTTAACATCATAGATGTCCCTCTTCAAGAAAATAAAGAGATTTGCTCTGGCGCTTTTACACGCACAGAATCGATATCAGAGCCAGGACTATTCGTAGAAAGATACAGTAGAACGTCTCCATTAGGACCACTTTTGGGACCAGTGCTACGTGGTCTCAATAGAGAGGTGGTCTATACAGAGGTTTGTTTTTGTAGCTAATGGAGGTTTGGGACTGTGAATGTGGTCCTATTATAGAGGTGGTCTCAATAGAGAGGTGGTCTTAATTGGAGGTTCTACTGTAGCTTTTGGGACCAGAAGTTTACAGAAGAATCAGGTCCACAGTCCCTTTTGTTCTTGTGATAGAATCCTGGCTCCACAAAAATACGTTTTTCAATATATGTTTTTCAGATCTTTTATTTTGATGTTTGTTCAGATAATGGCTTATGTTTGTTTGTCATCAAAGTTATGGCTGGAGTATAAATAGGATATTTAGAGCCAACAATTAATTTTTTTGTTGGATATATTTTGTATCCTAAACAAACCTTACATATTTCAAGTACAATGAAAAGTACTGTGGAACTAAAATCATGTATCATACAATATGCAATAACTGAATTATGAAGAGATCATAGTTATATTTCTACAACTTCGGGCAAAAGGATTGAGTATATAGACCACTGTTTATTTTGTTTCAGACACTGACGTTTCTGACTACGAGGCTGAATATGACCCGGTCACGGGGCTCAGGGTGAGTCACAAACAGGCCAAAATATATACGAGACAGAAAAAGATAGACATACACAAATACACAATGTACATATACACATACATACACACATAATATGTAGAAATCAACATTGTGTTGGTGACACAGAAACTTACATTTTACATACACAAAGCGCTACGTTTCGGGGAAATGTTTCCCCTTCAACTGGCAAGTGTGCAGATAGAAACTTCTAGTAAAAGACATACACACATATTTTAGTTTAATTACTTTAATTTGACAGGCACGCCAAGTATATAGTTAAATACATGGAGGCAAACGGAAGCAGTAAAATAAAAAAGATAACAGAATTTAAAAAAAAAAATTCTAATGCTACATGATATTATTTTTTCCGTGTAAAATGTTCGATGTTGCGTGTTTCAGCGCGGTTCGCGGCACCGGAGCTCGCATACGTCGGAGATCATCGGCTACCGCCGCTCCATCCCGCTCAGTGTGCTCCAGGGAGACGCAGGCGACCCGCCAGTCGTACGTAAAATTTTTTTTAATTCAAAATTTACATGTATCCAAGATACACAACATTATGTTATTACATGTGAAACAAAACTCAGCGACAGAGACTCAAAAGATTTGAAAGGCCATGGAATCGAACTCACAGAATGCTAACACCAGTCTTTATGTGTCGGACAAGGACCTCAGACCAACAACTGATAGACATTACACGCTGCCTATATCATATTGCGCAACACCTACTTTTGGCGCCTATGATACTATATATAGCCTAGTAGCCTTGCAGCGTTAGTCACTATATATCACTGAATTCGCGACGGGAAAGTTGTAACCAGACAGGATGCATTGTGTGCCCCTGGCCATCAATTTTCAAAGAAAGAGGCTGGAACACTGTCACATGGCTTTTGAAATGTTCGGGGTTATGTAGAGATGATGAGCAATGGCAGAGGCTAATTGCTTTACCGCTGGCCAAGTATGAACACGCCTCAGAATGGAGGGCTGCAAGTAGTACAGATATGCATTAATGAATGGTAAAAAAATACCAAATACTATTCTACTTTCAAAATACAGACCCCACTTTCTGTATTATTAATAATTACTTTTTATGAAGTAAAAAGCAAACTGCATCTCAACATAGATATGTGTGCTTGTGATTGGAGTTAAAAAGCCCTTATTGGTTACCTTCCTCAGTACATACAAATCAGTTCAGCACTTATGGAACACCCAGTATTTTTGTAACCCGGCTTGTCGCTCCAAAGAATACCCTAAAATACTAATTTTGGGCATCCTGAGTACAGAAATGGCTATTGACGGGTTGGCAGCCCTGGGAATTGTGTAAAATGAAAGGCGCCTGCCTGACTACGTGCTTGTGATCAGAGATTGTGAGCACCACGGTCGCCCCTAAGCTTTTACAGGCTTGCAACTGTTTTGACTTAGTTGACCTTAGGGTTGTGAGTTCGAATCCCGTTAGTGCCACTTGATGTAGTAAAATGGAAGCATAGGGTTGTAAAACCTGTCTTCAGCTGTGTCAATACAGTGGTAGGAGCTAAGTTGCTACCCGGTATACATAACAGAGAGAAAGAGAGAGACATAGAGAATAGAATTGAATTCACAAGCAAGATTGGCAAAAACTCATAACTAATGTACATTATTGTTACAGATCTTGAAAAGATAAACTACTTAAGATCACCATCAGGCGTTTAATCAGGTGAGAACTGACCACAATGTTTAAAAAAACAAAAGTGGGTTTTAGTGATTGTGTCATGTTGCATGGTCAATTTTCGCACACCTGCAGCAACAGAAATTTGTCAAGAGCAGGTTTTGGGAGAGTTACATCGTGTCTGTATGTAACTTTTTCTCACTCTGCAAATGTTGGTATATACTGGTTGTAGATAAAGCATTGCTCATGAATGAGGTGAATTAGGTGGAAGTGCTTGTACAGCAGGGTAGGCCATTTGGAGAAAGTTTAGTGGAACTTTAGTCACATATTGTATTCGTTTGATATATTTTTAAAAGAAAAAAGCAATTCCATTGGTTTTATGAATTTTGGGAAAAACAAACCCCTTAAATGGTCATTTTGAAATTGATTGATAAACCAGCCCAATTTCGCCCCTTCAGTTTCGACAGTTTACTGTTTAAAGTGCTTGTTATCATTTGAAATTACGCCATACACGTTTTTTTTTAGTGAATGGCCAAAATTGAAGTTCCGAAATAAGGCTGTTCACCCTATATATTTTTAATGGTGCTATGACTTTTAATATTTGTTTATTCAAAACCTGTCCAAGAGGAGTTTGAGTCGATATTCCAAGTGTCGCGCCTCGAAGTTCTACTACAGGACTGGTCAATGGAAGAGGAACGACTAAAAAAGCGGTCTTGGTATTCATTTAAATTGACCAAAAAGGGGGTTTTATTTTGGCCAGAATGGATTAGATCAGCTCTACAGATTGGTTAAAACTGAAGGGTACCATGTGACAGCAAGAGGTTACCAGGCAAAGATGCACGGTTAAGCTAAAATGTTGCTATGGTATCCCCTTTTTGTTGCCAGGTAACAATCATAGGTTGGGCGTTGCAGCCATGGAATCGGTTGTTTTTTTTTTGACTTGGCTTTGTGAAAAATAAATAAATCATTTTTTAACGGTGAATAAAATAAGAGCATTTTCTGGACGATGTTTGTGAAGATGAATGTTTAAAGAATTTCATTAAACTTTGTCAAAATCCAATCAAAAATAAGCAAGATATTGGAATATTCTGCAATCATCATGTTGTGGAGCAAAAATTTTCCCTTATTTCCCACATCTAGCCGCGTAAATGTTGAAAACCAACGTCAGAATCGATATCAGAGCCTGGACTTTTGTAGAAAGATACAGTAGAACCTCTCCATTAGGACCACCTTTGGACCAGTGTTACGTGGTCTAAATAGAGAGGTGGTCTCTATACAGAGGCTCATTTGCTCATATAGCTAATGGAGGTTTGGGACTGTGAAAAGTGGTCTGGTATTAGGTTCAGAGAAGTTTAAAGAAAATCGGGTCCAGAGTCCCTTATGTGTGATAGAATCCTGGCTCCACAAAAATACGTTTTTCAATATATGTTTTTCTGATGTTTTATTTTGATGTTTGTTCAGATAATGGTTTTGTTTGTTTTGTCATCAAAGTTATGGCTGGAGAATAAATAGGATATTTGGAGTTAATTTTTAGTGAATATATTTGAAACCTTCATACATATTTCAAGTAGAGCGAAAAGTACTGTGGAACTAAAATCATGTATCATACAATATGCAATAACTGACTTATAAAGAGATCATAGCTATAATACTACAACTTCGGGCAAAAGCATCGAGTACATAGACCACTGTTTATTTTGTTTCAGACACTGACGTTTCTGACTACGAGGCTGAATATGACCCGGTCACGGGGCTCAGGGTGAGTCACAAACAGGCCACAATACATACGAGACAGAAAAAGATAGACATACACAAATACACAATGTACATATACACATACATGCACACATAATATGTAGAAACCGACATTGTGTTGGTGACACAGAAACTTATATTTTACATACACGAAGTGCTTCGTTTCGGGGAAACGTTTCCCCTTCAACTGTCAAGTGCGCAGATAGAAACTTCTAGTAAAAGACATACACACATATTTTAGTTTAATTACTTTAATTTGACAGGCATGCCATGTATACAATTAAATACATGGAGGAAAATGAAAGCAGTGAAATAAAAAAAGATAACAGAATTTAAAAAAATTTGTTGAATGCCACATAATATTATTTTTTCTGTGTCAAATGTTCGATGTTGGGTGTTTCAGCGCGGCTCGCGGCACCGGAGCTCGCACACGTCGGAGATCATCGGTTACCGCCGCTCCATCCCGCTCAGTGTACTGCAGGGAGACGCAGGAGACCCCCCAGTCGTACGTAAATTTTTTTTTAATTCAGTGAATGTGACTCGTTCAGAAGAAAACTCGCCTTCTGTGGCGAGTGACTCTCAATTTACACTCGCCATGTTCCAATTCAAATTAGCCATCCTTAGTTATTAAAATGTTGGAATCTAGTAATCATACTCGCCGACTGTGGCGAGTGACTTTGAATTTACACTAGCCAAGAGAAATTTACACTAGCCAGGGGCGAGTGGCGAGTGCCTAATCAACACCCTGTAATTCAAAATTTACATCTATCCAAAAAAACACAACATTATGTTATTCATTGGTGACTGTGAAAGATGATGAGAAATGATGATGATATAACAGAGATGTAGTAGCTGGTGTCCTAAAGGTCACCAACAACTGCAGCATTAATGATATAATGAATGGTAGGATTTACATTTTATTTCAAATCATAAGTATCATAAGTATCTGATAAGTATATTGAGTTGCACTGTATTGAAATACTCGAAGATAAACTACATGCACGAAATCAAAAAGTATCACAAAGTATAGGAGATGGTATTCAAAACTATTACAGACAATACAACAAAACTTAAACAAGAAACAAAAGCTAAAACCAAGTTGTACATACATGCCCTTCTCGTTTCTGTAAAGAAAGAGGTGCAGTAGAGGAGATTGTGAGTTCGATTCCACAGTCGTCCTAAGCTTTACAGGCTTATAACTGTATTGACATAGCTCAGCTTAGGGTGGTGAGTTCGAATTCCGTCAGGGCCACTTGATGTAGTAAAATGGAAGGATAGGGTTGTAAAACCTGTCTTCAGCTATGTCAGTACAGTGGTAGGAACTAAGTTGCTATACAGAACAGAGAGAAAGAGAGAGACATAGAGAATAGAATTGAATTCACAAGCAAGATTGGCAAAAACTCATAAATAATGTACATTATTGTTACAGATCTACCCGTACGATCAGCTGAAGATCACCAACTACGAATTGCCATCAGGCGTGGAACGAGGCACAGTCGAGGTGAGAACTGACCAATCAGGTTATTTCACATATTTAAAAAACAAAAGTGCAACAGCGTAGTTTTAGTGATTGTGTCATGTTGCATGGTCACGATTTTTGCACTCTTCTGCTCGTGTTGAGCAACAGAAATTTGTCAATTTTTGAGCCGTTTCTCATTTGGGAGAGTTACTCGTCCTGTTGACATGTAGCTCTTTCTCAATTAATTCTCACCCTGATGTTGGTATATACCGGTATTGTAAATAAAGCATTGCTCGTGAATGAGGTGAATTAGGTGGAAGTGCTTGTACATGCAGGAGTGGGCCATTTGGAGAAAGTTTAGTGGAACTTACATAGTCACATATTGTATTCTATCGATTGATATATTTTAAAAGAAAAAAGCAATTCCATTGGTTTTATGAATTTTGTGGAACGGGTCAGAATTCCCTTACATGGGGTTGTCCTTTAAAATGGTCACATTATTGTATTGTATTGATTGATTGGATAAACCAGCCCAATTTCGGCCCCTTCAGTTTTCGACAGTTTACTGTTTAAAGTGCTTGTTATCATTTGAAATTACGTCATATACGTTTTTTTTAGTGAATGGCCAAAAATTGAAGGGGCCGAAATAAGGCTGGTTCACCCTCTATATATTTTTAATGGTGCTGCGTAGTTTTAATGCTGCCTGTTTATCCCTTGCAGCGTCACCTGTCCAAGGAGGAGTTTGAGTCGATATTCCACATGTCGCGTCTCGAGTTCTACAGACTGGCCGAATGGAAGAGGAACGACCTCAAAAAGCGGGTCGGGTTATTCTAGGAGCGACCCTAAATTGACCTCAAAAGTGGGTCGGCCAGAATGGACCTTAGATCAGCTCTATACGGTGCTTGGCGAAAACTGAAGGCTACCATGTGACAGCAAGAGGTTACCAGGCAAAGATGCACGGTTGCTAGGTGTTGTTTTAATGTTGCTATGGTATCCTTTTGTTGCCAGGCAACAATCATAGGTTAGGCTGTTGCAGCGTCATCACAATCGGTTGTTTTTTTTTTTCTGTCGGGACGGTGGACTTGGTTTGTGAAATGATGTGAAAGTTCAAATACTGTAAATGGAGAAATATGTTATTAACGGTGAATGTAAAATAAGAGTAATATATATATATGCATATTGCTGGACGATGTTTGTGAAGATGAATGTTTAAAGAATTTATCGAATAGGCTTGTCTAATAGATCCAATCATGTTACATAGTAATAATTACAATGGTGTTTTTACAATTAAGTGGAATATTTATAATAATCATCATGGTGAAATGTGTGTAAAGAGCACAGAGAAAATTTAATCTTATTTCTAACATGTGAGCCGTGTAAATGTTGAAACCAACGTCATTCTTCCCGGTCAGAAAAAAAACTTTCAAATCCAAAATCAAAGTTGTTAAAAAGTAACTATAAACTAGTCGCATGAAACAGTGGAATTTTCCATTTATTTATTTCCCGATTGTGTAACGCTGCAACGTCAACCAAAAGGTTATAAAAGATGTAGGCCAAGGTCATTCTTTTGTTAGCATTGAAAGAATATTGAATAGATTTCACTAGAACTTTGATATAGAGTGCAATTGGTAAATAGACATCGGTTTTAGTTGGTTTCCTCCTGCCTGTAACAACCCATAGTAGTGTTTATTTTGTACAAGGCACCTGTATTATCACCCAGTAGCTTGGTGTACTGCAGCAGCAAATACTATGTCACATTTCAGTATGCAAACTGAAAATGAAACTTACAGGTTAGAGCCTGTACTATGATATAATTCTAGGAAATCAACACTTATTGGTGTTTTTTTTCCCCACACATATTTAAGGGTGCTTTTGATTTCCATAGCAACAACTTGTTTTGAGAATTGAAAAGAAAAGTGATAATAAAATAGGATTTTGATCAGTGTTGATTACCAATTGATTTCAAAATGGTGACAATTAGTCTAATTACTTACATACTGGCTCTGGCTTGGCATTTAGCTCCTTCTGAACCGTTGTATATCTGACCATGAGTTTGTTCGTGGATTTGGAGAGTCAACATGTTTGTTCCAAGTTTTGATATATGTTATACTGTTGAATTTCACCTAGTTACATACTCGTCAGTATTAACAGAAATTTACTCTATTCTCAGAATTGATTTGAAGATGTTATAAAATGCTAATGAAATATCGCTGGAAAAAATGTAGTTTGCTATGGTTATAAATCAATTGAATGATTGTGAAAAACCTGGGCAAGACGTTGCTCTGTCCAAGATGTAAATTTATGGTAGTACTCATGTGTACTAGGTTGCTGTATTGGAGACTGTTGTACTGTGGCATTTACCGTTTGCTATAATATCAGCAACATTGGCTATATCATACTGTATTCCTGCACACACAAGTACACTACATTGTACATATAATATGCTGTAAACAAAAATATAATGAACATTTTGCACACAACCATATTTACATGTTTAATGTGTTGCTTGTGTGAATGTGAATGCAGTATCATGAAAGCTGTAAATATTGCATAAATGGAAGTCTTGTGGATTTTTAAATCAACCAATCAAATGCCTTTAAGTACTTATATTGTGATTCTTGCTTGGCCAGTAGTATTTTAAGGAATAGTAATCTAAGAAAAGGCAGCAGGCGCCTTAGATATTGTATACATCATGTTTCTGTATTAATTTATATGCTCTGTAGTACTGTGTATGTGATGTTAGGTTGTAAGATTCTTCATTGAAATAGCATTTGTAAGGTTTTGTGACGGCTGGATGATATTTGATAAGCAGCTGCACGATATTATCGATGTTGAAAATACAGCAATTGTGTAAAGCCGTCACAATTACCAGGTTCTAGAACTTTTGCACTCCTTATACAAATAGCAATGTTGAACAAAAATATTCCGCTTCGTTTTTAAACTTATCCAATCATTTTTAACCTAAATAATTGTATAAATTTGAGCAATTTTTTGTGTAAATACGCTGGCTATGTTGCCATGGTAACTAGTATCCGTGGTGATAATCGGTGTGGTTTGTTTTAATTTTTTTTTAAAGAAATGGTCAATAAGATGTGTGAATTATGAGGATTTTATGAATTTATTTCCTTAGATTATCATTAGAAGAAAATAGATTGTATATGTTGAGAAATATAATGTGTGTAAATATACTACAGTAATAAGCCACGTGTTAAGGTTCATTGCCATGTACCTATTTTTGTTTTTCTTTTTTTTTGTCATTAAAATATGTGCACATTATAGGTGTATTAAGTGCTTTGGTGAAGTCTGACGATCATTTTTATGAAAATGGAAAGATTAGTGGTCCCTTTGTTTGATACAAACTCATCTTTCATCATTTTTGTCCCATAATATTAAAGAATAAAGTTCCATAATGTTCATCATAGATTTTAGGAAGTTTATTTATTTGCTCGTAAAACCACCTGTCAGACTTTGCACCTTTTTTGAACATCGAGGCTGCTTTAGGTGAACATTAGTTAACGCTTATGTAGCATTTATTATGGTTTCTGTGTGAAAAACTTGAGGAAATCTTTTTCTATCTAAAGTTGATGGGAACAATGTTTTGAAACTAGTATCTAATTTTTTTAATTTGAAAATATATTTAGAGATGTCCAAATAATCGAATTTTCAGTCATAGTAATACATGTAGTAGAAAGAACAAAAATTGTCTAATGTTCCTGAAAGAATTACATAAGATTAATAGTGCAAAAAAAAAAAAAAAAATGAAAAATAAAATCAGTATATATAAATTATCTACTTTATTTTGTATAACATTTCCCAGGTTTTTCAAAACAGTAGCCTTGATTTCTGTGGTGTAGTGAGGTCCATTGTATTATCCTGCCAATCATGAGATGTAAATTGAGGCTAAAGGTTGAGGGACAATATGCTGCTCTATTTTAATTTGCTTTTGGAAAATAAATGTCAACATTTGAACACGAGTGTGTTTTTAATTTGACACAACTAAACAAGTTTCTAACTTTTAAGTAGTTTGTGATAAGTTGAATTACATATTAGTGATTGGCAATTTGTTTTAGATTTCAACTTAAATTTTGATCTTGTGAATTCATATACTCCAAACAAAAAACTTCTCAGATACAATCGAGCAAGCTTTATATTTTCTATTTAAACCGCACAGCACTAAGATATATATCATATGGATGCATTGTTTATTATAATGAATAAATTGGCACTGTTGCATTTTTTGCAATTTATTTTTAACCATAAGCTGTTCTTCAGAACTGAAAATTTTCTGCGTGAATTGGGAATTTTCTTTTCAGAAGTACATTTTATTTATATTAGGCATCTGCTTTGAAACAATAATTATTACTTTCAAATACATATTCAGATATATGTTCGTGAATATCTTATTTGTTCAGAGAATATTGTATTTATGTGTTCAGACAAACAGAGAGGTGGAATAGAATAGGGACGAAATAACAGAAAGTAATTGTTATTGTTTTTCAGCAACTGATTAAAAAAAGTGATGCACGTTAAGATAACTTTTTTAATAAAAATGTTTTGAAAGTTGCTTCATTTTAAGATATGTGTGGTGGTGCTCCTCTTTAAATTGACACGTTGGTGCCATGATTTATACAATAAATGGTGTCAGCAACTTAGATATTTGATGAGAAATGCTCGAAATGTTGTTTGAATGTTATGTATGCTAGTCATGTGTCCCTGCAAGCAATCAGATGGATAAATTAAATAATCATGTATGTTCAATTTCATTGTCAATAGAAGTGTTTTAAAATATAAAATGAAAATGTTGAAAAAAAATATAGAATTCATATAGCATTGTTTAGTGCTGATTTTATTGGGTTAAATAATTTATTTGTTAGTTTCTAGGCCGTCGATGAAGCCATCATTTGGTGTTACTTATGTGTTAGAAATTTGAATGTGAATCATGATGCATAATTACGTTTGTTTAAACTGCATTTTTTCTACAAAGTTTAAACACTTTTTCTGTATCATAAAATTCAAGCCAATTGTTGTCAAATTATAACAGAAATTGAACTTTGGGTAGAGACAAAGATAAAATGTGAATTCTCTGATTGTTTGAATCTGTTGAACTGGAATATTTTGCGTATTTAGCATGGCATATATATATGTGGACAAATTTGAAGAAAAAAAAATATGTTTAGTTAAACCCTTGTTCTAAATAATGTTTACAAAAAGTGTTTGATATTTTTTCCCTTCATGACAACCTAAATATCAACCAGGCATAATTTTATGTCCGTACAAATGTACAATTTTTTAATTGTAGATGTTGCACCTTCGAAAATAAAACGCTATGTAAACACAATGCACCCTACCTATGAAAATCAAATCCCCACTTGTATATTCCAGTACAATAGAATAAACGCAGGCACCTGCCATGTACGACAGGTGCCGGTTTCTGTGTGCTCTGTAACAACCCCACCCAACAGCGTCGTTGGTTTGGGTGTGGTGTCTGGCACTTCTAGAAGTTCGTATTTGTAAATATATGACGATGATGAATAAAAGGTCATGCTTCTTCTCAAGCGAGTAGGCAGTGTTTTTTTGTTGTCTTAAACTTCTTTTGAACATTCATACAATTTTGACTAGTCGCTGTATTAGTCTGAAATCTTTAGTTCACAGTTAATTTGTCCTTCCATTTTTGTTTTTAAGAATAATTTTTTTATGTAACTTTGAACTTATTGGTTCGCACCATTTCAATATACGGCATATCAGTTTGTTCACGTAACTACCTGTTCTGGTCATATTTATTCTTCAGGAGGGAATGTTTTCTTATCTTCATCCAAAACTCATAAACTTTTTCTCTTTATAGAATTTTTGAGATTTGTAATCTAGCTCCCAATCTTTTACTCAAAATTTATAACTTCATTCGTTGTTTAAATGTAAAACATGCACGAGATGCTGTCAGCTTCCTTTCACAATAATAATAAAGTTTGTTTTTTTGTACAAAATTTATTACTACATATATAACTGCAAAAGAAAGATTAATTCAATATGCGATTGAAGCAAAATCTGTATCTAAATACTATAATACGAGAACATTTTTCTACGATTCAATTCAATTATCATTTTACCCATCACCAAAAATAAAAGCAGAAATAAGGCTAAACCCTTATCAACCAGCTTATTTTTGTGCATTCTTCATTACATCTTGGCAAATACTTAAAGGTTTCAAAATATGGTAAATCAAAAATCTGAGCAAATCTATGATCATGTATCACAAGAACGGAGTCTGATCATTTGCATCTACATGTTAAAAATAAAAGCGTAGTATGTTGCAGTCAATTAGCATTTTCAAACCATAGTTACATCTATTGTGCTCCAAGATTTGTCAAATGTTTTGTTTAACATGTTTAAAACACAAATTATCAAAATTTTGTGCCAGAAATTGGCACATTATTGACCACTATCTTGGAGATGACCAGGCACTATTTTCGTAGAACCACGTTAACTTTACATCAATCAAAAAATAAAGTAAAACCTATTTTATATGAAAACTTTACCGCATTCAATATTAATATACATAATAGTACCCTTCATATTTCTGGCCACATTTAGCCTCGACATACATAGTTGGATCTCGGGAGAATCCATAGCAAATATCGTGGATAAAAATTAACAATAGCAAATATCTTGTGCAAGAAAATGTAAAACATTTAAAACAACCTTTAACATCACAGTTTGCTTAAAACCACAGATTTCAGGGTTTAAACATAACAGGTGATAAAAGTATATACCATCTTTAAAACCATAATCATTCGCTGAAATTAAATGGTAATTTGATTGAAGAGTAAAACTAAAGCGTACATCTAATTAAAAGAAAGTTATGTTTCATTAACAAATAAGTCATTTAATTTTGGCACATATGTGAAAGTAAAATATTCCTTATTAGAATTATTAAACAAGTTCAATAGCTATGTATTTGATACTATATATTCAAAAATTCATTTTAACAATAGCTAATTATTGGATTTTATACCTCTAATATTTTGATGACTCAGTCCATCTTGTTCACAGAAACGAGGTCATTTACTCGAAAGTAAACAACATTGAACATTGAAGTAACCACCTTATTAGAAATAATTAAAATGTTAATTGGTCGGATATTTCATAAATCAAAGGATTCGAATATATTAAGCAATATCTAACAATCATAACAGAGGACTTACGTTTTGATAAATTATATAAAAAACACTTGACAGACAACGGGTAAGTCGCAATTTCAGAAACATAATTTGTGAGTGTACAAAATAATATATAAAGAAAACCTAATATTTTTACCACCACAAAAAATATGTCTTAAAAATTAAGAGATAATACATATTTTATGTTTGAAACGCATGATTTCAAGCTGGTCTTCATACTGCACAAAACAGTTGTCAAAAACTTTGGTAGAGAAACATGTAAAAATTGTCTATTGAAGATAGTTGTACATAATGGTGTGATATAGTAAATATTAATATATAATAAGCCACACATTTTCAATTTGTTTGATTTGGGATATCACGGGTAGTCATTTCGTCTCACATGTATTCTGTGTGAAGAGACTTTATTTGGAATCTAAAATAAACTTTTAAGAATTATTAATTTTCAATAAAAGATTTTTCCAAACTTTCAACACACGTGTCCTCTTCAGTGAAATACATTTTTTTTTTCAATTACTATAAAACAACCTAAAAACTTTTTAGGTTGGTTCTTGAGTAATTGAAAAGAAAATTGCATTTCCCTGAAGAGGACACTTATATGCTGAAACATTGGGAAAATCTTCTAATAAATTCCAAATTAATTTCCAAATCAAGTCTCCTGACATAGAATAATAACCAACAATTATTATTGAATTATATCAACAAAACCCTTCATCAGCAATGTAAATACTGTCAGGAATGTTAAATTGTCAACCTGAAAAGACATTTTGTTTACACAAATGTACATATTGATAGAAATTGTTCCACAATTTCTGTAATGTTTTCATCTGAACCTCATAGTATATATAATCGTATATATGAGTTCATGACTAAAAATAAAAATTTAATACTTAATACACTTGAATAAACAATATACTTACAAAGTAAATGCACATTACAATATCATGTAAATAGCCACTTCAGTAGCCAACCAATCAAAATCTTTATCTTTTTAACAAACTTAACATCAGCTGCTAAAAACTAATCTTAAGACCTTGGAAAAAAAATGTTAATATTATGAAAATAAAATCAAATATGACAAAATCGTCACATTTTAATCTTTGGTGAAGATCTTGGCACTAAACACTTGGTCTTCTATGCAATATGCATCATCTCATTGACGTGTTTATGCTTTAAAAGTTATAGTCATAATCTTCAAAACACACACCTCTGTAAAATCAACCCTACAAATATATAAATCTATAATAAGCACTTTAAACTATTTGAAAACAAAGTTTGAAGATCATGTTTTGAGAAGCAGACTCATTTTGCTGGTAAGTAGGTGCTCCCGTTTATTTGGCAGGTGCTGGCAGGTGCTCCTGCTAATTTGGCAGGTGCTCCTGTTTATTTGGCAGGTACTCCCAGGTTGAGGATTTTGCGGAAAAGCGAAGGTCCCTGCCACCAGCCACTAGAATGAACAAATCAATCTATAGTTGATTATCTTTTGTCCTGAGCAAGGAAAATCAAGATAGGCCACATCAGGTGTCTGCTTCTTTCACTAAATCCTTCCCTATCGTAATTGAGCATCCATCAGAAAGATTCATATATAAGTGTAGTATGTTGCAGTCAATTAGCATTTTCAAACCGTATTATTTCATAGTTACATCTATTTATAGTAATCATTAGAACTTCTAAAATCCACATTACGGCGTCCTACTCACGTGATAAGCATCCACCAGTACATGCGCGGGAAGATCTCGGTCTTGAAGTAGTACATGGAGGCACGCTCCTTGGCCTGGTTGATGGGGAATGTTTCCAGAATCGCTCCGTCGTAACCAAACTCGGCGAGGATACACTTGTTCCTGCCAGTCACCAGGGGGCAGGACGTGTAGCCGTCGTACTGTGGAAAAAATACTTGTGTCACTCGGTGGCCATCATGAGTCCAGAACAAGTTTACGTACCGCGTGACCATGAAAGTGTGCACAACAGGGTGCTATACGTGAATTTTTATATGCTAGATGCTTTGTATAGTTACATTGCAATTATAAGCATTATTATTTCCTTTTTTTCCCATCACCATAATTATGGGAAGTTTGTTTAATGTTAATAGCAGAACCTAATTATATGAACAAACAATTGCCCTAAATACCAAGTTAAGAAAAAACACAATGAATAAATAGAGTAATTCAAGCCAGACGTAAGTGTAACTTACAATGGCCTCTGGTTTTCGTCCGTTCATCACGTTGTCCAGGTTCTTCAGCACGATTCCAGACTGGCTCGCTGAAAAACATCATACACTGATTTGTGATGAAAATCGCAAAAAAACATATTGAATATGCAGTACTCAAGAAAATGGCAAGCCTTACTAGTCTGCAATTTAAGAATGAAAGTATCAAAGCCTTTAAGTGTCTTTTAATGGAGAAGTCTGAAACACACAAATTGTAAACAATCCATGAAGTTCTACACTGCTTAAAAAAGTTAATACTCCTAAAATTATTTTTCTCTACAAATAATATGTTCAGACTAAAGTTATCCACACAGTGATGAATCTAGAAATTGACAACAATGAGTCTCTAAGGGCACGCATATTTCAAAACAATGGGTTTGAAGGCCAATAAAATGAGTCCCAGCACACATAACCATAACAAAACAGTTGAAATTATAAGTAGTTTATGGGTCCATGGGATGTACAATGTTTCATTCTTTGCATGCTATTGAAACAAAAGTCGAGACTCGCATCTAAATTAATCACAGTATTAGACATAACCACTCTCAGATATAAGCTAACAGACTGCACAGTATGTCGATACCAACATAAGTTGGTGATACAGAAACTTACATTTTATGTACACTAAGTGCTACGCTTCAAGGAAACGTTTCCCCTTCAACTGGCAAGTGCGCAGATCTCTTGCGCATGTTCTTATTGGTATCTACCGTACATTAGTCAGGTGGCTTAGTGATAATACCGTTACCAGGTGGATAAAAGCACCAAATTTAACATCTTATGAATCCAGAAACTATTATTTTTTTTTTTTTTTTGTTTCAGCTGCCTTATAATCCAAAAACAAAGTAGTCTTATTTTTAGTGAAAGAATCAAATTTATTTAAACATGTTTCGACATCTCTAGTGTCCTTCTCAATTTAATTTAAAAAAACCCAAAAATATACCATATGTCACAAATCTCGTCTAGAAACTATTAAACTTCTAGTAAAAAAAAGAAGATAGACTGCGTAGTGACGTACAGACGGCGGCGGCGGTCTTGGCGGTGGGCGCGTTGGTGCAGTCCCCGAGCGCGAACACGTTGCTGTAGGCGGCGTGCTGCAGCGTGTCCCGGTTGACGTCCACGTAGCCCGTGTTGTCGGCGAGCGGCGACGCCGAGAGCTCGGGAGCCGGCGCACATGGTGGGGACGCGTGCAGGACGCCGTACTGGGGGGGAGCAAATGTGAATTTAAATGTGCTTGTTTATAGTCGTAATTCACTGCTATCGTGCTTTAGCGACTTTACATATTTACACCAGGCCATTTGGTATCGTTGTCACACTATATCTTTCTCAACTCCTCTGGGAGCATACAGCACATCTTATGGCTACCGTAGTGCAGACGTGCTAATCACACACATTAATTAGCGTTCACTCACCTGACTTGCACCTATTTAACGTGTAGGTACCACGGAGCAGTGTGCAACCTATTTGAGGTGGGTTTGCTCAACACCCACCATCAGACCCGATGTGGAAGCAAATGTGGCTGTTTATAGTCGTGATCCAGGCCTTGCTCTCATTGACTTTCAATATTATTTTAATTCAAAAGTCTTTGCTTACTGTACAACTAGAGTACTAGTAGTATTTCGTGACTATCAAATTTTGCGATTTTCGTTTGTAAATTATTTTGTGATCATCTAATTTTTCAATTTTGGTTCATCGTGGACCTATTTTACATAGGCTATTAATGTTTGCTTACTATTTAAGTTTGCGTTTTTGCACCTACCCACAAAATTCGCAAATTAAATTGTGCGCAAACATTTCTAGTTTTACAGTACTCTGTTCAAGTCGGGTTCTACTGTAGTTCTGGGAACATGTGTACAGGATCATTTATTACTGTTACAATGAGCATTGTGTGAGTCTCTCAGTAGCCAATCATGGAGGCTCTAGCATGAAATTGGTTTAATGGGGAATGGGAAGGAACAATAGACTCATTAGGAACCAGTGAAACTTCAATTAGGCCACGCAACATACCGCTGATGCCATATCAACGTAGAATTAAAATAGTACTTATTTTCATTATGGCTGAAATATTATGTACCAATTTTTAATATTCTTATAGTTCTCTATACACAGAAAAAATAGTATTTACTCAATTTGCTTAGGGAATATACATACAAAATTAAATCCTTAGTAACAAATCCTAGCAAGCTCGCCATATGTCCCATCAAACCCACTTTGTCGCATTAATCCCACAAATCTATTGTAGCTGCACGTTCTAAAAAGCATTCTTACATGAATAATGCAAATCAATGACTAATCCGACGACTCACGTTGTATGTGACCTTCTTGCCTGGCTCATCGAGCAGCTCAAAGTCAGCCTCGTTCTTCTCGTGCCGCACTTCACACAGGTTGGTGCGCTTGTTCATCACGATGCCTCTGCAAGGTGAATATCGTAACAACATGTGGTACATGGACTGGGCTACGGTTTTCTAGCATAATCTTTGTTTTCCATAATGTTCATTATAATCATCAACAATTATTGTGCTGGGAATGAGGACGCATGCATGACCCAAATGAGCGTGATGGCTACATCTGAGCATCGTTATATCTCACGGCTATATACACAGTATATAGCCGTGATTCAAACCCTTTAATACTCATGGAAGTTGGTTACAAAATCCAACCAATCAGAAGCCACACTGACAAAATGTTCAGCAGCATTGAGATTAATAACGAAGTTTTGATTTCTTGGCACTGTTGCCGACAATGCCAAGTACCGCACAATTGCAATAACCCACTGGTTGATATTATGAAAATGGACTTGTAAAGACAGTGAAGCCATGAAACTGACGACGACATCTGAGCTTAAAACATTGTCCGTCCAATCCCTACCTTGGGAAACAAAGACTTTCAATAGGACTTGACGGATTGTTCTCACCTCTTCTCGACGATCTGGTTGAGCACGGCAGCGTATCTGGGGATGCCGAAGATGACGGGCAGCGATGTGTTGTACATGATGGTGGCAGTGTCACGCCGACCCTCCTGAAGCACAGCCCATTCTCGCATAATAATACAAGTTCTATTAGGACCGTTTTTGGGCTTAGTGTTAGGTTGTCTCAATTATAGAGGTGGTCTCTTTAAAGAGGCTCGTTTTGGTAGCTTTATGAAGATTTGGGACCGTGAAAAGTGGTCTTGTTATAGAGGTGGTCTCAATTGGATGTTCTACTGTATAATAATGAAATATTGTTCTAAAGTTGAGTGTACATTGGTAGCAGTGGCGTGTTACACACGCATACCGGTTGCATCATGTCGATGTCCTGGAAGTAAAGCACTTCTTTGTATAATTACGGTTCATTAGAATCAACCCTAATCCTTTTCAATCAATAGCTCTTGTGCCTGCTGTTGCTGCTGGTGAATACTACATCATTCCATGGCTGACTCCGGGTTCACGCTTTCCTCCGTTTTTGCCGTGGTGAACTGAGCCAAAAGTGAGTTTTAACCATATGATTGCCAAAATGACAACAGACCTAACGTTTTACGTAGACTTCCATATGTCCAAACTGCTTCTTTGTGCTTTTCCTTGAAATGTAAAGCTCACTCCCTCGTTTCTGCATTGTTTCCTTGCTGTAGTGATCTGGTCCCTGCAGCAAATGATCCTGGGAGCCCTCTACTCCCACCGGGCTCCACAGAAGATTTGCTTCAGGGACCAGCTCAAAGTCTATGCAATCAGTATCAGTAATACAGGAACTAGCTCAGTCGCATCCACGATTCACTCAGTAATACAGGGATCAACTCAGTCTCCAAGGAAACCAAGGATCATCTCAGGAGCCAGTGTCCATGCATTATCCCTTGGCCTTTTATTCATCTTGCGTTCGTCATGAATCAATCTGCTGGGCTCTACATGAACTTTGGCGAGAGGTTGCCCAAAGGACAACCAGCATCCAATTTTTGGTTGTCTTAACTTACCATGAGGTTGTCCTTGTTTTTGCGCTCAGTTTATGCTATACAGATATAGCGTCTTAGATTATACAGCTTATTTCATTATTTATATCAATCATAATGTTAAGAAAAAACAAACAAAATTATTTGTACACATAATGTATCTTTTCTCATGAACAAACTTTATACAAAAATAAAAAATTGCACCGCATTCATTAAATATGCAAGTATTTTTTTTTTATCCTCATGTCTATTGTACGGTTCAAAAGTTTGTCATCTCAAAAGCTCAAGTTATGTTGTAATATTTTCACAAAATATTTATTTTAGAAACTCCTCCAACCTTAAAAAAAAGCCCTATAATATTTGTAGGTATGAAAATTTAAGTATTTTAATGAATTTTCGTGAATAGAATACCATACCATAGGAGTGTTGAAAGTTTTGAAACTACGTAGAATGTCACAGATAATTTTGGAAAGATATGGAAATGCAAATGTTACTTGATGTGTTGGGGAATGAAAAAAATTCTTGATTCAATTTAGGTAACACAGGGTTTTGAAATGCACATCTTGCATTACTTTTATTTTGGTTGTCCTGATTTTAAAAATGGTTGTCCAGGACAACGGGACAATCCTTAACGTAGAGCCCTGTAATCTTCTTCTACGGTACTGTGGAGCATGTAAACAATTTTAGTCTGGATAAATGATTTACAAATACCTGGTTTACAAGCAAACACTTTATCACATCATAGTGGAACAGAAAAGGACCACACATATAAGCACAGTGAACTAGCCTTGACCACTCACCCTTCTCAGGTAGTCGTCAGCAATATAGCAAATCTTCTGTGGAGCCCCAGCGCACTTGATGGGCGTGTTGGGGAAGGTGAAAATCATGTTGCCGCTCTTGAAGTTCTGGAGGGCAGGGAACGTTTTTACCACATATTTCTTGTGGTAGTTGGAGCACACCTTGGGGTCGTTCTCTAGGGCGTCTACCAGACCGGGGATCTGAAACCAGAAATAAATGCAAATGTGATGGTTTATAGTTGTGTTCCAAGTATTTTGCTCTCACGACTACATTTTACAACAGGTCATTGGCACACTTATTGATCATCAATTGATCATTAAATGAACAATAGTTTTGAAAAGGAAACCGTAGAGTTCGAAACCAATTAAAATAAATTAGAATTTTAAGTTATTTTCAGCTGACAGTCTCTCACAGCTTTTTTTGTATGTAATTTCAAGTAATTTCAAGTAAAATGAAAAAAAAATAAAAACTTCTTTCCAACTTACTAATTTTTCTGCTGACTTTTCAAATCATGTGGCAATGCAGAATAAAAGCAGTTACCATACACTATTCATGTAAAAGCCCACCCTCTAAATTGACAATTTTTCAACTTGAAAGTCCGTTGGTATGTTGTACATTGTATAAATAATACCAGACGCCCATAACAGCACTTATGGGTTTCTGATAATACGGTGCACATAAAAATCTGCACCCACCATGTCATATCTGAGTTTGATGCCAGACGCAACGACCAGAAACTCATACTTGACGACGTCTCCGTTGCTAAGGTGAACCTCATTATTTTTTGGGTCAAACTTAGCAGCCTTCTGTTGATACCTGGAAGGATAGTGACGGAACAGAGATAAAGTAACGTGCGATAGTTTGCTGTAGCCCAAGAGAGGCAGGCGTAAATGCAGCAGCAATTAACACAATGCTCACCAGACGGCGCCGCTGGGCAGCGCTGACTTCATGGTGCGCTCTGATTGGTGGAACTCTTTGATGCCACCGCCCACCAACGTCCACATGGGCTGGTAGTAGTGGAACTAGAAAACAGACACAAAAGGTTATTGTTGTTATACTTGCCAGTCATCTACTGTAACTTAATATATTTTTTATAGCAGTGGTAGAAGAAAGATTTTTTTTTTAAAAAAAGGTTGGGGTGGGGGTGGTTCAACCACAGCAGGAACGAAACCAAATAAAATCACATTCAAAACAATTGCGACCTGATATCCAGCAGGTCCAGAATCTGACCAAAATCATGACCATTTAGGTTAGGCTTGAAAGGAGGGAGGGTCCAGCCTGCGGAAACAGCCACGGAACTGGGAGCAAATAATTTGTCTTCACAGTCACAGCATACATTAGGGATTAGGTTGAGAATTTATTTTGCTCGCAATAAAAATATACAAGCTAAAATCAGTCTACAAATATGAAGCAGATACCGAATCAAAAATGCAAAGTAGTATCACATGATAATAAATTGTAAATTTACATGCATAACAAGAGATCTAGCAATAGGTTGAAAAAAAAATCTTATTTTTTTCAATTTAGCCAAAATTATACAAGAAAAAACCTTATTCAATAACAGAGTACAGAATCACTACGGTACACTGCCTACTTACCCCGTGCGGTTCAATGACAGCCGTCTGGCCTTTACCAACGGTGTTGACGAAGCTGTGAGCGACTGCACTGCCGCCCGTTCCACCACCCACTATCACCAGCTTGTGGCTGAAACAACAACGCAATCAACAATCGAATCCTGTGTCTTGAATTTCCCAAAGCGGGAGTTGGACGGGCGATTATGGTCTCGGATCTGCGTCAGATGTAGACATCATGCATGATCGTTAGAGTCAATGGTCAGGGACTCGGGGTAAATTAACCTTATGGAGCTTTTACACACTTGCTCTTTTACGCATGGCACACTTCAAGACTACCCTCATTATATTACTACTATTTCCCTATTATACAACGGAAAAGCGCTATTTAGTGTATAGAAATCCACGAAAAATGTCACATTTGCTTTAATTTTTGTAGTCATACACGTTAATAAGTCTTGCATTTCATTTAACACTGCAAATCTGTGACAAGTATGCATAAAAAGACCAGGGTTCGCAACTACCCGCCCGCCCCCAAAAAACCTGCCCACTTTTACCCGGGTTTTAATGGGTTGGGCAAAATGGGGCGGGTTTTTTGAAGCGGGTAAAAGTGGGTAAAAGTCATTTTTTAGCATTATATCTTTAATATTTAAGATTTTAACTTAGAAATAGCAATTTACAAGACATAAGCAGTGTTTTAATAATTTTAATTTAATAATTTAAATTTAATTTTTTCCTTCCAAATGAATTCATATTTAACTTTTACTTCTATCACACAAGACCCCAGAAGAGAGTGATAGCAGATAATACTTGGTTGGTCTTTTATACATGTAGAGAAGTGCTCACTATTTCTCAAAAGGAGAATTTATTTACCTCTTGCAACTGTAGTGACACTTCTTGTGCAGGTTAAAAGTGAGACAATAGAAAAATATTCCTCTGCAAATATTTAACAAGTGACACTAACCTGGTTTGCTAATTGTTTCTTAGTTGAAATTGGTTAGAACAATGGTTAGCACAATGTCAAGCAACTGGTTAATGCTTTTTGTTTACTTGCAAGTAGTGTCAAGTTCCCAGTTAAGTTAATTACTTTTTGTAAAGGGACAATATTTAGAATCATTGTATGGAAAACTGAAGTGTTACAAGTTGCTTTGTATCTTAATGTGTTAAAGTAAGTATCAATGTTTTTTTTAAATGTGTTAAATCACTAATATATTCTTTAAAATATATAAAGTATCAATGTTTTTTTTTTTTTTTTTAAAAAGCATTGTTAATAACTCTAAAATCCTTTAAATGATGAAATATTGCTGCCCACATTTATGAATTATGACCTCAAAGGATTGTAAAAATGGGACGTTTAAAAAAAAATAACCTATGTTTTTACTGTTTGTTTACATTGATAAATTCACAATATTACTTAATATATCTATTCTATTAAAAAAATAGTGATTATTAGCATTTTCCATTACCTTTTGCCCAGGTTTCTTAAGAATTCCCCTAGTTTTCCCCACTTTTGCCCACTTTTACCCATTAAAACCCGCTTTTACCCACTTTTACCCATTAAAACCCGGGCGGGCTGGGTTTTTTGAAAAAACCCGGGCAAAATGCGAACCCTGAAAAAGACAGTGGTCTGGTAGGAAAATGCCCGTGCTGAAATTGTAAACGGACGAGTTATTAGCTTCTTGAGCATATTTTTAAAGATCCAAACATTTTTGGGTAAAATGCAAGTGACATGGTTTGACCAGAATGATTATTCTACATCAACAATTACATAGAATCAGAGCCAATTCAAAGGCTAAAAAGTACCTGACCATGTTTGTTTTTCATTGAAAAATATGCAACAGGCCAAAAGTATTAGTGTGGCATGACATCTGCTGAGAAATTTTAGTTTTCATATTAAACTGAGCATTATGGATTACCATATTGATATAGTACGTTATATTAACCTGTGTGAAAATTCGCATGAGCACAAGCTTTATTGTTCATTGTTCATTGTTTTTTGAAATTCCCGCATTCTGAGCGGCACCCCTATCACTCTGCTAGGGTAGGCAGCTGCGTTGACGCATCATGTCGTGTTGTAGTTGTAATAGCGCGGGGAAGTTCTTCAGCGAGACGTTATTTAAATGGGTACTTAACGCGAATGTAACCATAACTGGATTATGCTAACCAACACGTTTTCGTCAGACCAGAAAATGGCGTGAGTCTAGTCAGTCGATTCAGAACAATAATCCTTTAGTAGCTCATATGATTTTCATCTGAACATTTTCATATTAACAGTACACATTCTGAAGACTGACTCGTTTCTTATTTTCATCATAATGAATAATAAAATATATAGCAACGAGTCCGATTTGGACAAAATCGAGTAATAGGCAATACATTTGACAGCAAACGCCGAAGCTGTGCGTTAGACGTGGCGATGGATGTGATTAATGGTCAAATTAAACTATTTACTTAAAACAATTACATAGACTTATATATATGAATGGAATCGCATCTTACTGCAGATGATTTCCATCAAAATTATATATTAATACGACAATGTATAAGAGAGATATGATCCAATATATCTGTGAGATGGTTTCACCTGTCGTCGCCTGCTGATATTGTCAGTAGACTTTTGATGATCATGCAAAGATTTCACTGTTTCAACTTAATTAAATATACTAAATGTGATGGTTTATAGTATATTTTACTATCGAACGAAAGGAAGATATATTATCTGTGATGTATGTAAGTGAGACTGCTGAAGTCTAAGTTTTATTCAGCTTTGTGCGTTCAAAATGTATTGCGCAATTTCTCCCATAAGCATAACATTGGGACAGCTTGTATCATCGCTCACTCCATAATCCAGTTGAGTTTAGTCTGGTTGGTAATGGTAGTTCCTGTTTTCGTAGCTTCCATGTCCTATAGACGGTGGTGGTGTAGTGTGTAACATAACCTCCTTGTGGCTTCTTCCACTATATGCAAGTCCTGGTTTTGGAGGAAATGAGAGCTTAAGCTTGTAAAATATCAGTATCACTGATGAGACTGGCCAAACCAAACTGACCTGTGTGTCGCGTCGTTTCTGTTGGATGTAGAAAAGCAGACAGAAGAAAGTGGTTGAAGTTTTGGCCCCATGAGGGCAGCACGTCTCAGTGTGGTGGCCATTGTCTACAACATAAAGAATGGTGAATATTAATTTTTATGACTCAACACAATTTATGTGCGTTTTCTTTTCAACACAGTTGTGTTCATTAACATAAAAAATATTTTACATCATAAAGCTAAGAGCTTTGAAGTAGCAACAGCAGTGAATGCAAAACTTGTCTTCACCAGTGTAGAACACTAATCGCACAATTTCGGCTATAGATCTACACACAATTCGGCTGTTGTTTCAAATATCACAACAATTATGTTATGTGTTTACATCAAAGTCTCAAAGACAAAATATTTTCATTTAATATTTGAACTGAGTGAAAGACACCTTAATGTTGTTGTTGATAGTTAATAGTGTTATGAAAATACTATGTTAACAAAACAGCCGAAAAGTGTGAATAGCCGAATTGTGGGATCGGTATTCTAGGTATGAATAAAATTTGTTCATTTATAAACGGTTAGAATGCTAGCTACAATTAATGAGGATGCTAGCAGTAGCTGCCGATTAGCCAGCTTGACGTACTTACATTGTTGTGTGAAAACGTTTTTAAATGAGTTATTATTAGATGCACTCTCCAGCACTCCGTCACACGTTAGCAGTCCGTCACATGTACATTTTAGTGACATGACCATCTGCTAACGTCTGACGGAATGCTGGCGAGCGCATCTACCGAGATCAGCAAAAGAGCAGCATAGTTGACGCGATAATCCATCTAATATGCAGCAGGAGAGTTACAGCAAGTGCTCAAGAGTCAAGTTATGGCCGCATCCTTCATAGATATATGAAATACATAACCGTATGAAGGAGATTGTGCCCATAACTTGGACACTGCCCATAACTTGGATCAACTTGAGCACTTATAATTGCTCCTGACAGTTTTCATGTTAAGTTAAAGCACAATTGTTAAGTATATTTTAGACCTACCTGCATAAGAGGAACCTAGCTTATTAAATTATTCACACTCTTGTAGGAAAGTTCTGATATAATATTGTACTAATTTTGTATCTATAAATATAGGCTACAGCTTTCATTTCCAAAACTTTGCAAAGATGCCCGCATATGGGACTTGTCTAGATCTACCTGGTCAAGTAGCCAACACCTTTGTAACAATATCCACTAGTAGTAGTACTAAGACATATATACTACATATAACACTGCTAACACCTGACAATTATGACCTGTGCTGAACTTTCTGTGCCCTTGAGGACTTTTCTTAGACAATATTGACAAATGTGAATGCCTAGATCTGTAGACTGTCCTTTAACTGAACCTTAGAATTTTTGCTTCCAAGAACAAGAGATAAACATGAAAATAAACGAAATTCGCCGTAGACAAATGAAATCTGGAAATGTCACAAAAATGTTGACAAACTTTGCACCGTTTTCAAGTTTTAGAGCAGCCAAGCCCAAAAATATTTTGATGTACGTTTGTGTAAATTTACTGCTCACTTTCAAGGCATAAGCCAAGTGACCGGCAAGTCACGATGACACAATCATGAACATTGACCCACCCAGTTATAATTTGAATTTGTACAGTAATAAAATAATGCATGTTAACAGAAAGCACGCATATGTATATAAACACAATACAAACCTGATCTGTTGGATTTTAAACTCCCGACAATACGAAATGCTTCCAAAAATTATGTAAAATTTAACCAAAACAGACGTGAGAAGTTTGTCCCAATTTATTTGGAGCCTTGACCTCTTTTCTCGGGCACCTGCTACACGGTCAGGAAATCGCTACAGTGAGAACTGTCTTCAAGCACGGTTAATTGCTTCAGCCATTATTGACGTTTACAAAAAAATATTCACACACTTTATTCTTGCTGGTGTGTGTGTGTGTGTGTGTGTGTGTGTGTGTGTGTGTGTGTGTGTGTGTGTGTGTGTGTGTGTGTGTGTGTGTGTGTGTGTGTGTGTGTGTGTGTGTGTGTGTGTGTGTGTGTGTGTGTGTGTGTGTGTGTGTGTGTGTGTGTGTGTGACTGTGTGTGTGACTGTGTGTGTGTGTGTGTGTGTGTGTGTGTGTGTGTGTGTGTGTGTGTGTGTGTGTGTGTGTGTGTGTGTGTGTGTGTGTGTGTGTGTGTGTGTGTGTGTGTGTGTGTGTGTGTGTGTGTGTGTGTGTGTGTGTGTGTGTGAGATCGAGGGGGTGGGTGTGCGATCGAGGGGGCGGGTAGCGAATTAGATGTGCATGTGCACATATGAAAACAACAAATTCATTACAAATTTATTGCACTTATCCCAAATTGATTAAAAGTAGATGTTAATCAATATCATTAATGAAAAAAAAAAGAAACCTACACAAGTAAACAGTGATGGTTCCATACAATATTATTAGTGATAATGATATGTAATAACTCCGATTAAATATTATTCCTTATCCCAGGTAAGAATAGGGTCATATCAGACTTTATTAGGGACCGTGCAATATTTACCAGGAAGGGGGACCGGTGCATTTGGTAGGGGGACAGGTACTTTTTTCAAGGTGCAAAGTAGGGGGATCGGATGAATTTTCATTCTCATTGGGCATGGGACATGTACTTTTTTCAGCTGCTGAAATCCCACCTCGATGTGAGCGAATCGGTACAAATTAATCACGCGAATATTCATAGGAGGGGACGCGGACTTTTTATGAATAGAGGTCATGGGACATCAGGTTTTTCTTCATCACATCAGCAGGGGACAAGACCTTTTTTCAGACAAGTTTTTCGATATGCACCGGTCCCCCTGCTTGTTAAATATTGCACCGTCCCTTACATTGAAGTGTATCGGCATGCAGAGTCTCATGACTACAAGTGTATTTCTAATCTCAATTATAATGAGCTGGAGAGCGTTCACAATTGACGTCAACCACATTTTGGCATTTTCTGAACCCCCGTCCCCTTGTCAGCTTCGTCAACTTCATGACACCCCGGTGTCAACTTGAGGACATGCACCCCAAACGCCCGCACCCCCACCCCCGCCGCCGCCGCTGTCAACTATGGCGGTGATGACAATTTCATGACATTCACCCAAACCCCAAACTCTTTAGTTAACTATCTAATCTAGATAATATCTAAGATGCTAGTATTTCTTATTGAAATTGAATATGTGTGCAGTTTTGTTTGGTCATGTCAAAATAAAGTTATTGTAAATGAAAGGGCTTTGAAAAATATCTGTTTCTAAGTGAACATATACACATTTATTTCATATGATAGAAAAAAATGTAAGTATACAATTCACAAATAAATATAAATGGAATATATAAATAAATGGCCTCTAAAATATATCAATATCATTCTATGAAGATAAAAATGAACAGTATTGAATTTTGTTGTTAAATACATCTCTTAAAAAAATAGCAATGTGATTACTTGTAATTTGAGCTATGCCAATTTTAGAATTTTGTCATTCATTATGAACATCTACGGGTTAATACAAAGTTGTTAGCAATGTCAAATGATCACTATTTTAATTATCTCTAATCTATGAAGTGTGTTGCTATCTCGATTTTCATTTGATTGTTTTTTAGAAAGCAATGGATAACAACAGTGATATGATGACATAGCTATATATTGATAAATTTAAAGCATCTGGGCCAAACGACGATGGTGAAATCTATTTCTAATCAGTAGATTGTGTTCTACCTTCCTTTTTCGTGCAATAGCTTCAGACAAAGTGTGTGGCAATCGCACATGTTTTTGATACTTCGTGATACTTCGTTTAGTTGCGACAAAGCCAGGTCTGGAAGTTGGTGCATTGCAGAATGACCGCAAACATGTAATATACATATGTAAGTTGCACTGGACAAGGGTTATTATGCACTCTCTGCTTTATGCTCCAATATGAGTCTTTGTTGGCGATGTCTCTTTACTATTAGGTCACTATAGGATGAAGGAGCAACTAGACTTCAGCACTGGGAAATAGGCATTAGCCCTCAATTCTCTGCTGGTCGAACATCATCTATTAACACTTTGCAACCCATGCATTTAGAATGATAACGGGTCCATTATCAATTAGCTAGATACTAGGACAAGGGTGAAAGCTGTGTTAGGCGGAATCCCTAGATTGGGTGTAGTGAGCGTGGTGTTCAAGTCGGTGTCATGGGTATGCCCGTTCGGACTGTGTGTCTGCCTCAGGTGATCATGAAGTCCTCCTGCTCAAGGAAACCTTCGGGATGGCCGGGTTATACTATCATAACATAACAAGCACTGTAAGGTGGGTGCTGCAGCAGCGTATGGCCCAAATTGTTTACAAGTAGTTTACTTTACTCAGTGATCTTTTGGCAGTTTTACAAAAACATAAAAACAAATTATTCTCATTCAATAAGTTCTCAATTCACAGCGCTACAGTGAAATAAGTTACAGAACACATGCGAAAACAAACACACATACCCAAACAATACTTTATAACAATTTCTAATCAATACCTTGAGTTTCAGACTCCATATCAGCTTGGCAATTTCTGACAAACTTGTTAACAAACACTCCCATGATGAGAACACCTTGCAGGGAAGTGAACACCACAAATCCGTACCACAGGAAACTCAGGCCTGGAACATTACCAAGGAACCCAAAGACCCACGACAGTCCCATGATTGCAGACAGCTTGAAGCCGATGAGCACAGAATTGCGATTTATGTTATTGGTCATTCCAATGGTGGACTGATCTATTTTCATTTTCACAATGACATAGACAACAATGAAGAAACAACCAAGGTTGATGAGCAGAACAATACCTAGAGGCATCGCGAGGCTGACCAACAGCGCTGGCTGAGGTTGAATCCAGCATATGACAGTTGTTAACGTACTGCTGTGCTGGATCATCCCATCCATACACAAGCATGTCTGTGTAGTAATCTAACAAGGCACTTGTCCCACAGACGACGAGGGGCAGGCCATATGCAACGAAAGCACCAGATATCAGGATTTGCTGATCTACATTGTTATCATTCAGTTGGCAGAATTTGTAGGACAAGGACAAAGAATAAACACACATCCAAATATAGGATGCAAGCCAGCAATAGTGCTGGATGCTGGCGTGAATCTTACAGGGCAGACGGAAATCCAGCAGGGCTCTGCTTGACAAGAACAGGCTCTGGGCTGCCATCAAAGTCACACATAGATTGATCATGATTTTGCTGGACAAACTATTAACATTATTGCAAGTACAGTGGCCAATACATGTGATAAGCAGACAGAACAAGGACAGCGAGACACCAGCAAAGCCCATGTATGTCTGAATGTCATCATGGATGGTATGCGTCTTGTTGATGCTGTGTAGATATTCAGTACAAAAGAAGACAGAATTATTGACCGAAACAGCAAATGACCCCCTTGGAATTCTAACATCTATGCCAACACCTGCTTCAATAAGAAGCGTCCCATCAACAATGCTAATTGGACCATCATATCGCACATACGGACAGGTCATTATTTTGGTTTCGCACACACCAAATGAGATGCGTTTATTGTACAAAAACATATCATTTGTACTGAAGTTGTAAGTGATTTTCATGACCGTGGAATCAAGTGGATACTGCTGCCTTGTACTTTCAACAAAAACTTGAAAGGAATCCGTGAACTCCATTAAGTTACTAGAGAGGATTTGTACATCATTCCTCCAAACGATGTCACCCTGTGAACAATCTATGTGTGCACCATCAATAAAAGTGACGACCACCAACGATGTTATGCCAACACGGTTGACATACTGCAGGCTGCCCCAAGATTCCAGTTTCTTTATGTCATCAAATAAATCACATGTAGACTGATTGAATGTGTGCTCCACATACATCAAGAAGCATTTCAATTCTCCACAAATTTCTTGCTCTTCATACATTGTCATGACACCCTCCATAGTGTCCTCACTGACGTCCAACATATGCTTGAAAGCAATTGCATTATTGAATATGAAGGGCACATGGCGGTACCAATCGTTAAGAAACACAGGGCCATCTGAGGTTTCAATGACCAAGTAGTGGGCGTCTGGCACTAAGTTGGTGATGTGGGGGATGGTGGAGACCAGCGGGTGGCACTCTCCGCTGGGCAGCTGATGGTGCCCGTCAGCACCGCGGCGCTCACCACAGGACTTCTCCACACAGCGCTTATGGAGGAGGTCGAGGAACTGGGCCTTGGTGCACACGGGCTGGTCCTCAAACATTAGACCCAGGCCGCTGCCAGGAGTGGAAAAGTCCAGCAGGAGTCTGCAATCACAAGCTTCACAGATTCTTCATCCACCTTAAGTTTTTGAACAATTATTCCAATACGCATACAAATATATATTTAACTACTTAAATTGGGGTGTGAATATATGTCTATCGGGCTAAATTATATCACATTTTTACAAAGCAATTGAGGTAGGTACACTAGACTTTCTGACAGATCTAAAACGGTCTGCCAGATGTACGTAACCCTATATAAACCCCAAGAAAGAATCCTCTGATATCAATTATGTATATGCATTTCATATACATGGACATGTATTCAATATCTTTCCCACCCTCCAATGTTATCATGCTTATGCTTACAAAATTTCTCAAACAATTTGAAATAGAGAATTAAGGTGAAATGTAAGACAGACCCAACCTGAAAGCCGGCAATACGCGGGGAACATCGAGCCCTTTCATCGATTCCTCACACGTGATTTCTGTAAACAATATAAAACGGGGGTTCTTAATCTATTCGCAGTGTAAAAGAAATTCCCGAATATCGACGATGAACTAACAATATCATATCATATTATTTCTCAAGCTGAACATTCCATCTATGAATCATTTAAACAAGAAATAAAAACAAATACAAGGTGGCTACCATTTATATTGGCTGTGGGAGTGTGTGAAAAAATCAAACCGTATGGTATGATGTTCAGGCACCTGATTTTTTTTTTTTTTTTTTAATTTGAAAATTTTAGGCCCTTCCACTAGAATCACTATAAATTGTCCACATTACCCTTACAAGCACACCACAGACTTTTAAGGCTTTTAGTTTTTAGCCCCCCAGTTTTTCATATCACCCGTTGGGCAGAATAAATGTTTGCCTTCTAAAAGTGCAAAGTTAAATGAATATGATTACCAGATTCCCCAGAGCAGAGTGCACAAAATATGTTATTGTAGTAGTAATTTGCTCCATATTGTGTGCCCACCAGAGAGGTGTGGTTGGCACACATTTCTTCGTAGTAGTCCACAGCATTTGCATGGAGGGTGATGTTCTTGATGATATGAACTGACGAAACATCCAGCGCAGTGATGTTAAGCCCTTGTTTTCTGAGAAACTCTTGGCTTCGCTCTTTGTTTACATTATCAAGTCGTACATTGACATTTATCTGCACCACGTGTCCAGCCATATGTTCAGAGAAGAAGCTGGAATCACAGCTGTGAACGATCTCACTCTGTTCTGCGGTTAAATCTACTGGGCGATACCTGGAGGAATCAATGTTGTAGACCAAGGGATTCATGTCAAATGCAACTGAACAGGCACGTCGCAGAAATTCCACTACCTCCAGAGCAGTATGGAAATTAGTGGACGCATTTCTTTTTTCCTCTTCTCCACACAGAAACAATGGGGGAAGCGTTACATAGTCATGTGCACCATTGCATATGGCGCAATATTTGTTCATATACAGGATTTTGGTTAAATTGGAGAAAGCTAGCGATTGATGATCTAAGTATGGACCAATATCTTCCTTCGGGCCGGTATTTGAAGTGCAGAGGTGCATGATGTTCCTAGCATCTCCTGCAAGGTTCTTGTCTCTACAGGTTCTCACCACGTGGAGCTTGGAATATAACTCTTGGCCTCTAAAAGTAAAGATGGCATTGCTGTGCGATGATAATCTTTTAAAAAGTCTGGTTTATGGATTTTGGATTCATCATTATCATAGCGCTCTGGAACACGTGCAAAGAAAGATCTTACGCAGTTCCTAATCAAAGTGTTGCCCTGAAGCGTAGCAGTATGCAAATAAAATGTAAGTTTACGTGTACCTAACAGTATGTTTGTGTTTACTCATGAAAGAACAAATTTAAAAACATTAAATGGTGGTATTGGATACTATAAAAACAAAACAAGAGATTATTCAATATAAATGGTCACAAATGCACAGCAGTTATTTTTAAAGCGCCATTGACAATCAGTCATCTTGTAATTGCAAAATCATTTTTTTAAACAAATAGCTAGATCCATCGAACACTAGTCCAAGCATGTACAACGCATCTGATATAAACTACCTGTAATGGGGGACGTGGGCGAACTCTGCCAAGGGATGCTCGGCTAGCTTGGTAGCTAGCTCGTCTGGCAGGCAGTGTTGGTGGTAGTCCACGCAGCAGTCGGCGTAGATGGTACAGACGGCGTCACAGTAACAGTTTCCATGCGAGGAGATGGTGCCGCAGAATCCGGCGCAAGACGCCTTGAAACACAGGGTGGCCACCAGGTCATCATCAGCTAGAAGAAAAAACACCATAACAAGTGCATGTTTTGAATTTCACAATTGTTTTTTTAACGGACGAAGAATACTATTTGCAAGTCATTTTATATGTGTTTTCCAATCTTCAAAAATCCCTACATTTAGTGAAACTGGTTACCTGCGGTGAACGCTATTTGCAGCAGACAGCTGCAGCATCATGAGAGAGGGCGCCACCCAGGCCACGCCGGACTTTTATACTCCGCGAAAATGTCTGCTGGCTACGCACATTCACATTTCCCCAAAAGTCAATAGAGATACCTTAATTATATCATTTATGTTTGTTATAAATGATATGTTATGAATTTATAATTTTAATCATTTAAACGGAATTCGCGACAACCTTTATTGTCCACATAGTTTGAATTTAGCTATTGCAAAAGCTACAAAGCAAGGTATCAAGTTTCTCTGTGCAAATTAATTTGGTATTATATGGAAACTTTATCCAATTATGTCCACTAACACTTATGACCTATTAAACCTTTCTTGCAGCTGTAAATGATAGTTTCCCAAATTACAGAGTGCAAAAAAATATACATTAATTTCAATCCCGAGGCATTTGTAATCAGGGATCTAGTTGCTTTTACAACAGTCATTTTTCCAGCCAAAATATGCCATTCTAAGATTGAGAACAAAAGGCAATGTGTTATGTATATGTGTGTGTTACACTGACGTTTTTTTGCATTTAAGAACTAATTATGACTCATATGACATTAGTTATTGAATTTCCAGCCTTAAAAAGCTGGTCAACTGGGAGTCTCTATCAGTATAAAAATAAGAGAGGGTCAGGATTCAATTCTATGATTCATAGTATCTTGTACTTTTACGACTTTTACCAGCAAATTTCAAATCTAATTATAAGAGAGTGAAATATGGCACTAATTACGGGTTCAGCTGACACCCATCACCACCCTCACCTGAGCACTGGCCTGCGATCACAGCCATGTCGACTAGCATCTTCAAATTTGTCCACTCCACTCGAGGGTCACCACTCACCACCATAAATGGTACTAATGAGTTGTTTATTACAAGAGTGGGGTTGAGAGATCAGGCAAGCTTTAATACACATTCTGCTCAAGTTCACAAGATAAGGGCATTGGGGCAAAAACACGTCGGATCGATATAATGTTCATCGTAACTCACCGCTAACGTATGTCACAGCGGCTAATAACACGAGTGTACACATATGCATCTGCTCAATTTTGACACACCATTCACAACTTTAGACCTCATCTTTGAACATTAAAACGCTTGGTGCAAAATTGTCTTATTCATGAAGAAATACACCGAAAGCTATCAATTGCTCTCGAACTTTTCACCAATGAGCAAATTCTTCACTAGATGTTGGTGTGACGTCACTGAGGAGGTTGGTGTGAATGGCTGGACGGTGTAAGGGTCCCGTATGATTCACCTTGAGGCAAAGGACACGTATTGCCTCGCGAAACTCCCGTACAAGTGGGATATGCCTGCCATGGGCAGATTCAGGCACGTCATTCCTTTCTCCCACCAAAATACCTTATTATTTTCATAGGGGTTTTGGCATGTTCGCTATCAATCCAGAAACCCTTGAGATCCCTTAATCGTGCCCCCTTTTTTGAAAACCTGGACCTGCCCGCGTGTGTTGCTTAAAATTTGCTCAAATGTTGTGATTGATATTGATATGTTTATCGCTATGAATGGTTTCGTTTAGATGGAATCATGAATGGGGGATGGAAACTCGTCAGAATCCTCATTGGTCGTTTGAAACAACGGCCAGCATGCAGCAACCCAAATACAGACCATTTCTAATGCAATCAACATCACATATGCATGAACATGTGTGTTAACTAAATCATTATTTCACTCTATTGAGTAATTGTCTCAGAATTCCTTCCACACAATTTGAGATATTGTGCACAAAGGTGCATAAAAGTCATCCGTAAGCCCTTTACGACATCGTTATTGACAGCATCATTGGTTTTTGCTCCAAAGGCCTTATCACTCCCGTAATCAGCTAGATAGAGAATCACCAAGTTACGGCCATCACGCCAGATTTCGATATTCAGCGAAACCTTTATGCACGTTGTCATCTAGATTAAAAGTTACGGCCACGTTCATGACGTCTTCTTGACCGATGAAATTATCTGATATGAAAAGTCACCTCATATGTTACTTTTAATAACTTGAATTCACACGTGAGTTGAAAAAAAAAAGCCAAATAATAATGGTTAACGTAATCGTAGTGCAGAAGTCCGACCATAAATTACCATATAAATTGTGTGAGTGACAGTTGTGAAATTCATACACTCAACATCAGCTTTAAACAAATATTGGTTATATACTTTGATCGACGGATGCATGCACTTGACCATCTAAGAAGATGAAAATAATTACAATAATTTTCCTCGTGTTCATCATTGTGGGCGCCGTAGCAAGTAAGTACAATTTATATGAGATGGACTGTGTGGTGAATAGAAATAAGATATGATTTGCAAGTATTCCAAAAACATTAAAAACTATTTTGCGGGCTCTCACGGTGAAGATTAACAGTATTTTAGACTTTTACTAAATCACTTCTTCAATTTTTACAATTTATACCTTGCTGTGTCAGCAATGAACTTATATAACATTGTTTGAAATATACAAATCAAATAAAAAATTGTTATGAAGCAATTAGTGAACAATTTACAACCTTGCTTTTATACAATACTAGCTTTCCCCGCCCACGCTTTGCAGTGGCAGAACCAGGCAATTGACATGGTATCTTGCACTTTCCTCCCATTGCAAATAAAGAGAAACCTGTACTTTTATCAAAGAGTGTAATAAATACGTACACAATATATCAGCAGTGATGCAAACATGTTAGCAGGGCCAATGTGATATGTCACTATTGAAACTTCAGTATTTTTATTTTTTATGAATCAGACTTCATTATGGTGGGGCACATACGCAGGTGCACCAATACATTCTTATGACAGTCATGGTTGATGTGGCAAAATAGATGGCGTGGAACCCTTCACTGTGCTGACATTGACTCAACTACTTTCTCTCTTCCCATTATACTTACGTAATTCAGGCAAATGTGTGGGATAGTATAAATCTCTCGCTCTCTATATAAGATACAGTAGTAATGATGTAAGGTGGGGTTCCCATGTGTATTAAATTCTATCCCCACTCTCTCTGTGGTTTATCAAACACATTAGCTATTCAATATACTTGTAGGAAAGTGCTTGATAGAACACAGAGGAATAGAATAGTAGTTATTGATTCCACGCAGGACAAATATGTACTCACCCTTTTATACATTTTAAAACCCCCTTAAAAATCTATTGAAATAAAAACTTTACTATGATATTTTTGACCTATCACACGTAACTGTATCATCTATCAATGTACACACAAAAAGTAGTGTGACTACATTTCTTTTTTACTTTTATGTTTCGACCTCATGTATGGGTATTTCTTCATGCGTCTATGAGTATAAACTGGATACTGACCATGTCCATATATCTGTAGAAGGCAGAAACCCATGTGGCTGTCTCCATGGCGGCCAATGCAAAGAAGACGGGTCTTGCGAGTGTAGAGGCAAATGGACCGGACCAACTTGTGCAGTGAAACGTAAGGCCCTTTGTTACGGGTTTCAATAAAATCAAATCAAGTAGGATAAATAATATAGTATAGTAGAGTAATAAAATAATATCATAGTATTAGTTACAGACCACGTCCTAAAATATTGTTTCTTACTTCCCACGCCTCTTGAATAAACTTTATAAAACACATATTAAAAACATCACTTCTGTCACTTAAAAGGCATTCAGTAATATAAAAATCATTAAATATGTTAAACTCATTGTTATATTTAAAAATGTTCCTCCACATATGTATACGGACATCTTCATAAAACGGGCAATATATATTCTGTAGCACACTTACCACACTTGTCTAATAAAATATGTGTTACCAACAAGTCAAGACGATAGTGATATAATATCCATGCTAAAATGTATTCTTTTTTTAAACAATATTAATAGGTTTATTTACAATTTTACTTGTAGCCAAATTTTTAATATTGACATATTGGGCTCTTTATTTTTTTAAATATTGTAATAAATTTCAGGAATTTAACCACCCTAATTAGTTCATTGTTGAATACATAAACTTGTCAGTGATGCAATTAATGGTAAAAGTTATGAACCCACAAAACTGATAGACAGTATTCTAAGTGTTGCAAGTATTACAATTAAGACAATAAATTATTTCACTTTGTGTTTGTCTTTGTATCAGAGAGTCAAATTCTGATTTTAGTATAATTTACAAGGTACTTAGTATTTCAATTCAGCACATTACTGATAATTGATTAAAATAGAAACTGTGATATATCACACTAAACTGTGCTATCTATCAATGAACACAGAACAAAGTGACGTGACTACATTTCTTTTCCTTGTGTGTTTTGACCTGAGGTGTGAGTATTTCTTCCTGAAACTATGAGTATAAACTGGATACTGACCATGTCCATCTATCTGTAAAAGACAAAAACCCATGTGGCTGTCTTCATGGTGGCAAATGCAAAGAAGACTGGTCTTGCGAGTGTAGAGGCAAATGGACTGGACCAACTTGTGCAGTGAAACTTTGTAAGTCTACTATTACATACCAACTATATTTCAGTGAAAAGTGTGACGTACAAGTACAGGCAAAATTGATATCACGGCCATTTCTTTCTGATTTTTTCACCCCACAGCCATAATAGGCACTTGCTGTCACCAGGATTGAATTTTAAAAGATAAGAGCTTTTGCCGTGAACTTTCCCAACACTGACTGCAAGTGACACATATTAAAGTCTCGCACCATGCGACAAGTCCTCACACACTAAACAACATGGGAACGCCAAACTATTTGGATGTAATGTAAGATTTTGCCTCCTTTGCCAGATATATTATCAAACATTGTCACTGTGTTGTCCGTAATAAGATATTACCGTAGTAGGTGCAGACAGAGACTTAAAATGTTAGGCTGCTAATACCTCCTTCTTCCCGTACTCCGTGGCATATTCATATATCAATGTCTGCACCTGCCCCAGCACCTGCTCTGACACCTGACCTGACATCTGAACAAACAACGGAACCAACATCTCTACCAACATCGGAACCACCAACAAGTGAATCGACAACTCATCCAACAACTCAAGGTATGACTTTCAAATACCAATGAAGTACTTTTTATTGAGGGTTATTCCATTTCTTGTTATAGTTGATTTCGTGGGCTTGACATGATAAACTATTTTAGTGAAATGTGTGACAAATAAGTACATGCAAAATCGATATCATGGCCATTTCTTTCTGATTTCTTCACACCACAGCCATAATAGGCACTTGCTTTCACCAGGATTGAATTTTAAAAGACAAGAGCTTTTGCCTTGAACTTTCCCAACCATCTGACTGCAAGTGACACGGATTATAGTCTTGCCACATGTGACAAGTCCTCACACACTACACAACATGGGAACCTCCAATTCTTTTGTATGTAATGCAAGTTTTTGTCTCTTGCCAGATACATTATTATATTGTTCTTGTGTTGAGTATAATAAGACTAAACCGTAAGAGGTGCAGACAGAGACTTAAAATGTTAGGCTGCTAATACCTCCTTCTTCCCGTACTCCGTGGCATATTCATATATCAATGTCTGCACCTGCTCCAGCACCTGCTCTGACACCTGACCTGACAACAGAACCAACATCTCTACCAACATCGGAACCACCAACAAGTGAATCAACGACTCATCCAACAACTCAACAAACATCTGAACAAACCTCTCAACAAACGTCTGATCAAACATCAGGTATGACTTTCAAAGGACTTTTTAGGTAGGGTTGTTCCATTGTTATTGTAATTGTGTAATGCAAGATTTTGCCTCTTTTGCCATTATCAAACATTGTCACTGTGTTGTCCATAATAAAATATTACTGTAGGGGGTGCAGACAGAGACTTTAAATGGTAGGTGCTAATATAACTCATTCTACCCGTCCAGTGCAGCATATTCATATATTAATTTCTGCACCTGTTTCATCACCTGCTTTGGCACCAGAGGCGACGTTTGAACCTACATCGGAACCACTGACAACTGAATTGACAACTCAACAAACATCTGAACAAACATCAGGTATGACTTTCAAAAGCCATTGCTAACGAAGGACTTTTTATAAAGGGTTATTCCATTTCTTATTTTAGTTGATTTCACAGGCTTGACAAGGTAAACTTTCAAATAGCTTTTGCATAGATATATTTTAGTGAAATGTCTGATGAACAAGTATAGGCAAAATTGATATCACAGCCATTTCTTTCTGATTTTCTCATGCCACAGCCATAATAGGTTTTCACCAGGATTGAATTTCAAAAGATAAAACCTTTGCCTTGAACTTTCCCAACTCTCTTGACTATAAGTGACACAGATTATAGTCTTGCCACATGCGACATGTCCTCACACACTACACAACATGGGAACCCCAAACTATTTGGATGTAATGCAAGTTGTCTCTTTTGCCAGATACATTGTCAACCATTGTTCTTGTGTTGTCCATAATAAGACTAAACCATAGGAAGTGCAGATAGAGACTTAAAATGCTAGGCTGCTAATACCTCCTTCTTCCCGTACTCCGTGGCATATTCATATATCAATTTCTCCACCTGCCCCAGCACCTGCTCTGACACCTGACCTGACATCTGAACATACAACAGAACCAACATCGGAACCACCAACAAGTGAATCAACGACTCATCCAACAGCTCAACAAACATCTGAACAAACATCAGGTATGACTTTCAAAAATTACTAAAAAAGAAGGACATTTTAGCTCGGGTTATCCAATTGCTTATTGCATCGCTTTAGCAGCTGAAGCGAAAGGCCTTGTTTCACTTTGTTTGTATGTAACTAACTATTCATCAACTATGTATGTCTGTAGACAAGCTGATGAGACATTTGTACGTGTACATTGAAGTTGTGATACAGTTTATAACTTCCATATAGTCTTATCAAATTCAATAAGTGGTATGTTACATTCACTATGAAATGAAAGGTTGGGAGATGGATTTCAATGCACAAAATGTGTGTGTGTGTGTGTGTGTGTGTGTGTGTGTGTGTGTGTGCGTGTGTGTGTGTAAATTATTGCGCACAACTTCCAAGCGGGCTGGGTACAAGTGACACATTACTATAGTCTTGCACCATGCGACATTTCCTCACACACTATACATGGAAACCCCCAAACTATTTGGGTGTAATGCAAGATTTTGCCTCTTTTGCCAGATACATTGTCAACCATTGTCACTGTGTTGTCCATAATAAAATATTACTGTAGGAGGTGCAGACAGAGACTTTAAATGGTAGGTTGCTAATTACTCGTTCTTACCGTCCTGTGCAGCATGTTCATATATTAATTTCTTCACCTGTTCCATCACCTGCTTTGGCACCAGAGGCGACGTTTGAACCTACATCAGAACCACTGACAACTGAATTGACAACTGAATTGACAACTCAACAAACATCTGAACAAACATCAGGTATGACTTTTAAAAGCCATTGCTAACGAAGGACCTTTTATTAAGGGTTATTCCATTTTTTTTATTATAGTTGATTTTACAGGCTTGACATGGTAAACTTTCAAATAACTTTTGCATAGATATATTTTTAGTGAAAATGAACAAGTTAGATATCACAGCCATTTCTTTCTGATTTTCTCATGCCACAGCCATAATAGGCATAATAGGTTTTCACCAGGATTGAATTTCAAAAGATAAAACCTTTGCCTTGAACTTTCCCCACCCTTTGGCTACAAGTGACACAGATTATAGTCATTGCCACATGTCCTCACACACTATACAACATGGGAACCTCCAATTCTTTTGCATGTAATGCAAGTTGTTGTCACTTTTTTGACCAGATACATTGTCAACCATTGTTCTTGTGTTGTCCATAATAAGACTAAACCATAGGAAGTGCAGATAGAGACTTAAAATGCTAGGCTGCTAATGCCTCCTTCTTCCCGTACTTTGCGGCATATTCATATATCAATGTCTGCACCTGCTCCAGCACCTGCTCTGACACCTGCTCTGACATCTGAACAAACAACGGAACCAACATCTCTACCAACATCGGAACCACCAACAAGTGAATCAACGACTCATCCAACAACTCAACAAACATCTGAACAAACCTCTCAACAAACATCTGATCAAACATCAGGTATGACTTTCAAAGGACTTTTTAGCTAGGGTTATTCCATTGTTATTGTGTCGCTTCAGCAGCCGAAGCAAAAGCCTTGTGTTCACTTTGTTTGTATGTAAATAATTTTTCATCATCTATGTATGTCTGTGGACAAGCTAGAGGGTTTACCGGTGAATCAATTTCATTCAAACTTTACACAACTATGAGGTATGAGGCGACGCCAAAGTGTATGGATTTTGGGAACTTTGTCAATTAAAGTGTGCTTTCTACAGGTCTATTTATGGTCCATTTTCAACATTCTTACTAGAATTGAATCTACAATCATGGATCAATACTCAGTAGCAGCAAACGTCTACTTGGTGCTGTACATTGCTGCTGCAGGATACAGCATGAT
>CM032668.1:21026260-21068663 GCA_019095985.1 Streblospio benedicti | reverse complement strand
GATTTTGTTATAGTTGATTTCACAGACTTAACATGATAAACTTTCAAATAGCTTTTGCATAGATATATTGTAGGGAGCTGTCACTATTTATGCGGGGGAGGGGTGGTCAGATGGGGGGGGGGGGGGGTGAAGAATCTCAGTGCAAGGACTTGTAGGGAGGGGTGGTGGTGTCACATTTGAATGCAATGGGAATGGAGGGGGGGATCAAATTGCAGTGCATTATGTTTAAAGCAAAAATTCAAACGTTGGATTTTTTTTTCACTCTTTGCACGGGCATCACAAATATTAGATCGCACACTTTGATATATGATTTTAACATTACTTGCAAACAAACAGCAAAAACCCTATAAAACCAAATTTCTATGATGCAGTTTTATTCTTTCAATAATACTGATATGTGATGCAAAAAATGAAATAAGCAATGAAGAAATTGTTGTTCAGCTTGTTCCCAATGATGACGATACTGATGAAGAAACAAGTGATGTTAGTAAAGAATCAGATAATAGTTCATATGAAACTGATAATACTGATGGTGATGATGACCATCTCACTGTTCAACCTATATTAATATCAAGATCAGGACGTGTATTATGTAAAAAACAAAATGCTTACATGATATACAACTGGTGAAATTCAAATGGTTGTACTGATGAGACATTTGTATGTGTACATTGAAGTTGTGATACAGTTTATATCTTTCATGTAGTCTTATCAAATTCAATATTAAGTGGTATGTTACATTTACTATGAAATGAAGGGGTGGGGGCTGGATTTCAATGCACAAAATGTGTTTGTATGTGTGTGTGAGTGTGTGTGTGTGAGTTGTGTGTGTGTGTGTGTGTGTGTGTGTTTGTGTGTGTCCGTGTGTAAATTTGAGTGCACATCTTCCAAGCGGGCTGGGTACAAGTGAAACAACAGACACAGGGCCGTACCTGCAAAAACGCAAATTTTGGCAAACTTGAGTTACTTGGAATTTTGAGCTAACCCATGCATGTTTGGGCTTGAAAATTCGTTGACAGACAGAGCAATGCTCGCCCAACACGTGCTATGAGCAGCAGCAGCAGCAAAGCCCCCCCCAAAAAAACCATGGCTGCCCCCCAGCACACAGACATTTCCTCTGGGGGGGGGCTGAAAAAAAACCATCTTTTTTCTGAAAAAATGAGCGTACCGCTGGGGTAATTGGCCTTTTTCCCATTTCGGATAGAGCAGAGAGAGTCCACAGTGAGTGAGGGGTGGCGGTCGCGCTGTCACTGACAAGTGACGAGAGTTGCCCGGCCGCACCCTACTACAATATACATTAAGTACTACTACTACTAAGTCTTAACTATATGAAATGGGCCTAGGGTCTATATAATAATGATATTACCTGTGGACTCAAGGTTTGTTACTACTACACATTACTACTACAGGTACATTATCAAACATTGTCACTGTTTTGTCCATAATAAAATATTACTGTAGGGGGTGCAGACAGAGACTTTAAATGGTAGGTTGCTAATACCTCATTCTACCCGTCCTGTGCAGCATATTCATATATTAATTTCTGCACCTGTTCCATCACCTGCTTTGGCACCAGAGGCGACGTTTGAACCTACATCGGAACCACTGACAACTGAATTGACAACTCAACAAACGACTCAACAAACCCCCACATTTGAACAAACATCAGGTATGACTTTCAAAGGACTTTTTATCTAGGGTTATTCCATTGTTATTGCGTCGCTTCAGCAGCCGAAGCAAAAGCCTTGTGTTCACTTTGTTTGTATGTAAATAATTTTTCATCGTCTATGTATGTCTGTGAACAAGCTAGACTGTTTACCGGTGAATCAATTTCATTCAAACTTTACACAATTATGAGGTATGAGGCGACTCCAAAGTGTATCGATTGTGGGCACTTTGTCAATTAAAGTGTGCTTTCTACAGGTACATTTATGGTCCATTTTCAACATTCTTACTAGAATTGAATGCACAATCATGGATCAATACTCAGTAGCAGCAAAAGTCTACTTGGTGCTGTTTATTGTTTGCTGCTACAGGATACAGCATGATGGAGCCAGTATTATCATTAGACAATGGTGACAGATAGATTATTTATGGGTGATTACATCCAGATTTTGTACTTTTAATCAAGAATCCCATAATATTTTAATAAAACATCTTTATTACTCAAGTCAACGTTGTTCTAGTGACGCTGTGCTCTCTGAGCACTTTTGATTTTGTTATAGTTGATTTCACAGACTTAACATGATAAACTTTCAAATAGCTTTTGCATAGATATATTGTAGGGAGCTGTCATTATTTATGAGGGGGAGGGGTGGTCAGAAAGGGGGTGGGGGATGAAGAATTTCAGTGCAAGGACTTGGAGGGAGGGGTGGTGGTGTCACATTTGAATGCAAGGGAATGGAGGGGGGATCAAATTGCAGTGCATTATGTTTAAAGCAAAAATTCAAACGTTGGATTTTTTTTCACACTTTGCACGGGCATCACAACTATTAGATCTCACACTTTGATATATGATTTTAACATTACTTGCAAACAAACAGCAAAAACCCTATAAAACCAAATTTCTATGACGCAGTTTTATTCTTTCAATAATACTGATATGTGGTGCTTTGTCACAGTACCACTCTGGGTCTGCAATACAGTGTTGCCACTTTACGGTCTCAGAGAAGCATAAAATGGTCACTATGATTCTGGTGCATATACAAGTTTCCTACCAAAGGCTAACTCTGAGATTATTTAATTTCAGTTTGCTAAACCTTTACAATCAACAATCCGTGCGGGAAGGGAGATGGCCATTACTTTCCAGACTGCGGGGATGGCTTTGTGCAGTGCGGACAGCATGGGGAATGTTATGAGATGCCTTGTGGTCCCAGCACCTCATGGGACCAATCAAAATTAAATTGTGTGCAATGTTAGTCTGATATTGAAAATGAAAATTACTGACTTTTTCTGATTTTATTGCGGCTTAGCGTAGATACTGGTTAGAGCCATCGTTTACAATCCAAACCAAAACTGAAAACTGACTTTTACCAACACAAAGAAGTAAAAAAGAAGTAAATAAATGTAATAACAAAGCCAATTGATTATTGAAGGTTCCTTTTAACGTTTTAGTGCTGTGCATTAAATACACAAACTTTAAATAAATTTCATTTTGAAGTTCAAATGCAATGGCAATTTAGGACTACAATTACAAATGTTACACCCCTGCCACTCCTGCCAACACTCCCCCCAAAAAAAGAAAATAAAAGAAAGAAAAGAAAATAAAGAAAAAGAAAAAGAAAATAATTAAAGCCAAAAATTCATTTGGGATAGTTTTCAATATACAGGGATGACAAAATAGCTTAACAACAATTGTTATTGCAACATAGCATGTTGAAGTTTTCATACTATTGATTGTGTTTTTCTGTATTCATGATTATTTTGACTTTTTACATTGTACAAACCAAGAAATTAAACCATATGCTACATACCAAAATTTAACATGTCTAGTTATATTGAATCTAAATGCACGTATACCATTCAATGTATTCATATTCATATAGTGTAGCATAGTCAAACATTTCAAAACCTTATATCTTATTGTTAGTGCAAGAATAATATGATCTATGATGGTGGTGGATGATCACTATTTGCTCACTGCTTATTTCTTGGTAATCTTGCAAACTATGCTTACTGCATAGGGTGTTAGTAATCTTAAAACTGTGCTTACTGCATAGGGTGTTAGTAATCTTACAAACTGTGCTTATTGCATAGGGTGTTAGTAATCTTACAAACTGTTATTGTATAGGTTGTTCATAATGTTACAAATTGGGCTTATTGCATGGGATGTTAGTAATCTTGCAAACTCTGCTTACTGCAGAGAGTGTTAGATTCTTACAAACTACAATGTATACGCAATGGCGCAGAATATCGTTCTTGCAGAGAGCTGTAAGACTTCAAAACCTTTTCCAACTACACGTGCATGTCTCTAACAATTTCTTAAAGCATGACGTGTGAAGCTTCACATCTTCAGCATGTGAATGTGCTACAGTGATCATGGACTTTCGCCTGTTGTTTTAATGTTGCACCATCTGGCGGCATGTGTTCTCATTTTTGTAGTGTGACCATCTAAACGTGAAAATCCAGTTTAATATCACAAATTTTCTGAAAATAAAAAAAGCAAAATTAAATTGCACATGAAAATTTGACAGTTAATATAAATCCTGCTTTTAAATCTCCACCTATGTGAAGAATCGTGCAAGCTGTGGAGGCCCATGGTACACTTTGAACAAACTTCATTATTTGTATATTTTTATAGTTTCCTATTCATCTATCTAAATTTCTGAAAATATAGAAAACTATAATTTTGATTTCTTTAAATTTTGAGATAAAAATCTTCAATATTTGAAACAAAAAACAAATAAGTATTTCTTTTTCTTGTTTGGATGTTTTTAATAATTTGACTCTTAAAGAGAACTATAGAACATTGCAATTTATGAGTCCATATATATATACCCATTAATGCAATTTTTGGAGAAATCAACATCACACACATTGTCACCAAATTCAACGAATTTGTCAGTAGCAATAAGTGGATAAATGTGTCTTCCACAAATTAATCTACATGAATGAATATTGTATGTTATCATTATAGTAGCTGCTGTAAAAATAGTCCTTGTATGTTCTAATTGAATGTTCTAAAGGGCTGTATCTTAGGTGTTTGAGACATACACATGATGTTGTGTGGTAAAGGTGTAGACAAATAAAATTGTATTATGTAACATATATAGTTGTACATGTACTAAGTAAAATATTGTGAAGGTTCAAACTAGTGTATCTATGGTCGTGGCTGATTTTACTTATTGCAATAATTGTATACATAGGGTTCGTGGTTAATGTGTAATGTTGGAAATAAACCCTAGAAAACTATTATATGTTATGTTCTCTCACTATGCAAGTAATTAACATTTACCTTTACATATATATTTCTTTGAAAATTCATTTTAATGATTTAAAATTCAAAATCACATAGGGTTTTTAATCAAATTATCCTATTAGCATGGTTTAAGCAGATGCTACATACATTTAAACACACAGACACACAGACACACAAACACACAGACACAGACACAGACACACACACTTATGCCAAAGGATTCCGCACCATCATTTGTACTCATCTATACAAGTCTTTAATAGATATGAAAATATATTTAATTTTATTGACTCTTTTGTTTTAATTTTTGTGTCAATACTCTATTATAATGGGGTGGTCAAGTCAGTGGAAAGTTATAAGTCATGGGGCGGGGTTTTAATTATATGCTGGCAGAATGACAGTGTGTTTGTTATTGTTTTTATTTCTTTATGCAAGGGGACACGTAGCATTATTTTGCGCTTTTACTGAACTTTTATTGTCTCTCTTATCATTTGTTCAATTGTTACAAATTGCACCTTGTAAAGCAGGCAATAATTTTATCTAATGATACAATGTGGTTTGAAAGATACAGACCAATAAAAAAAATCATGAAGCAATTTGTGAAAAGTTAACAACTTGGTTTGTGTACCATACAAATGAAAGAAAAACATTAGAACGATAAAAACACTATCCAATAACAAAATTTATATGATTATCTAGAAAACTTGCCTCAACGTTCAGTTGTTCATTTAACATGCATTTTAAGTTTTAAAAACACAGACTTATCGGAATTTCTTGCCATACAATACAAAAACATTGATAATTCATGAACAAAATAAAAAAGTAAAATCCCCAGGGAGGTTTTTCGCAGAAGGCATATATCTTAAAGTACACGTACTTAGTATATCAACATTTGCGAAAACTAGATTTCACAGTCAAATAGAAATTTGGTAAGAAACATTCATTAAATACACAAATTTACTATATATTACTACCAATTGGTGTCCATAAAATGTATCATATTAGGAAAACTTTTGATGATAAAAGGTTCATTTACAATATATGTTGATCTTTAATACTTACAGTTTTCTTTTAGAATTTTCTTTTATGCTGTGTGATATTAACAATTGTTTGACTTTGAATTTTTATTTAAACGTTTTCACACCATGTAGGTTCCTTGTCAAAAAATAAAATAGAAATATAAGTTAAGACAGTGCAACTACAGTACAAAGGCTACACAATGATTTAGATTACCATGGTAGTATGAAGATTTAATTTTGGTGAATTGTGGAACACCACCCTCAAGAAAACCCACTATTCACCATGGAAATCATATGAAAATACAGAACACCAATAGAGAGACAGATAGCAGAGGGGATAGAAATATACATTAGTAATAGTAACATTGCAATGAACTCCAAGCCTGATCCCTACCAACCTTCATTCCATAGACTCATATTCACAAACCAGTTTGGTGATTAAATATTAACCTTCATACTACCATGTTAATCTTAATAACCATTATGTATTCTTTGTACTGTATTTGCACTGTGTATTTCTATTTTTTTGTCAAAAATAAATAAACTAGAATATATGCTATGTTAATCATATAAAGCAGTTACCTTCATACATTTAAACATTTATATATGCCAAAGGCACACCATCATTATTTGTACACTTGCAAACATGTCTTAAAAGGATATCAAAAGATATATAATTTTCAAATGACTTCTTAATTCTTTGTTTCCATAGTCTATCATAAAAAGTAGAATACCTAAAAAGACTGCGCATACTTTTCATAGTACCGTTCACTGGGTTTGAAGCATAGTTTTTGTTTATAGTCCTTGCTGGGACCCACCCGTTTGAGTTGGATTCATTCCTTGGTAGCCTACCGTTTGAGTTGGATTTATTCCTTGGTAGCCCCCTGTTTGAGCTGGATTGATTCCTTGGTAGCCTCCTGTTTGAGTAGGATTAATTCCTTGGTAGCTTCCTGTTTGAGTTGGATTTATTCCTTGGTAGCCTCCTGTTTGAGTTGAATTTATTCCTTGGTAGCCTTCTGTTTGAGCTGGATTGATTACTTGGTAAACTCCTGTTTGAGTAGGATTAATTCCTTGGTAGCTTCCAGTTTGAGTTGGATTCATTGGTTGGTAGCCTGCCCTTTGAGGATTTATTCCTTGGTAGATTCCCGTTTGAGTAGGATTAATTCCTTGGTAGCCTCCTACTTGAGTTGGATTCATTGGTTGGTAGCCTCCCCTTTGAGTTGGATTCATTCCTTGGTAGAACCCCGTTTGAGTTGGATTCATTGCTTGGTAGCTTCCCGCCATTCCCATTGGAGTGTGATTTATACCTGATGATATATTATTTACTTGTGGCCCACCCATTGAAGATTGAACTAATCCTGGTTGTGTGACCGTTGGAGGCCCATTAATGAGTTGTATTCCACCCACAGGACCTGGGTTTGTTAGCTGTGGTGTCGGCATGGGTAGTGGGTTCATTCTCAAAGGCCCACTTGTATTGGTGGGTTGATAAAATCCTTGTCCTGATGTTCCTGCTAAAATGGATGGATCATTTACTATCCCCACCTTTACACCTTTTTCGTTTATGTGATAGGAAATACGATCTCGTTGAGAATGCGACTGTGGTTCTGAAGTACTTGTAAATCGAATCGGTGGAAGCTGCGGAAAGCTGTTTCTTGCATAGCTGGAACTATAATTGGGTAAATCCACTTGATGGTCTTCCATATTTCGACCGAAATTTTCTGCCTCCTTCATTATTGCGTCAGCTTTTACCAAGAAATCATTAGTCATTGTATCGTTTGTTTGGGTCATTTTTTCTTTTATCACCGTGTATTGCTTTGAAGTTGTCTCTATGTGTTCCAGAAAGTTTTCTTTCGCTTTCTCTTTGGCAACTGAAGCGTTTTTAAGGCTGGCTAACTTCCAACTTTCAATTCTTCTCTTGTATTGTTCGGTGTCGGCTGTAATATTTTCTACCATTTGTTTTGTACATTTCTCAAAGACGTCAAGTTTCGTGCTTGTATCTTCTTGAAATTTATTGTAGCGCTGGTCCAGTTTTTGGACAGCTTCACGTACTTGTTTTCTCTTCTGATCAGCAAGGTGCTCTGCTAACGCAATATCGTGATTTGCATGCGCTTGCTGGATTTTTGCATCAGTGAAACATATGGAGCACAGGTACGCGTTGCACTGTACACATCCGTTAGTAGCTGTTATCTTGTGGATCCCGCACAGTATTGCACTTTCTTGTGAATGACCGGATTCTGACTTCATTCTCTCCATCTCTGATTTCATTTTCTCCATAATAGAGATAAGCTTAAAATCTTTGGGCAGCTTCTTGTAGTTTGCTAAAGTTAAATCCTGTGGATTTCTGCACTCTGGACACTGGAATCCCGTCCTGGGAACCTTTTCTTCGCACGTCTTCAGGCAATTCTCAAGACACTCCACACAAACCACGTGGTTGCATGCTAGAGTTTTCGGCTCTCTTTTCTTTGTATCAAACAGTTCTTGACAAACAGGGCATTCAAATTCATCAAAAGTTGAAATGTAGCCGCCGGTCGCCATTTTGAATTGCTGCTGTACTGCTTCGTTGTGGTTGTCTACAAGGTAATAGGAGGTGGTTACGTATACGGATATATTATGGGGATAGCTCAAAGACAATTGGCTTTATTTATAAAGAGTTCACATATACATGCGTTTATACTTACTATTAATTAGATATAATGTACCTATGTGTCCCGTGTATCCTTGAGCACGATAATATTATGTAGCTACAAATTTACAAGCAACCACCCAAAAAACGAAAGTGAAATCCAACTCTTATCATATTGCAAGCTTGCTACCACTTACCTCCTGTGGAAATATTATGACTATGACTGATAAAAGATATAGGGCTGAGTGATTAGTTAAGGCGGGGGGGGGGGGCAGACATTATTCGCAAATCTAGGATACTTTAATTATTTAGTTAGTTATTTGTTTATTATTGTGTCGTAAAGATATTCAAACATAGTATAATTGTACAATTTATTATACCAAAAGAATATCTTCCAGCCACGTAATGGCTTATTTTGACACATTTGTCTAAAATTTGACTAGCATATTAGATTTTAAAATATCAGTTCATATTAGTATGCTGATCCATTTCGTGACGGTCTTCGTCCTTCCTGGTATGAGGGTGTATAAACCGGCAATGCTTCGCGTAGCTAAAAGTTACTTATCTAGTTACATACAATTTTCTACGGCTAAACATTTGATGTACACATCTGATAGCTTGTGGTACAATCTGTGTATTGCTTAAAATAAAACACATCTTATTTCTTTCATCAAAGTCTAAAAAGTTGGCATCTATGTCCACTGCACAATCGAAAGTTGTAGTTCTTATGTCATCATATAGATGACAGTGTATAAGAAATTGGCATTCAGATTCGACTACATTCAAAGTACACAATTTACAAGTTCTGTTTTCATATATCAACCCATTGTATCATCCAGTCTCAATTTCAAAGGGAAGTACTCCACATCTCAATATATAAAAGCTGATCGTTCGTATAACGTGGTATATTGTAGTCAAGGTAGGCTTCAGACTACACACAGGCTAGTCTTGAAACGTCTGTATGTTCTAAGCTTGTTCCCGGTTGCTTGTCCTTTGTCATTCCACAGAGCCCGTTGCCATTTGGTGCTCTCAATGTTTAATAATATGGATTCATTAATCTCAAAGTCATAGCTGCTATCCATTCTATTTTCATATATTTCCACCGGGTTATTTTTTTTAACAAGAATCTCTTGATGTTGTAAGTCCAGTTTTTACCGCTTTGTAACTTTGACCATGAATAGACACTTTTTGTGATATGGTTATCGCCCATGTTTTGTAATCGACAGAATAGACGTGTCACTACCAATTGTATATTTGTGACAGAACAAAACTAAATACCCCTTCACCACTCAAAACATGATTCCCCCAAATTAGGGGACAAGATCCAATTATAATATGTGGAAACACTTCCCTGGCAACCATAAGCCGTATAGGGCTTCTTAATCTATTCATGATTTTGATCAGATCGAAAATTCTATAATATGATATTGGAGGGGCATGGAGGCATCTTCTTTCACATATTAAACATTGCAGTCAAAAAGGTTAATTATCTCCCAGAGAAAGCTGTGTTGACAACATTGGTGCATATGCAATCTGAAGATGCCACAGGAAACTTAGAAAAATCGGAATTGAAATTATTTTATAGTTCAAATGTTTTCCACAGACATCCATGTCCATTGTGCTCACCAATGTTCTGGAGACTTGATAATTCCATAAGAACCGTTCCAAATATTTCACCCCAACCCCACCCTCCATCCCAAAAAAGTCCATAAATAAGAACATTTGACCCTCCATTTTTTTTAAATTAAGATTTCCCCACAGCATAGATTTTCGAACTTCTGATCTGACCGCCCACAACACATATTTTCCAACTTGTGACACCCCACAACATTCAAACATATGACCACCTCCCCCCGTTTTTTTCCGACCCCAATTGGGGGTGGGGGTGGACATATGAAATATCGAAGGTAAAAATCAGGAGCGCTTTGCAAAAATGGCAGTAATTCTAATTTTAGGGGGTTGGGGCACTAAAATTTTCAAATAAATCCCTACAGGGTGCTCGGAGATAATATAGATAATACAATACGAATTTCATTTTTTCATAATAAAAATATGAATATAAATATCATAAATGTTACCCCCCTGAGGCTTGTTTGAATTTCACGCATCATGATGAGTTATCACAAGTGCTCATGGAGCTAGTGAATAAATATATTTTACAGTTAAGTATGTAGTATTTTGTATATATTTGTATGTATATTACATTATCTTGAAGTGTTCGGTTGAGCACTCTCTTGAGGTGCTACTTCGCCACTGCGTTATTCGCTCGCCGCTCCGCAGTGTGAGCACTCTGGCAAGTATGCACGGGTCTGGTTTAGATATGCTTTGAGTGTATATTCTTCGTCGCTAACGGTCCCAACCTCATTACACTGAGCTGCACTGATGAGTCTTACTCATGACAATATTTTTAACAGTGTATTTATTGATGGAATAAGAGTCATGTATTAATGCCCGTACCAGATTTGTAATATACATACTAATGTTTTTATGTCAAAAATGAAACAAATAAATTCTTTAGAAGGAAACAGCAGATTGAGTATATGTGTGTGCGTGCGCACGTGCGTTTGTGTGTGTGCATGCACTGTCGCGTGTGCATGTGCGTGCGTACATCTGTATCGTGTGCAGTGTGTGTGTGTGTGTGTGTGTGTGTGTGTGTGTGTGTGTGTGTGTGTGTGTGTGTGTGTGTGTGTGTGTGTGTGTGCGCGCACGCGTGCGTGCGCATGCATTTTTAGCAAGCCCCCAACTCTATGAACAACGTAAGACCACCTTGTGTAGCAGGACCTATGTAAGTCGCTGCCTCCACAGAGAATGTGCAGAGAAGAGAGAGGGAGAAGACGGATCTATATTTTAAAGTTATACTCTTCTCCCTCTCTCTTTTCTATGGCAAGCAAGCTCCTACCCACTACATGTATATTGACATAGCTGAATACATCTGCTTCCATTTGACTATATCAAGTGGCCATGGCAAGACTCGAACTCACGACTTCAAGGTTGTGAGACCAGAATGATACCATCATCCCAAGCAGCGGGCTGTTAAAATGTTACACGGACGAACTGTTGTCTATGTAATAGGTTTTACGTAAGTGTGATGATAATTATAATTTGAGTGTACAACATCAAGCATTAAACAAAATTCATGAGTTAAAACGGTTTATTGGTACATATTTACCCTTTATAATACATCAATGATAGGCATGTCACCATTGATAATTAAGAACGTTAACATGGCTAAAATGAAATAATTTCATAATCCCAATATGATCATAACATGGAAGACGGCCATTTCTGATAAACCTAATAACATCTAACAATAGTGCAATACCAATTCTATTCAGCATTGAAAAAGCACAAACCCTTATGCAGCGGGATGCAGGTAGATTTATGATACACGACTTGTTATGCACTGGACGTGATTTTGCTTGAGAATTTGAATAAGGTTATTTCAATCTTTGATAAGTCGGCTTTGTTAGAAACAGAATTATCTTCACTTCCTATGTAAACTGATACAGTTATACAGTTGAAGATTCAGACTTTATGGAAAGCATCCAAATGCTGCTATTTAATGATGAATTTATAATGGGGAAAGAGCCTGTACATCGAGGCCGTTATGAGGTAAGTGTAATATTTGAAACCATTATACCAGTAGCTTTGATTTGAGCCATCAGTTATGTGATTATCTAACTATGTATTTGATATGAAATTTAATATTTCAATATCCTTCGTTTCCAATTTTATCAAATCTTAGCAACTGATGCAGTTGTCTTTGATTTGAACTATATGAATTGTAGCCGGCTTCTCTGATCCATTGCTCTTTAATCTCTCGAATCAGATATGTGGAATGTCTGGATCACTGGAAAACATTGTAATTGTAAAAGTGATTGTTTAGAGGCATTATCTACCCACATTATAGCATGTTTTGGCGACATTGAATCTTCACCAGGCAATTGGGATCATTGGTTTTCAATTTGTAGCACATGCAATGCACCTTGCTAATCACGCTTATATTTTGACATATTATGCATTTTGAAGATACATTATGACCATCGATCACCCTAAAAGTATGCAGTCCCACGGCGGCCATCTTGAATAACTAATTTTTCCAAAGGGTGACAAAGCGGCATTCAGCAGATTTGAATTTGGTAGCCTCAAAATAAATACATCAGAATCAATCATAAAATATCCTGCATGCCCGATTGCTAGGTCCAACTGGATTTCCTCCGGACTATCACATAAAATTTCAACTGTATGATCTGTACATATTTAACATTTGGGTCTGAGATTCCATTGTTTATCTCACATCACCTTACACTGGCTTAAAGCACAGGAAGTTAGTAAAATAACATTATAACGGCTAAATGTAACCACTCGAAATACAACCACAGGTGGTCTCAGTAGAGAAGTGGTCTCCTTTGGGAGGTTTGAAGTGGTCTCAAATGACGTTTTGGAACAGGAAGAAATTCTAACTTGTTGAGGTGGTCTCTATATATAGCACCAATTGGAAGTTGTGCTGTATGCTATTTGAAAGTAAACACACGTCATAACTTTACATACAACCAGCCTCCAAAAATCCAATAGAAATCAACCTTCACTAAAACATATATTGAGAAATGATTATTAATATTGATAGATTTGAAGTGTTAAGCAACATACCACTATCACACAAATTTTGTCGTCATACATCTATGTATTCGCTACAATTCCAAACATGTGAGGCGTCCACCTTGCCTTTTGAAGGCAGGGTGTAATTTACAACCTTCCTATGCTTTAGCACAGTGGCACCTGGTTGCATTGTGTCTATCTCACTTCCAGCTCCATTGTGTCCGGCTTTACGTTACTCCCGTTTTTCTCTGTCTTCTCCAGCTCATCCAGTGATTCCAGACTTCTCTTTATGTCAGCCTGCAAAACATTAACAGTTACACTTGTGAGACAATTAATATTTGATTTTTATCCTATTATTCAAGAGCATCCTGCCTTACAGGCGATGTGTCGCATCTGATTTGCACACAGTTCAAAAGCTATTTAGTAGTTGATGACTTTCATCAAGCGTATGTCTGACAATAAATTACAATTCATGCAATACTTATGAATCGTTGATGAAAATCTGAGTAGACAGGGTGGACCCCATCTATTTCAACATGTCAGATCCCCTCCACTCCTCCCTCACGCACGCACAAACACAAACGCATGCACAGACCATGCAGACGCACGCATGTACGCATAAAACGAGTGCAAGAGCAACATGAAAATATACTACCACATAAGCACTTCTTTTCTACACCAATTCCTATATATGTATAGCATTTCTTGCTCGTGAAAATAAAAAAGACACACACAAAAACATTGCATACAACGAAGACTCTTATCTGGCTGGCCAGATAGACTCATAAACGTATCCACCGGGGGGGGAATGCTGCCTCTTATTTATACCCCCAAAAGTCATGTTCATAGATTTTTTGTATCTCCGTGAGCCTTTACCTCTACAAAACCCATGGAATCTGTGGGTGCGCCACATCCCTTTTCCGGAAACCTAGATCTGCCAATGTTAGACAATTGCAAAACACAAAACATTTCCTCTTTTCTTCAACTGATTAAAAAACAACAAAAACATTCACGTACCGCAATGGTAGCGGTTCCTTTCTCCACCCCGTTGATGGCCCTCACGTAAATGTCCTGGTGCACTTGGAACACAGCCGTCAGCCACACGAGGCCCACGATGATGCCCGCATAGCTGGCAACCAGGTACACAGCACGGCCGGGGTCAGATAGGTCGTCACCTAGGCAACATTTGGGTAAAATGTGTCATTGGTCTTCCACGACCTGAGTCTCTCCATGTATTCTTCATTCTATAAATAACTCTGGAGCACACCATGAGGGAAACCAGTTGTACTAGACCGAAAAAACAGTCACATAAACAGGAAAGAAGGTACAGAGCAGCTTGTTCAGAGAGTTTGTCATGTCTCTAGGGGGGTGGGGGGTGGGGGGAGGGGGGCCTCTCTAATTGGTCTCTTGTGTCATCAGTTCTCCCTTACTTCTCCACTGTCAAATACCGGCTTAAAAGGCCATGCGGTACAACTTGTGCATGCATGGTTATTGCGCAATCTATAGATGTGAGCTTGACAGTAATTGATTGTATAATAATCAAGAAATATAAAGCTGAGTCACACATGTCCCCATCAACTCATCAACCACGTGGTAGTTATTACCCTACCGTGCTAACAGAACAGTGGCGTAGAGAAGGTTCAGTTGTTTCAATACTAGCTTATGTTGTACATATACAGTAGCTATTTACAGTGTTAAACATGCTACTCACACAATGACAAACTGTACATATATGAGGGGGATATAAAGCCTTGATTAAAATCCATTCACCAACATGTTTTGCCTAATTCACCAGTCACCAATACATTTCAGTGACTTTCACCAATCCCAGGAGTTGTAATTGAATAGGTTCCATCACATTTCACACACTTAAATACCCCATCATCTATCATTGCGCCAGGGTCACATGAAATATACACGTATTGATGAAGTTCAGAGCCTCCATTCATTCTCAATAGTCATTCATAGACTCTTTTACACAGCCATTTACATAATGCATAATGTTTTCACATGGTACTCAAAAATACTGTACTCAAAAAATAAAAATAAAAATCAAGAACAAGTACTCAAAACAGAAAAAGTCATAATATCACACAGAAAACACATTGGCATAAAGTTTCCATCCATCCTACGAACTCACCGACGACATAGTCACCGAGCCCGACCGTGCTTATGGACATGATGATGAAGTAGAGCACTTCAGCGAAGGTCCAGCCGTCCTCCACGGCCCAGATGATGAGTCCAGGGACGAGGATGAGCAGGACGAGGCCGGCCCACAGCACGGGGTGCACGTAGCGCAGCAGGCGCCGGCCGCACGCGCAGCACCGACAAGCGCAGGACTCCGCCATTCTTTTGTCCACACTGGTGCGAGGAGAGAATTCCACATGAAGGTATAGGATATTATGGTCTCCTTTGGTATTTTTCTAAGTGGAATTTAGTTTTGTATGTTTGGGACCGCAATGTGTCCATCACATGATAGAGTATGATCATGAAAAACATTTTGCACAATTTGTGCTATCGTTAGTAGTAATAGTAAGTTTTAAGTTTGTGTTTTATGAAGATGTAAGCACAAACTTAGAAAAGTTTAAAATATCATGTAGTAAAGAGCCTCTTTCTGTTTTCAAAATGGCATATGTGCAAAACTAGTGCATTGCTACCAACTCACATGTCTCCAGATGGTTTTCCCGCAGAGTGACTGACAGCTTATCTCCCCATTCCGCTATCTGGACCTAGTCGAGACGACGTCCAGACTTTGAAAAGTTGTGGATATTCAAGACAATATGCTACTTTTTGGCACATCCCATTCCATCTACGACATGGTCAAGAACTGGTAACCACTAGACTTACATGCAGCAGAGTGTGGTGAGGAGGCTGCCGAGCATGGCGCACATGGCCAGGGTGATGGGTACCGTGAGGAAGATGAAGCAGGCGCAGAACACCTTGCCACCCACTGTCACCGGCACGATGTTACCATAACCTAAAGAGATATCTAAGACTCTGTGATGTTATGAAACAAACGAACACTTTCTAAAAGAAAAGAAAGAAGTGCATAATCATGCCAGGTTACATTACAACTTGGGATGTCAATCCCGGACGAGCCCCAATGTAAGAGAGTTGATTCTTATTTTAAAAAAGTAAGGAGCCAACTGGTTGACAAGCAATTCTTTTTGTATCCCATTAACTATAGATTTACATTAACGGTTAGTCTGTTACACATATATGCAAACACAGACACACAGACACACACTCACCAACAGTCGCACCCACAGTCCCTGAGAAGAAGACTGCACTGCCAAAGTCCCAGTTCCTGGCCGGGGAGGGGTGGGGCGGGGGAACCGGGAAGATGTGCTGTTCGAAGGACTCTTGGAGAATGGCAATCAGCTCAGTGAGGGCAGGCTGACTCACGCAGCTGTGGTTACCTGCAAAGTAGAGGCTGGAATCAGGGCAAAAATAGAGAACGTTGGAAAGAAATTTGATATTTGAATGAAAGAAATTTGATACTGCAGAATCTGTTCAGTAGTTCTTAAACACAAGAATACCTGTTAAGATGCCTACCACCTCCTGTACAACGTACACTTGAAGTAATAGATGGTGGTAGGTGTGGGGGTGGGGTATAAGACAGTGGGATGTGGGGAAAAGGGTTCAAACAACAACGGATATGGAACCAACACCCCACCACCACAAAAAAAAAGAAAAAAGAGGGATGTGGGATTTTCACTTTAACAGTGGGATGTAGAAGCATTTTTTAAAAATCATTTTATGTGCTATTCTATTGGTAAAAACTAAAGCGAGAGAAAGAAAGAACAATAAAAATATAAAAATGATCATTTAGAATATTTTAGCTTGTTTTAGCCCATCGTGTATCTTTCTGCACTTTACACTTACACGCCTAGAGATAAAATATGCACTCTATGTTTGCACTATGGGTCCTAACCCCCTTTTCCTGATCAAGAAATTTGTTGTGGGTCAAACTGCTGAATGGAACGTTACCATACTTTTTCAATGTATATCGCCTGTTGGCGAGCAATCGACAAAATGTACGGGTGGCTCGTGTATTATCCACTTGACAGGCATTTTCGTCAGGTCCATGCCTGATGCCGACTCCTTAACCTGGTTGCGTGGATCATTTACCTTTGTTTTGCTTGGTGATATTTCATAACATTACTTTCTGATGAGAGTACTTACAGTACCGCAAGGGTACGCTAGTTTAGAGTATTAACAAGAACATATGATGGCATTATAATCATGATATACATAGCATACTCTCTCTATATATAAATAGGCGACAACTGACCCCTGGTGGTGGAGAGAAGTCACGAGGATGGTCACACATGGAAGCTGATCATGGACTCAAAGTATCAAAGACACTGTCTTGCATCCACAACGTACCCATGAAGCTGGTCAGTGCCTGTTGTAGGCGCGCCCGCTGCGCCACTTCCGCCGGCCGCTCGATGAAGTGGAAGGCCACGCCCCCCAACAGTGTCAGCGCCCCCTGGATGGTCACACAGTATAGACCTGTATCTCAACCATGAATTCTGGGTATTTGTGTGTAGACAAACAAACCAAATCACGTGACTTTTACAATGCATTGTGGGAATTCTTTTCAGACAAACATTGATAGAGACAAAGTTAAATCGTCGTCTATGTCTATTGCCATCACGCATGCACAGGGTCTGGTTGATAGACTAATCACCTAGCGGTGGAATATGGTATTATGATCGTCCCCTAATATTTCTAATTAGCAAGCAAGTCTATAGTAATGGTAGTCATAGCTGCTTTATCAAGCTCAGGCAAATAAACAAATGAACAAAGTCAGTGGCAAAAATACATTGAAATCTAACGTTTAAAACCTTTAAAAACAATACTAACCCGCCAGGCAATCTTATATGGACCGCCCCTACGGTAGTACCTGCCATTATTAATCTATCAGTTGAAGACTGGCTTGTTGGAGCTCTCACCTGGACTAGTATGATGATGACGAGGCGGCAGACGTACGTCCTCCAGGGGACGCCGCCAATTTCCCTCCCGCCGGAAAAGGAGCGCGTCAAACCGCACCCTGGGGGTGGCGAGGGCGAGGGCGAGGCAGACATAGCAGCGGCAGCGCGGCGTCACTCCTGGCGGCGGCTTTCTGGAAGTGAGGACCTTGATCTAGAGGGGTCATGTTGCCTGGCTCCTATCACTGACAGACCCAGTTTTCCAGAAAGGGGTGGGTTGGGGTGTTGATGGGGTGGGGCTCTTCAGGGATCTCATGGGTCTCGTACGCATGATGGATAGCGAACATGCCAAAAATGCTATGAAAATAAGGTATTTTGGTGGGAAAAGGTTTAGGGGTTGTTATGCTTATTGTCGTAAATGGGTGCAACACAATGTTGTCAAAGCGACGTTACGAACAAAACAATCAGTACTCTACCACGAGTGAGTCGGCTTCAAGTAACGGCAATGTCTGACTCCAGCCTAAACTTTGTTGTTCAATATTAACACTCTCATTGCCTGAGTAACAGGTGCTTTAACACCTTTATGCCGTGAGTCGGTATATACACAACCATGTAACACATGCAGTTCATTGATATCCAATAATGTTACACAACAGACACAGGTACAGCTACATGTTCACTCCTTTCTTTCTGTCCAACTAATACAGAAGACAACTCCCTGCGTTGCCCATAAGTCACATCAAAACCAATCAACGGAACCATTCATACATACAAAGGATCGTGTTACTATCCAAATCAGTTTTCCTCGAAATACAATGGCACTATATATGAATTCTACTTTCCAGGTTAATAACTAACTGTTCGCGCAATGTTGAAGTGGGCAAACACATAGTGTTTACAATCTGTGCTTACGGTTGATTATGAATATTGATGTATCAATCGAGCAATTACCAAAGCGAAACAGTGTGTTTTAAATGTCGTTCGGTGGTGCAGAGAGTTCGCTCAGCCGATCGCTCACATTGGGCTGTGGTGTGGAACTCGGGCAGTGGTACGGGGGCGCTCTGTGGTTAATCATGGGGAGGTGTGTCCTCAATAATGACTATTCTCCATGTACGTTCAGTTATGGACTTTCAGTTATGCATATTTGAGATTAAGGTGTACAACTATTGACTTTAAGCAAGTGAATAGTACTAGAGGGTAAACTATGAAGTGATAGTCTAGGAGCTAGCTCACGTTTATTTAACAGTTTGAGCACAAAAGGTTTGATGTATGCGGTGTGTAGGACAAAGCCCAGGGTGTTATAAAAGGCCAGTCTTAAGGTGCGCAACTGGTGCATTAGGCACCGGCGCCACCCGAGGTTTGGCGCCTCAGAGGCACCAAGACTAATGATGTGCTCAAATTGTTAAATAAATGCCTATCTTGACAATATGATACTTCATTTGTCCTAATTATTGACCTCGAATTTTAATTAGGGTCTTAAATAGCCCATGCACCAATATTTTTAGTCTTAAGAAGATATTTTGTATTTATTGGCCCATCAGCAATCCATTTATATGAAAAATGTGTTTGTGCTCAAATTGTTAAATAAATGCCTATCTGGACAAGATGATACTTCATTTGTCCTAATTATTGACCTCGAATTTTATTTAGGGTCTTAAATAGCCCATGCACGAATATTTTTAGTCTTAAGAAGATATTTTGTATTCATTGGACCATCAGCAATCCATTCATGTGAAAAATGTGTTTGTGCTCAAATTGTTAATTAAAATGTTAATTAATGTGAATTAATTAGTGTCTTAAATAACATACGCACCATTTTTTCTGGTCTTAAGTTGTTGAATCTGATTATTGGTACAAATACCTATCTAATGACACCAAAATCTTCAATGTGCTCAAATTGTTAAATAAATGCCTCTGAGGCACCAAACCTAGGGTGGCGCCGGCGCCTAATGCACCAGTTGCGCACCTTAAGACCGGCCTTTTATCACCCTGGGCTTTGTCCTACACACCGCATACATCAAACCTTTTGTGCTCAAACTGTTAAATAAATGTGAGCTAGCTCCTGGAGTATGATATGCCCGATTTCACATGGAGCAGCAGTAAAAGTTGTGCAAATATAAGCTCAGTATTTCTCGTAGTTTCCTCATCAAATGGGCGTACTATACATTTTGCACGTAAATATCACTCAAAATACAATCCTTACGTTTAGTGCCTTTAAGTAGCTGAGATCCACAAAGTAGATTCTCATACCTAGGACGTAAGAGCAGTTAGCTGGGCGTGCTGAAACAATGTTGAAAACATTGGCTGCGGACTTTCAGTGGCAAATCCATGACTTCATACAAAGGGGTGTGCCACCCATTAAATTCCCTAAAATGCCACCAAGCTAAACACGGCCACTGCAGAACTTGGGCCCAAATCGTTAAAATTTAGGCCAAAAGGAGTGGAACAGACCGCCCCTCCTCGCCTCCACCAAATCAGCTTCCTAGTGTGGCAAAGTACTTTATTCCGAATGACTCGAATAAACACATGAAGATGATATGAATGTGCAACGTACTCCTGATACAGCCCCAAGCTCCTTCAACACCCACACCTCAAAACACACACAGAAGAGCCCCCACCGCCAGACTGTAGCAGCCATCGTCTGAACAGCGAATCAGTCATGGCTGTCAGCAAATCAATGAAAACCTTAAAAAAACGTCGCTGTTGCTAGGGACGCGAAGGACAACAGCTCCAGTTTCACGGTCACCAATGTTCATTTCCGAAAGTAGAGCAGGGTATGAGAAATGCTACAAGAGTCAAGCGGGTGCCCCCCCCCCCCAACACACACAAAAGAAGAAAAAAATCCAAGGCACAAGGAAGATGCATGACAAAGCTTTGTTGTTGCCAGGGACGCCAATGGCAACACTGACATTGAGGAAGCCCTAGGGTCACGAAACATTCATTGTACATTAGGAACATAGGATCTTTCAAGTGAAATCACCAAGGTGGTCTCTGTATAGGCATGGCTAGTGTCTTTATGAGTCAATGGTCTCATTATTATAGAGGTGGTCTCATTATAGAGGTAGTTTCAGTATAAAGGTTGTCTCATTATAGAGGCGGTCTCATTATAGAGGTGGTCTCATTATGGAGGCGGTCTCAACAGCAGGCTGCACTGCAGTCGTTGTGAGTCATGGTCACGTCACAAATTGTGGTCAATTGCTATTCGTGGTTGTGAGACTGGGGCTTCACTGGTTGTTGGAGAGGAGTCAGCGACCCTCGAAACCAGGCTCAATTCCAGTACGTTGTTCTCCTTTCCCAAAGGGAAAACAGACCCAATATCTGGCTAGTTGGCAGCGCTTCAGTGTTATTGGCACGCGCATTGTAAATTAATATTTTAGTTGAATTAAATATGACTGTTTATGAGTGTCCTTGGTGACAATGCCAGCTTTGAGGAGAGGCATTGAAGCTTGAGCCATGACGTGTCCTTGGGTGTTGTCTACCACAGCCTTGTGATATCAGCAACTATGTACATGAACAATCACATTATTAAGACCACTTGTTACAGTATGGGGTCGTTTATAGCGCATGATCCATATGGTATATTTATAGTTTCTGTTAATTGGAGGTTCTACTGTACTTGCTACCCCAGAGGCGATGCCAGTCACTTTAAGAAGTGTGCACATTCCCAACAAATGGGTCACACCATTACGTTTACTGCATAAGTAGCATAATTACATCTAATGCACGATGCTTTATAATGTAATAATATTTTATAGTTAGAACTATCCAAGGTATTAGGAAGTAAATAGACAAACTATATGCTGCGGTAAAAAAGCACACACCAAAAAAACCCCACTGGCACCCGGCCATGACTCTCATGCACTGTATGAAATAGGTATTAGATGAGTATAACCCGAACATTCTTCGTATAAACGGGGCGTATACAGGATTTTGTGAGGGGCGTGGGTAAGGAAAGCAAAGGTAGACAATGTGACTAATATTGGAGACTATCTAATAATTATTCGTAAGGCCGTAACCCTTTCTATGGCCTTGGGTCCAAGGGCATGCGTTCCCAGAAAATATTGAAATCATTCAAGATGTTTCATAGATGTTTCATATAGAATAATCGGAATTAAACATGCAACGTGTTTGCCGTAAAAACCTATTATGGGGGTGGGGTGAAGTGATTTTGTTGCACTCTGTAGTTGATAGCAAGAACTGGAAGCTAAAACTCCAAATATTGTAAGATTGTGTGTTTTAATATGTAATAAGTCGACGATATGCTAATTACTATTGGTTACAATACGCTGACTGATTCGTGTTCAATATTCAGGACTGTCTGACTATGGCATAAACTTAATTAAATCTTCCTTTTCTTATCGTATATTCTACATCTATCCACATAGAAGGATCTGTCAAGTAATTTCTGCACATTTATTAGTCCCACACGAAGTATAATGTTTCATACAGAACCCCAGACAATGAATAGTATAAAAAACAACAACATATCAATGCCTCTAGGTAACCATCAATAACATGTTCATAATCATTCCAATATAGCCTTCAGACAGAGAGATCGTATTCGTGAACACCAACGATCAGCCATGATTCACAGCCTAAACAAAGCACCCACAAGACCCACCTGTCTATATCATGCAGAAGACTGAGTACTCCATAAAGTGATTATAATATTACTGAATATCCGCTAATCCTATATATCACCGCCACAACCGTCATATGTCACTATCTGTGGGGATTTCAATGCACGTTCTTTCACATAGCGTGCTGTAGGATCTTAGAGGAAATGATTTTTTGGGGCGTTCTTAGCAGACGACTTTTCTGTGGTTTTCTTTCTCGCCTGCTTCGCCTGCTTTTTTGACAGCTTACTATTACAGACGAAACCATTAATACAACAGGCATATAACCGAAACAAAATCACTTTGTTGATGATACAGTGGAATTTCCAATTAAGACCACTAAATGGAAATACCACCTCTATGATAGGGCCATTGTTTCATGCTGTTGCAGAGAAATGACCTACAACCTCCTTAATGAGACCGCCCGTCTGGTCGGACCACTTCCAGGGTTGTTTTAATATATATAAAAGTTATATATCAGGAATATTGTTTTCCCAAGTGAAATAGTCAACATACAGAGAATGCTTGTCAGTCATCAGGACGTGCGCGAACCTCTCTATTCAAACCGCCCGGGGCTAATTTCAAGTGGTCTCAAGTGCTCAACAGAAAGGTGGTCTTTTCATAGAGGTTCGTGTTGGGATGGTAATGGAGTATTGAAAACAAAAATGGCTCTAGGTTAAAAGTTAAAAGCGGTCTTTATGCAAGTGGTCCTATAAATGGGCATGTATTCTGTAGGCACTTCATAAAAGTGGCCACTATATGGAGGTAGCAGCGTAGGCTATTCGGTTTGTCACTTTTTGCAGGCGACATTTGCAGATTGTTTTGGCTATAGGGCGTTCACCTGGTGACGTCATCACAGTCGACTACTGTGTTTATGTCGTGTTTATATTGATCGTCGGTCTGCGGGAATCTCTTTCACACTGCACATATTATTCAGCGTTACATTACCTCGCTTTATCAATAACTTGTGAACTGAATATCAAGCCCGAAGTAAATGAGGATATTGATGGTTTATTTTCATTTAGAAAACAAACAAACAAAAGAAATGTTTAAAGTAAGGCATGCAAAATGATGAGCAATATAAGATAATTGAGTAACATGAAACGATTCTTGTATGAATATCTTAAATCATTTATGATTAAACAATATACATACAGCATCATAGAGAATCTACATGAAAACGTACAAGAAAAACATATAGATTAAAGAGTTTTATGTTTATGTAGATAAAAACTCAACTCGGCAATAAATCTTTGAGTAATACATATAAATTTTATTGTGTTTACATCAAATTGGCATTTAAATTCGTGATCACTTTACTAATAAAAAAGTCTCAGGACAAAGTAGTTTTCTGCCAACCGTGGAAGTTTTAGGTGCTTTCCATGAAGATCATGTTGGCGGCTAGGAGACCGGCTAGCACTGTGCCCGGGGAGGTAACGCCTGCTCCTGCATAACAGAAAAAAACAACAACTAAATGTCACTGATCACCATCGAACTCAATACAGCAGCATTCTTTAATGTGACATGTTTTTAGCGCTATAGGCTACTCGTTTCAAACAAATCCTGACAGCATTTATTACTGTTCCAAACCATTGTAAAGAGACCTCACACTCCCATGAACCTTCATAATGAGACCTGTGACCTCGTGTTACGCCATCACCTGTGATCGAGGCGGCGTTACCGGCTCACCTGTGACTATGGCGGTGTTACTGCCTCACCGGTGACCATGTGTTACCCCCTCACCTGTGACCACTGCAGTGTTAACCCCTCACCTGTGACTGTGGCGGTGTTACAGAAGTTAGCGTCATCACAGCTGCACTCCAGGGTCCCAGAGTCCAGTGTCCTGCAGCACAACTAACAAATCAACTACCTAGCAGTTGATTTATCAACACATCAAATATATCGATTAATATATCAGCAACGATACTTTGTACACAAACTAAACAGCCTCAAATATTGAGGAAAAACTGGGAGGGCCCGTACAAATACATATGATTTGCTCGACTGCTCTATAACACGTGGCAATGAGCATCTTTGATTCAACATCAGTATAAGCCCACATGGTATACTACTTTCACGTACAAATGTAGATAGGTGTGGTCGTCAAACCTGCACATGTTGTTTCTGCCGACCGAGTCCCAGGTCTCAGGCACACAGCTCCGGCTCACTTGCCCTGCAACACACAACACTGGTCAGACGCTCATCACCAGTTTTTCACGGCCTAAATACGGGCTATAAAACTAGGGATGGTGGAGTGATGAAAAAAATCATTGGATAATTGTATTTTTATACATCTCCATCCAATTAGCATAGAATGTATCACTTTTGATTTCACATGCATCTCTAGGATGACTTTATTTTCATTCAAAATCCTTTTGATTTTCATTGTGCTTTTTGAAAGAAATGACAGATAAAATGTATGTTTAATTTTCATGAAGTGTTCACAATACCATTAACCACGATCTTCTTGCACAGACTGCAGCCCTGGACGATCTTGCCCAGTGAGCCCCCACAGTCCTTGCACTCTTGGCACTTGAGACCCGAACCTGCAAAAGTACAATGGTCAAGTAAGCAAACACAAAGTTTAGTTAGGTTGAGCAAAATTGTATTTAAGCACGGTTATATGTTTCATAAGGAAAAAAAAACATCAAACAAAGTTTGGGAACTTTTTCAAAATGGCCGCACCCATTATTTGTTCAAGTCATAAGAAAAGGTTTACGCATCAACATCTAAATCTCTTCTATACACAATTCTTTAACATGCTAAAGTCATTTACGATATTAAATTTATTAACATTCTATGGCCTATTTGATATGGCCAGTCTGCTGATATTGTAAAAAGCCTTCAGAATAATGTCTGACTGATAGGTTATTTTAAAAAACTTGTGAAGTGAATAATAATAATCCCGAGGATGACAAGTATTTGTATCCCACCTCAATGTTATTGGTATCGTTAGTTAAGCATTTCTGGTAGTTATTCTTTCACATTGGGCTCGCCCGATAAACATTTTGCTCTGGTCTCCAGCTAGACCCCTGTATGCTTACCTGATGGTCACAGCAGGAAACAAAGCATTGTGTGCATGAAAAAACAAAAACAAGCAAAACCCGAAACAAACAAATTGGAAGACCACCAACATAACCCCTGTGACTTACTCGTTGCTGTGATGGTGGCTAATACTAATATCATCACCAGCATGGACGGCCTTCGATTTACACTAAAAAAACAATATCCCACACCCCACACTATTGCTCGCTGTTTCAAATGTGTCTAATAACCGATGACTATCCTGAATATAGGAATCGTTCACAAATTACGTTAAGTCCTTTTATTACCCCTCCCCCTTGTCACCTTTTGAGAAATTTGCAGCACCCCCTCCTGCTAAATTGACGTCATCTTTGTCTCATCACCCTCCCCTTCCGTGACATGGATATACTAAGTAAAGCAAACAGCAATATGATTTGAACTAATAGATATATCACAGCTCACTTAACATGTCAGAAAGTAAGTCCAATTCTCTTAAATAACTACATTTTTTCTTCAAAAGGTGACATCACCTAAGTGCTAGACCTTGAGCAGTGCACACCCATCCCGTATGTTTTTTTTTGAAAAAATTATGTAGTATCCTAACAAGTACCAAATAATATTACTACTTTGAACACGATAGTTTTCCCGTCGCCAAAGTGTAAAAAGAAAATTTCTAGTAAGATCTAATGTAAATAAACATGTTCAAATCCCATATTATCGCCACCTACGGGATGGGTGTGCACACATTATTTCATAACAAAATGCATCATAGATCATGTAACTTTAACGAACTATTAAAATTGTATTTATCTTACGAAAATACAAGTATGTAGCTTCCTGTTGACACCTTAAACGCTATTGTTGGTTCATTCAAAGCTGTGCTACGATGGTTTAAACAAAAAAAATACGGGATGGGTGTGAGGTGCTCTACCCCCCCCCCACCCCAACTTTCGTCTTCTTTTCGCCACACCCCTCTCCCCCACCCACGCGAGTGACGTCATTTGTGAACGATCCCTAAGAACTGAGTTTGCTCGGCACCCACCACAAGGCTGTATAGGGAATCAAACCCACGTTGTTGCACAACCTATCACTGGGAATACTAAGGGATCGTTCACAAATTACGTCAGCCAAAATTTGACCATTTTTGACCCCCCCCCCCCCTCGTCAGCTTTTCGTCAGCTTTGACCCCCCCCCCCCGGCTGACGTCAGCATTTTATTTGCTTGTCCAGGTCATCTGAATAATCATTTTAAATTGTTTTTTTGTATATTTTTTCATATGATTATTTTTTTATCAATTTGTCAGTGCTCATGATGCACTTAAATTGAAAACATGCAGAGAGTGAATGAAAAAAAACTGATCCTTAAAAGGAAGCTACTACTGGGTTCTGATAAAGACAAGATCAAATATTTTTTGTTCTCAGAACCATTTTTTTTTACTTGACTTGACTTGCAGACGTTTTTCTCATGTATCATGAGCGTCAACAGTGCTACTGGCTGCTGAATCTCAGTTAACGCGACTATGTAGGTCATGTAATGCAAGTTGGAGTAGGTTCACGGTAATCTCTGTGCCTGTGACAGGTTGGACCTGTCAAGGTGGATGTGTAGTATTACATTATGTGTAGTATTACACATCCACCTTGACAGGTCCAACCTCAACAGCGACGCAGGCAGAGAGATTCCCGCGAACCTGCTCCAACTTGCATTACATGACCTACATGGTCGCGTTAACTGAGAAGTTGTAGCAGTTGTAGCTGTCTACAGTTTTTTATTTTTATTTTTATTTCCCTGGAATTTTGTATATTTCTCAAATGCTGTTTTAGTAAAATTGGGATAAAAGCTGACGTCAGCCTGTGGCGACCCCCCCTTGTCAGCTTTCATCAGCTTTCGCTGACCCCCCCCCCCCTGCTAGCTGACGTAATTTGTGAACGATCCCTAAGTAGTAATAATTGTAGGCCTAGACTACTATATAGTACAGCACTTACCACCCCATTCCGATCTAATACTTGGCCTGCGATATCCAGTAATGATGATGCCGAATCGTTGTAGGCGAGGCCAATATGCGACACGTCGTGCACGAAGAAGCACTACTCGTAAAGAAATAGTAAATTCCCAAATCCTCATAATATTTCTACAGAAAATTTAAATAAACAACAGACAATGCAATGAGTAAAACGTCATGCGTAAAATAGCAAACGCGGCACGTGTACAAAACGTCACGCGTAGTCATGTCTTCAGTGTACGCACTACATCTGTTAGGCCGGGTCCAGCCTCGTTCAAACAAGCTCAGCTCTCCGTAGCTTCAGCATAGATCAGTTTAGTGGCCCTAAAACAGGTAAAAGTGGCGCCACGGGGATTGAAAATGTTAAGAATTTCCACCGTGCTGATGTCAGCGTCAAGTGTTCATCAAGTGCCACAAAATACTGGTATCAATATCTGGTATGTTCAGTGTCGTCAACAGGGTGAATTTTGGGGTGTAATGGCGCAAAGGGACGCAAGCTGGCGTCGCATTTTGGGGCAAGTAGTTGAGGATCTTCAGCAAATCAAGGTGCAGAAACAAAGTAAAAATAAAATAAAGAATAACTAGCAGATTATAAGTTAAAAAATTTGGGAATAGAAGTCAGAATAAATCGATTGATATACGCACACAGTGACAGCCCAATCACGCATTAAACTAAAATCTTCTCACAAGAAAATCTTTGCTCTTTACGAACAGCTTTTTGTCAATATGAGAACAATACCAGTAAAATCAATGCACGACAAATACTGACTTGAGTTTGAAGTGCCGAAGTTGGAGCAATATGCTGTTTATACTGCAGGTTGTGAGGATACTCTTGATAAGATGCCGTCATTGTCTCTGTACGGTAGGTGAAGCCCAACCTCTAGTAACCCTTATAAAGTGGCCACCTTCATAGTAAGACCATTTCTCACGGCCTCAAACCGTTTGCCTGCTGGGAATGTAGTCACATCGCTGGCCACATGTAAACCGTCGCTATAAGTAGAGTCATCATCTACTTCGGCTACAGATGGGAACAGATTCGTGGGATATTTCTTTTTTGTAATCTGACATGAGCGCTGTTCATGTGTTTGTTGAATAAATTAATGACCATGAATTTATAACTTTATTTAAAACTTTTTCTACAAGGGTGAACAAGCTGTGGAAAGGCATTGGCTTATAAATGGGCTGGGGGTGGGAGTGGGTGGGATGGGGGTGTAAGTGTATGTAAGTGTCGTAACACTAACACAGCAAAGTGTAGATGAATAATGTAGATTCGTTGTTGTTGTAGTTGTTATTGCTGTTACTGCTGCTGCTATTCTTGTTGTTATCGCTGACAGATCCAGGTTTTTGTAAAAGGATTTCTCCTCCCTTTTCAGCCTCGATGCGCTGCTGTTTTGTGCGCTGTCTGTTGCAGCCTGGTGATTCTGGCTGCACGTGGACGTTATGGACAAATACGGGATTCACAACGGGATGACGTCACGCGGACGCAGCAGCAGCGTCAGAATGATGACGGAGAAGGTAATGGAGACACTTTGTTTCTTGTGGGAATACTTAGACATGAGGAATTTTTCAAGATAAGCGGTGGTCTCTTTGAAGTTAGTAGGGCCTAATCATGGACAATGTAAATGTCGATCTTTTATATGCTCATTATTTATTGAAACTTAAGAATCGTGAAGAAATGTAGATCTAGTATTGTTTTGAAATCTTGGACCTTGCAAGAGGATATTATGAATAGTAGGTCGAATCAATCTAACTGAAATAATTATGAAAATTGGGTGATCAATTGTGACAGGAAGCGATTGTTGACTAATGATTAAAATTTATTGTATCATCTAACAAAATTCCAATACAAATCACCAATGTTTGAATCAAGTCAATTGAAACTAACTTACATATGTTATCATTTCATTTACAAATTTGACACGCTAGTTAAATTATTAAGTAAAGTTCACAAATGTACAATCATTATTAAAATTCATTATTAAATTCATTATTAAATAAAATCAGTAAAATACAAATTGCTTCACACACCAATGAAAGGTGGGAAAATTAAAACCATAGTTATAAGCTAAAGTTCATTGTTCATTCATATTCATTGCAAAAATCAAAATGTTCCATATGAAAATTGGTAATAACCACTTGAACCAGGCTATACATTTTTAAATGTGGCATTTTGAAAAATGTCGCTTTAAGTTCTTTTTCATTGAGAAACATCTGTTGCAAACGCAGCACTTAAACGGCTTTTCTCCTGTGTGCGACAGCATGTGTCTTCGCAGATTCGAGGTGTCTGCAAAGGGCCTCTGGCAGACTTTACACAGATATGGTTTCTCACCGGAATGGATTCTCAAATGATTTCTCAAGTGACCTTTCTGAGTAAAATCCTTGTCACAATGCATACACACAAATGGTTTTTCTCCAGAATGAGTTAGCTTGTGCTGTTTTAGGTGGATCTTAAGCCGGAACTTTTTATCGCAGACATTGCACACATGAGACTTCTCGTCGAGATGGATCAGTGTGTGGGTATACAGATTGTGAGCCAAATTGAATGATTTGTTACATGTGGCACACTTGTACTTGCGCGCGTTCTCGTGGTGAAGCATGTGTGTCGCCAGGTGGGAATTTCTCTTGAAGCCTTTGTCACAGAGAGAGCATTTGAATGGACGTTCAAGGGTGTGAATCCTGCAGTGGGTTTTCAGCTGGCTTGGGAATTTAAACTCTTTGTGGCAGTCTAGGCACATCAGAGGCTTCTTTCCAGTGTGATGGACAGCCTTTTTCTTTTTCCTAGTTCCAGTCTTATCAGGACCGTTGACATCTGAACTATGATGGTTCACAGCAACTGATGAAGGTTTCTCTTGTCTCTTGTCATCTTCCTCATCTATTGTCTTGGACAGCCCATCTTTTTGCACCACGGTAGGCTTCATTACAGTTTGTTGGCCTAAAGCACGCATTTTCCTCATCCTGGCTCTTGTATTTTTATTAGAAGTGGTATCGTTTAAAATACTTGTGGCGATCTCTTTGTCATCTCTGTCATTCCAACTCTCATGCACATCTGCAGACACAGTTACCGCATCCCTCTTGTTCTTTCTGTTCTTTCTCTTTCTTGCTTTCTTTCTACTTCCAGTCCCTTTAATACATTTGCCATTTGAATTGCCCGACGCTATCAATGCCACAGGTTTTTCTGCAATCTCATCAACAGTTGACTTGACTTGTTCATCATCAGCATACCTATTCTTGGCTTCTTTTGCACGTCCTTTCTTTTTACGTCTGCCCTTTTTATTCCCATTATCATTCATTGAATTGCTCTGTACATTCAACAAAGGTTTCACTTCTCTATGCCTATTTTCAGTCTCTGTAACATCATTGTCATTTAAACCTTGCTGTACCACCAATGCCAAAGGTTTCTCGTCCTCCACCTCTCCATTTGCATTCCAAGTCTCTGCCCTTTCTTTTTCTTGCGCAATATTTAAATTGCGTTGCACCTCTGCTGCCAACGATTTTAATTTCTTCCATTTTTCATCCTCGTCACAAGTTGCTGCTGCCCATGTGAGTTTCAACTCACCTATAAACTGCTTTTCAATTGTGTCAATGCGAGCTTTCTTCAATCTTCCCTTCTTTTCATCACACCTGCCATTATATGTACTACCGGTACTTCTTGTCGCGTTGTCATCTATGTTATTTGAATTATGATCCTCCATGATTGACAGTGGTTTTATGTCTTCCTCCGTTCCAGCAATCTCATCAATAATTTCTGGCCATGTGTCATTCTCCTTGTTGACAGTCTTCTTTCTGGTTTTGTCAGCACTCACTTCCTTCCTACTTTGGCTCTCTTCTTCAATGTAATAATGATCAAAATTGCCTGGGATATTATGCGTCAACTTCTGCAGTGGTTTTGTTTTCTTATCTATATTCCAGGTCTCTTTAACATGATTTTCATTTAAACTTCGATGGATATCCACCACTAGAGATTTCTCCGCCATCCTCTCGTCTTCTTCATTAATAGTTTCCAAACATATGACCTGCTTTCCCGCTTTAAAGCCAGACATTTTCTTCCCACTGCTTGCACTTTCTATCATATTTATATCCCAACGTGCTGTATTCTTCACATCTTTCATCTCAATTATTTTTACATTTAAAGCATCAAGCCATGTTTCCCTGTTGTCCATCCCAGCCTTGTTCACTGTGAGATCAATAGGCCTACATACTTTCTTCCTTCCTTCACGATGTGCATAACTTATACTAGATTGCAGATTTGCAGCTGGGGTTTTTGCTGTCTTTGCTCTATCTTCATCAAAAGGTCGCGGTGATGTAATCTTCTGCCAATCATTGACATTGTCATTGATGCACGTGGTGTTCCTCTTCCTACTTCTTGTCTCTTTACTTCTATTGACATTATCTAAACTGCCTTGTACTTCCACTGTTGGTCTCTCTTCTTCAATGTGAGTCTCCTTTTCTAACCAAACTATATCGTCATCATCATCAAGCATGTTAATCTGGGAACTGTTCCTCTTCCTACTTCTTGGATCTTCATTTTGAAGAGCACTTTCCCCACTGGCACAGACTCCTACATCTAGATCTAGCGACAATGGCAATGCCTGTGGATTATCCTTCTTCCTAGCTCCGGTCATGGCAACACTCTTTGCGCTTAATCTAGAAGCAAACCTCGTTTCATCTTCATCACAAGTTTGTGGCCACTTTTCTACCGTCTTCCCATCATCATCATCTATGACGATCACATTCTTCTTACTCTTTTCTGCACTTTCCCCACTGACACAGAGTCTTACATCTAGATCTAGCGACAATGGCAATGCCTGTGGATTATCCTTCTTCCTAGCTCCGGTCATGGCAACACTCTTTGCGCTTAATCTAGAAGCAAACCTCGTTTCATCTTCATCACAAGTTTGTGGCCACTTCACCGGCCCGTCATCATCATCTATGACGATCACGTTCTTCTTAGGCCTACTCATTTCGTCATCAATACTATTGACAATAGAAGCAAACCTCGTTTCATCTTCATCACAAGTTTGTGGCCACTTCACCGGCCCGTCATCATCATCTATGACGATCACGTTATTCTTACTCATTTCTTCATCAATACTATTGACAATAGCTTTGTCCTTCAGACCACGATGCACGACCTCTGCTCTTGAATCAAGTGGCTTTGCCTTTGATTCAGTGTACTCCTCACAACTCACGGATGGAGGCCAAGTGATCTTACCTTCGTCGTCGATGAACTGCATACCGGTAGTCGCGCTGTAGCGCTTACACAGCTCTTCCACGGCCCGGATGTGCTCAGTCACGTCCTCCCCGTGCATGGAACAATCCCTGGGGGAACAATCGTCCAGCAAATGTCCGAAATCCACGCCAACTCCGCGGGGCCGGTTCATTGTAGTGCTTTTGAGTACTGTAATTTGGCGGGTTTTAAGCAGCGTTTTAAGTACCGCGTCGTGCCAGGAGACGGGTCGATAAAAGGAAAAATCAATATAGTCACGTTACTCTGCTAGACTCTACCGCCATTTGCTGCATGTCTGCCAACGTACAGTACAACACACGTTACAAGAGAAGTTTATTTTAGTACAGTACAACCAAATGATTGAAACCGAGCTAACGCCACTTCTATAAACATGTAAAAGAGGCGGGTATGTAGCCTTGATGAAAATCCATTTGTCAACATATCTTCTCCAAGATCACCAGTCACCAATACATTTAATTGTATTTCACCAATGATCAGGATTTGTAACTAAATTAGGCTGCATCACATTTCACACTTAAATACAGGAAGTTCACAATTCACGCTCAAGATTTAGGGCAAATAACCAATCATAAAATCGCAATAATATGACCCCCTTTATAAATACATCACCTCAATGATACAATCGTTTTAGCGAGCTCACTCACATAGAGATGAGGGGGGAATATACCTATTTTGAGATGTGAGAATGGCCCCTGATTTTGATGAAAACTGATGAGAATGGCGGTCGATTTCCTGTGAGAATTGTGAGAAATTGAAAATTACTCAGTTATTAGAAAACTGAAATTCTGAAATGAGATTGGTTACGTTAAAGAGATCCCTGAATTTTGGCCCAATGAGAGACATGAGAATGGGGTAATCCCAGATGAATTAGATCTATTTACATATAGAGATGTAATCACTTGTCAATTGAGACCAACTGATATACCACTTGTTGTCCACATAACGAATGGCACCTCCATTAAATAGAGTGGATTCTACTGTTCAATGGAATATGTTTCAAAAATATATGAATCAGGTGATGAAAAGTATTTCGTAAATGATAATGGCTGCATGGTATCGCCAAACCTCAATTGACAATGGCCAATACTTGATTCCATGCCTGTTCCTTTTAGGAAATTCAGTTCACAATCTATTTTATGGCTATGACGGCCCTTGACGCCACTGCCAAAATAACTGTCGTCCACCTTTACACTGACAATCCTTAACCCTGTCGGCCAATCTGTAAAACCATGGCAGCAAAACATCCCAATTCATGGCCAAGTGGCCATTGTTCTCAAAACATCATTCGTTTTCATATAACCCAATTTTTAAATGCCGATCTAAAAACTAAATGACCCCACAGGCTAATATGTTTTGAACAAATTGGCCCATGGGTCTATCATGAGGGGGTCCATGAGAATGGGGTCGATTTCCTGTGAGAATTTAAGTCTAAAAATTGAAAGATTTATGAAATTCTGAAGCGGTCAGTTTTGTGATTGGTCCAGAAAAGTACTTTCGTGATTCGGGTTGCCATAGCAACGGCCCAGCAGGTCATGTAACCAGAATGGGGTAGGGCCTGGGGGCCTCAGAGATCACCCGTCAATTGAGACCACTTTCAGCCAATAACGACGCAATCTAAATAGAGTGGATCTGCTGTTCAATGCAAGAACAATACATGAATCAGGTCGTTAATATTTCGTGACAGCATTCCATGGTATCGCGCATAATCCTTCGGAATCCAATACTTGATTCCATGCAGTACTTTTATCACACAGCCCAGCCACTGACGCCTCTGTCGTCCACCTACACCGGACCTGGGGGTGTCCGTGGCCGCCCGTTCTCAACCCCGCCCAGTCGACTGCTCGCGTGGATCAAAGGGGGAGGGGACGAGGGGTTCGTGGAGCCGGGGAAAGGTTAGTAGGGAGGGTTAAGAAGCGGTCATGGAAAGGCGTGCGTCTGCATAAATCAAGGCTGGCCAAGTCATCAAGACAGTTGGGGTCGCTGTGTAACTGTTCCTCTTTAAAGAGACTAAAGTTGTTTTTAGTAAACATGCTTAGTTTTTTATATGTGCAATTGTCAACATAGCAATATATCTAAATACAACAAACAGTTAATATGTTTTTGAGTAAGATGCCTGTTAGTTCAAGTAATAGCAATATTAAATCTGTTTGATTGTGGTCAAACGTTTTCGTCAATAACAACCTAATAATCTGCTGCATCTAAAGAGTCAAATTGTGACTGCCATCTCTTTCAATCCCAGCTCCGGTAGTTCTGGTAACCGCATCCAGCGGAAACCACTTCGCTGAGAGTCGGGTCGCCATAGCAACGGCCCAGCAGGTGCTCCCTGACAACCAGATCGTGTTCTATGACCTGGGGCTCAACGACCAGCAGCGGGACGAGGTGAAGCAGCCATAACGTACTCATTTGTCATAGTGGGCCCCCGTAATATAATTCACTCATTTTGGTGTTATGGTCTAGTCAATATGACAATTTGAGGACTGTTTGTAATTGCCGAAAATGGTCATGATATTCTGATAACCCAACCCCCAAATATTCAATAAATATAAAGTTTGGGTTAATGTTACTGGACTAAGTTTGCCTTGGTGGATTATCGCCCCTTATACAAGATATAACAATATAAGTGATCACTCTCAATCTTGTACTCTAGGTTCTGCAGTACTGCGGCGTGCAGTACAGGACGTTCAACTTCTCGCAGTATCCAGCGCACGTGGCTCAGCTGACCAGCTATGCGTGGAAGCCGCTCATCATACTGGTGAGACTGTCCTGGGGTTTGTGTGACTGTCCTGATGCAATGCAAGACTGCCCGGAAGATACTTATGAGACCACGCAGTTAGTTGCCAAATGTTGAGCAATCTCCGCCACATCTTTGAAAATACAGACTCAGCTGTTAGTTAAACCCGACATCCCTGCCCTTGCAGAAAGAGCTGCCAACTCACGGGGCCATCTTCTGGTTTGACTCGTCGGTGCGCTTCTCCCACAACGCCAGCCAGGGGCTCGCAGAGGCTGCGGGTCAAGCGCAGGAAAATGGAGGAGCAGTGCTGTTCTCCAAGGTAGGCCTATAGCTGTGCTTACCCACACCCATACAAAACCCAGTGCTCTAATAGGTTATTATATGAATTTGGACTGTTATACAGCTGACATACAGCTGTTATCTAGTATTGTCCTATCCGCCGCGAGTGCAGGCAGTGCATGGGAGAATGGAGGCACAGTGCTGTTATTCAGGTATAGCTATGGTTACCTGTACATATTCACACATTCACGTGTAGTGTACGGAAGGGGTGGGTGTCCTATGTGTGTGTGGGGGGGGGCACTCCACCGGACATTTAATATCTTGTGTGAAGTGTACTAAAGAAATTCCAAAACATAAGGCTTAAAGTGCTGATTTTCCAATCTGAAGAGCTAAACTAGACCTATCAAGTGCTGATTTTGGCTGCTTGGGTGATGGTGTGCTGAGATTTAGGGGTGAAATTGTGACCCATTCTGGTTGCGCCTCCACGTTTGTAAAATGGGCACACCAACCTGCATTCCTCCAGCAAGCCGTATTCCACTCACATCAGACATGCGTAAACAGCTGACCGTTACTTTGTATTGCAGGTGATGCACAGCACGCTGTCTGTTACCGACCCGTCCACGTTTGAGCACCTGCCAGCCGGCCCGGCCCGCCGGTTCCACGCCGGTCCGCAGTACGAGGCCAACTCCATGCTGCTCTACTGGACGCGCACCATGCTACACAACGTCCTCTGGCCATACTGGATGTGCGCGCTCGAGGAGGTGGGTGCATTTTGAATAAATTATTTGTTTTCCAATTTTGAGTATTTCTCTATTTTTTTAAACAACAATCAGTATACTATCATTGATTATAGTGCCACAGGTGGCAACATTCTGTGTGGATTTTATGGTCATAGAAACCTGTTATTTTTATGTAACATGATGAGAGGTTCAGGAAAAGTGAGGATGGACAGCAGAATTTTCAAAATTCAAGTTGGTGTCCAAAATGAAAATCTAGCAGTTTTCATTGTCTGGATCAGCAAAGAATCCCTCTATCCATCCCGATTCAGTACTGTACCACTGAACCTCACAATCACACCCTCTCAATCTGAGCTGCATCTCCTATTATGATTTTTCAAATCAACAATATACAACAAACAAAAAGCAATATATAACAACCCATATGTGTGTAACGTTTCCACTGCCCACCTTGCAGTCATGCATCTCGCCGGCGGGCTCAACCCCACGCTGTGACCGCAGCATCCTGGACACGCTACCCCCGGACCAGCTCGCAGGTTGCCACCGCTATGACCAGGCCGTCATCAACATCCTGCTGGCCCATGCCAACGGGGACACCGTGGAGCGGACAGCCGCAGCCCCGGCAGGATGGTTCTCTGTGAGGAGGAGGGAGAAAAGGGGCGAGGTTAGGCCGCGAAGATGCACAGGGTGATAAGAAGACAACTGTTAAAATTTAAAGAACACATCTTTGGTCCATCTTGGGTTCCATTTTTCATGATTAGAAGACTTACAAATCATTATGAATTATGGTTAGGATGTCATCACGCTAATGTTTATACAGTTGAGAAGGGTATCTCTGTTGGTGTTATCGTGGGCCTGCACGTGGTTTGTTATAAGGAGGAGAGAAAGAGAAGAGAGGCGAGAGGACAATATAATATCCAAGCGAAGACATGAAAGTGTGAATAGTCGCTCCTCCATATGTGTTGGATGAACAGGTCATCTTTATTAGATTGCTGGTTCTCCATTGAGAGGAGGTAGGCAAGAGACCAAAGTAGTGTTGAGGGGAAGTCAGAAAGCAGGCTGGCCAATAGGCTTGGGGAAGATTCTGCAGTGGCCTCAATGGTGGCTGTGGGGAGAGCAGATGCAAGACTGGGCGGTGAGAAGGTGGATGGAACAGGTTGTTTCAGTGATTGACATTAAACTTGGAAAGACAGACGGTCCAGATGCAGCTGGCATCTGAAAAATAATATTCTTCAAATAAAGAAATATTTATTTTCGCATTTAATAATATTGTTTACATCTATTTCACCCGGGTATATATAGGCAATGGTATTTTAGCTCAAGAATACACGAGAATTGGAGTGTATGGACATTAATTAATATGAAGCTTGGTCTGTGCTGATTGTTAGATGCTTACTGGAAATTTGTAATATGAGGCTGTCCTTTATTCGATGTAAGTTTGTCATTTGTGCTGAAGAAGAGTTTGTGCATACGAAATATGTTCATGTATTCATGGACATGAATTTCTCTCTTCACAGACTCACTACCCGATTATATGTTATCCTTTGTAAAATCTACTTATGCCCTATTGTTTTTAATGAATCAAATAGTTCTTTGATTTGTAATAACACAAAAGAAAAAAAAAACAGTCTTCATTCATTGGAATTGATGATTTAATTACAAACACTTAAGCACGTTGTTGTGAGCTCAGAACATTTAATTCTACACACCAAATCATTTATTTGTCTATCATTCTATCATTTCCATTAAAATCTAGCATTTGTACAAGACAAAAATGTTTCAGAATCATTCAGTTACTGCAATGTAAACAAAGAAAAAAACATAGTGAATGAAATTGACAATCATTGCATAATATTATTATAAACTTGACTCGTAGTATTTTAAAACAATATAAAAGTTTAAGGATTAATAAACTGCTGATATCAAAATCTCACTGTTTAACATGTACAGTCACATGGTGGCTTTTCAGGCTGGATCCTTCTGTAAATGATTTGTGACAAATGTGGCAGTAAAATGGCTTCTCTACAGAGTGTGTGCGTTTGTGCCTATTTAACGTGTTACTCCCGGCAAAACATTTTCCACATTCATCACATTTGTATGGTTTTTCCTTTATGTGTACACGCATATCCGTTATTACATAAGCTCTGTGTGAGAAAGCTTTTCGACATTGTTCACAACCATAAGGTTTCTCACCGCTATTTATTTTTTTTTTTTTTTTTTTTTTTATTTATTCATTTCGTCATATGTACAGAAATATTAATGATTTAAAATTCATGCAATTTACAATAATCATAAAAACACAAAATATTTAAAAACACATAAGTAGGAAGGAAGTGGATTACTTATCAAGTTCCTCCCCATGTGTAGAATACTTATATAACTATAAAATCACAGTAGTATTTGTATCACCGAATGATTAAAAAGTTACAGAAACAACAAGTCACAGTAGGCCTATAACTAGAATACAGATTGAATAGAGTAACATTTTGATTAATTATAAATTATATTTCCCTGTACAATAATCCTTAAATAGTTTTTTATAAGTGAAATAAGTTTTCGCTATTTTAACATCAGTAGGTAAAGTTTTCCATAAATTAGCACTAGCATATTGAAAGTACTTTTAGAATAATTAGTTTTAATTTTACACGTAACTCGGAAATCACGTTTGTTTCATGTGTTATGAGAATGAATATCAGTACCTTTATAGAGGTTTGTCCAAGATAGAAAAAGCCCAATAAAAATAGACGGACCAAAACATTTCATGATGCTTTCTATTTAATGATGTGCGCATGATTTGAATATTCATCACAAAAACAAAGGTGTTTTTTTCTGAAGACACTAATCTTGCTATATAACTGTTTGGCCATTTTTGCTAAAATGGCAACAATTTTTATATGGCATTTTCAAAATGATGAATATGGTTAAAATTAGTTGTTTAACACATGGAAACAAAATATTGGTGTCAAAATGATGAGGATTTTGTAAGCTAAAAGGTGCCCGTATGCTGACAAAAAATAATTCTAATGTGGGCAGCCATATTGTTTTTATTTTCAAAATGGCTTCCAACATGGCAGCCATTCAAGCAAAGGGCCAGAAAACTGCAGTATTTTGAAGAAAAATAAATGCACGATTAAGAATTACATACATTCTAACAACTTTATAACAAATGCTACACATATGGATATTGTACAACATTGTATGTGTGGTTATAATGAAAATAAACTCTACAGGTAACAGTAGTTGTTGGTTAAGAAGTACATTATGGGACAGAAGATAACATGTATGAAACATTTGCAAGCTTGTAAACCACTGACTGTCACCTTATTATTTTAGCTTTAAGAACTACTACTACTGCTATCCTATTTTATATTATACAGACATAAATTAATCCTCAACTTTAGGGTGTGGCCTGTCTGCGTAATCGGGTACGCAACCTTCCCCATCATGCTTTACGATCGGAAAGGTTAGAATCACTCATCCCGAGGTGGTCAAGAGGGGTAAATTCTATTTGTTAAGGAAATTTGGTACTGAAATTATCATACCATAAAACAAAACAAAATTAGACATAATTCAATCCTCATCCATTTCTATGTTACACCTTTGCTTGGCTGCTTGTTGTCCGGACTACCAAGCCTCCCATCCTGTGTTGGATCTTTGCCCAAACTGTGAGTACTTACTCGCTCCCTCGGCTCCAGTTTCGTCGTCTGCCTCCGAATGCGAGGATCGAGTCCCCCATCGCGCACCGGCGCATCAGGAGGAACGACACTCACACCCGGCTTCCTCGCAACCCCTGGCCCATCCTTCTCGCCTGTTGCTGGATTCACCTTGAGCTTTCCAACTCTCTTGCTGCTCGATATCAAGCCAGCAGGGGGAATTCACGGCCCATTCTCCCTGCTTATTTGTTTTCCTCCGGCGAAGTGACCGAGGAAGGAGGGTCCGTCCCCACCTCGGCTTGGACATCCTTGGCTTTCTACACGTTGGCCTGTGGCCCACCATCCATCCGTCCACCTCTGCCTTGTTTGCGTCGCTTATGCGCTTGTAGCTTCCACGGTACCATCGTCGGTTTTCACGGCTTGATCATATACTATGTATATAGTTATGAGATATGACGATGGTTTTGGGGTAGAAGGTGTGTATTGGCAACGAAATTTACATACAGTCAGCTGCTTACAGTATAGTAAAATCCAGCTAAGAAAGGAGCGTCCTACCTTTGTTAATTCGTACGTAATACCTTTAAAATTAAGTCACCAAATAAAGGATATAAGTAAGAATTCATGACCAAAATAAAAAGTGAACAATAAAAAAGAAAGCTTTTTACTATGTTCTGGCAGTATATAATTAATTATAATTACTGTCGTAGGACTAAGAATTTCGAATTTTTTAGGAGGTGCCGTTTTAGTTTGAAACCTAGACGAATTTCCTGCCTTTTTACTCCAATGTTCCCATTAATCTGCTGTTTTCAATCTCTCTTAATTTACGAGAAAACTGCTTCATAAAATGTCGAGTCGACAACGTTTTCGCGTTTCACTGGGTAAAACGACTGTCCCGATAATAGTTTCACAACTCCGTTGCTATGACATCGTACGTCGACGTGCACTAAATTTTTCACGCACAATTAATCAAAAGAAATTAAACGGATATCCATTTGCGTCCGTACTTTTAGAATAAATTTTACCCTTTTGAAATCGTTTGTTTCATGTGTTATAGTGAATCTCGAATTTCGGACATTTTTTACCCACCAGTACCTAGGGCGCGTTCACTGCCTTACTACTATTTCAATGTTCCCATAATCACTGTGCGTTTCAATCTCTCTTAATTTTTTGTGCTTCGTAAATGTCGAACAACGGGTTTTCTATTCAAAACTTCCGGGTAAAAACGACTGTCCCGATAATAGTTTCATCATATGTTGCTATGACATCGTACGTCGGACGTGCGACACGACTACGTGTAAGGCGAACAATTTACACGCACAATTAATCAAAATTAACCAGAATTTTCCTCCAACGGAGCACGGAACGGTACATATCGTACATAACGTCCCCGCCTACTCGAAACCAAAACCGCACGACTGTTGAGATTAATCGTCGTGCTGTTATAAATTGATGGACTATCCATTTGCGTCCGTAGGACGCGGGCCGGCTAGTATGAATAAAACACATTGAACCAATTTGGGCAGCAGTAATCTTCTATCAGTAGGCGTCATAATATGACTAGGTTTATTAACAAGCTAAACCTTGCCATTAGGGCCACTACAACACCCAAAATGGGAATGAAAATGTGTCTCGAATTGAGATGTGTCACTATCTGTAAGTTGCCTATATGACAAGGTTTGACTATATCTATAAATTTAACTCTTAACAATACACAAACGTCCATATTTATGTACAGGATCTGCTGCAATTTGGATATGTATACAGAATGGAACCATTGGAAGCACATGTACAAAAACTTTGCAGCCAATGAGAAGTCTCCATTTCCTTAATCCCATTAGACTGTCGACCCCAGATAAGTAGAATGTTTCACACCCAGCATATTGTCACAAGCTGGCACAAACACTGGAAAATTACTGTTCAGGAGCTACACGTTCGGTAAACTCTTTATGATTTAAAACATCAAGATGGCCGAGTCAACATCAGCTGTCATTTGCTTAAAATGGCAAGAAAACTAAATAAACTA
>CM032668.1:21009638-21026160 GCA_019095985.1 Streblospio benedicti | reverse complement strand
TTTTGGAAGGGGGTGGGAGGGTGGGTGGGGGCACACATAAGGAAATGGGGGGGGGGGCGCACTTACGGGATTTCATGAAAAAACCCTATGAAAATGATTTATTTTGGTGGGAAAGGGGGGGGGGGTGCAGGGGCGCCCCCACCTGATCTGCCTATGCACCCTTTTTGGAGTCATTTTTACACTACTTGTTCGCTGTGTGATGTTATATTCATCTGACATCTTTGATACCATCTATACAGACACTTATTTAAATTTGACAAAACGGGCATACGTTTTTTAACCCATGATTTGTTACTCCTCGACGGCGAAATAGCAGCCGACTATAGCCGAAATAGCAGTCAGACCCAAATCACAACCCATTAAAGAGAGTACTGGTTCCCAATTCTATAGTGGCCATAGTAAACAAAACAAAGCCTATTAAGGTGTGTGTGTGAATTTATCATATCACACCTAGTTCAGTGCAATTTTTTACTACTTGACGCGACGATGTATGGGAGGGAATCAACTCTAAATGCCCAGACCATAATGCAAACAAAAATGGTTTGAGTGCCTAAGTGTTTGCACTGTGAAATTCTAAATATTAAGCATGTATCACCTCGAAAAGTTGTCAAGCCGGTGGCTTTGCGACTGTTTCACGATTTCGTGTATTTCGGAATCAATTGTAGGAATTGACCACGAGATTGGAGTGTCAATCTTGAAATTGAGCATGCTGACGTCTGATTTACCCGAACGAATTATGAAAATTTGGATACAATACATTCATATTTTGTTAAAACGTACGTATTACTTTCTATTTCTGTTGTTTTACATATCATCAAAATATGATAAAAATATTTGGTTACATTACATGCATCACATATATTGTTTTCATTATATTGATCATAGTACATAGCTTTATCAACTCTTAAATAAGCAAAACATTTCCTTATGAAAGTGCTCTTTATGTTCATATTATATGGAGGCGATTTAAAATCTAGATGTCTACATTTTTATAGCGAGATCGTGCGCTTGACGTTTGAATTCCCCGCTTGACATTTTGGCAATGGGCCTTCTGATTGGTCGGTTTCTGAGCGTAAGTTCCACAGAATTGGATATGGTGGTATCACGGCTATATACTGCGTATATAGTCGTGAGATATGACGATGAGCAGCTTGGAAGAACCATTTAAATGACAACTTTGAGAGCCCCGGTGGTTGAATGAGGGAAACCTATTGTCTACGCGTGTCTGGCGCAGTTTACTGAAACGCTGACCTCCCGCAGTTATTTATAAAAGGGTCGAATCACGTCACCAATTATCGTCAGTTTAACGTTATTGTTCACGTAAATTACTGCGCACTCTCGACAGCACCAATTCATTTATCGGATCGGATTGTCTCTTTCACTTTGGGTGCAGAGTATGGACTGTATGGTGTCCACCCAAGGTGAGAAGGCTGGTATTCATTAGTGATTTGCGTCATGTTTGCATGCAACTGAATGGGTATCCATTTAGAGCAGTTTGAAACAACGTTTTGTATGAAATACAACAGTATGAGCCGGGGGGTTTGGGGGAGCGTTCACAAATGACGTCAACCACATTTTGGCACTTTCTAACACCCCACCCGGTCAACAACAAAATTCATCAACTTCACAACCCCCCTCTCCCCCGTCAACTTGAGGGCATACCCTGTCAACTATGACGGTGATGTCAATTTCATGCATTTGCATTGCATTGTATAAACCCAAATTTAGGTTTGAACGTAACGACCTCTAATGACATAAAAAAATTATGAATGATTCGTTTACACTGAGTTTAGTTGAATATCATCAATTGAATATGCATGTTGATGTTTAGATGCATAGGCAGATCCAGGCGGCAACTTCCCCCCCTCTTTCCCATCCCAAATATATCATTTTCACTGGGTTTTTGGAGTCTATTCAAGCCTTAACGCCTAGACAAGCCCATTAGCATCCTGTGGCGGATGTGTCATGAAAAGGAGCTCAGTGTGCAATGCATATATAGGATTTTGTTAAATGTCATTTGCTGATTTTATATTATTAAATGCTAAACTTGGAGCGCACGGGTTCGGGTGAAGCGCTGCAATTGTCCGTACCATCGCGGCTAATGCACTGTTAACGTTACTACAGACTTTGAGCACGCTTCAAGAATAAATTTGTAGATTCGCCCGTTAATTTTGATTGATTAACAAAAGTTAATTTTAAAGAATCTTAGCAACCTAAATCACCACCTTTGACCCAACGTTGTTGTGCTGTTCAAAGGATCTCATGCAGGATCATATTGCGTGGACTTTTATTAAACAAATATGAGGCATATTATTTCCATTAATCCCGATTGCATCGCGTCACTGTCAAGACTGTGACCCTCATGACCCTGCTGCAGCATTTCAATATTGAAATGCTGCTGAAATGCGCAGTAAAACTTCTTGAAATGTCATTTGTGCAACTTACGATGCTCCATACCACCCACATTGTTTTCTGCCCTGACAAACTGCCAGATCCAGGCTTTGAAAAATGTTGGATGGGTGGATGCACTTAAATGATCTAAGGGTTTTAAAAATTCTAAAATCTAGTGTAAATATTCCAGGTATGGCCACAATCGGATGTTGTACTGTAGTGGGATCGTCACGGTCTGCTGGCTCTGAGTGACGAGACTGCGGATCCAAACACGGATACTGAAATTCTGCACGTGGTGAAGGAAGTGTAGTTCAAGTCACGAATTTTCGAGTTGGAAAAAAAAGCAAAAAGCTCGGTTTTGATGGTCTTGTTAGAGATGCTTTTCTTTGTGTTCAGCAATACGAGTCGATTTTGCAACAAGTGAAGGTAGCTAAATTTTATTTTACAAGAGGGCCTTGCTATAAATTTATAGTCACATTTATCATAGTTACCGGCGGGCTTCAGCCTATGATTCAATTCGTGTCCATGCTTTCGCTGGACCATTTCCATAATAATTTGCAGTTTTTCTCATTACTGCAGACACAGTTTAAGGTATTTTGAAATGCGCTGCGGTTTTTTTTTTTTTGCAATTTTCTGTAGACTAGGTTCTAAATTTTAGATAATATTCATACACAGGTGACCAAATAAACCTTTCGCCATGGCCATGAAGATGAGGTGCTCGTGGCCAAGCAGGTCGAGAGATTGGTCTTGAGAATGGCACTGATGACTGCAGTTACATGCAGCTGGTTACATATATTTGCAACTTTCGAAGCCCAGGATACTTGGCGTCTAGGTGTGTGTTGTTAGTTTTAGCTCCCTTTAGTCTAAATCCTTAAATTTGTCTATTGAAGAACTTTAGAAGTTTTGTATTCTAACAGAGTACATCATATCTGGTAAGATTTAGAGCATGTAACTGCATTCAAGGAAGGAATTTTTGTTCGCACATACATCATTCATGTACATGTTCCCTAATTACCACCTTTGCTATTGGTTTCTTTGTATATTTTACAGAAAACAAGTAGTAAAGAAGTCGACACTAGAGCAAATGCTAATTGAAACACCATTTCACTTGAAAAAAATGTGATGCATAATGTGTTTGCATTTGTGATATACTTTTAACAAAAGCACAAAATTAATATTTGAAAAATCATAGACTTATAAAACTGTCTATAAATACGACGTTCTAATCACATTTTGGGCATCGTAATTAATTTCATAATATGTCAGCTGATCAAATTTATTCCTGTATTTATTAGTGTAAAAAGATATTTTTGAATGTAGATAAACATTCTTATAAATAATCTGAAAATATCAGTATCCTGTTGATTTCTTCCAAAAATCAGATAAATATGTTCAGTTCAAAACTGTTTTTGGTGTAAGCAAATGTTAAGTTGTCATATCTCATGGCTATAGACACAATATATAGCTGTCATGCAATGCCCCTAACATTCATGAAAGTGGGTCACAAAATCCAACCAATCACAAGCCGAAATGTTCAGCCGCCATGTCCAACCTCAGATGTACGATCTTACAAGGCCAAGTAAGAATGATTTGGCTTCTGACGTACAGCCCAAGTCTCTAGCGTGACAAATTTTTCCAGTGAAATGCCGCTAGTGAATCCACAGATAAACATTGTAGTACTGAAAATGTGTACAGTGTAAAAGAGATTCCCATAGCCTGGCGATGATGTAAAATCTAAACGCAAGTATTTTTATACAATGTAGTTTGAAAAAGCAGTACAAAGTACAACGGTTATATTGTATTGTAAAATTGGACCCATAATATTTTTTCACAATTGCACCAATGGCAATTGACATTTATAATGTCCCTTTAAAATTTACTGCATAAAGCAATAAACCAACACCAGATAATCATACTAGTACATCAACCTTTTTGTAATCTATCAACAGTAATTTTATCTTAAGTGTGTAATGTGAAGGCAATTAGGTCTACAATGATCAATTATTATAGCAGATCACCTACTTTACAAGATTAATCAATGTTAATCCTTCAACCTTATGTACATTGACCTATAGATGATAGTATGATGAACGAGTGTGTGGTGCTTTCAGTCAAACATTCCAAAATTATCTTTACAATCCAATTGTGAAGAGTTCATAAGCATCTTTGTCCAAGTTTTCCATTGTACATGGAAGTCCTACTACCAAATATATCCATCTTATTTTTGCTTCTCGGGCCTGCTATGGTGAGACTTACTATAGGGCATCTTAGATTATCATGGAAAATTAAAGAATTCGCTTTCTGAATCACCCCAACCCTGGAATGCTGCCTGTAATTGGTACAATAGCTCAATGGTTTACCTTCAGATAATTGCTCATTCAAACATGATAGACCCGACTTACTGTCTCACTAACTCTTTTTCTCTGTCATCTTAGCATCTTTGCCTAGGCTCTTTGCTTCATGTATTAACACATTCTGTCTGAGGAAGTGGGATATCTTGTTTAATGGGCTCCAAATTTGATGCAAAAAATTATCAGTATTTTTGTGGTAGGATGATTCAAAAAACTGTTTCATGTTGCTTGGGACTCTAGATTGTACAATATTAAGTCGCACCATATACGGCAGTAGTGGTAAGCAAGCAAAAGATAAGACTTCTGTGTGGTGGGATCATCCACCTACAATGGAAAACTTTGACATATATACCTATTTACTCTTGACAATTGGACTGCAAAGATGATTTTGGAACGTTTAACTGAAAGCACCAGCATTGGTACGACATACTGTCATTTATATAGGTCAATGTACATAAAGTTGAAAGATTAATAGGTTGGAGATGTTGTATGATGAATTGATCATTGTAGACCTAATTACCTTCACATTACACACTTGAGACACATGAAACAACTGTTGATTGGCTACAAAAAGGTAGATTTATGTACATATACTGGTATAAATACCTGTTGTTGCTTCATTGTTTTATGCAGTAAATATCGAGGGGATATTATGAATGCAGATTGCCCTTGGTGCAATTGTGAACAAAAATCATAATACTGGTCCAATTTTACAATACAATATAACCATTGTGCTTTCTACTGCTTGGTCAAAGTACATTGTGTAAAAATACTTACTTTTGGATTTTACATCATCGCAAGGCTATGGGAATCTCTTTCAGACTGTACACATATATTCAATGCTACAATATCTGTCTGCGGGTTCAGTAGCGGCATTTCACTGGGAAAATTTGTCACGCAATAGACTTGCGCTGTACATCAAAAGCAAAATCATTCTTACTTGGCCTTGTGAGATCGTACATCTGACGGACATCACGGCTGCTCATTTCGGCAGTTTGAGCTTGTGATTGGTTGGATTTTGTGACCCACTTTCATGAATGTTAGGGGCATTGAATCACAGCTATATATTGTGTATATTGCTGTGAGATATGACAATTTCACATTTGTTTACAACACAAACAGATTTGAACTGAATATATTAATTTGGTTTTTGGAAGAAATCAACAGGATTACTGACCATATTTCTACATTATTCATGAGAATGGTTATCTGCATTTGAAAATATCTTTTTACACTACTAAATTCAGGCCTAAAATATGCTTGCTTGTGTGCAAAAACTCAAGAGCTTTCGTGACTTGTTGGAATTGTGATTACCCCAGCTTTGTTACAAAAATAAGAGCAGGGTTCTTAAAGCTCCTAAAACATAGCCAACTATATAGTAGCTATTACCTAGTATACCTACTATAGCATCCTTATTTCAGTTCAATTTTGAATATTGTTTTGATACACAGTACAATAAGTTATATGTTGATGATAATCATGTGTATCTACACTGCAAACTCACATTGTGCCACAAGTTGTGATGACAGAAGACAAAATAATTGCTTATGAAAATGTTGAATTACTGCCTTTCTTAATACTACTGATTTTAATTTGCCTGTGGGATCCCAAAAATGCAGACAGAAAATTAAGTGCACATGAAAATGTATGTCTATTTAATTGAAATAAGGAATGTAAAGTGGATGTCATGAAATTACAGAAAACAAGAATTAACTACAGGTATCTACTTTTCTCCTGTGACTAGATGTTCTATGTTATGATGTAATTATATGGCAGGATGGTAGTACTTAAAATCACTCAAACATGTTATGCAGAACTATTTGATTTGTAATTAAATATTATTGGTGTTTTCAATAAGAAAGTGAATAGGTTGTTGTACTGAATTTCTTATCACCTTCGTACAGTTGATCCTACTGGTGTCAGGAACCGGGCGTCTGGTACGTACATCTTTTACTATTCAATTGCACTTAACGTCCGCTTAAAAACTAATATACTAAATGAAATTAATATCTCTCATAATTTAATTGTGCATATACTAAAAGAGAATGGGCGTAATACATGTATTAGGAGTGCACATAATGTATCCAAAATGGATCAAGTGCCTCCAACAAGAGACTACATGTATTTTTCCTGGAAATAGTTGGACTTTGTTTTATTATTTGCATTCTAAATGACCCATGAATACCTGTATGCCATAGAGTATGTGCTTTTGGTAAGCAAAATGAAGGCTCATTTTACAATTTTTTTTAATGGGTAATATTGTATCGACAGTAGTCAATTGAACAAGACCCCCTGCTTGACTCAACAAGCATGGTTATTATGAAGTATTCTCAAATATAGAAATATCTATTAGTTATACTGTGGTCTTATCAAGAAGTTATGGCAATATTTCACGTCTAAACGCGTAGGCATTTTGCGGTGATTATTTTTTGTGCGTTTTGTCAGGGCTGATTTTTTGTTTATACATGATAAATTACAGTAGAACCTCGAATTAAGACTACCTCCATATAGAAACCACCTCTCTATTGAGACCACCTAACACTGGTCCCAAAGGTAGTCCTAATAGAGAGGTTCTACTGTACTAAAAATAAATCTCTGGTAGGCAAGTTATACAATTGAGTTTGACTAGTTTGCTGACGAATTGCGATTACATCACTTACATAGTTTATCATATACAAACAAGAAAAATTAGCCCCAACAAGGCACGAAAATAAATCGCAGTGGAATGTCTTTATGGGCTTAGGCGCGAAATATGGTTATAGCTTTAATACGTTAACAGGACCATAGTGTTATTGTAATAATTTATTATGTTTGCTTGCCAAAAAATGGAAATAACTTCCTTATTTTTCCAGATAAATTAGGCATAGTATTTCCATTTCAGTGTGCATGCTCGGTAGTCCAAATAGTTAGCTCAAGCTGCAAAATAAAAGCCAAATGGAAGGCTGCAATTATTCCAGCTTATTTTGTACAGTGATTTCAACCATTTAAAGAGGGCATAAAGGAATTATTATGCATTTTTTAACAAAACTGGTTATCTAATTGTGTTCAATATCAAATTAAATGATATCTCATTTCTGATGTAACTGTCAATCACTTTTATGTTACAAAACCGAATTTAATTAATAATTTGACTTTAAAGTAAGAACCATTCATGCCAGCTCGATTTTCTATGATTTTGGTCATGTTCTAAAAATAGCCTCTGTGACGTCAAGAACGAGACACTTTGGAAAAGTCCCAACAGGATCATGTACAAACTCTTAGAATCCCTTGCAATAAGTTCAACCTTTATTCTCAGCCCACAGCCCTGATAAAAATATATTATAACTACATATATAATCTACAGAAGTATGCGTTTCCAACCATATTAATTATTAAAATTTAGTAGCATGTTTTATTACTAAACTTTGAAGGTCAAAAATAGGCATTCTATCGTTGGTGGATTTGACAGGTGTAACAAGATGCTTAGCATGTTGACCTGTATGATTATAAAAATCCTATGAATGATTGATGAGAAAATCACTGTCCTTGTGTTGCCGAGATGTCGGAGATCTAAGGTCAATTTTACACAACTATGAGGTATGAGGCGACAACGAAGTGATTTGGTTTTGGCACTCTGCCAAATAAACTGTGCATTCTAGAAGGCCATGTATGACATTTTTTACTGATATTCAAAACACTTTAGCTAGCAAGAAAATATCAATATTCAACCAACCAGCAAAGTCTACTTGGTGCGGTTTGCTGTTTGCTGCTATATTTGAAGGCTAGGTGGAGCTTAAAATGTGCAGTATATCTATTGAAAAGTAGCTATGGTCAATGCCGCACTCAAATTGCAGTTTAGTTAGCTTTTTCATTTTACATACAGTAAATATCCTAAAGAGCAGAATCCCATTTGCTTTCAATACATAAAACCTTCCATATGAAGGTTTCTGCAGGTTTGTTTTCTGTCAAAAAATGAGACGTCATAAGCTGCAGAGCACCACGATGTGTAGTACTTAAATTTCATCTATACCTAGAGTACTCGACCTAGTATGACACACTGGACTAGCACCTTTGCAAATTACTGCATAAGCCACTGTGATTGGCTCAAAGAAAGGTGTCTAAGCTGACAAAGGTTACTAAAAGTGACTGGTTGTTTACATCATTGCAAAATGATGTGGATGATAATGATGGATAAGAACCTAGAGAATAAGTTATTTCTATTGTTCTTTTCCAAAATGGTGCCCATAATTCATTACAAAGAACATTCTATTAATTTTATATATACTTCACGAAAACTGAATGCATATTTCCACTGAACACTGTTCAATTTTTAGGACATTTACTGTACTGGTTTAGCACAGAAAGGTGAACTAAAAATAAGACATTAGCTGTTGTATAGTGCAAAATATAGTTGTATGTCATTGGGAAAAACAAAATATAAATTCTTGCTTAGTGCAGAGTGAGCATATAGTTAAAAATGTCAAAAGCGTCAAATAATTAAAGATCTGACTATAATAGAAGTGTCAAAAGTGACCTTTAATTACAATAAATGCAAAAAAAATATGGGTAAATAGCAGAGTATTATATGGAATTTAAATATCAATTTCTTTAACTTAAAATGGATGTTATCAGTGTTATGTTTCAAAATCAGATTGGGCGAGTTTAATTATGATTTTTGTGTATTCATTGTTTAGTTCAAGACAGTTTGCCGAGGTTGTAATACTACTGCTGGCAACACCATCACAACTGAATCGGTTCACCATCCAAGAATTAGATTGAATTTTTATTGGTGACATGTTGTATGGGTAATGCATGGGTAGGAGGTATGAAAAATCAATAAAAGGTAAATAAAGTTAATTACGATGCTTTGAAAATTTTAATTTCACAATATTTCGCCTTAGCCAGGCTTCCTCAGGTCCAAATCAAAATGAGGAAGCGTTGATAAGCACGGCGTTCAATCGATGTGCGGTGCTCGTGCGGTTTACCCAGTGCTCGTGCAAAGATAACCAGAATTCGTGTGTGATTTGTTTACTTTTGAACTGACAACTTTTTGTTTTTGGCTCCTGGTTACTTAACTGTATATCTTTTGCCCAATTTCTTTAGTGCATGGAAAATGGGAATATCTCTATTGTCTAAGGAAAGTTTCAATGCGCATCTGCATTGGCTGGTTTTTGCCGCTAGCTCCGCAATACATGACCCCCCCCTCCATATGCCATTCATCCAGTAGAAAATGGAGAATATTATGGCTTTAAACACTGCATTTGGACAATGTGAGCATGAGAATATGTATAGATCTTGATAGGCAACAGATCAATGCATTCTCATGCTTGTTGAAAGCATATACTGAACAAAAATGTAAAAAGAAGTGGTAAGTTGAAATCACCAGTGCTCGTGCGAGCTGCAAACCAGTGATGGTGTGTATTTCATTGATGTTATGTATTTACATGAAATATCTTAAAACATAGCCCCATTTGTTGCTTTGTCTCAACAGTTCTCAGATCTTGCACTCTACCTGAGATAATCGTTACAACAGCAGATATTTTGCTCAGAACATCTTTGGTATGGACTTCACTCTCCACTTCGAAATTTTCCTCTATTCCCTTTAACAGATCTTTCACATGTGAGAGCTCTTTTTCAAGACGTTCTTGAGCATCCTTAAGACGTGGATCCTCATAACCAAATAGATTAATATCTCCATGTGTTGCATCCAAGCCCGGTGCAACTTTTTTGCCATCCACACTGAACACAAATGAAGTGTTATCTTCTTTACTACGCATAGCTATTGCTTCTCTTATAATCCCAGGTTCTAATTGAAAAGGGATAGCAATAGAGTGTGCTGTGTCATTGAAGCTGAGGAGGCTGGTAATACTAGGAACAGCAAAGTTGATTTTGGATTTGAGTGGGTCAAACTCTCCTTTAGAATCTGGGTTTGACAGTAATTCACCCTCATTTTTCATACCAGACATGAATCGTATGAATTGTCCATGAAAAAGCCGATATCCAACAAACCAAAATCGCTTGCTTTCTTCAGAGTATTCCATTTCAGTTGTGGATTTACATGCATACCACCTGACGACCTCAAGGAATAATCTTAGTGCAATAGTGGAAAGACACCTTCAGAGACACCTTCAGAGACTTGCTGCATGAAGTTCATAAAATCATTCAGAAGTCTGTGATCATGCAACTGCTCTAACACTAGTGGTAGTAACTGTTGCGCCTTTAGCCAAGTGATGTGCATATGTTGCTTTTCCAAATCAAAAAGGAACTTTTGCACTTTTTTTTTCATTCAAGCTTTTAGCTTTGGGTCTTGTGGCTGAAGTTTCTGATGTGGCGGTGTTTCTGATGGGTATTTGGGATGTTCAGCAGTCTCTACACTGAATTCGTTATCTAAAGCTGGATTGCTATCAAGCTCAGGAGCAGAATCATAAGCTGTATCTTCAGCAAACAAAGGACCTACACTTCTTTGCTTTTATCTTATGAAACGAGAACCTATAGCGGGCTTCTCCTTTTTGTTTTGTTTTCTCCATAGCATTTCATATATATGTAAAAACTAATTCATTGTTTTCTCAAGCATAACAAAGATGTAAGGTTTTGCTTTGTTATTATTCAGTTTATTTTACCATAGGTTGTTCACACATCTATTTTTAATGTGCTGAATCGAATGGTAATCTACAAAAAAAGGAAAAAATAAGAGTTCCTCACTAATATAATATTAATCTATATATCAGCCACATAGCAGGCAACATGTAACTCTGCTATTTCTATTTAAACTTTTGATAAAAATACAAGCTAATATTGAAATCTTACACTTAATGAAATCTCATCAAAGCAAATGGCATGGAACCTAAGATTTTTACTGTATACTTAAACTAGATATAAATTCATACAATGTAAAAAAATAAGATAAATGAAATCCTAAATAAAGCAATAATGAGCAATACTATATATATTTTTTGTTTAATATATATCTGTGTATAGTGTGTGCATTTATATAAGTACAACAAACCTCACAAATCCTATGGCAGCCCTTTTGTTTGAAAAGAACATATCCTTTCTTCTATTGTTAATCTAAGTTTATTATCCTTATCAACTTACACTGCTTACACTGACTTAGGTTACTAAAACGAATAACCAGCCGCTCAAGTATCTATTTAAGGACACAGGGCAGATACGCTGTTGATTGGCCATTGAGAACAAAGACAGCTGTAGTATTTTGTTGACCACTATAACACAAAGACAATCAGTACTGTATGTTGCAAGGTCATTTACATTTGTACCTACCTGCCTTTGTAATAGACTCTCCAATAATAATGTGATGATGTGTATGATTTAAAAAGAATAATATTCACTTATTTATTCAAGCTTCTGACAAATCTAATATAACAAAATATCCCTTATTACATAATAGAACATTTGACCATTTCCACATTTTATAGTGGTATGATCGTATGGTCTGATGTCACTCCCGTCCATCAAAAGGGATTCCATTTAAGTTTTGTCCTTTCACATGATAGTTAGAAGTCATTGCATAGTATCTCAAATCATTGTGCATAAAGTAAAATAATAAAATCCAGTGTAATCTTTTTGCAACCTGCACAGACAGCAGTATGTTTTAAGATATTTCATGTAAATACATAACATCAATGAAATACACACCATCACTGGTTTGCAGCTCGCACGAGCACTGGTGATTTCAACTTACCACTTCTTTTTACATTTTTGTTCAGTATATGCTTTCAACAAGCATGAGAATGCATTGATCTGTTGCCTATCAAGATCTATACATATTCTCATGCTCACATTGTCCAAATGCAGTGTTTAAAGCCATAATATTCTCCATTTTCTACTGGATGAATGGCATATGGAGGGGGGTGGTCATGTATTGCGGAGTTAGCGGCAAAAACCAGCCAATGCAGATGCGCATTGAAACTTTCCTTAGACAGTAGAGATATTCCCATTTTCCATGCACTAAAGAAATTGGGCAAAAGATATACAGTTAAGTAACCAGGAGCCAAAAACAAAAAGTTGTCAGTTCAAAAGTAAACAACTCACACACGAATTCTGGTTATCTTTGCACGAGCACTGGGTAAACCGCACGAGCACTGCACATCGATTACTTCATGAAAAATGGAACCAACCTATATACTGTATTAGGCTTATTCAAATGACACATTTCTAGTGCTTTTGCAGTTACACCATTAAGCTGTTCACCAGGGTAATGATGTAAATGAATTTAAAATGTGCACGGACCCAAATCATTATTGAATGGGAAAAAGGCTAAACTAATCGTATAAAAGTATGATTCAACTGTACTATGCATGTAATGTACATTAGAATATATTGTTAATAGCATGGGTGTGCACATAATAATTTAAATATTGATATCCGTGACATTCAACACTTTATAATATTATATAACACTCTAACCACTGTGCGGAAGCGAGGAGGGTGGCGGTCGCCACCCTCCTCACGACCCAACTAAACCAAAATGGCGGAAGGTAAGCACATATTTTATTATTAGCTTTATTAGAGCTTTGACAGCATTATTGTGTCCAACAAATAGTCAAAGTATATTGAATTTTGATATACTTTGTCTGCATACAACTTTTAGTGCGATTTTCCGTCACCCTCCTCTTTGATAAAAGTTACCTACATCAGTCGGAGTGAAAAAAATGTCTCAAATAGCTAAATTAAGCATTGAATCCTCTTGTTTTGGTTGTCTTTGGGTAGATTATCAAAATAAAATAACATCTCATGCTAAGATAGTTCGTGTTTCAGTGAGAAAAATGCTTGTATAAAATTGTTCACATTTTGGTTTAGTTTGGGTGGTGAGGAGGGTGGCGACCGCCAACCTCCTCGCTTCCGCACAGTGCTAACATTTATATATGAATTATTAGCATTTTTATGGTTATTAGATAGTGATAGTAAGAATAAGGTATGAAAAGTAAATTCTTTGCACTGCTTTTCATGTCTTCAAAGATCTTCGCATCATATCAATGGTATCCATTCAACTGTAGAGATAAATAAAATAGAAAATTCCTGACACTAATACCCCGCCATTTCATTGGCCTCCCAACAGGGCAAGACCTCATTACGCTCGGGTGGATTTTGAGTTGCTTCTAGTATAAGCTAAGCTGCATTAATTATATGCTAATACTCTTCAGTATCGATAAACATTCTCCATAACATTGTCTCATTAAATGTTTTTTATATATTTTGGATTATTATTGCACGTTAACATTAAGGATTATGAAATAATGCACTGAATGCGTGTGTGCCAAGAGAATTGTACTTTTGTACTTAAAAAATGTGCAAAATATATTTTGCCATATTTTGTTAATTAGAGGTGGTCTTTATAGACCACCCCACAAATATTAATCGAATTTGAGAGGAGTTTTACACAGCTGACGCCTCTTGAAGGCTCTTCAGCTCTTTTGAAGGGCGAAGTTGTCTATATTACCGGATTCATAATAAGATTTGACATTTAGTTGACACTACAAAATATGCACATCAATTCTGATGCCAAATTTAGATATTGTACATAGTCGGTTTTATTTCCTTATACATTATTCAAATACCAATATAATGCAAGCTATGTTGCTGCAGCCATTTGGTTTCTTGGTATGTTTTAATATTTTTATCACAACGGCCTCACTAACTACGTAACGACTAGCGTAAATGGGGTCGTCAACAGTGCCCGACTCAGATTAGAAACGCGACTATTCTGCTTATGGTATGTTCGCTTTCATGATATTAGATGACACTTGCGTAGATTTTATTATATCTAGGGGAGCAAACGTTCATCGTAACAACATTATGATGATATTTTTGGTCGAAAAATGTCACGTAAGTGACTACCGTAACTCAGTTTCTGTGACTCACTGTAACTAACAAACCAGGGGTGGGTTTTAAAGGTTTTCCGGCACGGGAATACTAATTTTCGGTCGGTAAACCAATACGATCGGTAAATGTGCGTTTTATAACATTAACTATCCGATCCGTCGGTGAAATGGATCGGTAAATAGATTTTCTTCCTGTCACTTATTTTTGTGCCGGTAGCAGTATTTTTCATCGGAAACAGTACATTTATGTGTAAACAAATATTCTAACGTTTACAAAATCGCATTAACATAGACATTGTGCTCGGCGATATTATATGCCAGGAAGTTTTTCAATGTATTAGGTGATGGGTTGGGCATACACAAAATCAAACAAAGTAACTGATAAATATGTAATTTGTGTAATGACTAATATTTTTTTCAAACGACTATGGAAGATCATCATCGACGTGTAAAAGAACGTTTTTATGCTATTCCAGGCGTTTCAAATGTACTTGGATGCGTAGACGGAAGTCTAATGATTATAAATATAATTGCAAAAATGGGGAAGAAGAACATGTGTACGTCAACCGCAAAGGCAATCGAAATCAATAAATATATATACTACTTTCATACATAAAATCAATATTTAAATACATTAGTCAATATCCCCGTCTGAAGCCATTAGTGCACCTTTATAAAACCAACGGTAACAGAAGTTATATTTCGTCGGTAACTGGTCCCGTGATCGGTAAATACCGACCGTCGGAGAAATGTTTATAAAAACCCACCCCAGGCCCGAGTTACGTTAGTCACCAAATAAATTAAAAATCCATTTGATGCAACTATGAAATGAACCCTCAATGAATTTATTCAACACGCAGATGACATATGCATCATACTGTCTTCCTGCAAAAAATATAAAGCCATTTGATATAAAACCGTACCTCATATAAAAGTGCAAATGGATCTCTACATAAATTATTATAAGTGACAACCGTAACTCAGACGGGAACTCAGAGTTAAGGTTGTCGCTTTCGCACTGTGTAAATGCAATTTCAAGCAAGATCTATGCTAAATCCGAGGATTCGTATAGCCGTGTCCGTGTGAACAAAAAATCAATAATGGACACCCATATCGCCACGCTGCCCACTAATCAACAACAAATATTGCTTGCATAGCACGGGTCTACAGCATCCCTAAGAGGGGTGGGGGTGGAGATCTCAAGCTATAATTGGGTACGGCTGTGCCATTTTGACTTCAGTAATACGACTGATAAATATAGTAAGATTTGCAAAAAGTTTACCTAAAATATATAGTAAAATTCATTCAAAGTATACCCATAATAACCTAAACCCAAAGTTCATCCATAACGTACAACAGAAACACACAAAGCACTCATTGTTTCCTTGCATTAGCGGTTTGCATTGTGACTGGGCTTATGCACTTCTCAGATTGGTGTATTTGAAATGTACTTTAGTATTAGATACTCTTCAGCTCTACTACTCTATACTCTTGATATTTCTTTAATGATGATACTCAGACTGATTATCATCAGATGAAAATACGCAATAATATGCAATATTTCGATGTCAATGCCCTATGATATAATTATCTCTAGAGGTAAGACCCTGAATTGGTAAATTGTAGTGTTGTCTTAAAATCAAGACCCAATAATATACTAATTTCTCCAAATATGGACCCAATGATATGTCAAATATCTAAATATAGGGCCCAGTGATAGGTCAAGAGACTGGAAAGGTGACCTATAAAAATGGTACCTCTGTACACGTTCTAAGGGACCATTCAGTATTTATGACAGGGTGGGGTAGGAGGATTTTCCAAAATTGTTGTGAAAAAATTAATAGCCCCCTCAAACTTCTGTGAAAAAATTTGCAACCCCCCCACCCTCAATTTTATGTGAGAAAAATTAAATTGATGACACCCCCCCAAGAGTTAACGCAATCACTGTCAGTTAACTAA
>CM032668.1:20914813-20994250 GCA_019095985.1 Streblospio benedicti | reverse complement strand
GGAAAGGGATGGTTTCTGCTCAGGATTTTGCATCAAGCCTAGAGGGAAACAAATCTCCTCCAGAAAGAACAAAAATTATGAAAATTGAACATCAGGGTGATGGTGATATGCAAGATCCTGAAATGTCTCCAATAGTCCTAGCTAATGAAGATGGTGCTATCATTTCTGCTGATGCCATAGAGCTCTCAGATGCAATGGGTGGCACAGTGCAAGTTCAAGTCGTAAGTGAAGAGGGACAGGGCGGTACACAAGTGCTAGATCTAGAAATAGCTCCAACTGTTAAAACCCAACAAGTTATGAATGAGTCAGTTGTGAAAACTCCGAATATGAGACAACCCAGACGATTTGATACACCCATGAGTGCACCAGCAAAGATTGCAACCTGTAAATTGAAACCAGTAGAAGAAATTCCGTGTAAGATTTGTGATGTCTATGTTGGTGATTATGAGCAGCTTTTAAAACATGTTAAAAATCATCACATGGGCGTAGATGGTGTTGATGATTATATTGAAGACGTGCAAATAGAGATGCAAGTTGAATGTCCCACGTGTAATCTTACTATAGAGTCTCAAACAGAACTCACGTTCCACATTGAAAGAGAGCATTCCCACATTGGTACTGAAATTAGATGCGAGCCTTGTGAGAAAACTTACAAAAGTGCAGCTGAAATGTCTCCAATAGTCCTAGCTAATGAAGATGGTGCTATCATTTCTGCTGATGCCATAGAGCTCTCAGATGCAATGGGTGGCACAGTGCAAGTTCAAGTCGTAAGTGAAGAGGGACAGGGCGGTACACAAGTGCTAGATCTAGAAATAGCTCCAACTGTTAAAACCCAACAAGTTATGAATGAGTCAGTTGTGAAAACTCCGAATATGAGACAACCCAGACGATTTGATACACCCATGAGTGCACCAGCAAAGATTGCAACCTGTAAATTGAAACAAGTAGAAGAAATTCCGTGTAAGATTTGTGATGTCTATGTTGGTGATTATGAGCAGCTTTTAAAACATGTTAAAAATCATCACATGGGCGTAGATGGTGTTGATGATTATATTGAAGACGTGCAAATAGAGATGCAAGTTGAATGTCCCACGTGTAATCTTACTATAGAGTCTCAAACAGAACTTACGTTCCACATTGAAAGAGAGCATTCCCACATTGGTACTGAAATTAGATGCGAGCCTTGTGAGAAAACTTACAAAAGTGCAGCTTCCTTAAAAAATCATATCCGTCGGCAGCATACTGCCAGGAAAAGATTTGAATGTCACGTGTGCAGTGCCACATTTACAGAAACAAGAAGTCTGAGGGAACACATTAACTGTGTGCATGAAACAACAGAAACCTTTGATTGTGATGTGTGTGGCAAGACTTTCCTTACCAAAGGTCGTATGCGTAGACATAAATACATCCACGGTGGTTTCCGTCACTTTTGTGAATATTGCAACAAAGGCTTCCATCTGAGGGACAACATGAATAAGCATGTGGAGTTAATGCACGAACAGAGGTTTGGAAAACGATTCCAGTGTAATTATTGTGGAAAGGCATTCGCCGTGAAAGGTAACTTGCAGCAGCACATTTTAGGTGCACATCTGAAGAAGTCACTCTATGAATGTCCCTTTTGTAATGAAGGTTTTAAACGCAAGAGTATGATGTTAGACTGCATGAAATCCCATGCAAGGCCCAAGATTGACCCGGGTATTGAAGAAGCTGAACAAGATGGTGTTCAAAGAATGGATCCAGATGAGTTGGCTGCTTTAACAAAGAAAATGGCTGAACAAAATGAAGGGGAAACAAGTGGGGAAGAAGATCCTGATTATGTGGAATTTGATTAATTAAAAAACAAAAACTGATTTGACAATCGTGAAAGGATGTGTTATTGGTTAAAAGTTTAAACATTTAGTGTGAATATTCATTATAACACTGGCCATGTAATTTCTGAGTCTAAATTCACAAATCTGTTGCTGTATATGGGTTGATGTATTTTATACATTTTATTGTTTCTGTTGCTGCATGTTTTAGTGTTGGTAATTGCGTCGCTTCAGCAGCTGAAGCGAAAGCCTTGTGATCACTTCGTTTGTATGTCAGTATGCGTGTATGTATGTATATATGTCTCCGGACAAGCTAGAGGGTATAGCGATGAATCGATTTTCTTCAAACTTTACACAACTATGTGGCACAATGCGACACCAGAGTGATTTGATTTTGAGCACTTTGCCAATTAAAGTGTGCTTTCCACAGGGCGATTTATGGTCCATTTTGGACGTTTTCTGCAGCATCTTTAAAACTGCTTAGATGAACACATTCAAACGTGGTACAATGCTTACATGTCTAGAGGCCATCACATATATTTAATTTTGGCACTTTGCCAATTTAAGTGTGATTTTCTGGAGGCCATTTTAGATGATTTTTTGTTATTTTCTTCAATAGATTCAATACAGCTTGAACCATGAGTTCCAAATTTGAGGCACTGCTCATATACCTAGTGACCATCCTCAGTGTCCAATTTTGGCACCTTGCCAATCAAAGTGTTCTCTCCAGAAGGCCATTGGCATTTTTAGCTTGACACATGACTTCCGTATTTCATGCAAAATTATGGGACTGGTGACCACAACCTATATTGAACTTTGGCTTTTTTTTGCTAAATAAATGAAAAGTGCTCAGAGAGCATAGCATTGTGTAGCAGTCTATAAACATTTTAAGGTTTTTTTCCTACTTTCTTCGATACTTTCAATACAGTTTGAACCATGACCTCCAAATATCATTCTATGTTCACATACGTAGTGACAACCATATATTTTCATTTTTGGCACTTGGCCAATTAAAGTGTGCCGTTTTAGTTCCATGTTTGACATTTTTATTGATAGTATCAATGCCTTTGAAGACAAAATCTTCAAACTTCGTTCACTGCTTACATTCATTGAGGCCATCATGAGTTTTCAATTTTGGATATTTGCCAAGAAAAGTATAGGTTTTAGGGAGCAATTTTAAGTTTTTACTTAATTGCTCATATGTCAACGTTGTTCTAGGGATGCTGTGTTCTTTGAACACTTTTGATCTAGTTATGGTTGCAATTTATGAAGTGTAATGTATATATTATTTATATTGGTAAATTTAAAGCTAATATGTAATTGAAGAGCATTTAACAATATGAATAAACACTTTATTTGCAAAAAAAAATAAATGAAAAATGAATATATACAAAGAAAAGTTTTTTTTATCATTTGGAATAGCTAACAGCAAGAAAATGAAAGAGACAAACTAACATGAATCCATATGCTGTCTACCAAGTTACAAGAATATTTTATACTATGGGGCAGGTGCTTGCTTGTATACGTCACGTGAGCACCAGCTTCCATGCTGCAGTACTTGAAGGCCAAGGGCAGGGACGTTTGGATGGCAATTTTGACCGATTTTGAAATAAATCTTGAAATACATGAAAACCAGACAGGAAAAGGGAAAATGAATGCGGCGTTGCAAGACAGAAGGTACGATAGATTTGATACCAACGCGAGCCGTCTCCGCCCAGCCAACATTGCGTGATGCGTGTAAGTTTGAAAAAGCTTAGCGTATTAGTATATAGATACAAATTATCAGTTTATATATACTTATAGTGCAAAAACAAAATAAAATAAAACTTTGTTGTAATGCACTCCTTATAAGCATCACTGGATCACATGAATGTATTGATTATTCAAATATACACTTTTATCATATACAAATGTGTTAAAATCAATTCATTGCATCTTCACTATTTGTATCATTATATTTTGAGGTGTTGTGAAAGTTTAAGGTTCCATCTTTCCAAATACATTGTATCAATTATTAAACATTTAGAACAGCAATTCTAGGAGAAATAGCTGACTTTTTACTATTTGTTTTATTGCTTACATGCTACAGGACAATCCCAAACTCACTACTTGGTCTACTTTACCTGACTATGCACTTAGTACTTTATTTTCAAGGTGGTTGAAGCTGAATTCTTCTAAACTTCTGATTGTTAGGCCTTCAGAAATGTTCCTCATAAAACGCAGTGTTTAAGTGAAGGATTATTTTCAATGTCTTGTGGATTGAATAATAAGTATATGAGCATTATATTCCCTTTATATATTCAAATGTAATTATTTTACTGGTAGTCCTCATCATTTTCATGTTATTCTCACATTCTCAATATAGAACATGATAGAGATTGCGCGTATTTTCGAAAATTATCCTCTAAAGGGGATTTTATTTAGAATATTAGCATACATTTAGTATTGTTAATCAAGTCAATCTAGATCATTAGAGCCAGAGAGTACTTCATTGGAGCGTGTATTTTCATCGCCACTGGAATAAGGTTTAGGAACATAACAGTACATATAAGGTCACTAAGATTTGTCTTACCAACTTTTAATGACAATCTTATTTGTCAACAATATATATAGTCTCTGTATATGATTCCATAACCTGTATATGATCTCAGTTAACATAGCAGAGTCATTGAAGGAAGAAAATTTCTAAAATCATATTCGCTGGGGAGGAGGTGTCCCTGTTCTGATTGTGGACAATGCAAATAATGAGAATATGTGAATGACACGTAGTTTTCATTACTATTTTGTACAACTTTCAGGGTTGGGGTTTTGAGTATGAGGAATCCAATGAAGATTAGTGACAGATTAAAAAATGACCCTAAATGGGTCAAAATGGCCGCCGAAATCCAAGATGGCCGAAAACTGACGCGTTAGTGGAAAATAACCCTTCTGTGTTTAATAGAATAACCTTTTGCATCCCAAAACTATTGTGCTGATTTGATCATTTCAATACAAAATATATATATATATATGCAGGATCCAACAGAACCGGGGTACAAGAGTTACTATGAGGTCAGAACCAGGACTTTAGATATTTTTCTCTTTCTAGCTATCCACTGCTGCTTTTGCTTCGCATAAACAGTCAAACGTGATGTGAAGATGTTGTGGATGTTAAATATAAACACGGATCCCTGAAATGCTGCGTAAAATAGAATTTTAATAATGATTCTGACGCATAGTATCAGCAGAACCGAGACAAACTATCACATCAGACATATTATGCAGGGACACCTCCTCCCAGTGATACTGTTCGTTATATATCTAGTACATAATGCGATATGTTATGTCAACTTTAAGGGGACAGGAAGGTACATTATATATAATACAAGGGAAATTTCAAAGTGATGTTGTTCTTTGTTATTTATAGTGTAATCAACGTGAAACTGTGAATATTTATTATTTATCCCATTTAACCCCATAATATGCAGTAAAACGTACAAATCCCGTTATTTTTTACTTATATACTTATATATTTATTAATATATTAAGCTACACATTTGAGCACAAGGTATCACATGACATATCAGTGATAATGAGAGGAAAACTTTATTGACATGCAACAGACATTATTTTACTCCACAAACTATTATTTTTAAACTGAACAATAGAACCTCCACTATCTGGCCAACGCTAGGCCAACTACGCCACATCCTCAAGCCAAAAAGCTTGTTTCAATGACGTATAGAAATGTAAAAATGTAAAAACAGACAAAACACGGTGGAGTCATCATTGTACACAACATTAATCCATGCATTTCTCACAATAAAATCAAGTCATTTATAATGTTAAATGGGGTGAATGGCCAGTGTCACTCAGTCTAGAGCCAATCAGCATCGAGTAGACTGAGCAGCAAGGCAGACTATAATAAGAGACCAGCATCATCATGGAGCATTCCTGGACAAGATTTGTACACGGAATCCACCCCAGCTGCTGGACTAACGGTATTTCGCAAACGTGCCAACTCGCTGGCCATCTCGGGCAGTTGGGATAACAACTGGTCAAACGCTAATTCTAGCATCCTTGCTCACACCGAATACTCGTGATCCAGTATCATCCGAATGGATTGAACTGTTTCCCGCCAAAACCCAAAATTCGGCATTGGATGGACGGGTACATGTGCGTGCTTGTCTGTCACAATTGTCACTCATATGCCTATGCCCGCAAAGCGTATATCTTTAATTAATGCTCGTTCCATGTTGATAATCAACATTTGGTCCTGGCATTCAAACATTCCATTCACTCTGTTACCCGCCATGTTCACGAGCTGTTGAGCACCGAAACATGTATCTATTTCATCAAAACCCTACGAAAATGAAGTATTTTGGTGGGAAAAGGGGGGGCGCCTCCCGCCTGGATCTGCCTATGTGACAATATTCATTTAACCAGTTTTTTCCCCGCTAGCAGATCCGCCATTTTCTCTATATAATAACTTACGACCCCCAACGTGTCACCCACATCCAACAAACATATATCACAGTGCAATCGTATTAAATCCAAGATAAGGCACACCCAGCCTGCCTCATAGTTTCGATTTGTTCCAAAGTCACATATGACACCACCACCTTGACTATATAATTACCATCGCTCATTGAATATATCAACGTCATAGCTATTAACCGCGGTTTTTGTTCGTGATATGATCTAAACTCAGGCAGCAACCCAAAGCTGGCAAATTCACTAAGGGAACGATCATAAATAATGATGCCAATATTGCACGAAAACTGCACACTGTACACATTATAAAACATTGGGGAGCATAACTTTTTTAAGCAGTTTGAAGTATTTTTTTTTGGAGCACTCCATAGTGACATGTGGGGTTTTTAGCATTTTGGTCATTTGACTGCGTAATGACATCAGCGACCCAAAATTTTCGGCATCGGAAGTCGTGCTGGATATACCTTGACATGCGCAGACACTGTTTTGAAAATGAGCGTAACTCATATTAGGAGTTTGAAAAAACTTTTGTCAAGGTAAAAGGTGGTCATTTGCCTGATGTCACAAACTGCCCCAAATAATGTTAAAAATTAATCAGAGGCTTTTTTTTTAAAAGTTCCCTGTACACTTCTTGGCTTGCATTGGCTTTGATAACCAGTGTAGTCACCCAGTTGTGGTGGTGGGCCACTACTTAGACGCACAGACGGAGTTGGTGCCACGTACACCATAGTACGTAAAAAGTATTTGATATCCTGTGAGTTCCATGGGGCATTCGGTGCATTTGAGACGTATCTGTTAGCATGTCACTGCTCTGGACAGCTGAAGGCGGTTGCCAACCGATGAAATATATAAGTGATATAAACTATACAAATAGATTAGACATGCCATGGGATACATTTAAAGTATTAAGTATATTAAAATTAGATATAGAATATAATTAAAGAAATACGTATACGTATGACCTTGATCATTTGCAATCAATCAGCATCTTTTTTAAAGTTCCTTCGTACACTTCTTTGCTTGCTTCCTGACCTTGCCTAGCTAGAATACTAGTTTTGATAGTCCCTATTTATCAGCTAATCGCGTATATCCCTGATCTACACATATCTGTCCAACAACACATGAAAAAGAGGATAACGAGACAAGAGTGCTGCTTTGATTATTTGGTCATGTTCTAGATAATAGTCTATAATTTCAGGTGGGGGCTTTATCATTTTCAAATACTCGATCAAAGTGGTTGGAATCTCCAGTGTTTTAATGGCTTCAAGTTGGTATGTAATGTTAGACTTTTTCATATGACGCCGTATGCTAATGGCACAAAGCAGTTTTATACTCATATTGTTCAACTTGTAGCCTTGACGCACTAGGAGTCCCATCGCTGTCCGGTGTTCATTGCAATGTCAAATGCTGTTTGATTGTACCGTTCTCCAATCTGGTATCGCAAGTGCACATTCCTGTCACTGAACAACAGAGCCATCGCCTCCACCGGGACGTCGAACTGGGGCGAGTCTGCCAAAAGTAGTGCTTGGTGAAGCGGCGTAAGCCAGACAGACACCCAATTCACGTCTGCGCCAAGGTTAACGAAAGGAGCCACGAGTTGCCATCTCTGCGCCAAAACTGCCTTGTGCAAACCATGACTGATGTTGTTGTTGTTGTGGACGTCGTTTGGCATGACCACAAGCTTCAGATACTCTGGCGGGATGTCATTTTCTGCAGCCAACTGTATCATATGGTAGTGAGCGTCTGGATCTTGCCACTGGGTTACATCCGCTCCGTGGTTTGCGATACCGGGCAACAGATCCCACCGTTTGTGCATCGCAACCACGTGCAAGACACTGGTGGGCCTACCGTCATAGTTATTGTTTGACATGTTTATCACTCGTGGCGTAATCAATTTACTGAGAATTCTGTCAACTTTGCAGGCCTCACAATCACAATCACCCCCTCCAAGTGTTCCGCATGCAAGCACGCGTTGCCAGTACTGGAAAAACGCAGCAGGAAATCTTGTCATGAAGTAGTGCAACGGAGTATTGCCTAGTCCGTCTTGGATTTCTACATTTATTGGAGAAGTTAGTTGAGGAGCCATCTGTAAAATGCTCTTCCAGGAGTGACGCTCTAGAAGAATATGCAAAGCGGTTTGCGTTGACCAGTTCTTACGATTGACATCAGCACCGTAGGAAAGCAAAATGGGCACGGTATTAAAGTATCCCATGGCAACAGCAGCCAGCAGAGGGGTTGTCCCTCGCACAGCATCAGCGATGTTAACGTTCTCTCTGGTGACAAGCTGCGTAACCAACGTAAAATGCACGTGTCCTGTTATAATTGCAGCCAACAATGGGGTTTGTCCATCATAGCTTGCCATGTTGGGGTCTGCACCTTTCTCGAGAAGCATTGGCACCAAAGACGGAGAATTTACGGCAGCATGAAGCAGACGAAACGCTCCCAATCCCGGTATGCACCGGGCGTTTATGACGTCTGGCTTGATAAGAAGGGACAGGAGGTGTTCGGATGCCATCATGGAGCAAGCGATGTGGATTGGACGGATTAGCCTGATCTCTTCTGGCATGGTAACGTCCGCCCCATAGCTGACTAGAGCTTCGGCGGTTTTGAAACTGCCAAAGGTGAGTGCTTTAATGAGTGGCGTGACTCCAGTGGCGTCTCTAGCATTTATCGTTCCACTGGTGGCTAGGGCTTGTATCACAAATGCGGGAACGTCATTTCTGTGGCTTACTAGCTGCAAAGCTGTCCTGTTGAGCTCGTACCGTAATTCTGGATCAGCTCCATGAGCCATGAGGGTCAGGATCAGATGCCAGGCTCCGTGCATGACCGCCGCACTGAGAGCAGTGTTGTTGAAATTGCAACGTGCGTTGACAACGTCTGGAAATAGTCTAATCGTGTGCGTGACGCCTTTGCTTGGCCTGCGATGTTTGATCGCGGTGTGCAAAGGGATACAGCAGCTACCATTTTGTTTTGAACATAATTGGTACTGTCGTAACCATACTGTGTATCTGCATAGAAGGTATATCCATATTTGTACTGGGCTGTTGTAGATGTCTGCCAATGTTGGTCTGTCCAGTACGTCCAGCTCTGTGTCTCAGGCTGTGAGTTAGTGCATGCTTTCTTCAGTGATCAATGTAGACATTCTTATGGCTCACCCTGTAAATAAAAGTGTGTAAAATTAGCCCGTATTGAAATATAACACAAACCGTTGATAAGGGACCATTCAGTATCTATTACAGGGTGGGGGAGGGTTTTTTTTAAAAAAAAAAAAAATGCTATAGAAATTAATACCCCCGCTCAAATCTCTGAAAAAATTGGTCACCGCCCTCAATTTCATGTGATAGAAATTGATGAGCCCCCCCTCCCCAATACAGTTAACGCAATCATTGTCAGTTAACTCAAATCCTATTCAATGGATATCCACGATATAAAAAGAAAATTAGTACATAAGGTATATTTTCAGCGAAAAAATTGATAGCCCACCTCCAAAAATTGTGACAAAGTTCATGGCCCGCCCTAAAATCCCCCTACCCCACCCTGTCATGAATACTGAACAGTCCCTAAGTATACATATAGGATAGTACAATATATATTACAATGTGGGGTTGTCTCAGCACGAAGCGCTTGTACGTACCCAAGTATAATAATAAGGTATCTAGAATCGGTAGTTTACGCTTGTCATAAAATATTCGTATATTAGCAGTATCGTCTCCCATAAAATATGAGAAATCACCTAACTAATGCTGTGTTTACACTTATGCAATAAAACACAGGAAGGCACTGACCCTTTTGTAGTTGCGTAATGAATTAACGCATGGGTCGTGGCTGAGGAGCCAGAGGAGGTCCGTGTCAGCACATCAATCTTCAACGGTCGCATGTGCGTCCACACCCGGACATGGTTTGACGGGCGCCCTATGAAACGAAGCACGGCTACGAGCGACTGGGAGGCTTTGGACCAACGTCTGATCGGCGACGTCAAGATAGCCCTAGGATGTCAAGTCTACGAAAAGATGCTTAAAGAGAAGATGCCCCTCGAGATCAAGAAAATGTGTGAGGGTTGTGACCTCGACTGCTCGTCACAAACTGATCACGATTGCATGATGCGTCACGAGGAGATGATGACTCGTGCCCTAGAGGTTGTTAAAATCAGGGCTTCAGCCTTTATATTCGAGCTGGCGAAAGATCCCAAGCAAAAGGGTTCGATCTTGGAGCGACCCATCGAGACTTATAGACGAGTTGAGAGTGTACCCGCGTATGACATCCGCATGTGTATATCAAAGGAATAGTCTTAAAATGTAACTGTTATGTGAAACGGAGATGATTCTGTAGCTTGATGTAACCGAATGTTAGAGACGTGTCGCGATTGTGTAGCATTCTTTGGATGTAGAATCTTGTGATGTACGGGATATTAGTGTCTAATTAATATTATCCCAATATTGAATAATGTAACTTAGTTGTCATACTAGTGTCTCAATAATGATAGGTGTGTATAATATTTATAAAGTATGTGAGGACCACCCCTTGTATAGTGTCAGATAAAAGAATTGGTGTATTGTCATTTTATGTTGTAGTTTTCATTTCTGTAAGAGGTAAAATAAAAATCCATAACTAAGCTGCGCTAAAAATCGGCAATTGTTGGGGAAAAATAGCAGTTTTATTGTTAATGTAATTGAATAAAAATACATTTTCTTACTATTAATTTGTTTAAAATAAATTTTGTTCCAAGTTTTTTTTTAAACAGCTTTTTTCCCAACATTTCCCCCCTAAAAATTACATATAAAATCAATTAAATGTAATCAATGTACCCCGAGCTCAATAGTGAAATCATTTGTTATTCTATCTAGTAATTCTGTAAAAATGCTTTTATTATTTTTGTGGATGAAAAGTAATGAAACAAAAAAAAATCGTACTTATTCCAATCTTTATTCTAGCAAAGTTATTTTAAAAACAGATCATAGACATTGTATCACAGGTTGTGCCCTGTTAATAACGAGCGGTATCACAGTTGTAAGATTACATCATCATCAATGTCAAATACAATACAAGGAGACGTGTACCGTGTCTAAAAAATTATGATGTAACACAGTCAAACCAGAATACAAATAAGAGAGGTTTGCACTAGCTCAATCATGATATAGTGGTCATTACATTGCTATAGCAAAACCTAAATACAATGAGGAGACTACCCAGAGTCAATTATCACAGTCAAAAATTTGCAATAGCTCTCGTGAATAGAGTATCATGAAAAATAAAAAGCGTTACAAAAAGTCATGACATTATAATAAATATATTGTAGAAATATGTAGTAGCCGTAAGGCTTGGAGGTGAATTCATACGCAAACAAGAGCAAGCGTGTTTTTTCTTGATCTTGTCTCTCAAATAGATTTTCAGAGATCTGAGATCTTGTTGTATGAATGAGGGTGATCGGTTTCGATGACCCCACCGTCCAACTCCTCTGTGACTAAAAGCTTCATGGCGCAAAGTTGATGCGCTCCGCTTTGGTGTGGTGGAGCGTGAAACCCTTAAACTTCACCAGCTCATCGCCAGCCGTGGTTTGAAAAGGTGTAATTTTTAGCTCCCGCCGACACAAAATAGTGGATATAGTTTTCATTTTGATCACCATCCACCTCACTCGTGAGCTGACCGAGATAGTAACCAGTGGGCAATGTCTCAGAGTTCAATTGCTCACTAAAAACGATACTGTCTGTGTTGTATTACACCACGTCGTTGGACGCCCTGTCCAGAGCGATGACATCAGAGTCCGCAGGCACCTCTCCCGCAACACGTTTTTGAATTAACGCAGCAGTCACATCGAGACCCGCAGTGAATCTACCGCTCACGAAGCGATGACTTAATGAGGTTCGAGTCATTGTAACAATGGTCAGAGAATGTCAAGAAACTCACGCAATTAACCCGTTGAACGCTATAGCATTTCGATGCCCGCACCATCGCGCCCCACAAAATTTACAACCCTCATGACGACTACACTTTCTAATGACGTCGCAGTCGGCACACGAGCGTACCTCGGTCGGCCTGTAGCTCCCGCACGTCTCAATGTTTGACATAGTTGCCTCAAAATCGTAAACGCCGAAACGAGTCGGAATTTTGGGCGGTTTCGAGCATTCAGTGCGCGCACGTAGCATTGATGATGCTCGAGAGTTTTCACGAGCTGCTTACATCTGAAGCAGAAATACTCATAGCACACGTGGGTCTCGATATCGAGGTGACGACGTAAGTAACGCTTGCGACATACTTTATCACAAAACCAGTACCTGGCGCAAAGCGAGTATTTTTCGGCAGACTCTTCATTATCATAGTCACGACCAAGATCTTCATTGATCTTCTTCCCCACGAGCGCTTTCCTATGATTGTTAAAGCACCTCTCATTGAAAAAGGTGCCATTACAATCCTCGCAACTGACGGGCGACACACCATCCTCGATAGCGCCGGTGCAGGAAAGACCGCGTGAACGGGACGCTTTCAAGATAGAGGCGTTTGTTGTTGCGCGACACTTGCAGCATGTCTTTTTGCACAAGTGACCCGGTTCGGTGATATCCTCGTGACAGCGGGGGCAGAAACCGGCATTTTCAAAGACGTCCTTTGTCCACTTTAGGCAGTGGACGTGACCGTCGAGTGGGTGGGCTTCGCCGAGTTTGTTGAAGAGCTGGAAGATGTTATCACCACCCACCTGCAGCTTCTCCTTCTCCGTAAGGAGAACGAGCGGTTTATCCTCGGCGCTGACGATGTGGATGCTCACTTTTAGAAACTCTTCGTAGAGCGGGATGTGAAGAAGTGAGCCTACCTCACCGACTCGCAGGTGAACCGACCTCATCAAAAACTCAGCGCCAACCCTCTGCCAGCGCGACTTTGATTTTCTGACGATCTGCCAGAGAGGTTCCGGGCAGTTCTGGTCCTCGATGCAGCGAGCGATGTACCGCAAGGCGGCGGGATCGGTTTTAGGTAGAACGGATTGATTGTCATCCTTATCGCGAAAATGGTGCATAAACCCCACTAATATTGCACGAGGCAGGCACATGTCGTCATGATCGTTGTTGATGTGTACGACTGATTTTTTCTCTTTCACTTGGGCTTCACGCTTGCTGAATGATTCGGAGAATACTATCGGGTCATTACGTCCTATACGTAGACCACGAAAGAGCGCTGCACGTGCTCCAGAATAGAGGCACCGCTTAGCTCTCCTACCCGCTGTAAAGGGATGAAAATAGGTACCTGCATTGATGGGGAGAATATCGAAAATTGCAGCTGGTCTCACTCCCCTAAATGGTCGCTGAGAAAAGCGAGCATCCGATCAAAAAGTCTTGTCAGACGATTTGCTGCGTCCGAGAGGCGGATGCCGGTCCACGCCTCGGCAAACACTACATCTAACGTAGTGTCGGCCGCCGTGCTAGCAAACTTCCGCATGCTAATTTTTCGGACTACGGCGCCGTCGGTCCTGAATAGGACCGCTCCCTCGGGCATATCGTAGATGGGGGTGTCATTATTCGCTAGGTCACCCTGTGAGGTATGGCGTGACCCTCCACTGACCAGGTCGAATCCTGAACAGTCCTGAACCCTCGCCCGCAATCACCGCATTGGTAGAGCATGGATCCGTCTGTTTGAGAATGGAAGAAAGACAGTAATAAGACTATGAACAAACAAGTTATTTCATGTGTATTTATTGATTTTTTTTATTCAATAACAATGGCGTCAATGTTTGCTGGCTCGTTTTCATTACAAAATACTTTATCTAATTCTTGAAAGGCGCACTCGGTAAAAAACGCGGCAGTACCCGGTGAAAGTGGTGCCAACTCCCAGGGCTGCGGTGGTTGCGGCTGGGACTGCTGCGGTTGTGGCTGTGTTTGATCTAGAAAGTGAAAGAATAAAAAAAAAAAGTTTATATATATTTTTTAAAGATATTCTTAGTGATCGACCACCCCCTTTAAATATAAATGCGAATTGTTCGGGGTTTTTTACGTAGTTTACAAGGTTTTTTTTTCACTTACCGCGCAGTGCTACCGCAATTGGCGCGGTGGGCTCACCTGCACCACTCGCCCTCTTTGAGCGTTTTCCCTAAAAAAGAATAAGTGATCCATTTACAAAAAAAAAACTTTCTATTTATTTCATTAGCTGTATAAATTATAGGTAGTACTTTAAAATAATAGTGATAAGCCGTTTTTACCTTAGCGGTAAATGTAAACCGCCCCCTCGATGTCGCGGGCTCACTGGTCGGCGGTGACGACCCACTAGTTGTTTGGAGTGGATCGGCCATCCCCCTCGATGTCGACGGGCGGGGCTGTGCCGGCACTGCAACAAAGTGCGCGGTGGGCACGGCCTCATCAGTCGCCCTCTTTGAACGCTTTCCCTAAAAGAGATTAAGCGAGCCATTTTTTTCTGCTTTCATAATGCCACAAATTGCACCCAAGAAACTTTTATTACATAATATTGTTATGACGAGTAACGTTCAATATTTAGGGCAAACAATTTTTTTTTTTTGGAATTTTGGTGGAATGGATAAGGTATAAAACCTGTCTTACCTTCCCCGAATCTTTGAATTCCAGGGGCCGCTTCCGAGCTCCCCTTGATGTCGAGGGCTTGGGTGCTGGCGTCGAGGGCTCGGGTGCGGGCGCCGGTTTGGGAACGGAGGCCTCGGTCGTTTGCGCCTCCGCAGCCATTCTGAGGGGTATGAAGCTCGCATGGGACTCCTATAATGTAGATACCACCGCAAACTAAGTACAGTTTCATAACCACTACCCAGGCGTTTAAATTAGTTAATTATTATTTTTTTTTCTTTGCTAATAAACCGAGATGATACCGACCAGGAACGGGCGGGTGTCTGCAGACACCATTTCCCTGAGATCGTTCCACTCCTGGAGCGTGTGGGTTAAGCCCCAGCGGGTTAGTTCATCCGACCAGATGGGCACATACCCGACGAGTTTCCCCGCCTGTGAGAAAAAGAAAAAGAAATGAAAAAACAGCGTATCATCAATCTACTGTATAGATGCGTTTGGGAGTGGTTCTTAAATATAGTGATGCGTATAATGTTACCTCAACCAGCGATTTCTGCGTTCTTAACGCACGCCAATGCCCCAACCACCCTCCTCCGAGAACGTGGCGAGCCACTCCGTGAATGCTTTCAGCACGTTTCCACTACATGGGAGAAAAGAGAAACAGAAAAACGTACGTTAGAGATTATGATAAATGCAATTTAGCCCCAGCTGGTACAGGGGTCGCTAGTGTCTTTTTTTATTCATGGTAATACATCTAACAGTACTAGGATAGTAAGTGGTGTCAGTAGAGAGGTGAAAGGTGTGACAGAAGCGATATAATACGTTTTGAGCTCTCTGAAAGTTTCTTACAGCCTATTGATATGTCTACAGCAATTAAAACTGCACTCCATAGATAGCCGGATATAAACCTCGCGCAGGCGATATCTGTCTGTCGTAACTTCGCGGTGCAGGTAAAAAGTCGTCTATCTCTAGCCTAATGCGATGTAGCGAAATCACACCATTAATCTAACGTCATGTTGTAAAAAGATGGCCTATAAAGTAGAGCATGTTATGTTTTCACTTATACTAATTATAGAACAAGTGTGTTTAGAACATTTGATTTAGCCTTTGATAAACTGCCAACATGAGTCGTGGCCGGGTAATAGTCTTGATATTACCAGTTTAAATAGGAAACTAATGTGGTCAGATATTGCTGACAAAGGCTTGTGAATTATTATATGTACAGTTGCTGGTTTGCTCTATGTATTCTTGATTCCGATTCTGGTGCTGATATTCTGATATGTTTTGATGCCATGTACTTGATGTGAAAGAGAATACTGTATGGATTAAAAGGAATTGGATTTCATAGACCAGATACTGTTTTTGTTTTGTTTTTGGGGTGAGCACTATCTTTTGAAATGGTCTCTCGTTTTTGGAACATTAATCACTGAGGCGGTCTTTTTATAAGAGGTTTCACATCATTATCAATCGTGACATATTGAAGTGGAAGATACAACTCATACGCATAATTTTCTTTAACGAACATATTACGGTATAGAGTACTCACACATGAAGCAGTGATCATGTACATCACATCCTGCTATTCCCGATACCCCAGGGTGTGCTGCTGCGGTGAGTATCTTGCCCCCAAAGACTTAACAAATTTTGCAGAAAAAATCTTTATATATACATATATTGTGTGTGGGGGGGGGGGGCATTTTTTTTCATCACAACTTTCGTAATATATGCGGATAGAAATTATAAATCACTCACGTATAAAACATCCAAACTCAAAATGGTCTCCCAGCAGCTCATCCATTCTGCAATGGTGCTTTCCCGGCAAATCCTCGTCAGACCTTCAGTCGTTATAGCTATACCGGGAACGTTGCCACCCACTGCCGCCAACTGCGCCTCAAAATGCACAAACTCCCAAATCTTCTTCCAAGTCGCTGCATCATGCCTAAGCAGGCGCTGCCGCCGGACCTCGGGGATCTCGCTGCAAGAGAGCATTTTAATATTTAGTCACTGAAGGAATCAATTGTTTAAAACAAAAATACCCTTCATCATATTTAATGTCATTGACTCGTTATATGAACTTTAAAGGACTATGGAACCTTCAGAAGTGAAAAGAGCCAGCGTAAGGGATTTCAGCAGGTGAAAAAAGGTACACGTCCCATGCCCAATGAGAATGAAAAATCATCAGGTCCCCCTACTTTGCACCTTGAAAAAAATACCTGCCCCCCTACCAAATGCACCGGTCCCACTGCCTGGTAAATGTTGCGCCGTCCCTAATAAGAGCTGTGTCGACTGCTTATATACTAATTGTCTTATGACCCATCTAAAGTAATTGGTTGCGAATCTTCTGAGCATCTTATTGGCTAGTTGAAAAGGTATGTATATATGAGTTGAGCATTATCACTCACATGTGCACGTGACCAACAGAATTCTTTGATATGTTATGACGATTATTAAGATGACAAATGTTGATCAGGGGGGGCAAACTTTGTACATTGAACTCACTTAAATTTGTATCTTAGCTTTTGTAGTAAAGTTACCAATTTAGGACTAAATTTATACTTGAACAGTAACACTGGCAACATGTAGAAGAATAGAATGGAAACATTGTGATATCATATAAATCAAATGGAATATAGCTTGAATCGGTGATTCATGCCAGTTTGGTCATCTTAGTTACCGCAGATATGAAACAAACTTTGTGGCTCATAATGGTTCATACATAAATTTTCATTCAAAACAAAGTAGCAAAATATTTTTAAACTAATGAAGAACTCAACTGTTGCTCATGCAATTTGCTGACCTATTTCAAACACCATGTTCTTTTTAATGATTCAGTGTAATAATATGTATCATAATGGATAAAAAAAAACATTATATCAGCAATTAAAAAGTATATCCACAAAATCAGAAAAATGACATCCAGAAGGCTGCTGAGTAGTGGAAGAAGGTGAAAAGTGGTGAGAAAGAAAAAGGGGGGGGGGTCAGGAAGTTGACGAAAGCGGTGACACGGTTGGTGGGGGGTCAGAAAGTGCCAAAATGTGATTGACGTCAATTGTGAACGCTCCCTGTGTGTCTTTTATATTACACATTCACGCGTCAAGTATTGTCACCACCTCATCACTTTTTCCCACAGGTCATTCACTGATGCTCATCGCTTAGCAATTGCTGGGGTTTCTATATAAAGATTTTTTTCCGGTAGACCCCTACCACTAATCTTCTCGGTATAATGTATCACTAAAACTTCAAATATTAAATTGTATTTGTTATTCATGGAAAAGAACATAATCATAGAGCACAGTCTCTCAATAATGTGATGTATCTATGTCTGATAATCGAATTAAGTTCTACTCTAACTGTTATGCCAAGTAGGCTCCTACCACTGTATTGATATAGCTGAATATAAATCTTCCATTTGATTACAGAACGTCCCCAAATTGACAAAGTTTTATGAAGTCACCAAGTCTGGTAACTGTCAGGAATACAACACCATAACAATTGCTAAGGTGGGAAGTCTAGAATCTGTTTTTTATTATTCAGCTTCTGCACAAAAGTATCCCACTGGACACAAATGAGCCTTAGTGATGTACATTTTGTCATGCACCCCAAAGTGGAACAAAGTGTGTTTTCTTGAGCCCCCCCCCCCCCAAAAAAAAAGGAAATATCCACATGTGTGCCATAATCGAAAAGAATCTACTGTGTTTTGCATTTCGCGAAATCATTCATTCAAAAATTACCTTTGGATACATGTATACTGACACCTAATGTATGAATAATATGACTCCAACATAAAAATTACATAATAAAATAATAAGACCTCTATCAATCACAATTCATGAATGTATGGGTGAAAATTTTATATATAGTCTTGTATATTGATCTCTTGTGCCACATTGAAATAGCAAATACATGAATCCTGATATTTTTTACTGTGTGCAAACAAATCCTGGACCAACAAAAAATTGGAATATTAAAAAGTTGATCGAATCCCCCCCCCCCCCTCGCCCCCCATAATATCTCTACGTGGAATACTGTTCTATTTTCGCTGAGCGTGACAAAATGTACATCATCCACAATTTTTCATATTTCAAACGTCCTTTTGACATACATTGCACAATGCACATTGAAAATGTCATAGACATTACTTCATGACATTCATTTGTCTGATTTCATGCGCCATTTTGATTTTTTTTTACAATGAAATCCCTTAAATGCGCCCCGACCACTTAAAAAAAAACCTGGATCTGTCAGTGTTATTCGTAGAGTGACACCTGCTATATGTGTTGATTATTTGCCAGCAGTTGCCACATGCGGTCACACCCTCGCAGGTCGTTGATAGAAAAGTCTCTTATAATGACGTAACTACATGTCCACTAGGAATGCCCCTGAAGTACTGTGAAAGCTGATCAGCATCTACTAGGCTACTGCGATTCAAATAAAATGACTTTCCTAATACACACGCTTTTCTTACACCTATGGAAAAACCATGCATAGTATCTGTATACAAAATAAAATGCCGCCGTAAAAGCAGATTTTATTTCGGGGTTGTATAGTAAACTACTGTACAAACGTCTGCCCAATTGCCACGAACCTCTAATAGACATATGTTACTGCAAGTTTCCACACGTGTACTGGGAAAATTTAAGTCACATACATATGATACTTTTATAGGCAACTAGCAAACCCGCGTCCTTTGGACAGTAATGTATATATAATTACGCATACGGGGGGGGGGGGTGTTCTGCATTGTATATTGTTATTATTGTTATACATTTATATTACAAAACACAACTGCTCAAGAAAACCAAAGCACTATATATGAGTTTGAACATTATTAACTACGAAATTCTTACTTTACGAGTATACACCGGTTTTTCATGCTGATTCCAAATACACAGGGTAGATTTTAACAAGAAATACTTTTATCTCTATGAACTAGACACAAAGTTACGCACTTGTATGTTCATTTTTCCGCAACATGAAAGAGAGAAAGTATATGCCTAAGTCTGCTAAAGATGTCTTCATTATAAAAAAAAACAATGATAGCCGCATGCTAAAATGAAATTTTCAAATGTTACCTGCAGACGATCCTCAGATGGTGATTGCAATGTGACATCTAGTAGGCACAGCATCTGATGCAGACACCCATGCTCGGTAAAATTGTGTAAACTAACTTTCAAACTTCCCAAACGTTGAAATAACTGTGATTGATTCTGTTGTTTAATCAAATTTCAGATACCACACGTGTTGTTCACATCCCCGCTTTTTTCAGAAAGTGACTCTTCTTCAAACCCAGGAATCACGTGCACAAGTATCTCTGCTACAGTATCCCAATTCAACCCGATTCAAAGAAGGCCGCTGATATCTCCAAATCGGCGATTTCCTGGTGGTCAACTAAGGTCAGCTGAGGTCATCGTTGTGACCTTTGGACCTCTTACATTACAAGGACTTGTATAACAAAAAGTGCGCTCGATTTGAAATGGTTGAAAAGCGGTCAAGCGGAAAGTTCTGCGTGGGCAGCCATTTCCCGCCTAGAGTGAAATTTTGCCAACACAAATTGAGTTCTATTCCAGCTTTACCATAAATAATAAATGATACATCATGGCCATAAATAATAACTTGCAGACACAAATAGCGATTAAAACAGTATTCAACAGTATGTCAAACACATGTTAGGCTATAGGAAAATGCTGTGCACTTGGTGATGTTTGTTACTGCAGTTTTATTTGTAGTGAAGCTGGGATATGCCTGTTCCGAAAGCATCATTTATTTAACAAGACACCGACCCACCCCGGAATTTTGCCATCTATGTGAAGTTAAAGAGTTAAAAAAATCACGGACATCATAGAACAGGTTTATACAAGACGCATAGTGACAGCAAATGTCATTCATATGCATTCAATACTTTTGGAAATAATTCTCTAATCCTGCTTCCCTCCATTACCAAACAATGCTAGTCGCCAATGAGGAAGAAAAGCAAATTCGAATCACAGCCCGGGCCCATTAAAGTTTAAAAATACACTTCCCCCAATTACAGATAGTCATTTTTACTATAATAGGCTGACTGCATGAACTGACTAACCACGCCTTCAGATACAGATTCAGTTTATTTGCTTTAAGGGAACGATCATAAATAATGTAATACCGGGGGGTCGTCCAACAAATGCTGGGGGGGTGTCGTCCAACTTTTCTGATTCCTTTTTGGGGGGTCGCTGAACTTTTTTATCACGCTACGGTATATTTTTTCAAATATTTTCTTTTAGCAATGCAATGACTATAAAAAGGACTTTTTCTTTAGCGGGCGGGGGGGGTCACTCAACTTTTTAAAATGTTGATGGGGGCGTCGGTTAATTTTTTCTTTGAGCCCCCAAAAATGGACGACCCCCCGCCATTGTTATTTATGATCGTTCCCTAAGCGCCCTCTAGGGACAAGATACAACTATTGGTAACATTCCCGGGGTAACATTAGCAGTATTAATTACAATTATTGAATACATTACAATTACATTAATTATAGATAATTGTTTCTACAGTGTACACTATATGTATGTGGCAGTAAGTATGCAAATTCAGGGATGCTGAAGGTTGCTTGTTGCCTCTAGTGACTATACAATAGTCCTAGTAAACATAGATCTAATAGCTTGAAATTGCATAGTGAGGACGCTGTGATAGAAATATTAAAACATACTACAAAAACCAAATGGCTTCAGCAACAAAGCTTACTTCATTTTTGTATTGAATTAATTTACGCAAAAGGAAGCTGATTAAGTACAATATCTACATTTTGTTTCAGAATTGATGTGCATATATTGTAGTGTATACTAAATGTCAAGTCTTATTCTGAACCAGTTAATATAGACAACTTCGCCCAAATGGATATGCGTATATAATCCATTGATAAACGACCTTGATAAACTGATTAATATTTCAGGATGGTCTTTAAAGGTCGTCTCTAACATATGGCAATATTCGTAATATTCTTCTCACACTTTGATGCAAAAATAGACATGGCACACACGAATGCGATTATTAAACTATGATTAAACTATGATATTTATAGTACTTGCTACTTTTTTGACATTGGTAAAAAAAACTGTTAAAATAGAATATATAATGAAATAAAATATAAAATATAAAATAAAATAAAATAAAAACGAAAAAAAAAACAAGAAAAACTCAACATAACGATTACGATTAACGTATTCTCCCGGTACGCATCACGTAAGATAATTTTAGTCTTTGAAGTTCTTAGCAACTTTACAAGTTTAACCATGAATATGGTTAACAAATTATTAGAGTATTGTATAGAAAGCATGATAGATGCATGGCGAAGGTTCAGGCAGTACATCGTTACGTCATTTGAAAACTGTCGCCTGAACAAGTGGAGTGAGTTTTCTATATCTATTTTTTCCTTCTTTTTGCTTTCCGGATCCTATCCGCCCATATGTCTAAACGAAAAACTACCATGTACATTATATCTAAACATATTTGAACACAAATGTCAATTTTCTTGCAATTATATTTTTTGCCAGCTTGATCCAGTGTTTACACTAGCTAAGACCCCAGAGAATTTAGGAGAGAATGGAAATTACATAGGTCTAGGACTAATTTTACAGCTTTGATATTGTGTCTAGACCCCCCTCTATATACTTTTAAATGACAAATAAAAAATACTTATTTTAAGAATTCTAAATGCTTAATCATAGCTATACAACCAAAAATTGACTAATATGTATTGTATATATAAGTATATGCTTAAGACCCAAACCCCTCGTGTTATGTCTGGTTCATGTGCAGAAAAATTAAGACATATCCTACAAGACAATGTCACACAAAAAACATCAAAAAACAAAACAAACAAACAAACTGTCAGAATGGGTAGTGGGCTACTGTGTTAGAACAGTGATGGGTAATGTATTAATCTCAGGCGACGGCGTGTAAGTGTCAAGACAGTGTGGATGCTGTAGACCTGAACTATGCAAGATGAATAGTGGGTGAGGATCAGGGTATGGGCGGTGTTTATTTCAGAATATGGCATGAAACGTGCGCCCATTATCAATTTTTCGTCCCCATGGATATAAACTAGTCTTGCATGCAATTGCCTAACAACTCAAATCAGTAAAATATAAGCATAGTAACCACTGTTACACATATAATTAACCCTCGTCATTGCATGAAACCTTAAACAGCTTTGTACATCATAAATCTAGATTATCTACACTTGATCACGGGTTTCATACAGTGATATTGCTGTCAAAAAGGAGGTCACCATGCAGGTATGGGATAAAAAAAATAGGCGAATGACGTAATTCCATAGTAAATGAAATAGCTATGAATTAGAAGTCTTTCATTATACTATGATCTACAATATGCAGGTCTGAGTAAAGCTACCACAGTGACCGTAGTACTGGCAACTTATGATCCGCAAGCATCTTAAAGATAGTATTAGTATTTCATCTACATTTCTTGAATATGATGTTCACCATTTTAATATTTTACAGAGAAACAGTATTACAGGTTTTTAAAAAGAGACTTGAAGCCTCAGAGAATGGTTTCATAAGAAATGGTTAAGTCTCAAATTTATGATAATGAGTACTTTTTTTACATAAGGGAGAATAACTGTGATACTTTGATTTCATGTGATTTGTAATTTTCATGATAATTCTAAGCGATGTTTTAATTTTGTTTTATCTTATGTGATGCTATTCCAGTGTTTTGTCTATGATTGTCTTATTTTACTATGATTATACATTGTCGCAAACTTGTAAATGTAATGTATACTATGGAAATAAATTATATTAGTACGAATGTATCAGTACATAAACAGATATTCAGGGTTCTGTTGGCTGGTGTGACCCAATCTGTTAGCATCATTGTTTCTTAGTTGAGCATTATGATTATACATTATCGCAAACTTGTAAATGTATACTATGGAAATAAACCGACGATGCAACTTTGGACACCTTGTTGATTTAGACTCTCTTATTACAGTATTCATGTGGGGGGGGGGCGGAGGAAATTAAGGGGTGTGTGCCAACTTTGTACATAGAAATTGAGGGCAAGCCATCAACTTTGTTCATGAAAAAAGAGGGGTGTCTCCTGTTTTATACAGAATTGTTCAGAAAATCCTCTGCCCCCTTCCACATAAATAACGAACGGTCCCTTACACGCTCTTACTGATGACTGTTGCAGGCAAGAAGGAGAACCAGGCGCTATTAGGTCTATAGCTATTGCTTTGCAAATTGAACATGTTTCATTTGAGAAAAAAAAAGTACCACTCAAAAATTTTTGTCTGTACTTTGGCCTACTTTTGACGAACTTAATACGAGCATTAGGTGTAAATACCTTGTTTTTGCAGGTGCTGTGGTCTCAATGGAGAGGTGGTCTTTATATTATATGAAGGTTCTCATTAGAATCATTTTGAAGGATTGGGACCGAGAAAAGTGATTGCATTACAGAGGTGGTCTCATTTTACTGTACACTCTCACTGCAGACTGTTGCAGGCAAGAAGGAGAACCAAGCGCTGTTAATGATAAAGCTGTGGAACCGACGATGGAACTTTGGACAACTTGTTGACTTAGACTGAATCTGAATCTCTGAATCTGAGTGAATACTCCACAGCCATCAGTTTTGATGATTATAGCAGAGGGAGGTCACGTGATGTTGGTACATGGACCTCCAGAGGCAGGCTAGGTAGCCAGCCAACTGAGCCTCGGGGTTGTGGAGGGATCACACTAGCTATAGTTTTCAAACTAGGTGAAACTCCTGTTTGTCGGTCGTACGCGCTAACCACTGTACTAACAAAGACCACACAACTTATAGACTCTCGTATACACTCTCACTGCAAACTGTTGCAGGTAAGAAGGAGAACCAAGCGCTGACGGCGGCGAGTCTGACCGCGCTGGCGCGGCAGGTTCGTGAGAAGGGGCTGGTGCTCGCCATGCTGCTCAATGTCCCCACAAAACGCCTCGTCCACATCCGCTGCGAGGGACAGAACGACGGAAAGTCCGACGACGCCATGACCTCCGCCATGCTGCTGCTCTGGAGGGTCAGATAATGCTTCTTTTTTATTGTTAAGGGGACTGTGAACTCTTTTCTTACGATTTTATTAAACTTTGATTTTCTCACTCATTATTGCTTCAATTCTTACAAATTACACCTTATTTTGTAGATAATTATCTAATCTAATGACACAAAATGTTTTGAATTGTATAGATTGATGAACATTTTTTTTATAAAGCAATTAGTGAAAAATTTACAACTTTGCCTGTGAAGCATATAACTGGTAGTAAAACATCAAAATGACCAAAATCACTTTTCAGTTACAGAATTTGTATATTTATCTAGAAAACCTTGCCTCAATTTTTTTTACATTTTTCCCCTTATCATTTTACATGCATTTTAAGTTTTAAAAAACACTTATTTTCCAAATTTTCTTGCAAATCAATACAAAAACGTTCATAATTCATCAACGAAATAAAAAAAATCAAAATCCCTAGTAAGGTTTTCTTCAGAATGCATATATCTTCAAATATATACACGTTTGTGAACATTTTATTTCACGGTTAGAGAGAAATATAAAAAGAAAAATTAATCCACTATGCATTTTTTTAAGAAAATGGGCTTTAAACATGGCCAATCAATATACATCTGTGGTCAGGGTTAGCGTTTGGGTTAGGTTTACCTAACCCCTAACCCTAAGCCTAAGCAACGTCCTACCACTATATTGTGCCAAGATCGGGAAACAAAAACAAATTTCTATTACTAAGATAGGTTTAGCCATGCTGCTGATCTGGAGGGTCAGCTTCTTCAGCTTTCTTTTCCCGGATCTTTATCTAGTTCTAGTTATTTAATCTGCAAGCCACCACATCGGAGCATAATGAAGATGCTAGTTAACTGGCGAGTTAGCCGGTGATGGAGGCTGGCTCTTGAATTCTAATATAGAGCCAGCCTCTGCTACTCAGGCATGTAAAAGGTCCATTATCAAGATAGAGTTGCATGCTACTAATCTGGAGGGTCAGTGGCTGCAGCTACATCTTTTTAATGGAGGCTCTGATGGGTGTGGTGGTCGCCCCGCTACCACAAAACACTTAAAGTTGAGTTAACTAGATCATGGTATCTGCCATGCCTCTACTCTTATTATTATTCCTGGATATGTGTTACAAAGCTAGCATCAGACAGTTGCAATAAATTGGCAGATTGCCTCGTCCATTTTTTTAAAGATAAGAGCAATCTTCATCCCATATATTTTCATCCCTCATGGTAGTCTAAATGGTCACTACTAAAAACCATGCCTGCAGTTTTTACTGTACATATAGTATAATAGGAAATCTTAGCGTCCATACCACATGCTTCTTTTGACTGTAGGAGCTCAGATAATCTTTAAAATGTGTACTTTCTGTTTACTGTAGGAGCTCAGAGAAACAGCGACGGACAAAGAAAAGGCCGTTCAGCTGGAAAACGCCCTAAGAGACATTGGCAAACAAGAGCTGGCGGACATTTTTAATGACAAATACCAGTCCGACTCAGAGATGACGGCCGAATGCTTTCCACCCAACTAGAGAGTTTGGAATACAGCTGCTTGTGATTTGATTCTTTATTCTAACCGTTGACATTCAACGAATGCTCCATGTTTTTATTGAGCAACATTTATATTTTTCCATAATCCACCATTTTTACTCATATATCATGCCCAAGAACAAACATATCCTTACCTCATATATTAACATTATTGTTATTCATAACAGGGTAGACTATTGATTCCTTTTGCAGTTTTAAATGTCTTAAACAAAATTTGCTTGTTTGTATAAATTGTAAATATGTCGAATGTTTTATTTATAATGTATTGTTTTGCAGATTTTTTGTAATAGATATATACTTTTTTTTAGTGTTTGTGTCTAATTCTTTGCATATACAGTACTTTACATATTCAGTATCAGTGACCAGCGCAGTCAGCATAATACATGCCGCGTACATCCCACAATGGTTATTTTTGAAAAGGAACCTGTAGTTTCCGAAATCGACCATAAATCATTTTTGAAATTTGAAGTTATTTTGAAGCTATTATTGGAAGAAAAGTAGGTAATAACTGTGAGCAATTGAATCATGACATCCCACGATCTTTTGTACACTCCCGCGCTGCTGCCTCACTGATGATGTTGAACATTCTGTCCACTCTAGCATCACGCCCGTTAACATTGAAGAAAGTGTCCAATATTTTCAAGGTGAAGGGATAAGTGAGAAGGCATGTTCACCATATTCAAATTTATAATCCCTCACCCACACCGATAGATATAGATATGATGTGTGAATGAGCTGTGTGTGGAGGAAAATTAATAAATTGCTCCAAATTAAGAAAAAAATGAGAGCTCTCTGATTCCTATCATAGAGTAATAATTGAGTGTGACTCCTTCATTTGAGGCAAGTTAAAACTTTGCAACACTACTTTTCAACATCGCAAAACTGAGTGAAATCGTCTTTCAGTTTACCGTTCCCCGTAACAGTTAATATACGATTCTTCCCTTGGTTGTAGGCAACAGTTCCCTCATCTATGCATCTAGAATTAGCTAAAATATATGTCCACTATGTTAGGGTGTTCCATAATAACGCTTTTTTGAAGCGCCTTTCACGGCACTTCACAAAATTTGACCCCATTCATGTCATAGATCGTGTTGATTTTTTTAAAGAATTTTTTGCACTTCTTTAAACCGCTCATTTTGCTAATTAAATTTTCAACCTTGTCATCCTCCGAATGTCTTATATGTAAAAATTCAAAATTGATCTACGTTTATTTTTGGTTCAAATGATAGATAATGATTCACAGATTAATGTTTGTAAACACAATAACCGATAGTTGCGTCGCTTCAGCTCAGCTGCTGAACCAAGCATTGTGTTTCGTTCGTTTGTAACTAACTAACTAACTAACTAACTAACTAACTAACTAACTAACTAACTAACTAACTAACTAACTAACTAACTAACTAACTAACTAACTAACTAACTAACTAACTAACTAACTAACTAACTAACTAACTAACTAACTAACTAACTAACTAACTAACTAACTAACTAACTAACTAACTAACTATGTTTGTATGTATGTATGTATGTATGTATGTATGTATGTCTCCGGACAAGCTAGAGCTTTAACTGTTGCACCGATTTCGTTCAAACTTTACACGACTATGAGGTATGAGGCGACACCAAAGTGATTCGATTTTGGGCACTCTGCCAATTAAATTGAGGTTTCTAGAAGCCCATTTATGACATTTACTGATATTCAATGCACTTAAAACAGCAAGAAAATAGTCAATATTTACCACCAAGCAGCAAATATTGATTATTGGGTTTGAAACTGCAGATATTGATTATTTAGTATCTGTTATTCAAATAGTACTATTGTATGTCAACAAAAATATCTTTTTGCTGGATATCATATGTTGATTCTGATTCATTCTGATGTTTTCTCCACAAATCCATAATTTTCTTGAATGCAAAGTATACATCATTTCAGTATAAATCTTAATTGCCCATGAGTCAACGTCGTACTAGCGACGCAGTGTTCTTTGAACACTTTTGATCTAGCTTTTAAATAGTATTTCATTGCCTAATGAAGTATTAAACATTATGCCTCAGAAGGAGGTATCGTAAGAATGCCTCTTCGTGTAGGCCTACCACTGTGAATCACGCACAGTGCAGTAGACTTTTATTTTATTTTCTTTAGAGTATGCCTTAGGCTAGCCACATTAGCCAGTACTGTATTATTTCTTCAGTACGGTATATATTCATATATGTATATATATAACTGCTTTAGCAGTCGCAAATACTTAAAGTAATACTTTTCTATTAATTCCACAATGTACCAAGATATGCTTGCCACAATTACTTGATTATATACAAAGAACTGCTTGCTATATTTGCAATTATCGTAACAATGTGTTCGATGAAAACTTATAAAATTTTGAAAACATGGTCTTTATAAATTATTTACATTGGTTATAATAATAAGCAAACGAACAAGTATGCGTGGATTGATACACAACACTAACAATATAATATTTAGAAATTTATCATAACGTACTCAATGTAACCCTCCGTCTCGAACAGCCGCTGTTAATGTAATAATGAAACGGATGATTTTGTCATCTCTTATCGTCACTTTGGTGTGACACATTGTCATAGCACAGGTATTTTAAAGAGATTACGACAAGCTTGTTTTTGTTAATAGAAAGCCCCGATTGGGTTGGTTAAAACTTTACACACGAGGTCTGTAGGCCATGTCCATGAACTCAACTCAGAATTCAGCCAAAAATTCAGCCAGAATCTTCACGTGTGACGTAGTGATAGACAAACGTGTGACGTAGTTATCTGAACGTGATGTACGTTATTCGTTCAAAACCACGGGATCATCCCGATGCGTTTGGCTGAATTTTTGGCTGAATTCTGCATTGAGTTCATAGCCTACAGACCTCGTGTGTATAGTCTTAACCAACCCAATCGGGGCTTGGGTATAAAATAAAAATGGACAAAGTAGCCTTCACGAAAACAACTTAATTCACATTTTATTTTTCCAATATTTAACTTTAATCACAGTTATTTGAATAAAAGTATTGATGAATTATTGCTTTAAAAATTCTACTTTACATAACGACACTGACAAACCAAATACCAATAATCCGTGCTAAAACTTCCTATCTTTTAAAATACATCATTTTGATAATCATTATTATTCTCATACTTATTTAATATGTATATATCAAAACAATGACAATCACAATTCTTTCTACCTGCTTTACTGTAAAGCAGGTAGAAAGAATTGTGATTGTCATTGTTTTGATATTTATTAAGTAAGTATGAGAAGACCTGCTGCAGCTAGCAACATTACTATTTTTATCTAAAGAACAATTTCAATTTGCAGTGCAAGAGCGCAGGGTAAAGAAGCGGTTGGCCAAACCGGCCATAGTAGAAATGTTCAGGCGCTGGGAGAAGTCAGAACGCGCGCTCGAGTTGGAGTGGAAGTTGCAATTGGCTGCTGGAGAGCATCCCATACTCCCCATGGAGGGAGAGGCAATCAGCGCCCCCTACCCCATTGTACAGATGATGGCAGGTAACACAGCCTTCTCGTACTTTTCCAGAATTCTGGCAAGTTGTCTTTGCCTGTCTGTCCAGATTACCATCCATCTGGTTTGTTACCCCTCTACAGGCTGCATTGTTAGAGCTAGGGGATCGTTCACAAATGACGTCACCCAGCAGTGGGGGTGGGGTGGGGGGATTACTGCAACTTTTTAGGGATGAGTTTACTCAACACTGGCAGATCCCAGTTCTCCAAAAGGTTTTGTGCTGCCAGTGGATTTTATAGATTTCATGCAAAAATCCCTTGAAAGAGACTTTTTTCATGGGGACCATGGAACCAAGACTCAAGCTCTCAACGTTCTAGTCACAATTCCAAACCTCTATCAAGTCAGCAACAGATGGACACTTGTAAATGGCCATTTATATGCAAATCAAAATTAGAATGTTACCATCAAGTATCATCATTATTTCCGTTTTAATTGGATTATTTCTAAGTTCAGTTGATGCACCAATGGAAACCTCATTACAGATAAACATCGCAGATGAACAACCAATCATACCATCTGAAAAGAAGGTCAAAGTTCTTGATACAAAAATGCGATGAGGAGATTGTTCCGAAGAAAATAAAGAATCAAATCCTGTATAATCCGATCCCCACAGAGGGTCGCGACCTGCTTTCCGGCCCAAAGCAGGCTAAGACAGGACAAAAAAATAAAAAAAATAAAAAATTAAAAAAACTTTAGACAATTCCATTTCATTTGGGTTCATTACTACTATTTTAAAGTGTAAAAATATTGGGGCATTGTTAAATTCAATTTGATTTGATTATTACTAATGAATTGATTGAGACATGAGATGACATAATTCAATTATTTTGGTTATTGTTTCGCTGGGGCATCTAAATTTATCATTTATCAAATTTCATAGAGAGACCACCTTTTCAGATGAAAGATGCATTTCTCAAATAGATACTTGATACAAAGTTGATTTGTTTATTTTTATGTTGATATGCTTCACTATGATTTGATATGCTTATTTGTATTATAGGCTTTAACACTATAATTTGATTTGATTTTGTCGATCTTGATTTGCAAACTAAGATTTGATTTTTTGAATGTTGATTATGTTTCACTATGATATGATCATTTCTAAGTTGATATACTTGTAATATGCTTTGATTTGCTTATTTGTATTATATGCTTTAATGGTATGATTTGATTTAATTTTGTTGATCTTTATATGCTTCACTATTTGATTATTCTACTTCATATGCTTCTTTATGATTTGATTTGATTTTTTAAGTGTTGATTATGCTTCACTATGATATGATTAGATTATTTATATTATTTGATTTGATTCTTTCTACTTTATATGCTTCACTATGATTTGATTTGATTATTTCTAAGTTGATATACTTGTGATATGATTTGATTTCCTTTTTTCTATTATATGCTTTAACACTTTGATTTGATTTGATTTTGTTGATATTGATATGCTTCACTAAGATTTGATTTGATTATTTCTACTTCATATGCTTCTCTATGATTTGATTTTATTTTTTAAATGTTGATTATGCTTCACTATGATATGATTTGATCATTTTACCTTGCTATTCTTTAGGCATGTACACAATTGTGTGGTGTGCTTTCTAAACATAGTAGAACAATACTTTTTTCATTACTTAATTCGTCATTTGCTTCACATATCAGTATTGTTAAAAGAATAAAACCGTATCAAAGATATTTGGTTTTATAGTTTAGTGTTTGTCATTTGTTTGCAAGTAATTCTAAAATCACATTTGAAAGTTTTAGATCTAATATGTGTGATGTCTGCCAGGAGCGCAAAAAAAATCATGTCGTTTGAATGTGATGCACTGAAATTTGACACCCCTTCCATTCCATTGCATTCAAATGTGAGCCCCCTCAAGTCCTTGCACTGAAATTCTTCAACCTCCCATTCTGACCTCCCCCTCCTCCTCACAAATAATTACAGCTGCCTAAATAGGACCCAACAAATTGTGCTAAAAGAGGTTGGACCCTGGTCCACCCAGCTCAACTGCTGGTATACCCGGTAAATTGAGGGAAATATAATTCAATACTGTCTATGCATCTTCTTTTGTTCTCTGTTCTACTTTTGCTGCTTTATAAATCAAAATAAAATCAAATTTATGTTGGTCCAAATTTATTTACTTAACATGTTTCGACACCACCAGTGTCCTTTTCAAATTGAATTAAAACCAACATAAATTTGATTTTATTTTGATTTATAAAGCAGCAAAAGTAGAACAGAGAACAAAAGAAAATGCAACCACATGCTGCATACCATATTTCACAAATCTTGTCTATTCATCATAACAAGATATTTGATTGTAAAACAATTTATATGTATAAGACAATACTTATAGATTTAAAACCACATTTATCAATATGTATTTATTAATAAGCATTCATTACATAGCCAACAATAGTTATGTATCATTATATAATATTACACTTTAACACATACATTACGGATTTTTCTATTAGATACGATATGGACAAATACCAAATTATAGATATATATGTATGCATAGAATGAAGATTGTAACCATCACGACTCAAATAATAAACGCTAGTCCACAATAAAAGCCCACGTTATTTTATATCATATCACAAAATGCTTTTAAGAATTATAAATTTGCAAATGACATTCATCAACATCAAATATACTATTAAAATACAATCTTACATATCACAGTCTTATAAGCTCAGTTTAGAAAAATAAAATATAATATGTACATATCATAGCAATAGGAATTCTGTATACAAGTACTGTGTGACATTTTAAGTGTATAGATCTAAAATGAGCATATCACAGCAAAAATAAAACAGGCCGTCTAGTAGCTTCTAGTGATCACACACCTGACTTCTATTTAATTTGTACATTTTTATGGTCTAACAAAGATGCTATAGAACTCTATAATATCTTTGGGTCTAATCAAAGAGGGTAGATATAGTAGCATTGGCCAAACATGAATAGTAGTTTGAACTTTGCAATGTTCAATGAAGTTTTCCAAACAATGACATTACCAAAAGTATATTTCAATTTTATTTTGATATAATGTTTTTTTATATAAATTGAAATTTCCAGCCTTTATCGTTCCTGCCTTACATCGTAAATGTCGCCAACAAGGTGAGCAAAATCATTGAGACGGAGGCTCCCAAAAAGGCGTGGCCGCTGGTGACAACTAAAACAAAAATGTGAAAAAATGACATTCATTAGCGTATAACAACATCTTATACACGTTATTTGAACACAAAATTAGTTGCAAGTGATCAGGTGTCACATTTGTTCTTCATAGGAGAGAGGGGGCACTTAAATTAACTCTTGTCATTTTACATACATTTGATAAGCGTCAAGTATATGTATAGCAGAAAAAGGGGAAACTTCACAGCACAATGTCTTCATTCTCAATATTTGCTTAGTTTCTTCTGTAGCCAACTACATGTATATCAATACGTGAAGATGCGTGTCATGTACAATGAAATATAACACCTATTGTTGTAGTGCATTTTCCCAACCAAAGGCAGACAACAAACAGAATAATCAATGGTGTATGGTGTGAATTTGCCACAGAAGACTCAACACGCCTCCGTGTCTGGGTTTGCAACAATATGAACACACCTAGACACCTATCTAACAAAACACGTCCATATTACTAGTCCATATTTACAATGTACATAACTGTTTTGGCTACAACCGGTATCACAAACAAGATTTAATGCTATAAAACGTAATAAGAACTAATGAGACAGATTTATCATATAATGCAATAGCCATTATACTAATATATAAAGTATTCTAGTAACTTGGTATACAGCAGATGGATTCATGTTATCTTGTCTTTTCTTTCTTTCTTTTGCTGTTCACTATTCAAAAAAAATAAATAAAAAAATAAAAAATAAAAAATAAAAACTTTTCATTTACTTATCTACTTATATGTAAATGATTTTATTTTTGATTAATGAACAGCAAAAGAAAGAAAAGACAAGATAACATTATACTAATGTGAAAGCAACTACAGCCGTAAATATGCAACCAGTTAGGTACATGCAATTAAATGTTGACTGAGATAATATTGATTGACCGGTTACTTATAACACAAAAACACACGAAAACATACAAAAATAAAAACCAGTGCAGTTTCTATCAGTGTGTAAGCCATTTAAGATTTAAAGCGGATATGGCCACTTTTTTCTCCATATTTGGAACCTGCATCGTATGATGAAGAGGAAAAAACTAGAGAAAGGGGCCCTCTGATGATGATGAAATCAATATGATGAAGCAAACATCCAGAGATAGGAGGCCTCTGATGATGAATTCAAAATGACCAAAACAAATTCAGAGAAGGGGTCCTCTGAATCTACCACTGTTCTTATATCACACGTCAGTCTATTTTACAAGGGATCATACAGTAGAACCTCCACTTAAGACCACCTCTCTATGGAGACCACCTCTATGTTAAGATCACTTTGCACGGTCCATAACCTTCATACAACTGACACTTCTCTACAGAGAGCACCTCTCTATTGAAACCCCGTACAACTTGTATCAAAGGTGGTCCTAATAGAGAGGTTCTACTGTACATCCAAACACATTTTTAAAGTCCTTAGACTAACCTACACAGTCAGTGAGGGGCGGGTCCCACACCCCAGTAGAGTTGCAGGTAGCCGTTTTGGTGCCGTTTGTACCATCTGCAAACTGGTAGTAAACGGCACCATCTAGAGACTTTCCTAGGTTCTGGTAGTTCTTGTAGTAGTCCACGCACGCGTACTCAATGCTAGCCCCCTGAAAACATATGAACTGCTATGACGAGCGAAAACTCGAATGCACTTGTTTTCTATGTTACAATGAACTTGAATGAAGTCTTGCAGTTTGAATGGTGGTGATTGCAATATTAATGTCATTATCAAGCCACACTTGCATGGTGAACAGTAGATTAAAGTTACAAGCTTATCAACAAACACCATAGCTTATATGTATCCTATATATTGAATAATAGATATACACGTGTGCACGTTCATTTCAAACAATGCATCATACTTATATGTTGGATGTTCATTTGTTCAAGTTTTCATTCGTATTCTTGCTTTACCACTTCACTTTGAACGAACGTGGTTTTTTTGTGAAAGGTCACCGGAAGCTGTCAGACATTCTCATGTCCTTTTCCCACTGGGAAGCTTCAGGTGACTTTCACAAAAAAAACACGTTCAACTGTAGTGTTAAAACAAGAACGTCATACTTAGTTAGATTAATTAGACAGCTTTTGAACAATATGTATTGCCGTACATGGCCATTTTGACTGGTGAACACGTGACCTGACCACGTGACGACCCACCTGTCGTCTGCTGCTGTCGGGCGTCACCACCACATAGCCGAGCCACGTGGGCACGGGCGGGCACATGGCTGAAAGAAGCAATATAATGTGTTCACCACATTCGTGCACGCATTCAAACATGGTGACCGACAAACCATGGCATATTTCTTCAATGGTGTATTCATTTGACACTGGAATCGCCCAGCGGCAGTCATCTTTCTAAGTTTTACGTGAAACACATGTACTTCAAGTGCTACAGTCATTGACTCCCAATGTTTGTTAATATCTAGACACCCCCCCGGCCTCCTTACCACGTCTCTAGATGTAAACAAACATTGGGACACAGTGACTGTGTCAACTACCCCAAGCGGTCAGTTCACGGATGTAGCCCCATATTACCCACGTACACTCTAGATTATCATTTGCCTTTAACACTGGCCTTTAGATGTTACAAGAACCCCATGCAGTTTAATAATTGTCAACACAATGTCACATAGGCAAAGACACAAGGGGCGCCCCCCCCCTCCCCTTCCCTTCCCTTACCTTATTTTCATTGGCCAATGATACCATGCAAAAAATGTCTGTGTTACAAAGTCAGTCACAGTAGAACCTCCAATTAAGACCACCACTCTATTGAGACCACCTCTATAATAAGACCACTTTTCGCGCCCCCAAACCTTCATAAAGCTAATAAAATGAACCTCTGTACAGAGACCACGTCTCTATTGAGACCACGTAACACTGGTCTGAAAGGTGGTCCTAATAGAGGTTCTGCTGTATGTGCCCGTGACCACTTCTATAACAAGACCACTTTTCACTGTCCCAAACCTTCATAAAGCTACCAAAATGAAACTCTGTATAAAGACCACCTCTCTATTGAGACCACCTAACACTGCTCCCAAACGCAGTCCCAATAGAGGTGTTCTGCTGTACTCCCCGTGCCGTACCCACGCAGCTGACGGCCGCCGGCCCCCAGCGGCCGTCCTCGTTACAGCGCAGCAGCCGCGTGTAGCGAGCGTCTTCGTCCTCCACGTCAGGGAACTGCAAGGGAGACGTGTATGTAAATGGAAATGTGAATGTAAATGTGTTGGTTTATAGTCCTGATCCTAGTCTGGCTCTCATGACTTTACAATTTACACCAGGTCATTGGCACATTAATTGGAAGATCTAAAGGTGCTTGGCCCAATAACTACATTAGCAAGTATCATATTATTTTACAAGTGTATTGGGGTACGGTGACGGGGGTGGGGGCATACAAGGCCAAAAATGAGGTGATGTCCATTATCATATTTTTTTTACAAGTGTATTGTAGTTGTGAGACCTGGAAGAGATGCTTGCACGTGTAGGTGACCACAGAGCCGTAGTTGCTGTAGTAGGATGGGGGCAGCACCACGTTCCCCAGCTGCTCAGAGATGTCGCCACAGTCGATGGCTGCAACCAAGCAAAGTGCTCATTGACACCAGACAAAATAACAAGTAACATGCGACTACTTGTCTGCGACTACATGTCAGTCTGACTAGATGCGTCCATAAAGACAAAGAACTATGTCATGGTTTGGAGGTCAATGTGCATGAATCAATGCCCGGCTTTGGTGAATATTGCCCCAGCTCGTTCACTCGGACAATATTCACCAAGGTCAGGCATTGATTCATGCATGTTGACCTCAAAACCATATCATATGTCTTAATTATACACACATTGTCATATTCTGTCTACAGAAACTTGCATATTTACCCTTAAGGAGATTATTAATTATTACAGGTTTTATTCAAGTAATGTATACCTTTGTTTTCTTGATGCTTCTAAGGCTTTCGATAAAATAAATCATTTTCATTTGTCCAAGAAACTTATAAGAAGAGATCTACCTATTATCATCGTTAGATTTCTGTTTACCTGGTATCGATCTCAAACTTTTGCTGTCAAGTGGCTAGACAATATATCTGCTAAATTCACATCATCAAATGGAGTCCGACAAGGAAGTGTTCTTTCTCCTAAATTGTTTTCTGTTTTTATGGATGAGCTAAGTGTGAATTTAAATATGTCTAAAATTGGTTGCCATATGAACAATACTAGTTTTAATCATATCTTTTTATGCAGATGATGCTGTTATTTTGTCACCATCAGTAAAGGGTCTTCAAAAGCTTTTAAATATATGTCAAAAATTTGCTATTGATAATGAAATTGTATATAATCCACTCAAAACTAAATGTATGCATATAAGGAAAAGAGGAGTTGACTCTGTAAACTCTGCTGTATATTTAAATGATATTGATATAAAATGGGTGGAATCTTACAAATATTTAGGTATTTATTTATCATCTGATTTGAAAGAGGATACTGACATTAAAAGACAAATCAAGAGTATTTATGGTAGAGGAAATATTCTAATAAGAAAATTCAGAGGATGTACCAATGACATCAAATGTCTTTTATTTCAATCTTTTTGTACTAATTTCTATTGTAGTTCTCTGTGGTCTTCTTTTAACAAGAGTACTATTCATAATGCCAAGGTAGCTTTTAATAATGTTTTTAGATATTTATTGGGCATACGAGAGAGATGTAGTATTTCGCAATTGTTTTTAAATAATAATGTTGACTCTTTTTATGTCTTGTTGAGAAAATCCATTTTTAACCTGTATATGAGATTGAAGGAATGTGATAATGTTCTAGTCAGTTGTGTTTTAAATTCTTTCTATTTTTACTTCCAATCTCCGTTGTTTTTACATTGGAAGAGACAATTATATAATACATTTTGATATTTTTTAATATAATTTGGTATAAGTTTGTATGAAATGTATATATGTATATAATTTTTCCTTGTTAATATGGATTTAACATCCGAAATAAAATTATCCTTATCCTTATCCTTATCCTTATATTCCATGGGGTAATAATTGCACTGGTCATGACAAAAATTAAAAATTACGATAATTTCTTTTAAAGCATAACATACAGACATCAATTGATCTGGTAATACCGAGTCGCCGCCGCACGCCTCTACAACACACCACTTCCGGGTCAATGCAAAATGGAAATGTGCCTATTTACAGTCGCAATTCACAGTTTGTCGTGCTCTAGCGACGTTCAGGGGCGGATCCAGACCAGGTTACATACACCAGGTTCTGGAACCTGTTAAGGTTGTGCAAAAAGAGTTTAGTGAGAAAAAACAAGGTTAAAGTGTCACCAGAATGCACCATATTCATTGTATTTTTCAAAATGTTCCTGGGGGGCGGGCATGCCCCCTGACACCCCCTCTAGACTCGGCTGTGCACTGTTGGTGCTTGCCTTATCAGCTCTTGGGAACCTACCAAACCTTCAGCTCTAGATCCGCCCCTGACGTTACATATACACCAGGTCATTGGCATCCATGTCACATTATATCTTTCCCATCTCCTTGGGGAGCATACAGCACATCGCTGCTACTGTAGCGCAGACTTGCTTATCACGCACATTGGCGTTCACTCGCCTGACCTGTACCTGTTTAAAGAGTAGGTACCACGGAGCAGTGTGCAACCTGTTCGAGATAAGTTTGCTCAACACCTATCATTAGACCCAATCGGGAATCGAACCCACGACCTTCTGGTCAGGAGTCCAACTCCCTATATATTCTGCCACGGAAGCACATCCAGCCACACTCACGAATGTTCTTGCTCTAATGTTTGCTGTGGTTGAGTGATAGGATATACTTGGTAGAAAAGATGGGCTGGTGTTACTCTGCTTGTAATATACGTTTAAGCATAATGTGCTGTGCGCTTCATCATTACTACTACTTCACATTGTGCCACAGCAGCAACAGGTAGTATGCATTGTTCACGAGGAGCAATAGAATATTGAGACTGAAAACAACACAGACGCTGGTTGTAATGCTATTTTTACTCACCCCATGTGACTATTGTAGACAGAACGCAGCCTAGCAGCGCAGTCCACACCTGCAGGGAAAAGAACAAGGTAAAAATGTGTGAAAGACGAAGTGAGTGAGTGTGTGGGTGAGTAGGTGGGGGGGGGGTTAGGGTGTAAGACCCTATGTATACCACATTTGCTTTTAAAATGCTAGTCTGATAAGTCTGATTAAAGATAGAAATAGAATAAAACGTGTATTTCTAAAGCAAATAGAGCGCACATATCACCCTTTCACGATGCTGGGGCCCGTGGTGTTATTTGTACCGAGCAGTAGCTGTCAACCAATGAAATACATTGGTTTACATGTATTTTACAAAAAAAAAAAAAAGAAAAAAAGTTTCCTTTATATGTTGCATTACTTATATAAATATAGCAATATAGGGTATCCGGGTATTTACGTTACCAGTCTAAATTGATGACTTGTTCACAATGACAATTTTGCATGGGTTTCAAAAATAGCTCTCAGGATGTGGTTCGTGACAGGTGCAGCAATAAACTAGTGACGTAGTTCGTCTGCTATAATAACCAAGAATGTGTTGTGCCTCAAAATATATAGATCTATATAGTTCTATTTCTAAATTATACATGCACAGAGCATACATTGTAATAATTCAGGTTACTTTTAGACACGAGAACATAGCTATTTCCACCCTATTAGCACCTCCAGACCACACTCATCCCTTTTCTCCCAAAACATGTCATTTTCATTTTCACATAGATTATGTCACTTCTGCGAGTTTCGGCAACCATGCAATCCACAGGTCCCTTTTCAAGCCCCAACCCACTTTTTTTCTTCAGGAAAGCTCAATCTACATCTATCTACAGGGCAAAATAACATACCCAAAACGCCAACATTGCTCATTTAAACATTACCCAGTTAAAGTGGTGAGAAAAGGGATAATGGTATTCAAAGTGGTGAGAAAAAGGACTTGTGGTATCTTTGTCAGCACGCGTTCCCTTCCGTTCACTTGTGCAGACAAATACACCACTCGTACAGAGATAGGACAATCTCAATACTAAAACACACCACTATCAATATAATCTCAATCCAGATCAGATCTTACTTTAGAAAAAAAAACAATAACAAAAACAGAACTGCACCTTGTGTCAAATGAAGTGAGCAAGTCCGAGGTTTAGGACGAGTAAGTGTAACTTTCAAAAAAGTGTTGTTTAGTGTGTAAATGTTACAAATTCATTATATTAAAAAAAACTACCTTACCCCTGCCGTGAGAAGTGTCCGTGCGGCCGCCATGTTGGAGATTGACAGTAGCTGGAGCAGCCGACAGCGAGGCAGCAACTGTCTGCTCAGTCAGCCGTAACCACGGGTCGATAAGACACGCTCCAGCAACCACAACGTCAGCAGCAGCAAATGTGTACTACATCGATACAAGGATACATGTCGTTTGGTTTGTCACCTGCGCATGCTCCTTTATACATGAGAACATGGAGTCTAATGTTTATATTACGACATGTGCATTGGAAAAGGTCACGTAGTGTCTCTTGAAGAAGAATAGACCCACGTGTGAGGTTAATGTTTGCTGTGTTTATTGATGAGGATCTCGAGATTTATCTTTTAGGTCAGGAGGGTGGAATCAATTGCGCCAACAGACACCTCCCCCAAAACGGACATGCCGCTGTGCTGTTTCGTCCCATCCGGGGACTAACTTGTATACTTCGACTCCAGAGAGTATCAGTTCGTCTGCAATTATTATTGCATTTGGAATGCTTTTCGTACGAGGGATCCTGAGTTGGGTTTGGAGGTGGGAATAATTACCTCTGACATATGTATGCACTGATTCGAATGCTTCCCTCTCACACACCAGACAAGTTCCTAACACCTGTACGTGAAGGCCGCCGTTCTATCCGACAACCCAGAAGATATGAAGGGCACGTCACCGCGGAACCAAACAAGAGGTCTATCAGTATGAACAGCCAGTGTTATGTAGTCCCCCCAAGCAAAACGCCACAACACATGGGGTCATTCTTTGTAAAAAAAACTCCCTTAGAGTGAAACCATTTGGTGGAAAGTACCGTCACCGCAGGTACTGTTGGGGAGTTTGCTCATCTCCTCACCTCTCGGAGTCATTAATTCATGCGCTCTCCCCCGTCGCCTCGATAACAGTGGTAACTGTTCCTGCGACGTAGAAATCAAGAACAAGAACATTTTCAGTGCAAACGTGGTTTACAGTTAAAACGGTATCAATTAAAGATGAAGCTTCCATTTGTACATCTAAAATCATACTCTCCTTTCATGTGATCGCCTTACTTTGTTTCCTAGTTTTCCTGCGCTTGCGCAGTCAACGGTACCGTTGATTGGATGCCGTTTTCTGAAGCTGCGCGCGCATGCTCTCGGCTCTAGCTAGTACAACACTGAGCAAATTCAAGGGCATAATGTTTAGGATTAAGCAATAAGTCCATAAAAAATCTACTTAAATCCTTAACCCTTTATTCCACACATTTCGCTGAAGTTCACTCCCCAGCATTCACACGTCAGCTTATTAATTATATCTGTATCGTAGACACCACTCATGCACTACTGAAACATACCATTGCCCTTATAAAATGAAGATCGATTGCGCACAAATTCAAAGACAGACGTCTGATGAGTAGTAGTAGACTCGTATCAGGTGTATACGTGCCTCCCATGTATACATTTCATGGGAGAAATTCCATACATTGACGTACTTTGGTATCTTTATACGTCTGTTGGTCCATTTTACCAGATTTATACAGGAATTTGTATGCCTTGTGCACATATCAATAATATATACATTTACATTTCTGAGAAAACAAGCGTGTATGACGCATACTCATGAAATCCTGGGGTTGTGCACCCCCACCCCTGTTATTGACCCCAACACTTGGACCTGCTATTGTGACTATCTATACGTGTAAAGCTATGGTTGTTTGTTTGTTTGTTTGTTTGTTTGTTTGTTTGTTTGTTTGTTAGTGTGATATTTACAGACTCCTAAACCATATATCCAATTACTATAAAACTTGGCTGTATTCAAATATTTTGCGTATTTCAAGGGAGGTTTTACCGTGACCTATTTCATATCTCATGTTAAATATTGACGACGAGAAGGAGGAATAGCTAGGTTAAGTTTGAACAGACTCCTTTAAAAAAGAATTTTAGATTACATTTGTTTTTGTATCCACATGGCCTTTAATATTTGATGAAACAGTGTTGACAACGGCCTATCATTTGTAAAACGTTACTATACCCATGAGTAGCAATTAAAAAGAACACACACGCACGCACGCACCCCCCCCCCCCCCCCACACCTCCAAAACCAAACTCTACGTCACAGAAAGGAGCCTAAAATCCATAGAGGCGACCATAGTTCTTTTTTCTCTCCCTCAATATAACCCATTTCTCCACGACAGACAAAGCACAATGTAGGGTACATGTATATGCTAAAAGTGGCTTCCTTGCAGGACGCCGCCGATATTTACCAGTACCTATCAACAGTGTAACTCAAGAAATTGATCATTGTGCACAGCCATTTGTGAACACAGGCGCTGCTCACTCATGTGTGAAGCCAAGATATTGATTTTTTGGTTGTCACCAGAGCAGCTACGTAAGTCGCGCGAGGAATTGTGGGATTCATGCAAATGGGTGCATGACAGACGAGAGTTTTTCACTCTGACGTCGTCTATTTTGTTGTTATATATTTTGTTCAGTTCATGTTTCTTTTCTTGACGATGGATACGCGGAGCTTTCTGGTGGTATGTGTGTCTTCTTTTACTGATAAAACATGTTTCTTTAAAATGGAACCTACAATGTACTTAAAAGTGTATCTTATATGCCTTATTAGTCAAATGGGCTACATCATTGAAAAAGAAAAAAATTATTGAAAAAGAAAAGTTGTGACTCTCTGATGATTATCTCTTGATAGCAATATACCTCATACTATATTTACGGACTAGCAGACCTATAAACTAAGAAAAGAGCTCAATTTATTTCAATTTTTGCTTCATATTTTAACCTTTTTACGGTGATTCGTCATTGCCTCACCAAGGAGGAACATGGGTGCTAAAATGTGTTCGTAAAGTGTTAATCCACTAGGATATCAGGACCGGAACAACGCACTCGAATCCCTTTTAGGGGGTAATAGAATTTCCGTAGTGTGGACATGGTCGTCAAAAGTCGTATGTCATCTTTCCAGAAACAACAAAAAAGGTTGTTTAGGGTCGTTACCATCGACGAATCTTGATTGAAAATACACTTTCTTCAAGTGCATGCTTAACTTCTATTCATATACTGAATATTTTATATGTGAATACAAAATGCAACAAGTACATGTAAATTTGTTACGTCACATGCATGTTTTTTTACAAATTTAAAATGTGAAGGGAATAGGATTATTCTAGGGTTGGCCCTTAAGGCGGAAGGGGGTGCTTTAAGTAAGGGGTGAAGAAATCCCACGCACCTATTTCATTTTGTTTTACTAAAGCATTTCCCACACCCCTCTTGTGGCCTTGCCATATGCCACAAATTTTCCGTTTTTCCCGTCACATCGAAATTTTTCACACCCCTCCTTTACCACCCCACCCCAGCCCAGCATCCACTACCCAGCTATACCCACATACCTCCACTAGATATGCACTGATCAAACCAAGGATAATAATTAGCATTGCCATGTGAGGAATACGCCAAGGCAGGGTGCGTGTGCAAACTACAGCTGGACGTGGGACTTTTCTTTAACCTCCATATTACCGTACCCTGTCAGAGGGCTTTCACCATGGGTGTGTGATAGCACAAGTTTTCACCTGCTGTACCCGACTTACGAAGCCATGGCCGTGATCAAAACAGGGCGTATTAGTTTCCCTTTACCGTTGCCTTGGGATTGCGGCAAACATGCTACGCCTAGATAGTTTATGTGGCATGTCCAATTTATGGTGAACGACACATTTTAGTATTTGTGTTATTGACTTAAGTACTTAGGGACCATTCAGTATTTATGACAGGGTGGGGTAGGAGGATTTTAGGACGGGCCATGAACTTTTGTCACAATGTTTGGAGGGGGGGTTATCAATTTTTTCACACATTTTTGAGCGGGGGCTATCGATTTTTTCACGTAAAATTTACCCCTATTTTTTAGAGATTCTGTATTAAAATTTACTGTTTTTATATTATGAATATTCATCACATAGGATTTTAGTTAACCGACAATGAATGCGTTAACTGTTGGGGGTCAGGTGGGTGGGGGTGGGTCATCAATTTTTTCACATGAAATTGAGGGGGGGGGTTACCAATTTTTTCACAGAGGTTTGAGGGGGTCTATTAATTTTTTCACCGCAATTTTGGAAAATCCTCCTACCCCACCCTGTCACAAATACTGAATGGTCCCTTAGTAGTATACTTTATACATCACTAGTTTTCATCTTTCTCAACACAAAGGTCAAAAACAAATTTCTGTAACTGTTGCCACCATTTTCAAAAGCTCTCTGTGTAGGTCATTTGGCACGACTTCCAATGTCGAAAATCGGATCGTACACTTGAGAGATGATAGGCCCCATCATCTATGTCAATGACTTGCTTCTGCACCAATATCGTTGTCGCCTTCTTTATGGTTCTAATAATAACTTCTCATCTTTACATCTGAGCGAAAATTCAAGGTGATTTCTGTGGTGTGCTTCCGTGGCCCAGTTGATAGGCAGTCGGACTCGTGACCGGAAGGTCGTGGGTTCGATTCCTGGTTAGGTCTGATGGCGGGTGTTGAGCAAACCTACCTCTAACAGGTTGCACACTGATACCTAAACGTCAAATAGGTACAGGTCAGGCGAGTGAATGCTAATGTGGTTGATTACTGTAGCCAAAAGATGTGTTGTATGCTCCCCAGGGAGTTGAGAAAGATATAGTGTGACAAGGATGTCAATGACCTGATGTAGATGTAGAGTCGTCTGATTCTTCGGGAAGACCATAAACCAGACATTTACATTTATTTACATTTATAGCGCGCCAAACGTTTTTTCCACTTTTCTCGAGATCTCGTACTTTCAACAAGGTCTCTTGACCAAACTTCACCTGCTTGTATATATCCTTGAAGGTGTTCATCGAGCTGGAATACATATGTTTTAGACGTGATAAGTTCATCTTTCACAATATAAGTTATAACTTACTGTTTGACAGTTTCAACAACTGCTGTTGCTATTTTCAAACCCTCTCAATACGAGTCCAGAAGCAAGTCATGAACAGGGATGAGGGAGCCTATGATCTCTATTATATGTACGATTCGATTTTCGACATCAGAAGTTGTGCCAAATACCCTGGTATGCGCGCAGCGATTTTGAAAATGGCAACACAAGTTGCTGAAACTGTCAACCAGTAAGTCATAATTTGCGTTGTGGAAGATGAACCAACCATGTCTAAAACATACATGTTGTATTCCAACACGATGGACTCATTCAAGGATATTCCAGTATGCTTATACTGACCAAAAAATGTAAATTCATAATGTGTTCAAAGGAAATGTTTATGTTGTATGAAGAATAATGCTGGTGCCATTGATGGTTGCCCAGAGCTGTGATGTGCAGCACACCAGCCATGCATCCATCGTAAGGTGGACACGTGACATTTTCCACACGTGTGCCACGGTGGTTGAGTAAACTATCGGACAAAGCACCGACTACACAATGATCCACAGACAATGAGATCACGTACAAGACAACCCCGTGGCACACCCCACCAAACAAAGATTCAAATAGTCAGTGACTAACAGTACTATTATGCCTATTGATTAACACCTCTGCTAGTTATCAAGGCATTATCATTAATGAAAACTACCTGAGTGCGTGCGTTCGTGGGTGAGTGAGTGCGTGCGCGTGTGTTCTTATTCGAGCAAAGACAATCAACAACATTATTTCTACTCCCGTCTGTCGTATACACTCCTACATACCACACAAATCTCTATCACAGGGCACATATTAGTATTTCAATGTCTTGTTAATTAGCTATAATAAGGCCAAAATATATGAAAATGGCAATTACACCATGCAAATACCAGCCGGTGGCATAAGTTGTTACTGTAATGCTTCAATGAAAACATTTTACATGTTGTTTTACATAACTATGATAATGTGTAAGCATTACAATGCATTTGTCATGAGCATGATCAATGCCGTGATATAGAAACAACATTTAAGAGATTAATACATTGTCATTGTGGCACATAAGCACTATTCATTAATATTTAATAGAATGCACAAAGTGCAAGCGTAAAGTGTACACGAAATTGGTAACTTCCAAACTGTAATGTGATGTAAATGTGGTTAAAAGTATCACATTTGTCCTTGATTGCTAAATTCAACTACATGTACTTGTCAGATTGTTGATGACTGTTGGTGTGACATGGCACATGCCAATCTAACCACGTCAATAGCATAGTCAATAGTAATCTTGTGTAACAAAACAGTGATAAAAGCGCACATCCCTAGATGTCAATGTGGACAAAACCTCACATCGTTACATCAGATATCTACATGTATGATATTATGCAAATATGTAACTTCCTAAGTATTTAGTAGTCGTGCTATTGAATGTTCATGTTCAATCAAGATCCACCGTGTTTCTAGTCTTTCAAAAGACATTATATCTAATAGTTTTTATTTCTATTATTACAAAATACAGTACCACGTGCTTAAACGGGAAAAAACTACACAGCTCCTCTGAAAATAGATTGCTGTTCTAAAAATAGAAACCATGTGCTTTTAGTAAATGACGCTTTTAGTAGCCCAACAAGTTGCTACCTTTGCATCACACAAAAGGTTTTACAATAGACCTTCACGTCACATCATTTAAAGGCCTCGTCGTGTTGTGATAGGCTACCATGTTTCATGTTTTCAGCAATGCGAGTGATGTTGGTTTTTACAGCTCATCTTGATATATTTTTCCATCACCGTACCCATCTTTCCCCATTGGTGATTGGTCTCACAGTTGTTTTGGTTGGAAGTGTACTTCGATTGCCCTAGCTGTACATAGGAGGCTGATAGCTACTCCAGGTCCAGTACAGGAGAGTCTTCAATTTATATATGCACATATACTATTAGATGGTGTATGTTATTTTGAACACCAACAACAGAAGCGTCATCACCTATCCCTAGTTCCGATGAATGTTGTAAGGGACGAAGCAATATTTACCAGGTAGGGGGACCGGTGGATTTGGTAGGGGGACAGGTACTTTTTTCAAGGTGCAAAGTAGGGGGACCGGAAGATTTTTCATTCTCTATGGGCATGGGACATGTACTTTTTTCAGCTGCTTCAGCTCGACGTGAGCGAATCGGTACAAATTAATGACGCGAATATTCATGGGAGGGGACGCGGACTTTTTTTTATGAATAGAGGTCATTCTTCAGTTCCCAGTTGCGCGGGACGTGTTGCGCAGTAGAATTAATCCAAACCAAACAGTCCATTGACTACTTCCGGTCGTTCGCGTCATTATAAACTAACACGACTTTAAATATTCTAAGGTAATTTTCAGCTATCACTTATCCTATGTCATTCATGTAAAGTACTTTCCTAATAGAATTTTGAGTGAGGATTATGAATCTGTAAACTGATTTTAGTTAGTATTGAAATTGACGAAGATATGGGCAGAATACCAAGAGTGAAAAATAACAGACGACCTGTGTAGTTTGTGCATGATACAAACGTTTTAACTTCAATATTATGGAGAATGCATGCCTCAAATAGCGTTCCAGGTAGTATTTTTTATATGAGGATTACGAATATGTAATCGGATTTTAGTTAGCATAAAAATTGACGAAGTTATGAGCAAAAGCCGGTACTTGGTCAAATTTGCAGACAGCCAGTGAAGAAAAAAAGTTGACAACTTCACTATATTGAAGAATGCACGCTTCAAATAGATGTACTCCTTTAATTTTTCAACGTCTATCAGTGTAACAGCCATCAATGTTGTGTAGAATACACACTTTGAATGATATAGCATTAAATGCGATTTTAAATGGGCTTATAACATATACCGGAAACCCATGGACTTTTGTGTCTCAAATGTTATTCAAATATGACGAGTGCGCAACTTTTTTGTGCAATTGGGAACTGAAGAATGGGACATCAGGTTTTTTTCATAACATCAGCAGGGGATAAAACCTTTTTCAGACATGGTTTTCGATATGCACCGGTCCCCCCCTGCCTGTTAAATATTGCACCGTGCCTAATATAATGCTGCTCTTTGCTTAGATGACACAGTAAGTAATTGTTGACCGACCTTGCATTATATTTTTCCAGATTCTACTGGGAGGTATCATCGTGTATCTAGCGTCATGGGAGGTGTCGGGTACGTACACACTGCAAACACGGGCACATCACACTTTATAAGACTACATTGTATTATAATTTTGCAATGTTGACAATTTTGCTAGATCACACCATGTAATTGGCCACACTGTTTTGACAAATGACAATACCGCTCTAATTAGATGACTATATAGTTATCTAGAGCTCACTACTTTGCTAAATTCCGTGACGAGAAGATAAACGTCATGAAATCTACGACAGTACTAGTACTTTATACATAGCGAGAACGTGGTTCCCTCCCCATATGACTGTTATGTATCGGACGAATCTGCGGGCGTATCAAAAGGCTCGTCTGATGCGCCCGCAGATTCGTCGCTACACAACACTCATACGGGGAGGGAACTGCGTTCTTTTTTTTATCAACCGATATTACAAATACGCAATGTTTCTAATATATAATGCATTTGATGAACAGATAATTATAAATAAGCCAAGTTTCAAAAACGCCCATGAATAGTTGAATACACTTGCACCGCGAACAAAAACATGAACATGGCTGGGTTGTTTTTCCTCGCATTGTATACTTTCACATAGAAGTGTCATTGATGTAGTGCTTGTAATAAAAAGCATAGATTTTTTTACATTTGTATTCTTATATTTATTATTGCTGTTATTATTATTTTTGTATTGTGTTGGGGAAAACATAACAATGAACAGTGACCAATGACCAATACCAAGTACCCCCCCCTCCCAGAAGAAATGATTGTTTGTGAAATAGGAAAAAAGTAGTCTGGTGAAAAAGCTGTATCGGGTCTAGACCCGATATGGATTTTCATATCGGGTCCCTGTATCGGGTTCCTAGCCAATCCGATAACCCAATGAATATATAGTCATTGGTTGATAAAGGATGTGATCATTGGAAGTTGTACTGTACGGGTAAGGTAATGTAAATGTTAGTATGATGGAAGGTCATTTATCCTGTACGTGTACTGGATCTGATGTCTAATGTAAATGTTGTTTTCCTACATGACATTTATGCATACATAAATTTACGCCATGCAACACAATGGTGGAAGCCCTGGGTGCTATATTTCTAACCCATGCTGGCATATATGATGTAACCTTATATGCCTATTCATTCATCCGTGCTTGTCACTCACAAATTGAATCAATAATTGACTAGCAATCCACTCCTATTGTTGAGCAGTGTTTCAGAACGTTGCTTCATAGATATAATGTGTATCACAATCATTACATATATGCATGATCCACCTTTGAGCACTCACAGATTTCTTTATATATTTGCGGTGACAGGTCACCAAAACCTTTAGGTCGGTAGGCAACATAACCTGCATGAAATACGTGGTACATTCCACTTCCTATGTCTGACCAATCCAAAGATTTACCACTTTAAATTCATGAGAATATGATCGCGTAGGCCTACAACTGCTTGCGCTACTCCATCCTGCCCTCATAAAATGTTATAATAATTCTAATATATAAGGAATATTCCCACAACATTGTTGTCAAATATTACCTCTCTTCCTGGTTTGAGTTAGCCAGTGCAACCCCCTACCCCCACCCCCCACCCCAGCCTCCTGATTTTAAAATACACTTCAAGTACCATTTTATATACTTATTCTTTCTTCTTTTGCTTATTCTAACAAAACAAAATTTAAAAAATCGATGATTTTGACAAGGGCACAGTTGTGCCGAAATTTAAATAAATATAAGGAAATATATGTTTTGGTGTTTTTTGTTTGGTTGGAATAAGCAAAAGAAGAAAGAATAAGTATATAAAATGAATCCATTTGCTATATACCAGTTAACAACAATATTGAACTTCAAGTACCCAATTCGCACCCTAACAAACACGCATAGGCAGATCCAGGGGGGGCGCCCCACCAAAATACTTCATTTTCATAGGGTTTTCATGAAATCCCAAAGTGCGCCCCCCTTCTTAAGTGCGCCCCCCTCCCTTTTCCAAAAACCCGGATCTGCCTATGAACACGTGGTTTTGTTTACAGGTGAGCACGACAGCATCACGTGTGGACGTCACGTGTGCCACAACCAGGGCCGCTGCTACAACGACACGTGCATCTGTTTTGATGGCTGGAGCGGAGAAAACTGCACGCAGAGTAAGCAACGTTACAGTGTCAGAACCAGGGGGACTATAAGGCCCAGCACCCTTACCAATAACCATATTTTGCGGACCAAAAAGATGGGTCGCAATGGCGGGTGAAGAGAGCGTGCGCATGCGCGTTGTTTTTTAAGAGAGTCGTTTGGGACAGTCAGTTGCGGCAAATCCTGCGCGTGTGTGTTCATTGTTTAAAGGGACATGCACAGCAAATGCCTCCTTAGATAGATTGAATTAATAATTTCGTTTTTTGATACATTTGACATGTTGCTCCTAATAACTTCTGATTCTACAATTATTAGTATTCATTTTGATGAAATATCAATGCCCATATAAAATGCACTGCCATAATAGATTGTCACGTTCATATCTCCCCTGCAAAAAAAGACCACTGCATGAAATTGCAGCCTCTATCACCCGTGCGCCGACAGCCAAAATTAGCTGCTCAGAAATATTTATTAAGGTTATTAAGGTATCAGTGTTTAGTACTGTTTACAAACATAGATGGCTGGGTACATTTTATGAGAGCAAATCAGGGAATTTAATGGGTTATGAAGAAATGGAACACTGCACATAGATAAAAATGTATGTATTCAAATAGCTCAGCAAGTACTATTTATTTGGCATAAAAGGTTGAAATGACATGAAATTCACATGTGTATATATCTTTAATTAAAAAGAGCTCATTGTATGAAGGATACTATAATGACTAGACCAATAAGGTTTGTACTATGAATGTTGTACAGAATGTACAGAATATTTAATCATGTTGTTACCGTGTAAGAGAAAGACTAAGCGGTTCACAAATGTAAAAGTTCTCACGTAGACAGATCCAGGGGTCCGCATCGGCTGTGGACACCCCCTCCCCTCTTTTTTCACCCAAACAATTTCATTTTCATGTGGTTTTCGGCATGTCTGTGAGCTTTCAACTTATAGAGGGAGGGTGGGTATGTAAGGGTTTTGTTTTCCACAATGTTCTATGCGCCTAGTCAGTTAGGAAAAGCAATATAGTACGACAAAGATACCTTATGACAGGAATGTAAAGCCTGATAATAGTGAATCCCATCTGTAATTTAGCACAGTAATGACATTTACATTCAGAATTACGTTCACAGTATAGTTCCACTCTTATCATTAGCATCGCTCCTATAGTAACAGAATGCACGTGCAGATGGGAGTGAAGTGCGTATTTCTCTAATAGATTTATAAGGAAACGCAGTCAGAGTCCATTGTCACGGGATAAGCATCACTTTCCAAATCACATTCCACAGAGACAATAATAGGCTATTATACTAGTGGGGGTGAGATATCAGACAACATCTCACAAGGTGAGATATCATCTGATATCTCAACCCGACTCGTATGATAACACTTTTCTCTCACATTATTCATAATTTTAGGTTCTGTAACTTTGTAGCGTAGGTTATCAGTTTTTATGCTCTGCCTCTGAACCAATCAGAATCGAGTATGGTGAGCAAACATGAGAGAAACACTTGTATTAAAAAAGGCTATGTTTCCACAGCGACGCGGTGCGGCCGCTTCCCCGTGGAGCACGCGGTGATCCTGGTGGACGAGGCGATGCCGCGCTACACCGGGCACTACGGAGAGGTCATCACGTACACCTGCACCGACGGATACCAGTTTGAGGTAGGCGTGGAATTGTCAAAATTGAGTTTGAGGTAGGCGCACAAATGTCAAAATTGTTTGAGGTAGGCGCACAATTGTCAAAATTGTAAACATTTTATTCATGGCCGCAGCTAGCAACATGAGGCCAAGTGAAAAGTGAGTTATAGATTAGATGTTTTCTACATGTTGATTATACCAAAAATACCACAACCACCACCACCACCACACCTAAGCAGTAAGCAGCTTGCTTGACATTTGTCTTAAATTATCAATGTAAGTCTGTTGAGAGGCGACCCTAGGCCTACTACAATATGTACATGTACTCTGGATGATTACACAGTGTTTTCAGCGTATTTACGGCTCATTTACCCACTCCAGTCATACTAACCATTGTGGTGAGAGACCACATTTTATTCATTATTAAGCACTTTATGGTTTGACGATGCTGTTAGACAAGGGGACACTTGCGGGTCTTGTGTATTTTTAATTTTCCATCTACTATTGATATGATAAAACGATAAAACATAGCTTATAATTACTCTGCCAGCACATGAAACTATATTAGCACATGAGACTATAAATTGAGTTAATTGACCCATAACATAATTGTCAGTAACAAACTATGGTTAATAGTTGATGAAATGTTAACATTCTAATAAGCAATTCAGCGTATGGATCAAGTTTGCTGAAATAAGCCAACCAATTGCTTTATTCTGTTTCAGTTGGTAATACGTGATTTTAACAGACAAAACAACTCATGATCTAGACCAACAGGTAGAGGCTAAATTGACCGACGCTAGCTTAAACCATGCTGGTTCTTGCCAATTCTGTATTCTGCCCAATAGCTATCTACTTTTGTGGTTTTAATGCTTGAATGCCCTGTCACTGTGTGTAACAAGACGCACACACCACGTACATCTTTATTTACCAACTCGTAAATATACATAACGTTCTCGTGCTCCTGTGTTAGGACGCCGAGGCGGGCACGGTGCTGACTCCCACAGAGAAGGAGGCGAGATGCAACGAGAACGGACAGTGGCAGCCGGCAGACATCGCCTGTCTGGGTGAGTGGCTGGGAGACACAGTGTTTGATTCAGTGTGTGTGTGGGGGGGTGAGAAGACGGCGTTGAGAATGGACGAGTGGTAGCTACTGCAGACATTGGCTGTGTCAGTGTGACCCACATCCAGCCAGAACTGACTACTTTCTAGTCAGTCTTATTTTGTGATATGTAAGAAGGAAAGCAGTTTATTTAAAGAGTGCGAAGACTTCAAAATTAAAACTTGTGGAGAAGATGTAGCAAACGGGATGACCACGGTGCCCATAAACTGTTCCAATGGAATAGTTCACACTGATTGGTCAACACTCAGGCAGAGCCCTGCACGGGTAGGAAATTATCAAACTGCTCTGAACCGTACACGTGGTGCATCTACCCGTAGCCAACCCATACCCACGCAATGGCAAATCCAGATTTTTTTTGGGGGAAAAAGGGGGAGGGGCGCACTTAAGGAAAGGGGGGGCGCTGGGTTTCATGTAAAATAAGGATTAAGGGATTTCATGTAAAAACCCTGTGAAAATGAAGTATTTTGGTGGATCTGCTGGATCTGCCTATGTCATGTAACTTTGCATTGGTTTCAAAGCCATACCCGAACCGTACCCGTACAACTACCCGTGTTTACCTATAAGAGAAGTAAATGATAAAGTGATAGCATGGACATATACATGAACAGATATGCTTAATAGTTTGAATATCCCATTTTAACTTTTTTTTCTGTATTTTAACCACTGGTATCCAATGCCATGATTTAATTGCGTCGCTTCAGCAGCTGAAGCGAAAGCCTTGTGATCACTTTGTTTGTATGTCAGTAATGTGTATGTATGTGTGTGTATGTATGTATGTATGTATGTATGTATGTATGTATGTATGTATGTATGTATGTATGTATGTATGTATGTATGTATGTATGTATGTATGTATGTATGTATGTATGTATGTATGTATGTATGTATGTATGTATGTATGTATGTATGTATGTATGTATGTATGTATGTATGTATGTATGTATGTATGTATGTATGTATGTATGTATGTATGTATGCGTGTATGTGCGTGCGTGCGTGCGTGTGTGCGTGCGTGTGTGTGTGTGTGTGTGTGTGTGTGTGTGTGTGTGTGTGTGTGTGTGTGTGTGTGTGTGTGTGTGTGTGTGTGTGTCTGTGTGTCTGTGTGTGTGTGTGCGACACTGAAGTGATTCGATTTTGGGCACTCTGGCAATTAAATCGTGCTTTCCACAGAGCCATTTATGATCCATTTTGGACATTTTCTGCAGTATCTTTAATACGGCTTGGATGTACATTTTCAAACTTGATACAATGCTTACATGCATAAAGGCCATCACGTGTATTTAATTTTGGCACTTTGCCAATTTAAGTGTGATTTCCAGAGGGCCATTTTAGATGATTTTTTTTACCTTTTCTTCAATACCGCTTGGACCATGAGCTCCAAATTTGATACACTGTTCATACATTGCCTGTGAGTGTGTCAGACGAGGTGTGCATGTGGTTAGACATCACCTTACTCACCTATCCTGGTGAGTAACTACAGTTTGTGGTCAATCAGGTGACCGCCGTGTGTACTCAACGGTTCTCTTGATGAGTGTACAAGCACGCTCATGTTGGTTCCTGCAGTGAGAAGCACGCTGTCAGTGTGGACATTAGCAGCCAACAAATATCGTGCACGTCAGCAATAGCTCACAAATGAAGATCAACAGGTCCTCTTCGCATGGTTACAAACCAATCTGCACGGGTCACTGCTAGGTGGAGTGACGTCTCAAATATAGTGTGTCACAGTAGCAAGTGTGTAGGAGTATGGGCATAGGCAGATCCAGGGATGGCGCAGGGGATGCCCCCCTTCCCAACCAACAAAATACTTCATTTTCATGACGTTTTTTACACGTCCGCCATCGATCGCATGTACAAAGCCCACCAGATCCCTGAAGTGTGCCCGCCCCCTTTTCCAAAAATATGGATCTGCCATTGATTGGGGGGGGGGGCTGGTGTTACGGTGGCTATTTTCTTTCACATATTGTCTGTTTTGGGGCTACGCGAAACAAAAGACAGTCCTGTTTTGTGTGTATGTAATGGAAGAGGTTGGGTATGCATGTAATTGGGGTGAGTGTGGTAGTGTAAGTGTCTAGGAGACCTGTTGTTGGCATGTGGGCTGAGCTCATGAGCTCAGACGAGGATCTTCGTGTCCCGCAGGGAACTGGGGGTCTATGACAGTGCCCGTTTCGTTAAACTTGAGTTGATTCAAAGTGTATGTGTACCTGTGTGACTTTATGTGTGGCTGGGGAACTTGGCTTGTTTAGAAAGCATATATAGCGGGTAATTATATCTTAAGCTAATGTCGTAGCATATGTGCATGGACAATAAGTTGTGTACCTATGTAAATATAGATATTCTAATACTAAATAATAGGACAATATCAACTTTCTTTATGTAAGTGTATTGTGTAATTCATGACACCGCATTTTGTTTGTGGGGCAAAGCATTTGATAATACATGTACATTGTAAAATTGTCATAGCTGTGTTCAAATGTTTAAAAAGTGGCCTGTACGTAAAGCGCCTTTGAGCAATTTGGAAAAGGCGCTCCATAAATTTCACTGTATTATTTTCATTGGTTGTGTGTCAAAAAATGGTTCCTAAATGCGCTGAGATCTGGGCAGATTTGAGAGGGCAAAAGGAAAAATGATGGCATGTCAGGTGTAGACGTAAAAATTTAGACTTCTCTTCCATTGGCCCACTCTATCCTCACTTTCACAGGTACGGGAATATTTCCTAAATGTGTTGTGTACTGCTATTGATATAAACAAAAACGTTAACCTGTCAAACGACAGAATACACTGACCTTTTGCACATTTGTTGTACGGAAAAGTGGCTATCTTGAATGAGAGACAGACAATATCAATATACGCTGCTTGATGGACGATCGTATGTTGCTGGCAGACCGACAATGTTATTCACGACAGGAATTTATATATGAAGCTTTGTTAACAGTTATTATATTACTACAATTGCATGCATTCCCTTTCTTATTTAGTTATACTACTTCTCAAGGAAATCAAGTATTAAAGAACATGTTTACTTTCATAGCTTGTCACTACCATTCTCTACGAGAGGCTCTTTTTTCTTTAAAAGAGTGGCTCTACTGTCTTTGTCTTGAAAAATGGTTCTTCTGTACTAGTACCATTTGCTTCGCTGAAGTCATTTTGAAAAAGCCTGATTGAAAAAAATATATGTAGATGTTTATTATATTATAACATTTTACATCTTTTTATCAAAATAAATTATCAAATACAATAATAAAACATATTACTCACACACAAAAAAACAACAACAAAAAATCAACCCCTGTGCCCCAGGTAAATTCTCATGGCAAGCTTACTTTTAAATGGAATGGTGTCAAACTGTGGAATAAGTTACCCAATTTTATAAAATCATGTGATAGCAAAAAGAAATTTAAATACCAATGTAAAAAAATATCTCTTTAATGAAATGATCAAAGTTGAAAATAACATATATACTAAGTAAACAGTAATAGTAATTATTTCTGGATTATTTTTTATCAGATAAATATGCGATTTGGATGCCAATTTGAAAGATATGTTGTTGTTTTTTAGGTCCACCATGGAAATAAGTTGCTAGATATTTTTTAATATCTTAAACTTTTGGTGTTAACCATATTCTTTATCATTAGGCATAATTTCACAATTTATCTTTTCTTCATGTTTTTGTATTTGTAATTTTTTCAGCATCACATGTATTTCAATATTGTAGTCCATACTCAGTATTTCCAAAGATTCAGTAGTATTTATATATTTTGTCACCTCTGTATATTGAAACTATAACATTGCTGTTATTTTTAATGTAAGTATAAGCAGATATTTTGTATTATTATTGTTTGCCATAATGATATTGAATAAAATCAATATTAATCTCAATCTCAACCTCTCGTAGAGAGTGTGTCACATAACAAGTTCAGGTAACACATAATAAATAAGTGATTAGAAGATTAATACATGTAGGGCAGGGCCAGGATACATGCATGGAATAAATGAGAGAATTACATGAACTATGCTATGTTCGTGTGCTCTGTTTTCTTTTGTTTGGGGACGGTGCAATATTTACCAGGCAGGGGGACCGGTGCACAGGCACTTTTTCAAGGTGTAAAGTAGGGGGACCTGATGATTTTTCATTCTCATTGGACATGGGACGTGTACTTTTTTTCACCTGCTGAAACCCCACTTTGACAGGAGCGAATCGGTACAAATTAGTCACACGAACGGGGCAATGTTGCTCACCTGGTCATAGTTAAAGCCGCGTCTCATTGGTTCCGGCGCACTGCGAACTTATGCCCAGCTGATAAAAATCAGTTGGATATCCAGATTTTTTCATCTACGCTAAGCATCTGCCTGCTATGCCGACCCTATGCCAACCCAGCCTTCCTTTGCCAATTTACATGTGATGTGCTTGTTACGCTCGCTGCCAGTACCCCGCCAAAATATTTCTAGGAAGATTATCTATGGGTCCGCTCTTTAACACTCCCAGGCTTTGGGCTGCTCAAAACATCAAAAGCGTAAACGTCATACACCAATCGGTAATCCATTGATTTTTTTATGTGTGGCGTACGTCCTACATACACCGAACATACGCTACACATGAGCTGAATATCCGCAGATGCTCGGCAGATGAAAACATTGGCGTAAGCTTGGTGCACCTTGAGCATACGATGGCGTACATTCAGCAGGTGTTCAACGTATTGTAGATGTATATTCAGCGGGTAGCAGACAGTGGACACAAGGTCAGCGTAACCCCGATGCACAACCGACGCACAAAAAAACTTTTTTGTGTGTCGGTTGTGCATCGATGCGTATATGCGTAATGATGCGTAATATGATGAGTAGCTCCAGGATTGACCAAAACCGCAAATTAAAGTTAAAAAAATACATAGACCAAAACAGCAAAAGTCAATAGCCAGTATATGTACATTTTGCATGTCAATTATGTAGACAATTAACATGGTTAAACTACTGAACAGAAATCCGTAAATAGATCCCACATGTAAATGAAAGTATGTTGTAATGGCCTAAATTATCTACCACCTCTAGATTACTACTACTTTTATACCGCCTCCATTTAAATTCATTTTGCAGATTCTCCACATTAATTTAATTTTATCTCGCAGGTCAAAAAAAGTTGATATTCATGGGAGGGGACACAGACTTTTTTTATGAATGGAGGTCATGGGACATCAGTTGGGTTTTTTTTCATCACATCAGCATGGGACATGACCTTTTTTCAGACAAGGTTTTCGATATGCACCGGTCCCCCCGCCTGATAAATATTGCACCGTCCCTTACATTTCTGACTCTAGCTCTGATAACCAATGACAATCAACACGTTCTATAGCTATTATATAGTTGGCACTCTATTACGTCTATTTAAGAAGAGAGTGAACCACTTGTAGTTAGGTATCGTTAATGATGTGTCTGTACATGTGTATATGGATCCAACGCATCTAAAACTAAACCATGACTAAAGCCCATTGATTGACCAATTAAAATGTAGCAAAGGAGCGACAATTGCTTTATTTAAGTTTTCACTATGTGGATCTTGACATAACAGCAGCTGTATTGATGAGCTGGTGGAGAAGGTTACAACAATTGACTTTTTTTCCCAGTGAAACCTCCCACCGAATCTGCTCTACATGATAAGCTGCACAAATAAGCAACGTCTGACGCAAATGGTAATATGAGAATGGGGTGTCGTATGCTCCAGACAAAGAAGGAGCCTAGGGGAATAGGTAGCATAGTATAGAACATATGAAATGGAGAGAAAATCCTTTTCAATACAATTTGATACTGTCAAAATATCTAAGAGCCCCTATTTCTTGGCAGCCAAACCCCCTCTTTTCTCTAAATCTCAAAGCGAAGACCCACACTTTAGCATAACCGTAAACAGAAGCATGATGACATTTTGTTGTTGATTTCAAGTTTCATATAGATTCATTGTATTGTTTTAAAACACAAATATTTCAGACCCCCTATTCTGGCATAAACCATATTTAAGACCCCTCCCCGTTTTACAAAAAAGTAAGACCCCACCCCCCTCGACCCCACCCCCACACCTATTTTGAACTCACCGCGGAGCATATTTACCCAAAACAATGCTAGTACATCCCCCGGTTGTTCATGTCAGAACATAATTGTCGAATTATTGCTTGCACTATCACATTTCAAGGAACAAAATGGATACTGCAACCAGGCAGATTAACAATATTGATGATGCACAGTACATGTAGATTGCGGAAGAATTCACCACCACGAACAATACAAAATAGCAGGGTGTCAGAGGGAAATTGAGGCTGTTCATTTCACTCACAATCTTTACATTTTACAAACAAGTGGGGTTTTAACATATACATATAATGAGGTCAATCTATTGGTAGGGACAAGCAGTTTGTTTAGTAGAAAACGAGCAGCTAAGATCTATACAGTTGTTTGTTTTATAAGTGTATTCTTGGTACAGGCGATCGATTAAGCATATCCAGCGAAACATTGAGAACATTCTGCGCAATACATGAAAGTTATACCTGAACAATAAGTAAATAAAAAGTTGGTGGGTTTCAATTACACCATTGTTTAATTACAAAATAATTATATCTCAAATTATCAAAATAATGATTCAAGCACTGTTTTATTTGTCATGAAAGATACATGTCAAAGTCATTTGTACATGTATGTTAGAAATAGATGGAATTGAATTGAAGTTCTTGGAACATAAAATGAAATAAAGTAAACTATATTGAAAGGAATTAGCCAGTTACTATTTCAATCCAGCAAATTATTACAAAAGCATAGGAAATTGAGTGTGTAATGATTATAGTTATTCTATTACTTTATGGTATTTATACCACATAACAAAAAATCAACTGGACATGATTGTAGTGGTTTATTATTGTTTTTTTTAGCAATATGTCCCCCTATCCCCACCTGGCGAGGCTATCTGGCTGACACCACCCTCCGCCTTGCTGGCACAACTATCAGGTAGGAAAGACACATGCCTAATGCAATATTCGGTATTCCGTTAAAGCCTAACGATATATGAGTAATAAAACTACAAGATAAGTATTGTTATCTCTGGTCCCCAGGAAGGGGGGGGGGGCTTCTGGATGGGTACGGAGATACGACAGACAGGTTGAAAATGGCACCACTAATATACTTATTTTTGAGGAGACATGACTCACAAAATACCAATATCTGAGAAAAATGTGACCTAATATACCAATATCTGACAAAGATGTGACAAATATACTAAAAATATACCAAATATGTGAGAAAAGACATCCAGTTTCGGGGCACACCCATACTCACCCACACATCCCCCTCTACAAGATTACTATGTTATAGACAACTGCATTTATAATTCATGCAACATGTTTGTAAACAGTAGGCAGATTAATAATACAAAACTTTTACTATATTCCTTGATAATGGAAATTGTTTGCTAAAATGTCATAAAAGGTTATAAACAAAAGGTTATAAGTAACAGAACTAAAAGTCTCTTTACTGGCGTTTAAAAAAGACAATCTCATAATTGCACTGAATGAATGTCTTCCCAGTATCAGTGTCATCAATACAAAGTAATTCTGACCGTGCATTTATGACAGGTACATCTGCTATGGCCGCTACGCGTGGTATGAAACCAACAATGATGAACTGGAGTACAAGTACAGGTGAGCAATCAATATCCTTATTCAGTTATATTAGTTAATAAATCAGTCAGTCAGTCAGTCAGTCAGTCAGTCAGTCAGTCAGTCAGTCAGTCAGTCAGTCAGTCAGTCAGTCAGTCAGTCAGTCAGTCAGTCAGTCAGTCAGTCAGTCAGTCAGTCAGTCAGTCAGTCAGTCAGTCAGTCAGTCAGTCAGTCAGTCAGTCAGTCAGTCAGCCCATTGCTCACCACTCAACCGGATCAATGTGTTGAATTAAAGGACGGGCAGGTAGGAAACTAACAGTACCACTTGGAATATGGTCCTGAAGAGGTGTCGTAGAGAGATGGTGTCTTTCAGGAGGTTTGAAGGGGTGTCTATGATGGTTTGGAACTGAAAATAAATGATCTTATTGTTAAGGTGGTCTTGCTATAGAGATGGCATTAACGGGAGGTTATGCTGTATGCAATTTAAAAATGAACAGATGTCATAACTTTACATACTACAGCATATGATAAAATGATGAATTGATGATCAATAAGTGAGCCAATAACATGGTGTAAATTGTAAAGTCGCAAGGGCAAGGCTTGGATCACGACTGTAAACCATCACATTTACATTTACATTTATTTAGTTGCCTGCAAACATTCAATTGGAATCTAGATCAATCTACATTCATAAAGACAGACTCTGATACTTGACACATTTTTTCTATTGATGTATTTGAAGTAATGATACACCATCGTCACACAACATTTGTTGTCATACACTTGTGTGTTGACTACCATAACTATAAACGTGTTTGAAGTGAAGCATCCAGTGTGGATATTATCCGAGCATTTTTTTATTCTTTTGTTCTTTAAATGTTTTCCAAGATACTGGAGAGCAAGTACTAGATATATTGTCTAATTATTGATGGATCGGACAAGAAACGCAATATATAGTTACCTACAGTGATTCTAGTAAAGAGTTCTGAAAACAAAATCATTGCTTCAAATGATAATGATGAACCCAAAACTCATAGACAATAATCTGAGGATGAATTCATTTTCGGGTATGATCGTAAAAGGTCACTGTTATAACTATGTTTATCAACTTCCATATAGATAGGTCTGATTAAGTAATACCATACTACAATTAACTATCTTATTGCCATCAGTGTTTATGTTTGACAAACATTATAAAAAATTATCTATGCCATTACTTAGTTACTCTAATGGTCCCAGAGAACACATATAATGGATCAAACCATTACCTTCCCTCTCTTGTGCAAAGGGGCGGTACATTTGTATATAATATATATTAGCGAGAGTTGAAATTTGACCTTTCAATTCATTGAGATCAATTGATTAAGATTTGAGAAAAGAGCTTTTGCATTGAGATTTGTAACATCAATCCATTGAGAGCTTGAGATCAAGGGGGGGGGTTATACACTCCCCTTTCTCAAATGGTGAGGTTGACATGATTTAGTTGGCAATGAGCAAATCAAAAAGCCAAAGCAACTTGTTCTGGTTCAATCTTAACTTGGGGCATGGGGTTTGTAATAAAGCAAACCAATCTGTTAAATGTCTTGTTTGATGCACATTCCTTCATGTGACCCATGTGTGTGTGTCGTAGTAGATAATGCTCATGTGAATGAAATACATGTATGCAGGAACTGTAGTGCAGTGAACAAAGATCGTCGTTGCCATGGACAGTTACCTATTCTTTAGGGAGTGGATGTGTGTGTGTGTTGTCTTTTATAAGCCAATAGAAAATTTTAAAACCAACTCACACATCAGTAATTTGGAAGATGTTTTATTCAAATTCACATCGATAAGATTTACATATACAAATCAATTATGGTCATTTGGCAATCTTATTACATGCTTGAAACCCTCTTTTTGCAGGTATTGAGCAAACTTGCATGTTAAAACCCTGTTATATACATGTAAATGTAAATGTGCTTATTTACAGTTGCAATTCACGGTTTGTGGTGCTCTAGCGACTTTACATCTACAGCAGGTCATTGGCATCCTCATTACACTATATCTTTCTCAACTCCCTGGGGAGCATACAGCTACAGCCCATCACTACCATAGTGCTTATCACTAATACATTAGCTTTCACTCGCCTGGCCTGTACCTATCTAATGTGTAGGTCCCACAGAGCGGAGTGCAACCTGTTAGAGTAAAATTGGCTCAACACCCACCACCAGCCCCAAAGGGGAATCAAACCCACGACCTTCTGGTCCGGAGTCCAACTCCCTATCCATTCGTCTACGTAAGCACTTAGATGATATTTCCATGGCAACAGGTTTGTAGAGACGGCTGAAGTCGCATTTTGCCATGCCGAATCCTTTTTCATTTTTGAAAAAAATATGTTTAAACCAACAGGTTTGTTGACGGTGTCCAAGGAGATGAGACAGAGCGAGTCACAACCTGCATGAGCAACGCCACCTGGTGGCCACCAATAGACAGCTGCATGCGTACGTTATGGACAATTTTTAATTTTCATAGGGGATGGTGCAATATTTACCAGTGCATTTGGTAGGGGGACAGGTACTTTTTTTCAAGCAAAGTAGGGGAATCGGATGATTTTTCATTCTCTTTGGGCATGGGACATGCACTTTTTTTCAGCTGCTGAAATCCCGCCTCGATGTGAGCAAATCGATACAAATTAATCACAGGATGGGACGCGGACTTTTTTTATGAATAGATGTCATGGGACATCAGTTTTTTTTTTCATCACAACAGCAGGAGACAAGACTTTTTTCAGACATTTTTTTTATATGCATCGGTCCCCCTGCCTGTTAAATATTGCACCATCCCTAATTCATAGGCATTTTGAAAAAGCTCACATTTTTCATCATGTTTATCACTACAGTATTTTCGATCATGACAGTAGACCACTTTTGTTGTTTAAAAGGGATGTATTGCTTATATTTTTAAGGCATGTTTTTTAAGCATGTTTTGACAAGAATGATTACAGAGGAGTTAAGTTACTATCTTGGATTGAAAAAAAATAGACTCATTATATTTGAGACAAAGGTACCAGAAATTTTCAGACAAAAAGAAGAGAGTCTTAAGATATGGATAGTGGAAAATTGAATGGTCATAATACTCTAAGTGTCGCCCTTTTTTCTTCTTCAGAAATTGTCAGGAAGTCGGACTATTCAAGCAGTTCTAGCGTCACTGTGTTGTCTTCTCTTAGTCTACTGATCAGCATGGTGGTGTTAGCTAGCACCTTCTTATAGACTAATGCAGGGACATTAAAAGACAACCTTCAAAAAGATAATACAACATCAAAAGTGTAAATGAAGATGGTGTGGACAGTATTTGAATTTTGATAGATCGTCTAGAATTATATTCATCTTTTATCACTTAGGATTAACTGATTATTCCAAATCTTCTATATTAATGTATTGTGTAAATAACTAGACAGTATAAAGATCAAAATACTTGAAATATATGATAGATATTTCAGTATTGTATTGTGCAATTGATCAATCAATAAGCAATTTGGAAGAATAAAGCTTCAGCTATGTATGTGGAGCAGGGTGAAAAGAAGTACTTCCTATATAGATGCGCGCGCCACCACATCGACACAAGTCAGCAAATCGTCACATCACTAAAGTACTTGTGACGACCTGCTAATGTATATCGAAGTGCTGGCGTGCTCATCTATATAAAATATATTTTATAGGTTCTTATCCTTGAGCCTATGAGTCGTTGATCACTCTGCCAAAAAATAGAACATGATTATTGACATTGCTGCATGAATCAAAATGTGTCAGTATAAGCTCACCTGAACAAGGAAGATGTGTTTAGGGATATTGATTTGAGACACTAATATAGTGTGGTCTCAATGCATCAAAATATAATCATCAACAATTATCACCTTAATATATAAACTGAACAGTGTGAAAGGTTTAACGATGTGCAAGCTTGGCTATGCAGAACCAATACTATAATTGGACGTCAGGGCCGTAGCCAGGATTGCAAAACATAGGAGGCAAAACAGGTTGGATGATGCAAACAAATGGCATAGGTGGACAGCTTTTCTAGGGGAGAGCGTGGGGGAGGTCTTTTGGACGCAAGGGAATTTTGAAATTAATACCTTTCTTCATAGTGTCTGAGGCTATTTCAGACAGAAAAATCACCTTACAAACAAATATCTTAAAACTGTCCAAAAAACATAGGATGCAGTTGCCTCCCTTGCCTCATATGTAGCTACGGCCTTGGACGTGAATGCATTGACGTAGTGTGCTTGCATGGAAATTAATTGTACTTTTGTCTATATAAATACAAAGTATTTATTAACATACAGTACTTCTTAGTATATTATGGAATGTAATTATTGTTTGTTACCTCTCATTAGGTTTGAAGCATTTATGTGATATCGTATTTATGTGATATTTATTTAACTATATTGCCAATGCCTGAGTGCAAATAGCAAAACAAATATTATAATATTGGAGAGTTTATTATATTGGATATATCTATATTTGTATTGTGTATAAAGCACAACCACTATGTTTAAGAAAGTTTAATTTTATAATACTATTGGTAGTTTTAGTTCTTCGTTCAAATACTTATAGTATATTTGCTGAGTATCTCTATAATTTTCAACATTTAGCTTCATGTGAAATATGCATGACTTAACAATTGATGTAAAATTTCCTAATGTGGGCATTGATTGCCTAAAATGTTAGTCTTTTGGTGTAAATGTATAATTAAATGTCCACAGTAACAATTGATCTTTAATATAAAGTATTTGTTTGTCTCTAGTGTGAGTGTTGAGCTGGATAATGTAGTGAAACGGGTAATAATTGTATTTTTTATTAGATATTAAATAGATTATGATATATTTTTTCTGGGCATAATCCAGTGATGCATAATAATTACAATGTAACTTTATAATTGTACAATGTAGATGTACACAAAATATGTAAATTAACTTTGTATGATCACTTATCTGAAATAAAATACATTTCACAAAACAATTAATTTATGACAATTGCTAATTGATGTGAAAATGCCTGATATATTATAGAAGAGTATGTAGAATGTATTCAAATTAAAAAGCATGAAGGTTAGTACATTCTGAAGGTTAGTACAAAAATGTAGGCCTATGATGTATTATGTTAAAAGCTGGGGTTGAAAGTGGGCAATTTCTTTCTAAGGGAACGATCATACATAACGATACCACGGGGGGGTCGTCCATTTTTTGGGACTCGAAGGAAAAGTTAACCGACCACCCATCAACATTTTAAAAAGTTGGGTGACCCCCTCACCCCCCCATCCAAAGCAAAAGTCCTCTACATAGTCATTGCATTTCTGCACAATTGCCAAAAGAAAATATATGAAAAATTATACCGTAGCATGATAAAAAAGTTCAGCGACCCAAAAGGAATCAGAAAAGTTGGACGACCCCCCCACCTTTTTGGACGACCCCCCTGGTATCATTATTTATAATCGTTCCCTACCTTCTGCAAGAAGGGTCAATATGACTATTTTTCAAGTCAACCTTATTTATACACTCTGTGTGATTTTTTATCAGTTTGAATAAAACTGATTTCCAAACAAAACATTTCTTTTTAGACAGTTTCTTCCAAAATATGTAGGAGTTCAATAAATTAATATAAAAAGACTTGATAAAAAGATGTGTGCAGTACAGTATATTTTTAAAGAACTATAAAATTAAAGTTGACTAAATCTTAAAAATATTAAAGCTAAATAAAAGCAAGATAAAAATGTGATTTTAAAATTTTAATATACTTAACATCAAAGTAGTTGATAAGAAACTGAAAGATTTAAAAGATTTTTCATAATGGCCTCATTGACAATGGATAAAATGATGAAGAATCAACTAATACATACATGTAAGTGTTGACATGTACTTTTTTAATGTTTAAGTTTATAAAATCCCAAACTGTACTTGGCTTTTCCCATATTTTTTTGTGACATCCTAAATGCAGATTACTACTTGGTACTCTTCCATAAAAAATCCTAAATCATTTATTGTGATATTTAGTGTTTATTAAGTTAGATTTTTCATCACAATCACATTATGATGTTACTCACTTCAAAATACAAAAAAGATTTCTATGACTGTCCAGACTGAAGTACATGTATAATGCTAGAACAACTAGCCTGGTATATATCTGCCAGTTCATGTATTAAAGGTTATGCTCAGTGGCTAACAAGTATGCTTGTAAAGAAGCATTATGATGTGTTCGGTGCATTCTGAAAGTTTCTTTCATTCTAACAGCGTGTTAAGTATGTAGAGCAATATAAATACCACGCATTAAGAGGCCGGCATATACTCAACAAAACACGTGAATGCCAGAAATGTCAACCGAATGATTTTCGTCAGACGTAACTGGGATGGTGCACGTAAGAAGCCCCCTATCTCTGCCATGTAAAATGGGACGTCTGCCGTTGGAAATCCACGGTACGTCTGGCGAAAATCATTCGATTATGCAATATCACGTGACTATGTGTTTTAGTTGAGGAGACGGCATATTTTTTTTAAATGTGAAACAAGTATTAAATGTGAAGAATATAGATATTATTTTCATCACACTTGCAATGGATAAGGCATGGTCTATTGATACTGGGTTTTACAGAACAAATACGATTTTGACTGAGCAATATCTTTAAGTGTCCTTTAGAAAGTGCCGAAGCAACATTGTGAGTGCATCGATTACTGCATCGATTACCATGAACAGATAATTTTCTTAGTATAACTAATTTATATTACACTTTACTTCTCTGGATATTCTTACATTTAAAACAAGCTTTCTTTCTTCTACTGTGATGTAAATATGTCACTGTGTTCACCCCTAACTACCCCATTAGTGGTCCGGATGAGCAGGTTATTACACTGTTACCAGTCACACCATCTCGATTCAAATCTAGCTCACTTGGTAAATAAGTCTACACCTTCAAATATCATAGGAGCGTTCACAAAGATCTCAAAATATATGAGTATGTAAATGTTGTATTCATGTAGTATAAAATGTATTCATGTAGTATAAAAAGTAAAGTGTAAGGTCAATAACAAAAAGGTCATAAAAATAAAGTGGTTTACTGATTATAATTATACATCAACTACTCAACATAAAAATCGTATCACGAGTGGGTTGGTAATAATTTTCAACAATTATGATTTTTATAAATACATATATGCATATCTGAATATAAATGATAACCCTGAAAAACCTTTATTGTTGTCTGAATAAAGGCACTTCACTAGCCTTTACTTACAGGAAAATTTAACAACTTTTGCCCATGCAGCTATTTTATCCAATGTTTCATCAAATATTCATAAACAATTCATGAACGGTACTTTTACAATTAGAAGTAACGCTTTAAAGGAAATAACAATAACATTTACTAGACAATTCACACATACATTTTTTTCAAACATCATTAATGGTGTACTAAAGTATACAGGTATTAACAGTTTTGTCAACAGTTAAACAATAAATAAGATAAGTTTTTTTAAGGAAAAAAGTAGTAAAAATTTTCAGCATTAGTATAAAACATACAAAATTAAGCATGCTATAGATTTTCAACAAAATGGCAAGAATAAAAGTGAGATTTTCCAAAATGAAGAGTAAGCAGAATTATTACACATTGATGCAAATAACATCCACAAAAAAAAATCAAACACAATTCTAGTTTAACAATAGTTTTTAACTATTGGTACACACATCCTTGATTAAATCACATACAAAATATCCCTCATAACATTTATCCTCACAATGAAATATAAGATTACAAAAACACAGTGTTTCATTCGAACTGAATATGTATTTGCAATGAAAGTTTACATTAATGATGCCAATATTATCCACACTTTAACAGATTAATTGTCGTTATTGAAATATTGTATATTGTCTGTAATTTTTTTTATACAGTAGCAAATATTTTCCAGAAATAAATAAAGAAAGAAAAGAAAAACTTCCTGTCAACATGTAAGTTATCCATGTGTAAAAATATCACATCAGTCTTTGAAAAAACATGAGCTAAAATCTACACACTTATGACTCGTACCATCAGCAGCAGATCTAGATTTTAGAATGGTGGGCAGACAGGATTTCTAGGGATAATCTTTGCATTGCAATACATAATTAGTGGCCTTATTCAAACTAAAACTCCACGGACGCCCAAATAGTTGTATTATAACTACCGCACCACAATGAATTCAGTCCCACTTCTGCAATCGTATTCTGCAACTGATCACATCAGCTTTAATAACTGTCGTCTGCCAGTATAAACTCACTAAATCGAAAACAACGGCTCGAAGTCACATTTTGCCATGCCGAATCCTTTTTCATTTTACAAATAACAACATGTTTAAATCAACCCACTGAACCTCTCATATTGCACTATAATGAGCCGCATATGTCAATGTGCGCGGTTTACTTTAATTTTTCAGCGACACTAATCTATATATCGGTCACTGTCCAACATCACTACACACTGAGATTCAATATGTAAAAACATGCTTATTTTCCATAACTTCGAAAGTTTAGCGGTATAGAAGTTTTCATTGCTGGATGTGCTGCTTGGAATCGAGAGAAAATTATATGTAATCACTACTAGATATATAATATCACAATTTGAATTCTACAAGTATAGGATAAATATTGACAGCCAGTTCATAGCACACTGTTATTGTATACACGGCACACAACTGGGACTTCACATGCTCAAGATAGCGAGAACGAAACTGGTAAAAGAACCACAATGTACAATTATATAAATGTAAGCAGTAAACTGTAATAAAATGCACTTCTAATGGTTATAACGATTATGATAAAACAAAACATACAAAATGGATGTTATGAGATTTTAAACATTAGATATTTTCTTCCATATACTTCTATTATCATAAAGCACTTGATTGAAAAAGCAAACATTTAATATGTGTATATCATTATTGTTAATGTAGGTAATATATTTATTTATATACTTATATAAGAACTTTGCAAGCTATAACTTTTATGCACAAAAGTAACACAAATGAAATTCATCAAGCCAAGAAAAAAATTAGTATCATAAACTGAATTAATGTTTAGGCCTTGTACACAACATTGTCATTACAATCACATTTAACTTTTGGCCTCAAAAAATATTATTATCAGATTTACAATTTCACATACAATTATTTACATTGCATATTATCCTTCAATTTTTCGAGTTAACGTTATTTATGAAAAATACCATCATTTACAACATTCTTCTTCCAAAAAATAAATAGAGGGATCTCTCTATATCAAAATACGATACGATTCAGATCTATTTTCAAACATTTTTTACCAATCTTATTCCTTTCGTAACGTATGTTGTTGGATTTAATAAGTTCCTAAATAATGCTTAACATTATTGAAATACTATTCCTAAACTAGAATGTAATTCAATATACAGTAAATATATCCTTGAAGTACAATACAGCCATGGAAATTTTTTACATACAAAGATTTACAATGCAAGTGGAATGTAATCAATTTAAGTACAAACTATTCCATCTATTTATGGTGATCTACATGTATGTATTAACAAAATGTAAAAAAGAAGATTAACATTGCTACAAAATCATCATTACACTATTGAAATTCAATTTAGTCATTTTTCTTTCTTTTGATATAGTTTTCTATCACAAGACTTTCACATTCAAATATCCCGATTGGAATAAAAAAAATTACCATAACAAAGTGCAATGTGTTCAACATATCGCACAAGATAGTGAATGTTGTTTGTTGATCATATTTTTAGCGTGCTTTCATTGGGGCCATAAGACATGTTTTCGTTATAAAACTGTTTGATCATTATATTCAATTTTCTATTCAAAATAAGGATCTGGTGGACTGAGATCAAAGGTCAAGTCTGCTTACACCAATGTCACCATGGCCGCGACCCGCAACTACAACACCTGCAAGAAATGAGTAAACATTTATTACTAAGATGTATTATCTGGTTGTAGGTGGCTCTTCTCATGTTGTGGCTATCGTGTTTTAAACCATTTAATAAAATTTCAAAAGTTTCAAAAGTTAGAAGTTTGGCTAACTTTTAAAACTTTTGAAATATTATTAAATGGTGGAAAAGACGGTAGCCACAACATGAGTAAACATTTAGCAAATTAAAAATATGAAATAACTTTTGGAGAGAACGATATATTTTTCAACTCTTTAATCAATGTTTTAAAGTGCTTATTTGACATACAATTATATTTTGCTGCAAAATGCTTATCTCATGGACGGAGCAAGGTTTGACGCAGGGAAAGGACGTGGGACTTTTTATTCAATCGTATAACTATGAATTACTCTAAGAAAACACAATCTAAAAAAAAAAAAAAAAAAATCAAAAAAGAAGAGAAAAATATGTGAAAAAAATCTTAATTACAATACAAAATGTGTGTTATTTGAAAAAGAGAGAACAATGTATGTGTACCAATTGAATGACCATTTGGTAGGAAATGTTTAAAAACAAGTATTTCAGTAATTTTCGAAAAATGAGATATGTACATGATTATCAGTTCTACCACACACACCATTTATATTCCCCAGTCATTTATGTTAAAAAACAAATAATGCAAAAACACAGAATGGAAAAACATGTGGATTGAGGATATTTTGACACTTAAAACATTGTTTAATACGAGGCAAACATAATATTAACAGAGCATTCAGTAATGAAGAAAACTGAAAATTCTGACGAGCAAACACTAACTACTCGGTAGCTCTAGCGCACACTGACTTCAAAAACTTCATCGCTTCAAAATTAGAACATTCCATATTGTGTTCATTTTGTGCAAACGATGGTAAACAATGATAGTTGCTGATGTTATATTATTTACACATGAAATGTTTATACAACACTTTCTACGAAGCCGTTTTTGAAATTTCATAGAAAATGAAATAAAAATATATTATTGGTAAGGTGATATACTAAACAAGTGTATAGCACTATGCACATGACTTGTGCACATGTAATGCAAATTAAACACATTGCATGCATGCATTATAATCATAGTAAATGCATTTTGTAGTAAAATTTTATTGCCAAGGCCAAATTCATTCAATTCTCAAGCAAATATAAAAAAGGTTTTCTTGTTAAAGCATACAAGTGTACTTGCAAATACCAAGTAGTTTATGGTTGTACTTGAGTCCAAGTCCAAGTACATTGACGATTTCTCAAATGTACTTGAATCCAAGTCCAAGTGCATGTACAATAAAAGTCACTGCACTTGCAAGTACTATACTTGAGGAACAAATCAGCTTAGACATTCCATTTTTTTATGAAAAAGGACATGAGAATGTCTGAAAGCTTCAGGTGAGCTTTCACTAAAAACAAGTTCAAAGTGTAGTTTAAAACAAGAATATGAATGAAAATTTGAACAAACGAACATCCAACATATTCCATATTTCGTTCATTTTGTACATACATTTGATAAAAACATGCGATCAAAAGTAATTCCGTTAGTTTCAAATTAAACTAGTATTTCATAGCTCTGTTGTTTTCTAAAATTGTAAATACAGAATGCATAAATAATCATCTCATATCATTGAGCATCAACATAATGGATAAAAACAAACAAACAACTAGGCTCTGCATCAAGCAAGATATAAAGTTGAGCTTGAAGGGAGAAGTGAAAGAAAATGAATAAGCCAAAACTTAGACTTTTAAGGAGCAGTCTAAAGTAAGTTTGAAAGAAAAGTGAGTTATCATTTGTATATTGATACTTTGGTCCATTAAATTTCTAACTGGTATTTGACCACACATATCCATCAAAGAGATCTTGCTTAATGCAGAACCCAGCAAAAAAAAAAAAGCGTGTATAACACTGTATGAAATCCGACAATGGTTATTGTAGTGGACCTCGTCATTTAAAATAGGTCATGGCTCTCGATTCGGAGATTCAAATGGATATTGTCAAGCCTAATCCTCATGATAAGACAGTATTAATATTACTACATTTGAAGAATTATTCAAGCACACATACGATTAATTATAAATTTAAGAAAAAATTTAATCATTGCATATGTGGCTGTTCAAGTTTTATGCGATGACGATTATTAATTATATGTGTGACGAGGTTATTGTGTGTATATATCTGCTTGACAGTTACCATTGTCAATTTAGATTTCTGGCATGCTGAAACAATCAAGTTTTATCCCATCTGCGCTAATGGAAAGGTCCGCACAGGTAGTCTACTTCAAACACTACCAGTGTCACATGTGTGATTACAGGTAGAGTTCAATATGACGGAAAAAAATTCAACTGTAACGTCACAAATCGAGACGACTAAGGCTACTTAAATGACGAGGTCTACTGCAGCAGGGTCAGGATTAGGTGGAAAAGTGTTACTCGTCAGCAGGACGAGTAACCCTCAAATATCTACTCGTCCTGCAAAAAATGTACTCGTCCTCCTTGTACAAACTCTATATCTGTATGACAAATTATGCAAAAATTTGCACTCGTCCTCCACTAGTTTTTACCAGTCAATACGAGCGGGCGAGTGGCGAATCCTGATCCTGCTGCAGTTAGCATCGTCCGGTTTCATACAGTGTAAAAGTTAAAGCACAAATCGCACTCATCGGCTATACACACAATTCGGCTGTTGTTTCAAATATTACGACAATTACGTTTAGGTCAAAATCTCAATTACAAAATATTTTGAATATTTGTGCTGGGCGAAAAACTTCAATTCACAATAATGTTGTTATGGATAGTCAATAAAATAGTAATGAAAGCCAAATTGTGCATACACCTAAATCGCGCGATTGGTGTTCTTAATAAGTTAAAAAGTGGAAAACCAGGAACTAACCGTGAAAAAACAACAAAGAAACGCCAAACGTGAACCTAAACCTCGGGGTCACCGTGCATGTCACCTAGGGGGTCGTCGTCATTGATCTGGAGGCGGTGTGTGCCCCCTGCCGGCTGCTGCTGCAGGTCCCCGTCGTCCAGCATCGGCTCATCGTCGTCCGTCTCGTCCAGCAGACTCTCCCCCGCCCCGCCCGCCGCCTGCGCGGAGCTCGAGTGCAGGACGGCGTAGCGGTTACGGCCGCCAGGGGACAGCTTCCTGGAAACAGGCAAGTTCAATTTTGATATAATATATGAGTGTTTCCCAGTGCTTGCGAATACATTTTTAAACTTCTATCTTTCTCTCTCTCTGACTATATCAAGTGGCCTCACTGCTTGGGATAATGGTATCATTCTGGTCTCACAACCTTGGGGTCGTGAGTTCGAGTCCCGCCAGGGCCACTGGATATAGTGACATGGAAACTTAGGGTTGTAAAACCTGTCTTCAGCTATATCTATCGTTGGTAGAAATGTGTTTGCTAAAAGATGAGAGAGAGAGAAGTTTGCGCAGAGCGCGAGTGCAGCACGGCAGCACGGCGTAGCGGTTACGCCCGCCAGGGGAGAGCTTCCTGGAAACAGGCAAGTTCAAGTTTGTTTCTGTGTATACAGTAGAACCTGTCTTTTAGGATCACCTTAGGGAACAGTGTTAGAGAAGTGGTTTCCATACAGAGGTACATTTTGGTTGTGCTTTATGAAGGTTTGGGACCGTGAAGAGTAGTCTTATTATAGAGGTGGTCTCAATGGTGAGGTAGTCTCAATTAGGCATTTTACTGTATAGTTTGATTGAGAGCTTCCTGGAAAATTGATTGATTGATTGATTGATTGATTATAGTGACATTGTATATATACTACATTTACAGAGGAATATTTTAAATACAAATTATACCCAGCCCTTACGCCCGCCCAGAGAGAGATTCCTGGAAAACATTTCAATTTCATGGCATATGGTCTCATTTTGTATTTTATGTTGTTCTTCCTATGCTCTATTGTAGCCAATCACAAAAATGGTTCAAAAAAATTTTTTTTGAAGCTTTTCCGCTCTACAGAGCCCTAATCATAACAATACATGTCTTGTTATAGAGCCGAAAGTATATAGAGCCAAAAAGCTTCAATAAAAACATTTTTTGAACAATTTTTGTGATTGGGTACAATATAGCATAGGAAAAACAACACTCGGAGAGAGCTTCCTGGAAACAGGCAAGTTCAATTTTGTAGAATTGAATGAACTTGGTAAGCAGCGTACGGTCTCATGATTTTATTCTAATTTCTAGCTCTCTTCTGCCATTCATTCCTTCATTGAAAAGGAGACTAGTAACAATCTCAAAACTGATTTTAAAAAATAAAATAAAATAATGAATAAAAAAAAATTGTTCATGTTTGATACGGAAAATGGCAGAAGAGAGCTAGAAAGTAATAATAAATTCATAATTCCAATTTTGTTCCCAAATATAGTTGGATTCATTTAAATCAAACTTAAAAGGATCTAAATAAAATTTTAAGTTAGACAAAACAAAAGCACAAAAACTTGCACAATTTTTTTATAAATGCAGCGACAGTTTCCTAGAATACAGCAATTTCAATTTTTTTCCGTGCATACATCGTCGGTTTTCACGGCTTGATCACTCACACTGCCTTTTAATACAAGTCCCTGTTCATACCAACCCGTAAGCCAAGTGTTTATGTGGAAAAATAATTTTGGATTAGACTTATGTTTAAACAAAATCAATACTCGATTTCATCTTACTTATATAGCGAGATCGTTGACGTTTGAATTTCCCGATGAACATTTTGGCTGCGGGCTTTCTGATTGGTTGGATTTTGAGTGCAAGTTCCACAGAATTGGATATGGTTGTATCACAGCTATATACTGTGTATATGGCTGTGACATAGGACGATGCCATGTATATAGTTGTATACAGTTAAATCGACACTTAAACGGATTGAATAAATTTCCAAGTTAATAGACAAAGGAAAACACGAGGTCTTACACAATATAAATGCAGTATTGTACTTAAAAAATGCAGTATTGTATCTAAAAATCATAAGATAATTTTTAGCACATGGTGCTAACTACATGTAGTACTCACTTTCTATAGTACAAGACAATGATTCCACTGACAAATATGGCAACGAGCAGTATTGGAATGCACACGTATACGGCAGCCATGCTCTGTGGGCTTTTGTCGAGGAAATAGGCGTCTGTGATGGTCACTGTGAAGTCGTCACCGAAGATGGTCGGGTCGGGTCTCACGGTCATGCCTTTAGCTTTGAGAATTAGTTGTGCTAACTGCAAAAATCAATATTTTTTTTCATTTTTAATGACACAATAAACTATACTTTCTATTTAATTATATAGCCAAACACTCAAAACTTGTTGAAAGTACAAAATGCTGAAAATGGTGTGAGGCACAAGTCTCTAAATCAATTTTTAGCAGATTTTCAAAAATAGAGTGTAGAAATAGTAGATGCGCTCTTTTTAAGCTTTGATGGGTTTAGCATTATCATCATCCTTTGAAACAAGATGAACTGAACTTTCGATATTTTCTATATATACACAGTAATATTTTTCTTCAGTAAACTGATGTTGATATGTATATCATAGAATAATTTTCGATACATCCAGAGTTTAAACTTACAATTCTAATAATACAATACTTTCTTCATAGCAACAGCTATCATAATTTACAAATATATATCTCAATATTTCAATATTTATACACTCTTGAAAAAGGCAAACCGATGTGTTGCTGAAATATTGAGATATAACGGTATAATTGTAAATTATGATAGCTGTTGCCATGAACAAAGTATTGTATTATATGATGCCATGAACAAAGTATTGTATTATATGAATTAACACAGCTAATGAATTTGTTCAACAATTACAATTCTAAGTTTTCAGTCTTTGCTTGTGCAGACCATTTCTAAAAATACACATAAACATAATCTATAAACAAAATACTGAAGGTAGCCAAAAGACTCCTTTGTGTACCGTTTCAATGGAGTCGTCTGAAGTGTCCATCTGTCTTTTGGGTAGCACGGAGACATCGACGACCTCTGGTGACCCCGGCAACACAACCACCTCCAGACGCCGGTGATCCACACCAAAGTCCTGTAAATGTAAACGTGCTTATTCATGGTCGCAATTCACATTTTGTTGTGCTCTAGCCACTTTATATACAGTAGAACCTCCAATTAAGACCACCTCTATAATAATACCAGTTTTCACGGTCCCAAAATTTTGTAAGCTAAAATGACCCTCTGTATTGAGATCGCCTAACACTCGTCCCCAAGGTGGTTGTAATAGAGAGGTTCTACTGTAATTACACCAGGTCATTGGCAGCATCCTTGTCTCTTTCTCAACTCCCTGGGGAGCATACAGCGTATCGCTACTGTAGCGCAGGTGTGCTTATCACTCACATTATTTTTCACTCACCTGACTTGTACCTATTTAACGTGTAGGTATCACGGAGCAGTGTACAACCTGTTATAGGTAGGTTTGCTCAACACCCACCACCAGACTTGACCGGGAATCGAACCCACGACCTTCTGGTCCTGAGTCCAACTCCCTATCCACTCGGCCACAGAAGTGCAATGAATGGCAATAAAACTCATGTTTTGGGTGCACTTTTATGGCCAAATGCTGTTGCTTTATTGGCTATTGAATTCAATCCACAATTAAACCATTGTTCAGTAATATGCCTCATATGTCACCTGTAAAAATGCATGCGCATACAAAAATGTCCACTGATGTGATATGATTTGATGTCGAACAAATACTTCTGGTTGAAGTTGTTAAAAGTTTAGATCTTGTATCAGGTGGGAGATGTGACATAATATGCAGAATTATTGTCTGTTTCTAATTACCGCATGAAAACCAACCCCTTCCAAATCAGCACAGCAATGATGTAATATATCATCTATAAATAATCATAATTTATTAGTTTCAATACTGCTCCAATTGAAAATACATGTGTCACCATTATGTGAGTTGCATACAAGGCAAGTAATGTGCCTACTATGAACCTTATCTAACAATAATTTCCTGCCACAATACATAAAATATTAACAAAATTGCCTAAGTCTTTGTAATGCATTTGATAGCTCAAAACGTCAACTTTACATCCATTACATTTTGTTGTGCACTGTTTCACGGATAATTACGTCGATTTTGGCTGAAGCATTTGAGACATTTTCTTGTAGAGCAAGATTAACTGACGGAAGTATAGAAAAACATAGTGACACCATTGAAAACTGACTTTTATTTTACTCCCGTTAACATGGAAAACATACATCAGGTGACATTAAAAATGCATTTGTAATCTATACCATAACCAAATTTATAGTCTGCGATTATTCATGACAGGCACAGAACAGCTATATTTAGGTTCGCACCATCAAACATCAAGAAATCAAAATGAAAAAAAAATCAAAAAAGTAAAAAAAAAAATCAAAAAAATCAAAGCCACTGACCGACATAAGCTGTTGCTTGATAGCCTTGGCGAGCTCAGCGTGCCACTGCTCATCACTCACAAAAATCTCATCGCTCGAGGTTTTCAATTTGAGCTGAATGGTCTTCAAGGTGCCTGAAAAAAACATAATGATAGCTAAATGATAGAAATGTTCCTTAAAAGGACATACCATTTGCACACTAATTTCAGTGTAATACTATATAACTATATAAGTTTTCTTAACTATAGCGGATGGTGATTTGAAAAAAATCAATAAAGTGCTACTTGAATCATTGTTGTTGGTAGAATGTTACCTATATTGGTCAAATTATCTTTTATCAAGACATAATTGATGAAATTTCATCATTTTCTATGGAATTATTCCCCAGCTCATGTGTTGTTTTTTTAAATTTATTCACTACATATAATACAGTACTTTCTTCATATCAGCAGCTATCACAATTTACAAATATATAACTTAATATTTCGATAGCAAATCTGTTTGTCTTTCTCAAGAGTGCACTCTTGAGAAAGAAACAGATTTGCTGTCGAAATCTTAAGTTATATATTTGTAAATTGTGATAGCTGCTGATATGAAGAAAGTACTGTATTATATGAATTAACACAGCTAATGAATTTGTTCAACATTTTTCATTACACATTAACCAGAATTGCTGGATAAAAAAATTCTCAAAATGTGCTTGTTTTTTATTTTAGAATAAAAGTAAAAGCATTTCCCTTTTTAAAAATGTAGAACACTTTAGAGGTTTCGGGAAGAGATTTAGGTTTATGGACCATACAACAGATCATGTATACAATTTCGGAACAGTCAAAATTACATTGACTTGAATTTTTTATAGTCTTTTGTATGATCCATAAACCAAAAACTACATTTTTAAAAAGGGAAATGAATGTTCTTTTATACTAAAATAAAAAACAAGAACATTTTGAGAATTTTCTTATCTCCAAATTCTTTTATCTCCAGCAAGTCTCCTTAACCAATCAATTCGTAGCGTCCCTGTACTGACCATATACAGTGACCCGTTTCTCGCGGTACACCGAGTTGATGGAGTTAAACGCCTTCACCGTCAGCGTGTAGTTACCAGCCTTGGTGTACGTGTGCTTCACTTGGTTCTCGTACGTCAGAATCGGCTGCTCATGAGCGCCTTCCTGGAATGATAGAGGCTAGAACTAAATCGCAACATGAACTTTACAGAAGATTGCATTCCTGCAAGTGAG
>CM032668.1:20897461-20914713 GCA_019095985.1 Streblospio benedicti | reverse complement strand
AGTAGTTGGCATTTTACCCGCGGTGTTACGTCTGACGATAAGATCGTTGTTTGGCAGTTTATCTGCTGCTTTTAAGATACGATTAGATGGATTATTGGCAATCGAAAGGGTTAAAAGAATGAACACTTCTCTCATCTTGGGTTTCTTCATTCATGATATATACAAGAATTTTAAGATACCAACAGAAACCATTGGGACTCACATTTTTGGCGAGACTTCGCTCTTATTGCAAGAGCTTCTTCAGGCCAAATGAACATGACCAACTAAGGACTGTTCATTCGCCTGAAGAAGCTTTCTTGCGATAAGAGCGAAAAAGTCTCGCCAAAATGTGAGTCCCAATGGTTTCTGTTGGTATCTTAAAATTCTTTATATAAGGTTTATTCATATATAATCTTTCGAGAGGTAAGTTACCACCTTATGAATAAAAAAAACATTCAATTTTTTTTAAGTACATTGTGTAAGGTGTGCACTCCTCTTTTATATTTTTATTTGAATTCAAGAATTACCACAATTAGATTATTATCGAAGATAACTACCCTGGAAAATTAGCTCAATCCCTGGAAAAAAGACCACGTTTTATATCAAAATACCCCTGAAAAACCCTGGAAAAATAAGAAGTTGGGAGTGTGCTAACCCTGATTCAATGAGTAATAATAATCTTTGTGTGTGTATTTGCCACTGAGGTTAACAGGAGGCGATTCATATATGGTCATAAATCAACAAGCATTATCTACTTGATTGTATATGTAGCCATGGCAACAAAAAAAGTAGTGTCAATTTCATGAAAACACAAGTTTATTGACATCCAATGGAAAATATAAGCCAGATTATAATTAATAACAGCAGCAATGGAAAATAAGTATACATTAATAATAAGCATATATTATAATAATGGTGAAAAGTAAGAGTTATACAGATGGCGGGCGTTATCTTGATAATCTGATAATTGTATATTTTTTTAATGAATACACAAGAGTAAAAAGTAAAACATTAAAACACAGAAATCCACATTTTATTGGTAATTCATTCTCATTAATTTGAAAAACTTCGGATAGGCAAGTAGAGTTCTAGTAATCCTCACAGACTAAAGGGCATTTTTTAGGGATGTAAATGGATTTATAAATTGAGCAAATTTTGTGAACCTCAAAAACCAAACTGGAAACCGTCCTCTAGTATGATGGATCGTCGAAGATAGTAATATCGACTATATAGAATCATTTTGACAGCCCCATATAACACTTTCGAAGTTTAAAAAGACTCTCATATCGATAGTTTTTAAAACAGTATACGTGCATCTCAAACAGGTCCTACTTGAGTTTACATTGAATGGCGGCAAATGCAGCGCAGGGATTAAAGCCTGGACTACCAGCTACGGCAATTTACAAAACAATTAAACTAGTAATAAAAAACATTAAAATGTGTTCATATTTAATGAAATTTTTACAATCAATTTGTTTCTGTTTGAGATGGAACAAGGCAGTAACATATTTCTTGTTGACATACCAAAAAGAGATATCGCCACAGCATGGGATCTTTGATCACAACAGAGGATGCTAACATGCGGGCGTATAGTGTATATCTAATTTGAAAAAGTCAAGTCTTCTTTAAATATTTTTCTTTGGCCTTGAAGAAATAATTCATAAATTTTTAACGATATGTACCACAAAAACATTTTATTAATGACATTTTAGCATTTAAAATAGTGCAAATACAAATTGAAGATATGACCAAAGTCCTATTCTGTGTGCTTAAAGAAAGAGTTATACAGATGTGGTGTTATTGACCAGTCTAACATATTTTTTACATGAATACGGGATGTCTGTGATACAAAACAACAAAGTGAATATAATTCATTCCCATTAATTTATTTGATTTTCCTGCAACTACCGATTGTAATCCTGCTCGATAGTAGAGATCGATATATGGATTCTTAAATTGATGGTATGTTTAGAACCTCATAACATATCCAAAAAAATGTCCTCTACAATTCCATCATCACACATTTTACACAAAGGGCTCACTATTGTCATCGTTATAATCATTTATAGTAATTATGTTACAACTTCTTAATAATTTTTCTTATAGTAATTAATGTTTTTTACACATTGAGGCTATCTATACTAAACATATTCAGATGAACTATTTACTATTTTCCTAATACATTTAATTTTTGGTATATAACTCAAACAAACCTCCAGGTAAAATTTCTATCATTTATTATGTTTTTTACAATTCTTTTTCCCTGTTTGCCGTCCAGGAATCACACCACAGCCATAATAATTTTGAACAGTATTTACCTATATAATACATGGACGATTTGGGCTACAGAACTTTTTATAATACTCTCTCTTCTGTATAATCGACAATAAAACCTTTTCAAGAAAATGGAAATTCTGTAGACATCTCTGAGAAATCAATAATTTTATATCTGTCCACTGTATACAGATCTATGCCCCACAAGGTGATGGCCAAAACTCCGGCCAGAGACCTTTGTACTGCACAAACTCCCCACCTCTACAAACAGCTCATACAGTGGACCGGAAACAACCAAGCATTAGATTTAGTACATTTTATTCATGGAGTAGAATCCCTCAAGTATGTTGACACCCCGATAGTTATCATTGCCCACCACTGATAACTTGTCTAAGGCAGAGGAGAGTTTGCTGAAGAGAGCTGTGATGTGAGCAGGTGAAGACGTGTGGTGCAGTGCCGCCTCTAGACTGGAGCCAAACGCCAGTGGGAAGGATGGGATGCTGGAATATGGTGATAGCTGCTGGTAGAGTTCCTGCAATCTCAACTGTGCATTTCCCGTTTTCTTGTAAGAATCTGACCCACGACCATATGACGTCCCAGACCTGAAGTCGAATCCTGCTTGATGTCACTCGCCAGGTTATAGATCTCAATGATGAGACTCATGTTTTTGCTTTCGCACTGCTTGGTTGGGGGCATCCAGATGTGACTCGGTCCCAGCAGGAGTTCAGTTCTGCTATGTTTCTGACAAACGGTGGCATGACATTGTTAATATCTGAGTAAGGAGGAAGTGTTGTGTGGAACATGATGAGGGCAAGTGGCTCCCTCTATGTAGATGTTGTGGTCATGACATTGTGATAGATCAGGCTTCTTCTGGGTTTACTGAGCCACTTGTCTAGCTGTGAGATCCTCATCACCTGTTCTAGAGGGTCTTCATACTTGGTACAGAGGCTTGTGTTCCAGTTGTACAGGCCAACAGTGTGTGTCTCATATGTATCCTGAACATCAGTCTCAGCTCAATGTGTGATATATCCCCACAACCACACAGTACCTCCTCATGATGTTGTCAGTGAGGGTGCATCTCCTCGAAACCTGCGTAAAATGCCCACCACCGGCTACATCCAGGCTTTGTTTTACCCCCACAAACTCATCTGAGGGTCCATCAGGCCTTTTGTGCCATCATGGTTCACAGACCTGCCCATTATCACCCATCAGACCAGTGAGGGTCAAGTGTAGGACAGTGAAAAGTGTTGCAAATGCTAATGCTGAACTCTCCACTTTCTCTGCCTGTCTGATCCAGCTGCTCCGTGAATAATCCTCATGCGTTAGCATGATGTTGTTACATATGGACACTGGAGATCCTGTGTTGTACATGTCGTCCATGTTGTTGAAGGGGGTTCATTGAGGGTTTCAGGTGGGTAGTGTTGTACACCAGAAATCTGATATCATCTCATACTCATGTTTAAATCCTTTTTTTGATGTGGTTTCTCTATACTTGGATAACTTGTATTTACATGTATATCCTTACACAGCTTCAGTTTTTGTCTACATTTAAAACACCATGGTATGTATAATGTTATCTTCATACAGACCCACAAACTCATCATAAAAGTAGAAGTATTCCTTGAACCAGTCATCAATGCTTCTTTTGTGCATCATCATGTGCTTTACACTGGACCTGCCAATATCTCTACAATCCACATGAAACACACAGAGTGAGAGAATTATCATATGCACAAGAGTCGCCATTTTGAGATATTTGTGTGACAAGTTTGGATGGTATATTATATCCAAAACCGGCCTTAACCAAATAAAGTTAAGTTTATCCAGTTTGAACTGGTCTATCTTACTTCCTCTTTCTACGCTATGGTATATCAAAGGCAGTTTCCGCTTGGTTAATCACCCAGCAAAAGAAAACATGCGGCTTGGTATTTGAATAGGACAGTAAAAAACTATGTATGGAGTTTAAGTACAATAGAACCTCAATATCTTGATATTGCTTGTCCGGAATTTTATCTTTATCTGTTAGTTAGTTTCATTCCCTCCCAACAACCTATTATTATGCGAGAGGTAATTTAGGGTGGTGGAGGAGGTTTTTTTTTCATCACAGACACAGTAACTTTATACAGTGGAACCTCTCTATACCCTGAGACTCGGCTCAAGTGGTCTCAAAAAGAGAGGTGGACTCTGTATGGAGGTTTGCAATGGTCTCTATATTAAGGCTTGGAACTGCAAAACCATCTGAAAAAATAACTCAAGTCTTAGTATAATAGCTTTAAAATTTTTCCCATTTAATTTTCCTTCCTCTTCCTTGTACATGTAAAGGACACCATCCACAAGAAAACAGTTATGGTGGAGATATTTCCATTGAGTTTGCATTGTGTTTCACAATTATTTTTTATATGATCAAAAACTTTATTCATTTCCTTTGAGCTAAATTATGTTAGTAGATGCAGTCACCAATGTCTCGTCACACATCCATTTTAGTGAGGTGAAAACCCTAATGTATGTCGAGACTCTGGCGACTGCATCTACCTTAGATAGTTTTCAGACTTCAATTATAAATGAAACTTGGCAGGGCAGGGGGTAGGATGGGGAGGGGGGCCACCACACACCCCTGGTTAATTACCAGGGCCCTGCCCCAGACCCTGATGAACCATACTAAGCACCCATACCCCCAACCACGATTTCCACATTTCATTTCATTTTTACCACATCCGGAAATCATTAAAATCAAACAAGTTAATGCTCAACAGTCAGTTAATGCTCATTAAGGATTTATTTTTATTTTTTTTCTTTGATTTATTTCGTTTATCACAGGCATATTAATACTACAAAGTAAATAAAAGATTACAGAAAGGTAAAAAATATAAATAGAAGTAAAATTGAATAGAGATATACAAATATAATAAAAAAAATAAACCATGTGACAAACAAGGAGCACTAAAAAGATATCCATTTTTAAATGGAGTCTTATTTCCATAGTGGACCTCGGTGAAACATGGAAAAACAACTGACTAGAAATGGTAGTGCCATAGAACATAATGAGAATATTAATACTGATTAACCTTTTTAAAACTATATTCTTATTACTCTTTCATAAAATGGTCCATATAATATTTCTTACATTTTGATTTAAAAGACGCCAAACAGTTTGACTTTTGTATTGGTAGAGGTAGACTATTCCAATATTTAATGCTACAATATTTAAACGTTTTCTGTCCATGAGACTTAACTTTTGGTACAATGTATGACAACTCTTTTTTCCTAGTATTGTATGAATGACTCACAAGTTTAACATCACATAAATATGCAGGAGCCTTTTTGATATGTATTTTATACATTAAACATAAAGACAAATATTCAATTGGATCATTTACATTTAACCATCCAACTAATTTAAAATCCTCAGAACAAAAGGTGGTGCCTTCCATCATAGTTTAAAATGTATCTAATTAGTCTATTTTGTGTAGTTTCAAATCTTGTTTTCACTTTTTGGGGCAACCCTCTAAAATCAGCTGTTGACGCCATAATCAATATTAGATTGTACTAAAGTAGAAACTAATAGTTTTTTCTCTTTAAACCCAAAATACATATTATTTCTATACAAAATTTCAATTTAGCATTATTTTTTTTAACATTAAGCTAGCCATAGACAAACCACTAAAATCCTGATCAAAAGTAACACCTAAATATTTATAAGGATCAATGTACACTAAAACAATGTGTGCAAGTACATCAAATTTAAAACTCAAATATCAAAATAATAAATCTTGAACTGTAGACCTCTAATTAAAAATTGGTACATATTTTTGGATGTTGGGCACACATTTTGGAGGAGAATGTGCCATTCGGCCCACTTTTAGAAAATCCTAAAATCATCACTGTTAGCTTACTACTGCATGATGAGTACAATTTTTTTTTCTAAGATGTAGTCTAAATGCGACTGGGCAGGCAGTCCACACCCTCTGAATGAGGAATAATTAAGGCCTGCTCAAATAAACTTAAGATTTGATTGATAAGGACCCCCCCACCCCAATCATATGTGCTCCCTTGTACTAATTTTGGTGCACAGAACCCCTTACTAATTGTGACACTAGTAGGCGTGTGATAATTACTAAAGCAGTGAGAAAATAGAGCAGCAGCAAGTACATGTAAATGAAAATGATAGTTTATTCGGTGTACTTTATAGTTTGTGCATATTTCCTTGTGCAGGTAGCATGGGAGACTCGCTGAACCAGACCACTCAGCTCTATTTGTCTTCTAATGGGGGAGAAACCTGGAAAATGGTGAGAAACAACTCAATTTATCCTGCAGAATTTAGCTATATCAGTGAATATTAAAGTGCCCAAGGAGAACTTTGGTCCATATAGTTTACAATGTTATGCCAGTTTGTTTCTAGTTGTTGTTGTTGTTTTTTAAATGACCATCTAACTATTTAGGTCATATTAGGATAATCCATGGCTGAATGGTTGCCAAAATTATATTCCGTTAATTTTCAAACCCTAGTTTTCAAAAAATCAAATCAAATTTTTCAATGCGATTCATTACTAATGTCAGGAATTAGATAATCTTATAACATTATCTTATTCCTGCTAACATCTATATAAATCAGATTTATATTTGTAACACTATATAAAATTTTCAAAAACTTTTGTCGCTATGCTCCCTTCACGGGTCGAAGACCCCCCTGAAGGGAGCCGCAAAGTCAAGTTTGTTGAAAATGTTAGTAGTAGTGTTGCAAATATAAATCTGAATGGATATTTCTACTAGTGTCAAGAAAGTGGCTCGGACACAATCCATCCTGATAGATTAACAACGTGCCCAAGGCATAACAGGTTTCAGTGGCATGATAGAGGCTGATCAGCGAGGCTGATGGTAGGCTATAAATAGCCCAAGGTGTCAGACATGTGTGTCTGAAGCATATAGGCAGGTTAAGAAACTTGTCTCTCGTCATGGGGAATTGGTGTAATGGTTAGCACAGCACGACTATCACACATATGACCGGTCTGATTCATGGTTGGAAGGTCGTGAGTTCGACTCCACGATTCTCCAAATTACCTTTACAAGCCTTGCCACTGAATTTTTGTTTCACTAGTAACAATAGTCTACATAAAAGATGTCCATATTATCGATGCTTGTTGTTGACTGGTTTTGTCCTGTGTCATGGTCAGTACAGTCCTGACCGGTCAGGTGCCATCGTGGCCATAAACATCCTGGACCAGGGACAAACACCATCATGTACAGGTAATAAAAACAGGACGGCCAACCCAGCAAAACAAACACCATCATGTACAGGTAATTGCAACACAGGGTTCAGTCAACACCCATTGAAAAAAAAATCATCACCATCAAATTTCATAAAGAGTAGGTTAAGATGATTATGAAAATATAGGGTATCACATATTAAAAACGCACTTCACAATCGTAGGAACAGAACTTCCATAAGACACGGGACTATATCCTCTATGCAAGCACATACCGGTACTCGTCTCTTTGGAATAGTATATGTACATGACCTTGATTGGTGTCGGCTTGAAATTAGCTGTGAATCACTACAACTAAACATTGCCACTTCAATGTGTGCATCTTGTAGAATTGTAGTACTGCCAATAATTTTTGCTGTTTTTTTACACCTGTAAGACTGCAATAAGAAACCAATCAGTTTGCCAGTCAAAAGAAAATGCAGTGCTTTTATAGCAATATTCTGATTTCGGTTTCTAGCTTTAGTGCTGTCCGTATGTCTGTATGTCTGTATGTCTGTCCGTCCACATGCTTAAAAAGCTTATAACTTGAACACCATGGAGCTATTGCTTTGAAAATTAAATATGTTTAGTTTGAGGACAATCGTATGTCTCAAAAAAAAATTTTTTTGTACTTTGGCCTACTTTTGACGAACTTATGACCTTCGGTACAAATATCTTGTTACCACACTTTAGGGAGAAGTATTTGGCCGATTGTCGCCAAACTTCATTTGTAGCTTCGATGTACTACTCTCCAGACCTGATTAGATTTTGGTGTACTTTTGGCCTACTTTTGATGAAGTTACGATGTGTTTTAAAAAAATATTATTACGTAATTGTGTTTATCTGTCTCCTGGGAACAGTTTATGACTTATCATCACCAAACTTGACATTTGGTATGTCTATATCACTCTCCTCACGTGATTTGATATTGGTGTACTTTGGCCTACTTTTGAACTTACGAGCTGTTACGTAATAAACCTTGTTAACACTCTACAGGGAAAAGTATTTGAGCTATGGTCACCAAACTTCATATTTAGCTTCGTTGTACTACTCTCCAGAGCTGGTTAGATTTTGGTGTACTTTGGCCTACTTTTGATGAAGTTACGATGATTTAATTATTACGTAATTGTGTTTATCTGTCTCCTGGGAACAGTTTATGACTTATCATCACCAAACTTGACATTTGGTATGTCTATATCACTCTCCTCACTTGATTTGATATTGGTGTACTTTGGCCTACTTTTTTGAACTTACGAAATGTTACGTAATAAACCTTGTTAACACTCTACAGGGAAAGGTATTTGAGCTATGGTCACCAAACTTCATATTTAGCTTCGTTGTACTACTCTCCAGAGCTGATTAGATTTTTGGTGTACTTTTGGCCTACTTTTGATGAACCGCTGATATCGACAAGTAAAACCTTGAGAAGATTGAGTAAGAAGTTTTAGTAACTTGTCCTTTTGACGAATAGCAATTGTGGTCAATTTGGCATGTAAGTATGGAGCTATTGCAAGGAGGACGAGTACATTTTTTGCATGACGAATAGATATTTGAGGCTTACTCGTCCTGCTGACGAGTAATACTCACTGTGCTAAAGCATGGGCAGGTGGTAAGTTTACCACCTGCCCTCACAAACAAAATGGCCGATACAGTTCAAATTGTTTTCTTCAATATTTACCCTTATACATATACTATAAGAAAAATATTTTACTGCCCATACATAAAACAAAGTGTATAGAATGCTCCAATAAATTTAGTTTGTTCAATTTATCTTGCGGTAGGTTAAAATAATGATAAATACATACCATCCATTTGGGCAGGTGGTACTTAGCTTCGGGTCAGGTGGTAAGCCACCTGGGCAGGTGGTAAGTACAATATTGTGACTCTGTGAATGCTGCTATTTAGGTCAGTTTTAGTGGCCAGTGGTCAGTTGTACTATGTGTAGGGCAGGTGAATGCTACAACCCTGTGACCTAAAGACTTAGTCGCTTACTTATCTTAATGCATCATGATAAGTTGAGATGCTTTTCAACTGGAATATAGATAGTTATTGGAATTAAAGTATAGGGCCGATGAACGATTATAAAATTGCCAGCTATCTCTCGTGAATTTGTTAATGCATAGTACATTTAAAATCGAATCGCACATTTAAAATCGAATCGAATGAATCATTGCAATCTAAAGTACGTGTGTATGAACTTGTATTGGAGAAGAGAATATTGTGTTGTGTTGTGTGTGTGTGTGTGTGTGTGTGTGTGTGTGTGTGTGTGTGTGTGTGTGTGTGTGTGTGTGTGTGTGTGTGTGAGGCAGCTGTCTTCAAAACAATACGTTGCCAGTCTGGTCTGGTGGTGGGTGTTGAGCAAACTCATCCCTAATCATTCGCACCCTGCTCCATGTTAAATAGGAACAGGTCAGGTGAATACTAATGTTGATTGATAAGCCAATGACTATATATTCAACGGATTATCTAAATGGCTAGAAACCCAATATATGCTTTTGTTGACGAATAGACCAGACTGTTTACTTAAATTTAATTAAGGTTCAATTAGTTAAACTTTTATTGAGAGAAATAAATTTTAATCCTGATTCAGAATATGTATATAATTACTCTATACTTTAATCAGAATATAAATAAATGATAAATCAAAGATCATCAATATATATACAAAGTTCATCTTTCACAACACACAACACAATAGTTCTTACATCGGACTCATCTGAAGTGATAAATCACAGCAGATTCGTCCGATGCACAACACCTATATGTGGAGGGCACGATGTTCTCTCTATTTACGCTGCAGTTACGATATGTTGTATGCTCCTCGATATAGTGTGAAAAGGATGCCAATAGGTTTAGAAAACAGATGCATATGTCACATCGTTAAATCATATTCTTTGTGTTTGCATATTTTTGCTGCAGCTCTGAGCTATGTTTGCAGTGGTTAAGTGAGTTGCAAATGAGTTTTGTAGTTTTGTATGGTAAAACTTGGCAATGATGAGGGTGCTAATGCCTTTTAATTGTGAAGTGTGAAATGGATTTGAAATAAAGTTGGAAGTGTAAAATTTGCTGTAGAATCATAGGCAGAGCACACGCCATATGCGATGTATCAGTATGTGTCTCCAAATATTGAATATATGAAAAATAGATTTTATTTAAGCAGCTAGCAGTGGTTAGCCCACTCCCAGCTGCAGAAGCCTCGTTAAAAGATGTGCCCCGTGTAGAGGAGAGCCACCCCTCTGCACGTAAAAGAACTTGCCTAGTTTGAAAACATTAGCTAGTGTGATCCATTCACACACCCTTGGCTCAGTTGGTTACCTAACGTGCCAAACAAACAGGACCACATTGGAAATAAGCATTACATACATATGTACGCTTTCATGTGCTATCCTAGGAACATTAATTCCTGAACAATATCAATCAATCATTAACCAAACACTTGATATGCCTGACGTTTAAATTACATATTTGGTTTGATATTAGTAATTTTGTGAATCCTACATATTGCATATACCCAAATTTTTGTTCTTAGGTTTTCTTCTCCGCTATTATTTGTATCAAATTATGAACATAAGCCCAAAAGTATAATTTAAAATTTTGAGCTCTAAATACCCTTATTATAACAAGTTATAATACATATGAGTAATATAAGTACATGTGCAATACTAAAAGTGAGAACTTTTTTCATTGTTGAAAGTGCCAAAAAGTGCTGTTTTTCGGATACAAACCTTTAATGCGTGAAAATACGACATGGTAATGTAAACTAGCTACTATGATTTCTGTGGACACTAAGTGTGAAATATTCATACAATTGTGTCAGGCTTGCTGTAATAGAGGTAACATGGTCTTACATGACTGATTCTGGGCAGGTACCACCTGCCCCCTGTATGCTTACAACCTGCCCACAATGGAATTTCAAAAATCAACAGTTTACTTACCACCTGACCACAAAGCTTCCACAAAAAATTACCTTTATTAAGCCAGTCAGAGATGATTGACAAATGTTTTCAACTGAATTATTGAAAATACTAAGTATTACAGCATTACAACACAAAATTTGTTGTTATACATGTGTATATTGGCAGGAATTTCAATAAATATTTCTGAAGTGAGGCGTCCATCTTGGTTTGTGAGGGCAGGTGGTAAACTTACCACCTGCCCATGCTAGACCTACTTTTTCCTTCAGAGGGTGTGACCTGTCTGCTTAGTCTACAACTGTCCTCCCCAAGCCTTTTGGTTATTATGGTCATTTAAACTCATATTCAGAAGTCGTTTGTTCAACACTGCAACAGCTTTTCTGCTTATCTTTGTCGATAAAGCAAACCCACACCGCCACGCGTGAATCTCTTCTAACGTAAAGTGTTTTTGTCTCCAGCATCTACGGCCACTCCAAGACCACTCCCGGCTGGAACATCGTGAAGCTCAACTTCTCATCCGTGCTCACCAAAAAGTGCGGAGACGACGACTACGAGACGTGGTCACCCGCAGACACGGTGAGGCAACCCGCTGGCAGGGCTGCCAAGTAGTTCAGATATGTCGGGTGTACCCATTAATACAGATTTCCGACGCAAAATACCCAAATACTAATGCTACCTTCAAAATAGAGATTTCTCCACTCTGTGTATTTTTCATTAATAATTATTTTTTATGAAGTAAAAGCACAGGAACTGCATCCCAACATAGATGTGTGTGATTGTGATTGGTGTTAAAAGCCCTGAATATCGGTTACATCACACCAGAAATACATACATATCAGTATGCGCTTATGGATTTCTTTTTACACCCAGTATCTTGTAGACCGTTTGACGTTCCACCACAGAATACCCCTAAAATACTAATTTTGGGCATCCTGAGTACAGAAATGACTATTGAGGGGTTGGCAGTCCTGCGCTGGTAGCCGCTCAAAAGACATTAATCTAATACCGTATTCGTTCTTATTAGCGTACATGCCCCTTTAAGCGCACACCCCTGTTTATACAGATAAAATATCATACAAATCTTGCTCTTTTTTGGCAAAGATTTCACTTCCGGCGCCATATTGTAAGACTTTAACACGCCAGTATTTTTCCATATTCGTATTACCACATAACCATCCGGGTGCGTTGTGTTATCATGTTCTGTGGGGTCAAAGGGGTGCGCTTATTAATTTATTTTTTGTTCTGAAATTCGTTTTTGTAAGCGCACTGTGCGCTTGAAAGAACGAATATGGTAAATCTTCTATTTTCGTCTTTCACAACTCACAAAAATAACTAACCATTTGACAGTTTCGCACACATTTTTTGAAAAATGCTGACGGAGCATGTCAGGTCATGATTGTCAGCATTTTTGAAAATGTCTAATGATGTGGATGAAACTGTCAAATGGTTAGTTATTTTTATGTGTTATGAAAGATGAAAATAGTAGATTTACACAATTACCAACACAATGAACTCATTCAAGCGTTAATCTAATAGTTTATGTTATTAAAACCAGAAACATTCATGCCGGTCATCCTATTATAAGTTTATGCTTCTAGCACTAATAGATATGTTACAGTAGAACCTCCTATTGAAACCACCTTCATAACCAATTGAGACCACCTCTCTATTTAGACCACCTCTATAATAAGACCACTTTTCTAGGTCCCAAACCATCATAAAGCTACCAAAACTAACCTCTGTATAGAGATCACCTCTCTATTCAGACCACCTAACACTGGTCACAAAGGTGATCCTAATAGACTACTGTATTTTGTCCTACTAGTATTCTGATGAAGCCATGTGACCGGCTAGTGTGTTTTGTTCTACAGACAGTATAATTGTTTATCTGATGGTTGCATTTATTGTTTGATGGCATTAACATTATAAATTGCATAAACTACTTATTTCGTTTGCTTGAAATCTCTTGATATAATACCTAGTGATGAGCTGCTAGTGATAAATGCATGTTTTGCATAAAATTCTCGTGAATGGAGGTTACATACATAAACAATCACCTTATACATATGTAATTTTTTATTTGAGTAGATTTTGATCTTTGCAAACTAAACCAACACGTGAGACATGTGGAGCGGCGCACATGCTTTGATCACCCTCTTCTATCGAAAAAACACTGACTTTCTTTTTTTGTATATATGCTTGACCTCACTTCTGGTATTTGCATATAAACCACAAAATATGCAGCATTCCACCATACTCTCACTCTACTTTTCACAAACAGCTGAATCTGCAACTGTGTCAAAAATACAGTAGAACCTCTATCAAGACCAGCTTTGGGACCAGAGTTAGGTGGTCTCAATAGAGAGGTGGTCTCTATACATAGGTTCATTTCGGTTGCTTTAAGAAGATTTAAGACTGTGAAAAATGGTCTAATTATAGAGGTGATCTCAATAGAGAGGTGGTCTAAATCAGAGGTTGTACTGTACGTATTTTTGCTGCAGAAAAGCGCCCATCATTGTCTGCTGGGTCAGAAGGTGACGTACAAGCGGCGCAAGGCGATGCGCGAATGTTACAACGGGGAGGACTACGAGCAGGCCATCAGTGCCACGGTGTGCGAGTGCGAGGTGCACGACTATGAATGGTAATGTATTAAAGTTATTCTATGTACTCTGTAGTTCTCATTTTAAAGTATTGAATATAAATGTCTTTCTTTGAATTTACCTTAGCCACATTTGATTTCTAATGTATAAAATATATTTTTATTGGAAAGTTTCATTCAAAACAGCATATTAGAATATTTAGAGCAATTTTAATGTCTGTTTAAACCCATCAAAAAACACGAGACCTTTTCAATTGAAAACGGTCTCTAAACAGATGAAATAGCTTTTTGTGCTAATAAAATCATATTTTTTACATTTGTGTTTTAGTTTGCAAACAGTGGGTAATAGATGTGAAAAATCAAATTAATATAAAAATTATTCTTAATTTGCGATAAGACCTTGATGTCAACCTAGGCCCTTTTAAAGATAATGCTCAGTCATAATTATATGTGTTCTGAAAAAAATCCATGATCAATAAACAATGCCTTTTTCATTCCAATTTTAAGGGAAAAAAAGCTCATATTATGCGTGTTTGATTTTAATTCCACCTATGAAAATACCATGATGTCTTGTTAGCCAAAACACGAGGTCACGTGATGTTGCATAATCGAATAATTTTCGCCAGACGTATTGAGGATTTCCAACGGCAGACTTGACATTTAACATTGGCGAGATAGACAGCTTCTTACGTGCACCGTGCGAGTTACGTCTGACGAAAATCATTCGTTTACATTTTGCATCTTTACGTGTTTTGATGGGTTTAGAGCTGGTTTTGTATGGCGTTGTATTTAAATTGCTTTGGATATTCTATTAGATGTTATTTAAATAAAAGGACTTTCTGAATGCACAAAACACATCATAACGTTTCAATGAAAGGATATTTGTTCGGCCACTGAGCATAACCTTTAACTATCCATCTGTCTGTCCACCCAGTAGCCAACTCAACCAAAACGCATTGGCCTGGCTTCTTGTCATCTTTTCAGGAAACGCCAAGATCATGGCCATTTAGTAACGGAAGTAAAGACGCAGATGTTCAGGAATTGAATTTATGTGTACCATATACGACCATCCAGGGCTGTTAAATCGAAATTTTCTCAAACTGGGGGGTGGGCTGTTACATGAGAGTGCAGTTACTACATAATGGACATTTAAGAAAAAGCTGGGGAAAGGCTGTAATAAGAGAGTGGACACTTGAATGGTCGTATATGGTATGTTGGGAATTTCAAAAGTGGGGCTTTATTGATTATTTATGGCCTTCACCAAAGCATCAGTCGAATGGGGATCAGGGGAGGTCGATTGAATCTTTGTACTCGACTCAATGGCAAAACAAAAGAGAATTGTGTAGCTATAGTGGAAAACACGTGGGTGGGTTGTCGTATACGGATCATTGTGATTTAATGACAGAGTAAACATTTTCCCTACAAGACGTTTCACTTATATTCAATATGTGTGCTTCAAAACTCTTCTGTAATCTCAATCTTAATGAGCATAATGATCATAGATATTGAGTTATGAACTTATACCGGGGTATGTGCTTGTCGACATGCGCGTGATTTTTGAATCAATTGTTTTTATACATTCAGTGACTTTGGTTACAAAGAGGTGCGGCCAGAGATCTGTAACATAGAGCCGTGGTTTGACCCGACTGTCCCGACCGGTGACTGTCCTGACGACGGCGTCTTTTTCAAGAGCAAAGGTATGCCGTTTTTCAAAATTTCCTCGCAGGGAGATAGAATTTTCAACCTACAAACAGTGATATTACAGATAATAAAACAAAAACGTAACATTTCCTTTATGAGCATCTATTCTTATTGTTCAATTAGATTTCCAGTAGCAGAGATTCATTTCAGTTTACTTCTCTATGGACCTTTCGAGAACGTTACGTCTGAGAATTGTAATCTTATAACTGCATTATACATCCTTATCAGTATGTCTATATAACAGCAAGTGCATGCAATTAACAAATCATTGGAATTCATTTACCAGTTTCCACAAGAAACTTGTCATATTCTTTACCAAACTTAGTTTTCCGAAAAATGGAGTAAATCTTTGTTTGTGAGAGCGCACCTCTGTGCACGTGGCTTTTTTTACATTAGACGTATGTTCTCGGAAAGGTCCATAGAACGCACTACAATAAATACATCCTCTGCCCCTAGGCTACCGTAAGATCCCGGCGAGCAAGTGCTCGGGAGGGTCATGGGAGGAGAAGTACAAGCCGGTGTCAGCGCCGTGTCCCAAGACGGCGCCGACGGGACTCAACCTGTACACGTACGGCGCCGGTACGGTGCAACTCGGGAAGCTGGTCACGGTCCACGTCATACAGAACAAGGTACGACATAACTGAATGTATATTTGGATCATCCTGGGTTTCTTTATTCATGATTCAAAGAATTTGATGGATACCAATAGAAACCAATACCTTGTCATTCTGGCGAGACTTTCATTGTTTTTGCAACAACTTCTTCGGCCCGAAGAAGTTGTTGCGAAAACAACGACAGTCTCGCCAAAATGACAAGGTATTGGTTTCTATTGGTATCCATCAAATTCTTTGAAGGTAGGACATTGTATAAAAAGTTCTTGGAGCTGCTCTTACCATATTATATCAAAACAGAACAAATTATGAAGTCCAAAAGGTACGAAATTTTATTAAAATTACAAATTTTCGCATCTTCATCTTTAAGATTTTTTTTCTAACTTGATAAAGCATTGAAGATGGAAACATTTGTGATTTTAATAAATTTTCGTACCTTTTTGACTTCATAATTTGTTCTGTTTCAAGGTAGGATATGTAGCGTTCTAGGGATTGATACATGCACATGGTTTCTTTTTAGCTCACCTGTCGGAGACATGGTGAGCTTTTGTGATCACCATTCATCCGTCGGCCATCAGCCGTCCGTCAACAATTCATATTTGCACAATAATTCCTTTATTTTTCATCATGTGATATACTTCTCATCAATGTCCCTATTATATGTATTTAACCGACAACGGCCGATTTAGATGTTCGGCAGGAAATATTTACGCAGCAGCAATGGGGGGTAACCCTGGAAGAATCACTTCTTTACAATACAATACAATGAAATAATAATCTTTATATCCAAATTCCAATAAATGTTTCTGTGCGCTTGTAGGCCTCCTTAAACAAACAGTGCTTCAATTGGGTTTTAAAAATGGTAACAGTCTTTGATTGGTTTATGGACTGGGGAAGTTTATTCCATAATTTAGGTGCTGCTACCTTAAAT
>CM032668.1:20836531-20897361 GCA_019095985.1 Streblospio benedicti | reverse complement strand
TTTCCAAAAAAACAAAAAGTTCGTTTTTAAAAATTTAAAAATTTGAGTTTAAATTTTTAAAAACCCAAATAATAAAATCCTCAAAAAGGTTTGGGGGGGACATTTGGGTAGACTGAGCAGACAGGTCACACCCTCTGAAGGAAAAAGTAGGTCTTATATGATATTTAAATCAAATATGAGTAGAAATCATATAAGAGCATGATTCTGTGTAGTATAAGTTATTGCATTATCGCCTGATAACTCGAAGTTCTGATAAGGTCATCAGTCAATTCCCTTCAACTTGAGTAACCAGGGTCAGGATTAGATGGAAAAGTATCACTGTGCTAAAGCATGGGCAGGTGGTAAGTTTACCACCTGCCCTCACAAACCAAGATGGACGCCTCACTTCAGAAATATTTATTGAAATTCCTGCCAATATACACATGTATAACAACAAATTTTGTGTTGTAATGCTGTAATACTTAGTATTTTCAATAATTCAGTTGAAAACATTTGTCAATCATCTCTGACTGGCTTAATAAAGGTAATTTTTTATTGGAAGCTTTGTGGTCAGGTGGTAAGTAAACTGTTTATTTTTGAAATTCCATTGTGGGCAGGTTGTAAGCATACAGGGGCAGGTGGTACCTGCCCAGAATCAGTCATGTAAGACCATGTTACCTCTATTACAGCAAGACTGACACAATCGTATGAATATTTCACACTTAGTGTCCACAGAAATCATAGTAGCTAGTTTACATTACCATGTCGTATTTTCACGCATTAAAGGTTTGTATCCGAAAAACAGCACTTTTTGGCACTTTCAACAATGAAAAAAGTTATCACTTTTAGTATTGCACATGTACTTATATTACTCATATGTATTATAACTTGTTAAAATAAGGGTATTTAGAGCTCAAATTTTTAAATTATACTTTTGGGCTTATGTTCATAATTTGATACAAATAATAGGGGAGAAGAAAACCTAAGAACAAAGATTTGGGTATATGCAATATGTAGGATTCACAAAATTACTAATATCAAACCAAATATGTAATTTAAACATCAGGCATATCAAGTGTTTGGTTAATGATTGATTGATATTGTTCAGGAATTAATGTTCCTAGGATAGCACATGAAAGCGTACATATGTATGTAATGCTTATTTCCAATGTGGTCCTGTTTGTTTGGCACGTGAGGTAACCAACTGAGCCAAGGGTGTGTGAATGGATCACACTAGCTAATGTTTTCAAACTAGGCAAGTTCTTTTTTACGTGCAGAGGGTTGGCTCTCTACCGCCAGGGCACAACTTTAACGAGGCTTCTGCAGCTGGGAGTGGACTAACCACTGCTAGCTGCTTAAATAAAATCTATTTTTCATATATTCAATATTTGGAGACACATACTGATACGTCGCATATGGCGTGTGCTCTGCCTATGATTCTACAGCAAATTTTACACTTCCAACTTTATTTCAAATCCATTTCACACTTCACAATTAAAAGGCATTAGCGGCATTATAGCACCCTCATCATTGCCAAGTTTTACCATACAAAACTACAAAACTCATTTGCAACTCACTTAACCACTGCAAACATAGCTCAGAGCTGTAGCAAAAATATGCAAACACAAAGAATATGATTTAACGATGTGACATGTGCATCTGTTTTCTAAACCTATTTGCATCCTTTTCACACTATATCGAGGAGCATACAACATATCGTAACTGCAGCGTAAATAGAGAGAACACCGTGCCCTCCACATATAGGTGTTGTGCATCGGACGAATCTGCTGTGATTTATCACTTCAGGTGAGTCCGATGTAAGAACTATTGTGTTGTGTGTTGATGAACTTTGTATATATATTGATTATCTTTGATTTATCATTTATTTATATTCTGATTAAAGTATAGAGTAATTATATACATATTCTGAATCAGGATTAAAATTTATTTCTCTCAATAAAAGTTTAACTAATTGAACCTTAATTGAATTTAAGTAAACAGTCTGGTCTATTCGTCAACAAAAGCATATATTGGGTTTCTAGCCATTTAGATAATCCGTTGAATATATAGTCATTGGCTTATCAATCAAGATTAGTATTCACCTGACCTGTTCCTATTCAACATGGAGCAGGGTGCGAATGATTAGGGATGAGTTTGCTCAACACCCACCACCAGACCAGACTGGCAACGTATCATTTTTTGAAGACACACTGCACACACACACACACACACACACACACACACACACACACACACACACACACACACACACACACACACACACACACACACACACACACACACACACACACACACACACACGCACACACACACATACATACACACTTCTGATTTAATAAACATATTCTCTTCTCCAATACAAGTTCATACACGTACTTTAGATTGCAATGATTCATTCGATTCGATTTTAAATGTGCTATGTACTATGCATTAACAAATTCACGAGAGATAGCTGGCAATTTTATAATCGTTCATCGGCCCTATACTTTAATTCCAATAACTATCTATATTCCAGTTGAAAAGCATCTCAACTTATCATGATGCATTAAGATAAGTAAGCGACTAAGTCTTTAGGTCACAGGGTTGTAGCATTCACCTGCCCTACACATAGTACAACTGACCACTGGCCACTAAAACTGACCTAAATAGCAGCATTCACAGAGTCACAATATTGTACTTACCACCTGCCCAGGTGGCTTACCACCTGACCCGAAGCTAAGTACCACCTGCCCAAATGGATGGTATGTATTTATCATTATTTTAACCTACCGCAAGATAAATTGAACAAACTAAATTTATTGGAGCATTCTATACACTTTGTTTTATGTATGGGCAGTAAAATATTTTTCTTATAGTATATGTATAAGGGTAAATATTGAAGAAAACAATTTGAACTGTATCGGCCATTTTGTTTGTGAGGGCAGGTGGTAAACTTACCACCTGCCCATGCTTTAGCACAGTGAGTATTACTCGTCAGCAGGACGAGTAAGCCTCAAATATCTATTCGTCATGCAAAAAATGTACTCGTCCTCCTTGCAATAGCTCCATACTTACATGCCAAATTGACCACAATTGCTATTCGTCAAAAGGACAAGTTACTAAAACTTCTTACTCAATCTTCTCAAGGTTTTACTTGTCGATATCAGCGGAAGAGTGGCGAATCCTGACCGTGGTAACGCCTCTCGTCAGCCACGATATTGAGCGACTCACCTCACAATCCTGGTGGTGATCCCGGGCTCGTTGAGCACTCCATCCACCAACATCGGAGTCGACTCAAACTCAAACGACTGCCAAGTCTCTCCCTCAGTGCAGCTGCAAAAACGCAAAAGCATCTATTATCACTCATGCAAATTTAAATTACTTTTGTTTTCAATGAAAGTATTTAATGATGTACATTGTGGTTGAATGTTAAAGAGAATGTTAAGAATTTGGTACGTTTATTTTATAAGTTTAGATTAATTCCTGATGAGGCCACGTAAAACAATTGGTGAAAATATTTAAAAATAAATTCTAAAAATTCTAAATTAAAGTCTAAATCAAATAAATATAAAGTAAATAATAAGTAAACAAAATTAAGATTTGAGAAAGGTGGAAAAAGACAATTGTAGACATGAGGAGTATCATCTACTGGCAAAGAACACAAATGTGTGGAATGTTAAAGTGTTAAATCTATTTGTGCACTTAAACTTAAACCTGCAATAAACATTATGAAACTCCAGAAAAATATCTTCACCACCCATTTATAAACAAAAATGAAACCGAAATCAGAATATTGCTATAAAGCACTGCATTTTCTTTTGACTGGCAAACTGATTGGTTTCTTATTGCTTGCAGTCTTACAGGTGTAAAAAAAACAGCAAAAATTATTGGCAGTACTACAATTCTACAAGAGGCACACATTGAAGTGGCAATGTTTAGTTGTAGTGATTCACAGCTAATTTCAAGCCGACACCAATCAAGGTCATGTACATATACTATTCCAAAGAGACGAGTACCGGTATGTGCTTGCATAGAGGATATAGTCCCGTGTCTTATGGAAGTTCTGTCACTACGGTGTGAAGTGCGTTTTAATATGTGATACCCTATATTTTCATAATCATCTTGACCTACTCTTTATGAAATTTGATGGTGATGATTTTTTTTTCAATGGGTGTTGACTGACCCTGTGTTGATTACCTGTACATGATGGTGTTTGTCTCGCGGTGGCCGTCCTGTTTTATGGCCACGATGGCACCTCCCTGGTCCAGGATGTTGTGACTGTACTGACCGCTCAGAACCTACAGCATGACACAACAACCCGTCAACAACAGGCATCGATAATATGGACATCTTTATGTAGACTATTGTTACTAGTGAAACGAAATTCAGTGGCAAGGCTTGTAAAGGTAATTTGGAGAATCGTGGAGTCGAACTCACAACCTTCCAACCATGAATCAGACCGGTCATATGTGTGATAGTCAGCTGTGCTAACCATTACACCAATTCCCCATGACGAGAGAGACAAGTTTCTTAACCTGCCTATATGCTTCAGACACACATGTCTGACACCTTGGGCTATTTATAGCCTACCATCAGCCTCTCGCTGATCAGCCTCTATCATGCCACTGAAACCTATTATGCCTTGGGCACGTTGTTAATCTATCAGGATGCATTGTGTCCGAGCCACTTTCTTGACACTAGTAGAAATATCCATTCAGATTTATATTTGCAACACTACTACTCACATTTTCAACAAACTTGTCGCTGCGGCTCCCTTCACGGGGTCGAAAGCCCCGTGAAGGGAGCCGCAAAGACAAGTTTTGTTGAAAATGTGAGTAGTAGTGTTGCAAATATAAATCTGAGTTAATATAGATGTTAGCAGGAATAAGATAATGTTATAAGATTCCTGACATTAGTAATGAATCGCATTGAAAAATTTGATTTGTTTTTTGAAAAGTAGGGTTTGATAATTACCGTAATATAATTTTGGCAACTATTCAGCCATGGATTATCCTAATATGACCTAAATAGTTAGATGGTCATTAAAAAAAAAACAACAACTAGAAACAAACTGCCATAACATTGTAAACTACATGGACCAATGTTATCCAAGCACTTTAATATTCACTGACATAGCTAGATTCTGCATGCTAAATTGAGTTGTTTCTAACCATTTTCCAGGTTTCTCCCCCGTTAGAAGACAAGTAGAGCTGAGTGGTCTGGTTCAGCGAGTCTCCCATGCTACCTGCACAAGGAAATATGCACAAACTATAAAGTACACCGAATAAACTCTCATTTTCATTTACATGTACTTGCTGCTGCTCTATTTTCTCACTGCTTTAGTAATTATCACACGCCTACTAGTGTCGCAATTAGTAAGGGGTTCTGTGCACCAAAATTAGTACAAGGGAGCACATATGATTGGGGTGGGGGGGTCCTTATCAATCAAATCTTAAGTTTATTTGAGCAGGCCTTAATTATTCCTCATTCAGAGGGTGTGGACTGCCTGCCCAGTCGCACTTAAATAATATTCTTGTTTCAGGTCAGGTTGAATTTTCAAAAAGGTTAGGTAGGTCGGAGATTTTTTTTTTATTTTTTCATTCTTAAACAGGAATTTTTTCGAGGTTAGGTAGGGTTTCGTGAACTTTTTTTTTGGTATCATCCGACCGACTTTAAAATAATTTTCAAAAACCTCTATTCTTTGCTGTAAAATATGCTGCCGAGGTTAGGTAGGGTTTCGCGAACTTTTTTATCATCTTACTGACTTAAAAGTTTATTTTCAAAAACCTCTTGATTTAGGACATCTAAACTATGATGATATGTATGAGGATCAAAGATGAAATCAAATAAAATACCAATTTGCATACTGTATTTGTTTCTTTCAATCTTTGCAGTATTTCAGTCTATAAGACTAGAATTATGCATTTTTAATATTTTATTGACGCCGCCAACAGTGGCCTAAAATTAAATCTAAATACAAAACATATTCTAACTTAAGAAGAAATAAGCATAAAGCTGAACCTACTTGTACATCAATGTTAATAAAATAACAACTATATGTCATGAAAATAATTATTTTACATAGGTTTTCAATGGCTCACAGGGAAATACATGTAATCACGTAATGTGCCCCATCCCTTTTTAAAAAAAGCCTGGATCTGCCAGAATGCCAATATAGTTCTTTTAGAAATTTGATTTAAACATGCTAGATTGAAAGTAGTAACATTGAAAGTTTAAAAGCGCGGACGTGTAAATGTCTTTTAAAGATTAAATTCCTGCTGCAAACGTATTCTATTTACGGTAAAGAGCGCCATGTATGTACTAGACTCGACCAGCCAGCAGCCTCGCTTTGACGGGGCCACGTACTCAGCTATGAAATACAAGAGGATCCCGCCAATGCGCAATCTCATCGTTGTGTGGCGCCACCATCTACTATGTTTACAGTGGCGGTTTTAGTAGCTGGTGCGAGACCCAAGGAATCTCTCAAATTTGGTTAAAATTCAAGTAAAATTCAGTCGCCGTAATATGAAGATTTGGTATGAAAATGTCATATGATCGGGTAAAATTTCTTTGGTTTTAGCACTATGTGAAACCCAGCTTAGGTCGGTGAGATTGTTATTTTTTTTTTGCAATATCCATAAAATTTAAGAGGTTCGGGGGCGATAATAGAGGTTCGCTCGCTGACCGGAAACAGGAATATTATTTAAGTAGGCCTTATAAATATTTAGGTGTTACTTTTGATCAGGATTTTAGTGGTTTGTCTATGGCTAGCTTAATGTTAAAAAAAAAATAATGCTAAATTGAAATTTTTGTATAGAAATAATATGTATTTTGGGTTTAAAGAGAAAAAACTATTAGTTTCTACTTTAGTACAATCTAATATTGATTACGGCGTCAACAGCTGATTTAGAGGGTTGCCCCAAAAAGTGAAAACAAGATTTGAAACTACACAAAATAGACTAATTAGATACATTTTAAACTATGATGGAAGGCACCACCTTTGTTCTGAGGATTTTGAACTAGTTGGATGGTTAAATGTAAATGATCCAATTGAATATTTGTCTTTATGTTTAATGTATAAAATACATATCGAAAAGGCTCCTGCATATTTATGTGATGTTAAACTTGTGAGGCATTCATACAATACTAGGAAAAAGGAGTTGTCGTACATTGTACCAAAAGTTAAGTCTCATGGACAGAAAATGTTTAAATATTGTAGCATTAAATATTGGAATAGTCTACCTCTACCAATACGAAAGTCAAACTGTTTGGCGTCTTTTAAATCAAAATGTAAGAAATATTATATAGACCATTTTATAAAAGAGTAATAAGAATATATTTTTTATGAAGACTGTTTTTAGTAGTAGGCATATCCATTTGGTTGAGATTTAATGATACTACCACTTACATTTTTAACATTTACTTTACGTTGCGGTCACCATCACGGGACCTTCAACAGAAGTGACTTCTTCTGGTCTTTTGACGTCATCAAAAAAAGACCAGAAGAAGTCACTTCTGTTGAAGGTCCCGTGATGGTGACCGCAACGTAAAGTAAATGTTAAAAATGTAAGTGGTAGTGTCATTAAATCTCAACCAAAAAGAATATATTTGTTAAAAGGTTAATCATTAGTAATGTAACTATTACATTCTATGGCATTATCATTTCTGGTCAGTTGTTTTTCCATGTTTCACCGAGGTCCACTATGGAAATAAGAATCTCCATTTTAAATGGATATCTTTTTAGTGCTCCTTGTTTGTCACATGGTTCATTTATTTTATTATATTTGTATATCTCTATTCAATTTTACTTCTATTTATATTTTTTTATCTTTCTGTAATATGTTATTTACTTTGTAGTATTAATATGCCTGTGATAAACGAAATAAATCAAATGAAAAAAAATAAAAATAAATCCTTAATGAGCATTAACTGACTGTTGAGCATTAACTTGTTTGATTTTAATGATTTCCGGGATGTGGTTAGAATGAAATGAAATGTGGAAATCGTGGCTGGGGGTATGGGAGCTGTCTATGGTTCATCAGGGTCTGGGGCAGGGCCCTGGTGGGAGAACCAGGGGTGTGTGGTGTACCCCCTCCCCCCCCCCCTTCCTCCCCCCTGCCCTGCCTAAGTTTCATTTATAACTGAAGTCTGAAAACTATCTAAGGTAGATGCAGTCACAGAGTCTCGACATACATTAGGGTCTCATCACGTCACTAAAATGGACGTGTGACGAGACTCTGGTGACTGCATCTACTAACATAATTTAGCTCAAAGGTAATGAATAAAGCTTTGATCATATCAAAAAATAATTGTGAAACACAATGCAAACTCAATGGAAATGACTCCACCATAATGTTTTCTTGTGGATGGTGTCCTCTACATGTACAAGGAAAAGGAAGGAAAATTAAATGGGAAAACGCATTTTAAAGCTATTATACTAAGACTTGAGTTATTTTTCAGATGGTTTTGCAGTTCCAAGCCTTAATATAGAGACCATTGCAAACCCCCATACAGAGTCCACCTCTCTTTTGAGACCACTTGAGCAGAGTCTCAGGGTATAGAGAGGTTCCACTGTATAAAGTTACTGTGTCTGTGATACAAAATGAAACCTCCTCCACCACCCTAAAATTACCTCTCGCATACATAATATGCTTGGGGGGGAATGAAACTAACTAACAGATAAAGATAAAATTCCAGACAAGCAATATCAAGATACTGAGGTTCTATTGTACTTTTGCTCCATACATAGTTTTTACTGTCCTATTCAAATACCATGCCGCATGTTTTCTTTTGCTGGGTGATTAACCAAGTGGAAACTGCCTTTGATATATATACCATAGGGTAGAAAGAGGAAGTAAGATAGACCAGTTCAAACTGGATAAACTTAACTTTATTTGGTTAAGGCCGGTTTGGATATAATATACCATCCAAACTTGTCACACAAATATCTCAAAATGGCGACTCTTGTGCATATGATAATTCTCTCACTCTGTGTTTCATGTGGATTGTAGAGATATTGGCAGGTCTAGTGTAAAGCACATGATGATGCACAAGAGAAGCATTGATGATGGTATCAAGGAATACTTCTACTGCTATGATGAGTTTGTGGGTCTGTATCAAGATAACATGCATACATACCATGGTGTGTGTAAATGTAGACAAAAACTGAAGCTGTGTAAGGATATGGTGAAAAGCGCGTATCCAAGTATAGAGAAACACATCAAAAAAGGATTTCAACATGAGTATGAGATGATATCAGATTTCTGGTGCACGTACAACACTACCCACCACCAACCTCATGAGCCCTTCATCAACATGGACGACATGTATCGCAAGTATCTCCAGTGTCCATATGTGGCTGACATCATGCTAACGCATGAGGATTATTCACCACGGATCACACTTGGCAAGTGGAGAGTTCAGCTAGCAGACGCTATCCTGACCCTCACTGGTACTGATGGGCTGAGTCTGTGGCGGGGGAACCATCAGTACAGTGACCCTCACGACCCCGTGCACAAGGCACTCAGTGCCCGGTGGTGTGATTTGTATAAGTATCGGACACACCTCACTGACAACATCCTGAGCAGGTACTGTGTGGTCGCCAAGAATATATCCCGTGAGCTGACTGATGTTCAGGATACATATGTCAGACACAATGACGGCCTGTACAACTGGAACACAAGCCTCTGCACCAAGTATGAAGACCCTCTAGAGCAGGTGATGAGGATCTCACAGCTAGACAAGTGGCTCAGTAACCAGAAGAAGCCTGATCTATCACCATGTCACGACCACAACATCTACATAGAGGGAGCCACTTGCCTCATCATGTTCCACACAACACTTCCTCCTTACTCAGATATTAACAATGTCATGCAACCGTTTGTCAGGAACATAGCAGAACTGAACTCCTGCTGGGACCGAGTCACATCTGGATGCCCCCAACCAAGCAGTGCGAGCAGAAACATCAGTCTCATCATTGAGATTCACAACCTGGCGAGTGACATCAGCAAGCAAGATTCAGTTCAGGTTTGGGACGTCATATGGTCGTGGTCAGATTCTTACAAGAAAACGGGAAATGCACAGTTGAGATTGCAGAGGCTCTACCAGCAGCTATCACCATTCGCACGCAGCAACCCATCGTCCCCACTGGCGTTTGGCTCCAGTCTAGAGGCGGCACTGCACCACACGTCTTCACCTGCTCACGTCACAGCTCTCTTCGGCAAACTCTCCTCTGCCATAGACAAAGTATCAGTGGTGGGCACTGATAACTATCGGGGTGGTGTCAACATACTTGAGGGATTCTACTCCATGAATCACAATGTACTAAATCTAATGCTTGGTTGTTTCGGTCCACTGTATGAGCTGTTTGTAGAGGTGGGGGAGTTTGTGCAGTACAAAGGTCTCTGCCCGGAGTTTTGGCCATCACCTTGTGGGGCATAGATCTGTATGGGTTACAGTGGACAGATATAAAATTATTGATTTCTCAGAGTGTCTACAGAATTCCATTTTCTTGAAAAGGTTTTATTGTCGATTATACAGAAGACAGAGTATTGGTAAAAGTTCTGTAGCCCAAATCGTCCATGTATTATATAGGTACAATACTGTTCAAAAATTATTATTGGCTGTGGTGTGATTCCTGGACGGCAAACAGGGAAAAGAATTGTAAAAAACATAATAAATGATAGAAATTTTACCATACAGAGGTTTGAGTTATGATTATATACCAAATTAAATTTTAATTAAATTTTAAATGTATTAAAAAATGCTGTAAATAGTTCATCTGAATATGTTTAGTATAGATTGGCTCAATGTGTAAAAAACATCAATTACTATAACAAAATTAATAAGCAGTTGTAACATAATTACCATAAATGATTATAACGATGACAATAGTGAGCCCTTTGTGTAAAATGTGTGATGATGGAATTGTAGAGGACGGTTTTCAGTTTATGAATAACTGTATATATTGCTTGACAGAAAAGTGAGAATAAAATTGGTTTTCAGTTTGTTTTGAGGTTCACAAAATTTGCTCAATTTATAATCCATTTATTTACCTACCTAAAAATGGCGTTAAGCGAGGAGGATTACTAGAACTTCAACTGCCTATCCGAAAGTTTTTCAAATTAATGAGAATGAATTACCAATAAAATGTGGATTTTTGTGTTTTAAGGTTTTACTTTTTTACTCTTGTGTATTCATTAAAAAAATATACAATTATTAGATTATCAATGTAACGCCACATCTGTATAACTCTTACTTTTCACCATTATTATAATATATGCTTATTAATGTATACTTATTTTCCATTGCTATTGTTATTAATTATAATCTGGCTTATATTTTCCATTGGATGTCAATAAACTTGTGTTTTCATAAAATTAACACTACTTTTTTGTTGCCATGGCTACATATACAATCAAGTAGATAATGCATGTTGATTTATGACCATATATATGAATCGTCTGTTAACCTCATGGCAAATACACACAAAGATTATTATTACTCATTGAATATAGTCGTAACAAACTCAAAAATGTAAATACAAAAATCGAAATTATTGAATTTTATACTACTTTATATTAGCTTTATCCTCATAATATTAAATTTGCTTAATTATGTTTTATTCTGATAGCGAGGATCATTAGCAACGAAATGATGCATTAGGCCATCTGTTTTATACAATTCAATTATGAAAAAAATCGTGAGAAAAACAGATGAGATGTTCACATTTCTATGTGACTCACCTTGAGCGAGAATGAGTCCCGGCGCGTTGTCCTCCGACAGAATGCTCGGGATGCCGTAGATCAGGGCGCTGAACATCAGGTGCAAGTTCAGACCACATTTTGGCTGAAATATACAGGGTTTTTTATATACTCATTTTGAATTTTCAATCATATTTATCTTCTTCATACCTGTGATAAACAGCTAGATAACTAACTATATAACCAAACACAGAAGAACCTTCCTATTGAGATCACCTGTGGGACTGACCTCCAGAGAGGTAGTCTTTATATGGAAGTTCATTTTGGTGGTCTTAATATAGAAGAGGCTTTTATTAGATGTTCTACTGTATCACTTATTACATATACCTTTTATACTTGGCGTTACTCATTGTTGCAAACTATTAGGAAGTAGAAAAGAAGCATATACATATACAGTATCACAGTGTTAAATCAGTGTAGGTGAATAGAATGGTTTATATAAGCACAAATGATATAAAATTGCAATGCGCACTTCTTTTTTTTCCACATGCATAACAAAAATGAAGCTTGCCAATCAACACATATTTTTTTTGTCATTTTAACAAAAAATCACATTTTAAAATAAACATTTTAGACTTTGAATTTTCAAGTCATTTCATAGAGGTGCATATATTTGATTGCACCATACCAAAAAAAAATCTATTTGATTAACTATATAAAAGAAAATATATCTGATAAGGAAGCCGGACTAGATCAAAACACTAACTTATTTACTCTGTACACAAGTAGTCAATAAATGCACACGAATAAATGGTGCATTGATAGTTATTGGGTTGACAATGCATCATTATTTGTTTTAGGAACATTTGTATGTGATAGACAACATACAATTTACATTTACAAAACTATGCCATAATATGGCAACAGGTAAATGAAATGTAATTTCGAACAAAAATATCATGAAACAATTACACACATAAATAGGCCTTACACAATGTATATGAAATGTAGAAAAGAGTACATGAACAAAGAGGAAGTTTGAAAGAATATGTTGGATCTTTTTTTTCCCAGCATATTATAAGGTTGCATAATTTTTGTTCCTACTGTTTATGTTAATCAAAGATAACTGAATAAATTTCAATTTTTCAAACACATTATTACAGAGTAATTCTATTAGTTTGAATGCTTTTTGAGTTACACCCTGTCAATAAAAGCCAATTTATTTTTAAAAAGTATAGTAAGAGCAAATAATTGAGTGAATGAGCACATATATGCTAGTTTGTAAATGAATGATCAGGGAATGTATGAGTAACAAAAATGCGTGATGGCTAAATAAATAAATAATGAGTCAACGAGGGTACAAGGGAGTAACTGAGGTTTTAACATGCTGACATTAGAACCTCTCTATTAGGACCACCTGTGAGACCAGTGTTCTCAGATGGTCTCAATATAGAGGTGATCTCTGTACAGACGTTCAATTTGGTAGCTTTATGAAGATTTGGGACAATGAAAGTTGTCTTATTATAGAGGTGGTCTCAATATAGAGATGGTTTTAATAGAGAGGTGGTCTCTATACAGAGGATCATTTTTGGTAGCTTTATGAAGGTTTGGGACAATGAACAGTTGTCTTATTATAGAGGTGGTCTCAAAATAGAGGTGGTTTTAATAGAGATGCAGTCTCTATACAGAGGTTCATTTTGATAGCTTTATGAGGTTTGGGACAACGAAATTAAAGAGGTGGTCTCAATAGAGAGGTGGTCTTAATTGGAGGTTTTACTGTGAGTGAGTGAGTGAGTGAATGAGTAAGTGAGTGAGTGAGTGTGCGTACTCACCAGTTGGCAGTTGGTGGCTTGGCCGTCCTTGTCTTTCTCGGGCGCGGGAATGAGGCTCCACTCCCCGCCCTCGTCAAACGTGATCATGGTGCGCAGCGTCCCGTTCACGTTCATGTTCGCGATGTACGTGCCGTTGATTCCGCTTATCTAGGGGCAAGATACGACATTCTAGCTTCTTGTTGATATGCAATGCTTTATGATGTAATGTAACGCTTGTCAAACTATGAGAATATTGACCCTCTGGGGTACATACACCACTTTCTGCAGATAATATGCATTGTACGTATACATGTATGCGCCTCAGATTTTACGTGCCTTTAGTGCCGAGGCGCATATATGCGCCTCAGTTTTGAGAAAAAACAGTTTGAGTTTGTCTGCCATATTCGTATATAAACACTCGTGGTTCTAGTCTCAAATTCCGGTATGTCAACAACAACAACTTTACCTTGACATTTCGAAGTATTTCTAGAAGTAAATAAGCAGCATAGTGTTAATATTTTAATTATATTAGTGTGAACGAATATTTACCCACCAAACACGCATTATCTGCTGCAATTTTGAGCCGCAAAAAATACTCTTATTTGTGTTCGCAAAACCATAGCTTGTCGTATATGGTTTGAATCGTCGTGAATCCTGCTATTCATCGAGACCTTAAACAAATGTGAAACTAGACTCATCAAGGTCATATCCAGATATATATTTTGAGCCTTAATCAAAATAAATAGCGGTATTCTTAGGTTCAAGCGCCACAAAACACGTTGACACTGCTAAGGAACTCCGAATTAGCCTTTATCAAGAGCGCTCCTACGATTCTATATCAGCGACGCGCGCTGCGCAAGGCTGATTTTCAGGAAATACCGGCTTTTGGTAAGAGTGACAAAGTTGAACATTTTGAAGAAGAATTATCATATTATTCGTCACCCACGCTCCATCTTATTGTATCTTGGATACCGAATCACAAATAAACCGTTTGGCAAACTACCCAATAAGTGTGGACGTTGGAAATCTAGTATTTCTATCAAAACGGATGATGTTTTTGTCGGGTTGTCGAGTGGTGCCTGTCATTGAGTGTCAAACTTTACGGAAATGAAGAAATAAAAAGTTGAACACGTTTTTGGTCCATAATATTGTAAGTAAAAATATATTATTATGAAATAGGGATGGTTTATGGTGTTTTTTGTGTCTATCCTGGATAAAAACTCGCTGCACTTAAAATTTCTACTGCTACTACGACATTTAAAATCAACCACGCAAGCTGTCAAATGAATGGACGATTACTCGAAATTGTCAAAAATTTAACTTTATGCTGTATGTATCTTTATTTATAATGGTAAAAATAAGAAACTAGACCGTCTCCTGAATGTGTACTGTAAATGTGAAAATGTTCTGATGAAAAACGTAAGAGCTACAAAGGATCATATTTCAACTATGACAACTGAAGCCCCCCACTGTGAATAACACGTCATGCAAAATGCGTGTCTGGCACTGAGGGGGAGTATAGTTAAGCGCCGTAGTAGTGGTCTCCGCGCGCTCTTTTTTGGCAAAATTGACTTGCAATGAGAATGTTATAATATGATTTATTTTAAAATAAAATGGATTTTAGTCATGATAGAATGGTGATTGACCACTTGATTGTCGTGTCAATCGCAAAATTGAGTATGCTGACGTCTGATTTACCCTCACTTCGTTCGGGTAAATCAGACGTCAGCATGCTCAATTTTGCGATTGACACTCCAATCTCGTGGTCAATTCCTACAATTTATGATCTGCTAGTACAACTAATGTAATCTAAAATGTAAATGTTAATGTAAATGTGGTTATTTATAGTCGGAATTCACTGTTATTGTGCTCTAGCAACTTTACATATTCAGACCAGGTCATTGGTATCCTTGTCAACTCCCTGGGGAGCATACAGCACATCGCTAACGTAGACCAGATGTGCTTATCACTCACATTAGCGTTCACTCGCTAAAGGAAAGAACTACCGCTGCACATTCACGACGCAACGAATGCCGCAAAATCATAGTAAGATGGAATATGGACATTGGACAATACACGTACCTCTGTGATATCGGTGTTAAAGCCCCCGTGGGAGCTCCTCAGTGCAATGAGGTCACCGAGGGACTCGACATAGTAGATGCCTGTTTCGTCTGACAGGTACAAGTGCACTGACATCTGGTGGTGGTCGGCAGCAATAAACACCTGTTGCTGATCCGTGGAGATGATGCTGAAATCCTGCAACGGACAAATGCGGATGGATCCGTATAATTCCAGTGAAATCTGTATATGTGGACGGCGCCTTTGCACTGTGAAATATGTTGTATGTGAATCGATTTCTTTTCTCCCATTACGCGTACTTCTGCATATATGAAATGAACACTGCACATATAGAGTATAGATGTTGCATCATAGGCAGATCTGGTGGATATCATACAGTAGAACCTCTCTATTAGGACCACTTTTTTCTTCAATAGTAAGTTGGTCTCTATAGAGAGATTCATTTTGGTAGCTTTATGAGGTTTATGACCGTGAAAAGTGGTCTTATTATATACGTGGTCTCAACAGAGAGGTGGTCTTAATTGGAGGTTCTACTGTATATGAAATGAACACCGCGCATATGGAGTATGGACGCATTGTCTTATCTGTTCTCTTGCTCTTACACCATTGAGTATAGAGACTATCAAGCAGTTTCAGTTAACCCAAAGATGTTCTTCAACATCAAAGGTTATTTGTTTTTCTGCTTTGTCAACTCCTTGGAAGCATACAGCACATACGTGTACTGCAACAAATACGATGAAATCATAACGACAAATGGTGACATACTTGTGTTCAATATTCATTTGATAGAATGAAGGCATTTTGTCTGAAAAAAGGTCATCTTTTTAGAGTGGTACTGGGCACTGGCAAATGCATCAATGGTCTTTGAGAAAATGATAAATGAAAGCATTCTAATAAATGTATAAACTCTAAAACTCTTTTCAAAACCCATTGATGCAATTGCCAGTGGTACTAGGGTAGGTAGGTATCTACATTTCAATTATCGACTTATTTGATCATGATGTTATGCAAATTGGAGATCTAACTTTATATATGAATGTACCTACTTGAACTTTGATGTTGAAGGTTGGATATACATGGATTATTGTAAAAATATACAAATCCTACCTGAGGTTTCGCCTCCTTGGGGAAATATGCCATCTTAAACGGTCCTCTCTTGTAGGACACATACAAATTGCTGTCAAAGGGAGTTGTTTTCTGAAATTTCAATACAGACGCATTTTCAGAATCCACAAAGGTTAAAAACAAATCAATGAACAATATCATGTAAGTTATGACTCTTCAAAATGGGTTCAATGGTATTTAAATTTCAACAAACCTGCACAAACATATAGTTATCCTGAACCAAAAGAGAGTCCATGTCGATTAGTCCAATATCCATGTCAAAGGTCACGTACGTTTTGTCATTGGCTAAAATCGCTTTATACTGGTACTCCCCTGGAATTCAGAATGAACACACATGGAATACATAATGAGAAATCACCATGTAAAGCTGCATGACCCTAACCTTTTATTCAATACATAAAACAATTTGTTCTAAACAATGCAAAGATATGAATCTTCTACTGTACAATGTATATACAAACGCTTTAGAAGGACTTGATTCTTACCTGTTTCCAAGTCTTCTACCTCCATATGGACTGTCATATCCTGCGGGTCAAGTCCTGGCTGGGCCCAGAAGAAGCGGGCATTTACACGCTGTGCTAATAATGTCCAAGTCTTTCCCAGATCAGTAGATACAAACAGCTGTAAAACACACGCAATGGAAGAGACAATATGGAACAGAAGACGGTTAGCAAATCTATTTTTTCTGTGTATGTTGTATATCAAAAACGCTTCGGAAAAAGCATATATTAAATGTGGACATGTAGATTATGATTTCAATGTTATCCACATTCTATCTCTTGAAAATATATCTTTAACAGGTGCTCAAGATGGGATAAGACAGTGGAAGAAACTGGTTCCACAAAGTTGACGATTGCTAAATGAAATATTATCTACTATTATTTATATATATTATTATTATATTATTTACTTTTAAAAGATAAATATGAAATTTGCTTGACATTGCCAAGACAAGCATGTATTTTAGTGCTTTGGTTATGGATCATATATAGAGAAAACTAGCATTCTTGCCATGGCTTGTTGCTAACTTGGTACATGTATCACTAACATCAGAACACTTGCATGTTCAGGTATGAATATAAAAACAATACCTTTCTTTCCTCAAATGTGTATCCAAGAACAGTGTCTTCTTTAGTTGGGTGGAAGACCAGTCTATCGGGAGAAAACGGCAGTGAGTCACCCTCATTTTTCTGGTACGATTTGCCTTCATCGTTTGTCAGGTACAGTCTCTTGTGTCTCACATCCGTGAAGATCAACTAAATTAAATGTTTGCAATAATGTTAACCGTACAGTGCAACATCCGATGAAGCCATGTAGTTACCATGGCGAAACGTCATATGTTTCAACAAAAGAAACAGTAGAGAATGGTATATGTATATTAATATTATTATAAATGTTAAGTTACAAATTTTAGCAGATTGCTCAAGTTAATGATAGGATGATCTTTCATCTAACTATAGATCTGTTTCAAATCGTTTGGAAATTAGAAATCTTTATATTCAAAGCATACAAATTCACTTGTTCGGTTTATATTTTCTAGTCGATTTCTTTTAATCCTTACTAAAAATCCGTAAATATAACAGAGTAAATAGCACAATTACGGGTACATACAAATGTATACATATCAGGGTTCGAAATTAGCTGTGGCAATGGTAGCAAATGCTACCAGAAAATGTGTTTTTGCTACCAAGATAAGGTGTCTGGTAGCAGATATTTGCTACCATCAAATAAAGCAGCCATACATTCACACTGGGACACCATCATTTACATCCTAGGTGTCCGTAAGGGAAGGGGTGAAAAGCAGACCAATGTTTGTCACAGCTCACTGCTAACTGTCACACTGACTTTTTCTTGGATGCAGATGTCAGCTGTCACATATAAATAAACAGCCTGCTTCTAATCAAGCATGCACTGCTGATTTATCTAGCTGTGAGTCTTTGTAGGTCATATTTATCTATTTACACCAAAAGTGGATTGATCGGTGTTTATGTCCATGTTTTTGAATCATGAATGGGCTTGTGACTAATTAGTGTTCTATAATATTAGCATATGTTACCGTGTTTGAAGTAATTTTCTCTGTATTTTACAGCTGCTTCCAAGTCTGACTGTTTTGCTACCAATTTCAAAACCTGGTAGCAAAGTTTTGCTACCTGCCAAAAAGTTAATTTCGAACCCTGCATATCCATAACTAATAACTGAAAAATTACTAATTATAGGAATAAAAAATATTGTAAAATATTACCTTGTTCTTATTGATAGGGCTAGTGTAGAAATATTTGATTATTACGTCCTTATCTTGCACAAACAGCTGGACAGGCGTAAAAGTATTTCCATAATTTTCTGACCTAGTGTGAAAAGATTGCAATATTTATTCCAGAACAATATTCTGTAATCAAATAGGCATCATGAACGTTTTGTCACTATTAGGTGATACATGCTGAATTCATAGGTAATGTGCAGTTTTTTGCGGCTCATGTTGCAGATAACAAACTTTGTTGCCGGTACTAAGATATGTCGATGTTTTCTCAAATATTGACAAAAATTTGACAAAGATTCTAAAGCATATGTGCAATTCAGTGGGCAGTAATATCTTAACCATTAAATATAAGAACAATTGTGATTTTTTTACGATACTCAAGTTAGATATTTGATATGAAACATAAATGGCTGAAACATCCTCTAATTTTCAACATGTTCAGGGCTACATTCAAATACATGTATAGAGTACCTTAATATCAACTAACATAAAATGATTATTCCATTACTTCGTTTGTCAATTTACTATTCTCACCTCCACAGATCACTCTGGACCACGCTCCCATTACTGACACGTTGTCTCAATAGCAAAAAAATCGTCTGAAATAAATATGCAAAATTAATCAAACAAAATATCCTTAGGACAGTCACATGCGCGTGTACTAAAATATGTCAAAATTTAAATATAGAGTTGATTTTTGAAATCCATATTACATTTGAATTTCACTGAATAGAATTTGAAGATGTCAAAAGTTTTACATTTGAATTACATTACCAAGCTTCAAGGAAACAGTTATGTAAAAATGCAGACAGATATTGTCTTAAAAAAATAGCTGCTGTTGTCAGTATTCAGATATGCGGGCAGGGTCAGGGGTTGGGGGAAAGTGACTCCAGGACGAGTAACCCCTTTAAATATCTACTGTCCTTTCAAAAATGTTGTTTTTTTCAAAATATTTTAACTTTGAACCCCCTTTTTTTGCCCCCAACAGTACCTGGAGGTTTCTGCCTCCTTGGGGAAATATGCCATCTTAAACGGTCCTCTCTTGTAGGACACATACAAATTGCTGTCAAAGGGAGTTGTTTTCTTTCTTTGAAATTTCAATACAGACGATTTCAGAACTACAAAGGTTAAAAACAAAATCAATGAACAATATCATGTAAGTTGGTGACTCTTCAAATGTGGGTTCAATGGTATTTAAATTTCAAATAAACCTGCACAAACATATAGTTATCCTGAAACCAAAAGAGAGTCCAAGTGCTTCCATTAGTCCAATATCCATGTCAAAGGTCACGTGACGCTTTGTCATTGGCTGAAAATCATGATTGGTACTCCCCTGGAATTCAGAATGAACACATGGAATACATAATGAGAAATCACCAAGTGTAAAGCTGCATGACCCTAACCTTTTATTCAATAATACATAAAACAATTTGTTCTAAAACAATGCAAAGATATGAATCTTCTACTGTACAAATGTATATACAAACGCTTTAGAAGGACTTGATTCTTACCTATACTCTAAGTCTTCTACCCATATGGACTGTCATATCCCGCGGTCAAGTTCTGGCTACCCAGAAGAAGCGGCATTTACATCGCTGTGCCATTACTGTCCAAGTCTTCCTAGATCAGTAGGATACAACAGCTGTAAACACACGCAATGAAGAGACAATATGGAACAGAAGACGGTTACCAAATCATTTTTCTGTATGTTGTATATCAAAAACGCTTCTCTAGAAAAGTATATATTAAAATGTGATATGTAGATTATGATTTCAATGTTATCTACATTCTATCTCTGAAAATATATCTTTAACAGGTGCTCAAAGATGGATAAGACAGTGGAAGAAACTGGTTCCACAAAGTTGACGATTGCTAAATGAAATATTATCTACTATTATTTATATATATTATTATTATATTATTTACTTTTAAAAAGATAAATATGAAATTTGTTTGACATTGCCAAGACAAGCATGTATTTTAGTGCTTTGGTTATGGATCATATATAGAAAAACTAGCATTCTTGCCATGGCTTGTTGCTAATTTGGTACATGTATCACTAACATCAGAACACTTGCATGTATATATTTTTTATACTTTCTCTCTCACACACGTCTTTTTTAGCAAGCATATTTCTACCAACGATAGATATAGCTGAAGACAGGTTTTACAACCCTAAGCTTCCATTTAACTATATCAAGTGGCCCTGGCGGGATTTCGAACTCACGACCCCAAGGTTGTGAGACCAGAATGATACTGTAACCCCAGCATACATACTTGGTCAATTATCATCTCAACCCAGAGGTCCGGGGTTCGAATCCCACTTGAGGACGAAATTTTGGGAAGGGTCTTATTAGCATTTTTAGTGCTTTTGAATGATATATATGTTTCCCAATGCTTGCGGATATTTATATATATATATTTTTTTATACTTCTCTCTCACACACACGTCTTTTTAGCAAGCATATTTCTACCAACGATAGATATAGCTGAAGACAGGTTTTACAACCCTAAGCTTCCATTTAACTATATCAAGTGGCCCTGGCGGGACTCGAACTCACGACCCCAAGGTTGTGAGACCAGAATGATACCATCATCCCAAGCAGCGAGCTGTAAAAGGTTACTCGGCTGAACCGATGTCTCTGTAACCCCCAGCATACATACTTGGTCAATTATCATCTCAACCCAGAGGTCCGGGGTTCGAATCCCACTTGAGGACGAAATTTTGGGAAGGGTCTTATTAGCATTTTTAGTGCTTTTGAATGATATATATGTGTTTCCCAATGCTTATGGATATATATATATATTTTTTTATTTTATCTCTCTCACACACGTCTTTTTAGCAAGCAAGCATATTTCTACCAACGATAGATATAGCTGAAGACAGGTTTTACAACCCTAAGCTTCCATTTAACTATATCAAGTGGCCCTGGCGGGGGCACGACCCCAAGGTTGTGAGACCAGAATGATACCATCATCCCAAGCAGCGAGCTGTTAAAAGGTTACTCGGCTGAACCGATGTCTCTGTAACCCCCAGCATACATACTTGGTCAATTATCATCTCAACCCAGAGGTCCGGGGTTCGAATCCCACTTGAGGACGAAATTTTGGGAAGGGTCTTATTAGCATTTTTAGTGCTTTTGAATGATATATATGTGTTTCCCAATGCTTGCGGATATATATATATATTTTTTTATACTTCTCTCTCACACACGTCTTTTTAGCAAGCATATTTCTACCAACGATAGATATAGCTGAAGACAGGTTTTACAACCCTAAGCTTCCATTTAACTATATCAAGTGGCCCTGGCGGGACTCGAACTCACGACCCCAAGGTTGTGAGACCAGAATGATACTATCATCCCAAGCAGTGAGCTGTTAAAAGGTTACTCGGCTGAACCGATGTCTCTGTAACCCCCAGCATACATACTTGGTCAATTATCATCTCAACCCAGAGGTCCGGGGTTCGAATCCCACTTGAGGACGAAATTTTGGGAAGGGTCTTATTAGCATTTTTAGTGCTTTTTGAATGATATATGTGTTTCCCAATGCTTGCTTGGATATGGATATATATATATTTTTTTATTGACCTCTCTCACACACGTCTTTTTAGCAAGCATATTTCTACCAACGATAGATATAGCTGAAGACAGGTTTTACAACCCTAAGCTTCCATTTAACTATATCAAGTGGCCCTGGCATTCTGGTCGAACTCACGACCCCAGGGTTGTGAGACCAGAATGATACCATCATCATCAGCCAGCTGTTGAGGTTAGTTAAATGGATGTCTTCTGTAACCCCCAGCATACATACTTTCAGCTATATCTCAACCCAGAGGTTGGTAGAAACTTATTTTGGGAAGGGTCTTATTAAATTTTTGTGTGAGAGAAGAATATAAAAAATATATATATATATATATAAAGCATTGGGAAACACATATATATCATTCAAAAGCACTAAAAATGCTAATAAGACCCTTCCCAAAAATTTCGTCCTCAAGTGGGATTCGAACCCCGGACCTCTGGGTTGAGATGATAATTGACCAAGTATGTATGCTGGGGGTTACAGAGACATCGGTTCAGCCGAGTAACCTTTTAACAGCTCGCTGCTTGGGATGATGGTATCATTCTGGTCTCACAACCTTGGGGTCGTGAGTTCGAGTCCCGCCAGGGCCACTTGATATAGTTAAATGGAAGCTTAGGGTTGTAAAACCTGTCTTCAGCTATATCTATCGTTGGTAGAAATATGCTTGCTAAAAAGACGTGTGTGAGAGAGAGAAGTATAAAAAAAAATATATATATATATATCCGCAAGCATTGGGAAACACATATATATCATTCAAAAGCACTAAAAATGCTAATAAGACCCTTCCCAAAATTTCGTCCTCAAGTGGGATTCGAACCCCCGACCTCTGGGTTGAGATGATAATTGACCAAGTATGTATGCTGGGGGTTACAGAGACATCGGTTCAGCCGAGTAACCTTTTAACAGCTCGCTGCTTGGGATGATGGTATCATTCTGGTCTCACAACCTTGGGGTCGTGAGTTCGAGTCCCCGCCAGGCCACTTGATATAGTTAAATGGAAGCTTAGGGTTGTAAAACCTGTCTTCAGCTATATCTATCGTTGGTAGAAATATGCTTGCTAAAAAGACGTGTGTGAGAGAGAGAAGTATAAAAAAAATATATATATATATCCGCAAGCATTGGGAAACACATATATATCATTCAAAAGCACTAAAAATGCTAATAAGACCCTTCCAAAATTTCGTCCTCAAGTGGGATTCGAACCCGGACCTCTGGGTTGAGATGATAATTGACCAAGTATGTATGCTGGGGGTTACAGAGACATCGGTTCAGCCGAGTAACCTTTTAACAGCTCGCTGCTTGGGATGATGGTATCATTCTGGTCTCACAACCTTGGGGTCGTGAGTTCGAGTCCCGCCAGGGCCACTTGATATAGTTAAATGGAAGCTTAGGGTTGTAAAACCTGTCTTCAGCTATATCTATCGTTGGTAGAAATATGCTTGCTAAAAAGACGTGTGTGAGAGAGAGAAGTATAAAAAATATATATATATATCCGCAAGCATTGGGAAATATAAATGTTAAGTTACAAATTTTAGCAGATTGCTCAAGTTAATGATAGGATGATCTTTCATCTAACTATAGATCTGTTTCAAATCGTTTGGAAATTAGAAATCTTTATATTCAAAGCATACAAATTCACTTGTTCGGTTTATATTTTCTAGTCGATTTCTTTTAATCCTTACTAAAAATCCGTAAATATAACAGAGTAAATAGCACAATTACGGGTACATACAAATGTATACATAATATGATATCCATAACTAATAACTGAAAAATTACTAATTATAGGAATAAAAAATATTGTAAAATATTACCTTGTTCTTATTGATAGGGCTAGTGTAGAAATATTTGATTATTACGTCCTTATCTTGCACAAACAGCTGGACAGGCGTAAAAGTATTTCCATAATTTTCTGACCTAGTGTGAAAAGATTGCAATATTTATTCCAGAACAATATTCTGTAATCAAATAGGCATCATGAACGTTTTATCACTATTAGGTGATACATGCTGAATTCATAGGTAATGTGCAGTTTTTTGCGGCTCATGTTGCAGATAACAAACTTTGTTGCCGGTACTAAGATATGTCGATGTTTTCTCAAATATTGACAAAAATTTGACAAAGATTCTAAAGCATATGTGCAATTCAGTGGGCAGTAATATCTTAACCATTAAATATAAGAACAATTGTGATTTTTTTACGATACTCAAGTTAGATATTTGATATGAAACATAAATGGCTGAAACATCCTCTAATTTTCAACATGTTCAGGGCTACATTCAAATACATGTATAGAGTACCTTAATATCAACTAACATAAAATGATTATTCCATTACTTCGTTTGTCAATTTACTATTCTCACCTCCACAGATCACTCTGGACCACGCTCCCATTACTGACACGTTGTCTCAATAGCAAAAAAATCGTCTGAAATAAATATGCAAAATTAATCAAACAAAATATCCTTAGGACAGTCACATGCGCGTGTACTAAAATATGTCAAAATTTAAATATAGAGTTGATTTTTGGAAATCCATACATTTGAATTCTCACTTCGAAATAGAACGTGAAGATGTCAAAAGTTTTACATTTGAATTACATTACCAAGCTCAAGGAAACAGTTAGTGCAAAATGCAGACAGACTATTGTCTTAAAAAATAGCTGCTGTTGTCAGTATTCAGATATGCGGTCAGGGTCAGGATTAGGTGGAAAAGTGCTACTCGTCAGTAGGACGAGTAACCTTCAAATATCTACTCGTCCTGCAAAAAATGTACTCGTCCTCCTTGTACAAACTCTATATCTGTATGACAAATTATTCAGAATTGCTTCTCGTCAAAAGGACAAGTTTCTAAAAATTAGCACTTGTCCTCCACTAGTTTTTACTAGTCAATACGAGCGGACGAGTGGCTAATCCTGACCCTGGTGGTTCAGAACTAACGTGTACATACGATATTGGCATGTAGATTACCAGTCGCTAGAACCGGCCATGCTCATACCCTGAATTCACGTATGACGTGAAAATTTAGTGACTTCTACAACAGGGAGTTCATTTCAAACGTAATATTCACGGATTGTGTGAATGGTCAAACTGTGCAATTGATGCTCTAGGTCTAAAAACGTGTTGATGTGTCTGAATGTTTGTGAGAGCATTTCATTTATTTCCTTCAATATAATATCTATTCAGGTCTTGCTCCAACAGCAGTCCCAAAGTTGCAAGTTGTGGGTAACTTCCGACTTACAGGCCACGTCTTTTACCCCAGTTAGCCTACACTTAAGTATAGCTATAAGAATAAATCTACCTGGGTCTTCACCAGTCAGACATCCAGGTCCAATTTTACCAGAAATAATGTTTAATGTTCGCGTGTAGGACAGAATACCAGTAATAAATCTATGCGAAAATGCCATGCTCCTCTTGTTCACCCATCAAATGGTGATATATAACTGGATGATTTTCTATGAAGGTAACAGCTGGGAGATATAAATGTGTTTCCATCGACTGACATTAAAATTCAAAAGTTTAGAGATAATCCTGCGCAGTTGTGCAAGCTAAGGTCGTGCTTGAATCCAAGTTTTGAACTGTTCAAAATTTACTTAGCACACAACCGCATGAGACATTGCCCAGTACATGCATTATTATATGTAATTAATGAGCAGTGCTTGGCATGTATGTCGACTCTGTGATCGTATGAGGGGTGTATTTTGCTTTTTCAATGATGCACTTATACAATAATTAGTGATTTGGGATGTATATTGTCATTGATTTGTCGGTGGTTTGTTAGTGATCTTTCCGTAGTTCTTACGTACTGACTGGAAAATTGATTTTTAATCACGTAAACAATTGAAGTTCACACACTGGAAGTACACACAAGCATGTACAACCAAACTTTGTGCCTCATTCATCCATGATCTGGAAGCTATGTAACCAGCCCTTAACATATAAGACATTTCAAGTGGCTTGACAGCTTGCTCTAAAACACAATAGATATAGATCTACCTGAAGTCTTGTGAAGACAACCTCTGCTCTAGTCTAGATCTAGGCTAATCAGTTCATGTAAACTCTGTCATAGATTATCATCAAATCAAGAGTTACATAAATACTATTGCGATGAGTAGATGATAATAAACAACACACCTCACTGTCTTCACCGGACCAGTGTACAATGGCTTCATTCAAATCCTTTTTATCGGGACTTATTGTGAAGGATTTACTGTCAGGTGTTGACGACGGAGTTGGGGTGTCCCTTCTTGATCGCTTTGGTAAGACACTTTCCAACGAACATTTTGATAAATTGATAACTTTATGAAGGTCTGCTTCATCCCTTCTACTGTACACCTTACATTCGATATGCACCAGCAGTTCTAAAGCAGTGAAAAAGAGTAAATAAATCCACTTCATTTTTTCAGCAGTGGGAGTTTATAACGTCAAAAGGTTAGGTATGTCGTAAACTAAGGCTTATTCGGTTTATTATGAAATCTGGCGCAAGAGAGAAGCTCGATTGGTGAAAGTACTCAACTATGATTGCATTATGATTTGTCAGTTTGCATTATGATTTTGCATCCGGGTAGAAGATTCCACAGTCCCCAGCTACTTGCACTTACAAAGGAAATAAATTGTCATAATAAATAATCCAAGATATTATTTTTAATAATTTATTCTATTCATTCATACTTTTCCAAATTTGCTGCAGTCAGTTTACAAAGATTTACACAAAGACATTTATTCAAATATTAAGTTGCCTGGATAGTCAGGTAGATCTACACTTTCAATTTTACACAACATACTTCTTGCGATAGTCATAACATTTTAGGATGTTAAATATTTGGCAATATAAGCATTTGGCCTACTACCAGTCATTTACAAATTTTATGACAAATAATCTGGATCAAACACAATAAAACATTAAATTGCACATGCACACAATAGATTTATCAAAATTAGAATCGGTACTTTTATCTAGTCTACTTTTTATAAGTATTCACTGTCTGAGACAACACTATTGGCTGGCAAGTTATTCCAGGTGTCAATTACTCAGTGCAAATGAGTCTTGTCTGAATTGCGATATATGGAAGGTACGCTGTATTTTTTTTTGCTTTCAATAACAGAGCATGGTTAATATGCAACCCATATATTTGTAAAAACAGCAGCAGAACCAAACAGAACGTACATGACTTCTTTCAAACAATATCACAGTAACAAAAATAAATTCATTCTTTGTAATAAATCTAAGTGAATAGTTTCAACAGACTAACCTAAAACACGGTAAGAAAATTTCACTGTTCTACAAGAGGTACGTGACAAATAAATTTTGTTTTTTAATTTTTTTGATGCCCTTTACCCTAAAATTGTTCTGAGGCAGTTTATCAAAATAAGAACAATGAAATCAAAATAATTTCTTAATACAAGAATGAAACATCAAAATATACTTTCTCTATGTTGTAAACAAATAACATCGAAATGTTCAGCCTTAATACAATTACTTATAGAAACTATAGTAAAAACAAATGTCATAAACATAATCATACCTGGTACATTAATACAAACAATGGTATTAAATTTCTTCCTTAAAAACAGATTCTCGAATACATTAAAAATCATAAATACAAGTGTTTGCAATAGAAATAATAAATTTATGATAACTAACTTACTATCATAATTAAAATGACTTTTATTTGAATAGAAATCCCTTTAGAAATGTCATTTATCTAGCTTCTAAGCGGAAAAAAAATCACACATTATGCTGTTCTTTAATATTAATGTCCATTTGATGGTGGATTGTTAACAAAATTTACTGAATATCCACCTGAATTTGGATCTTGCACCATTTGAAAGTTGTTGGTAGACAGTCCAAAAGGTCGAAGCACAAGATTGCCTAGATCTTTCAATTTCCCTGTAGGATGCAACAAATATAAAATCCAAATTATGCAAAAAAAAATTAATAAATTCAATCATTTTATCTAAATAAAAAGTAAATTTAAAAATTACATATCATTATTAACTATAAAGTACTACAGAGTATGATCTTTTATATACGGTGTTAGACAATTGATAATAGGTCAATATAATAATTTTGATGATTCAATTACTATTACCTGCTTCTTCCAAAGAATAATTCTACAGTACAAATTTAAATATAATTTTTAATCGATTTCAAACCTCACAGGTTTCTTTACAAGATTAAACAACATATGACAAATGAATATAGCAAGAAAAGCAGGTAATAGTATAGAATCATGAGAACTACTGCTTTATACCAAATAACAAAAATACACTGCAAACAAAAATAATTTTCATAATGTTGAAAAATGACAATTTAATCAAAATAGTTTAGGACTAGACATCTTCCTAACGTACCCATCATTTCTGCTTTCAGTTTTTCGTTTCTCTCATTAATCTGATCCGGTAATCGCTGAAAGAAAATTATTTCATGTATTATTGAATTTTATATACAGACATTATTCTAAGTCAAAGATTTATTGGATATATTTCATGTAATGGACACATCCTCAGCATAAATGAAAAAATTATTACATGTAATAAGTACAACCATGGTTGTACTACAATGTACAAATACATTTATATTTACAATACAATTAAAACTGTTGTTGAACAAATTCATTAGCTGTGTTAATTCCATGAGCACTTCCATCATACAAGGCCTCTACAGTGAGACCTACAATAAATGATTCTTTCTTTTCTACTAGAATGTTTACATATATATGTAAGCATTCTAGTAGAAAAGAAAGAATTATTTATTGTAGGTCTCGCTGTATAAGCCTTGTATGATGCAAGTGCTCATGGTTAATTCGTAAAATACAGTACTTTCTTCATACCAACAGCTGTCACAATTTACAAATGAGTTACTGTAAATTGTGATAGCTGTTGGTATGAAGAAAGTACTGTATTACAATTAAAACTGCTTTTATATTCAGCATACAATAATGCAAAAAACAAATTTCAGCTACATGAACGTACATGAATAATACTGTTTTGACTATTTAAAATAAAAACTTGAATAACATTGTGAGCTACTACACTGAGTTAACCTAAGTTATTTCTACTGGTGTAAGTATTTATCTTACCACACAAGCAGCTCTAGCATGGTGAATACTTGGGTCCATCTCCAAAACCTTTTGATAGTCTTGTAATGCCTCCTCAAGTTTATCAGACTTCTCATAACTTTCAGCTCTCCTATGATCCACAAAATACATTTCAGATTATTTTTGCTATATTATAATTTTTATAATATTATATTCTTCTTTTTCCACATACGTTTGTTTGGACTTTGCCATGTGCGTATGATTAATTGATTACATGTATTAGATATGTTCATATTGAAGTCCATAATGTACTAATGTGCTGACAGCAATTTCATGTAGTGACATTTTCTATTATAGCTAAAAAATAGTACTGAATATCAAAATAAAAATCACATGATCGATACACTATTTTTTGGCGTACCTACATAGAAATTTAAAATTCTGATTGGTTTATATCATAATGAACACTTTCATACAAAAAAAAAAAAGCATTTTTCAGTCTTTGCCAGAGATAGCCAGCTATTTTGAACATTCCTAAATTGGGGATTACATGCAGGTCCCATAATGAGAACAATAATGTTTTATATATATTGTTGTTGTTGTTTTTTACTACTTATTCTGTGTGTTTGGAGACATTAAAATTTTGGTTAATTTAGTTTATTCCGACGTTTCGACACATAAGTGTCCTCTTCAGGGAATATTTTAACAATTTATAAAAATGTAAAGATCAAGAAATAGCCTAAAACAATGACTAAACATTAAAAAATACAATATTAAGAATAAAATGCACATTAATTGGTTCTAAGATGTCTAAAAGAGTTGTCTGATAACATTTAGTTACTAATAATAAATATATATACTATTTGTCAAAGGTCATATATAACCAATATATAATAAATGAGTTCTTTTAGCTGAATATTGAATATCAAAATTAGTCTAATATTTCGATGGCTGACAGTCCATCTTTTTCAAAGAAATGAGGTCATTTTCTTGGAAGAAAACAACCTCGAAGGAGTGTTGGTTCAGTGCTGGGTCCCCCTAGCTGCCCCCTCCTCCCTCAATAAAGGTAGGTAGGCATCTGGGATCTCTACTCCGTCATCGAAATATTAGACTATTTTTAATATCCAATATTCAGCTATAGATAAAAAGAACTCATTTATTATATATTATCAAATACATAGCTAATGAACTTGTTTATTGATAATGTTTTAATTTGCATACACATGGTTAGTCACTAAAGTGATACAGTAATGTGTATGCACATCAAAAATATAAACAATCTTTGCAGTTCTAACTTCTAATCATGCTATCTAATCCCCAATTTTGGCATGTTCAAAATGTCGGTATGACTGACTGACAAAATACAATTTTCATCTGACAAAAAATAGCCCATTACTACGATTTTTATTTTGATATTAAGTACCATTTTTAGTTATATTAGAAAATGTTACTCCATGAACTTGCTGTCAGCACATTCAATAAAGATTCTATGTAGATTGCCTCTTCATAGCCTGTTATTTATTTTATTCATTAATGCAGTCTTCAATTTTTACATTTGTATTGCACACATATGATCATGTACCTGACACAAAAAGAGTAGCCAAGTATCTGATTATCATCATTTCTACATACTTCAAATCATTACCTCAGCAAAGCTTTGAGATACGCCGGGTTTAGCTCCAATGCCTTAGTACAGTCTTTGATACATAATTCATACATGTTCTGGAATTAACAAAAATTATTGATAGAAAACTACGAAACCAATAAAAATTATATGCTATATCGATGCTTAGCCTCGTGGATAACTTGCCATGCCGAGCCAGTTGGTGGGCAAATCTACTTGCCACATGGCAAGTAACTATTTGAATGATGTGTATAACCTGTGTTATACTATAATCATAAAAAGATCATACTAGAATCATAAATTGGATAGCATTCGTCATGAAATGAATTATTAATAAATGCTCGTTTTATATGCTTTTTCTTGATAAGTTTTATATGTACGATCAAATTCACTACAAATGTATAATCATGTCGGGCAAGCCTGGCTGTAGGCTTACTTGCCCGGCACTGGCTAGCAGGCAGTCAGGCACATGAACTTGCCAATGGCCAGCGAACCAGTGTTAACGTAGAAGCTTATATGGAGGAAAAAACACTGTCATATGGATAGCCAGAATTCATACATACCATTTTGAAGAAGCTGGCCCCCCTATTGGAGTACATAATGGACCTCTCCTTCACACAACACAAAGGACAAACGCGTAATGCGTCTGTGTATGTGTCAACTGCATCTGTAAACTTTCCCTCTTTGAAAAGGTCATTTCCTAACGCTTTTAATGCCTGACCATCATCTTTCTTCGACTGAAATACAATTTCAATATGAAACTGTACTAAAAGTCTATATCTAATCATCTATTCTTAAAAATTTTACATATAAGCCACAAATGATTTTAAAATGTAATTAAGTAAAATACATTCATAAATAAGAGGCAACGTTTTAGTTATACTCCAAGGCATAGTTCATAAATCAAAAATCAAATTACAAAACACAATATTCTTATTCATATCAGAAATAGAGCTAGATTATCACCTGAACTTCGTCCTCCGAAAAGTCCAATTCAGCACTTTTCATTGCTTCCTCATCAATGAAATATCTACTATTCTCTTCTTCAGATGCATCCTGAAATGCAATTTTTAGGCAAAACTTTCATTGGTAAAACAAAAATCATCCATTGATTTAAATTGGATAAATATTGCATGGTAATTTGAAGTGTTGTAACTTGTAGGGCTCTCATATTGTAAATATGACCTAACTATTCCCAATATGGTGATGTGTATAAACAAAATTACATGTGTGCCACATACATATATGAAACATATTCAGTCATAAGTTAGAGTGTCAACAAATGGACTTGGTCGATGTTTTCACAGTAACTATGTGACATGCATTGTCATTTTACACAATAAGTCACTTGAGACATGGAACACCGATACATACTTCTGGAGTCAATGATTTAAATGGCCATGAGTTTAAAATCTACAGTTGAATCCTGATTTCTGATGACATGGTCATTGATAATGACATGTGTCTTTCAGGACCAAATGCACAAAGTGCATACTAGAGGATAACTCACATTTTCTTCATCACTTGCGTCATTGTCTGCAGGTTTACTTTCTGCATTCAACTTTTCGTGAAGTTTCATGTTTCCAATAGCATCTGAAAGGAAATGAAAAATTAGATTCTTAACATGAAATGCATGCTTCTCAAATACATCTAGGTAAATAATTAAATAGAAATGAATCTACTTGTACATAGTATGATATCAAGTACTTCTCCATTTCCATTTAGAAGTTGTTATTTGCTGAGGATGTGTTTAGGACACGAAATATATTCAAATACAAAAAATGAATTGTTGACTCAAATTTATCTCTATATCAATTATCATCCTAAAACTTAACATTCCAAATAAGCACTAAATCAACTAGATCAAAAGTGTTGAAAGAGCACAGCATCGCTAGAACAATGTTGAGTTATGGGCAATTAAGAACTTTATGAATTTGAGGAGAAAACCTCAGAATGAATTTATAGCAGTGATCAAAATCCAGTGAAACATATTGCTCTGTGAGTTTCAATAGTACTAATAACAGATATAATAATCAATACCAGTTTCAAAGCCCAATAATCATTCACTTACACAGTGCAGTGATATATATGTACAATATAAAAGCTTATTGATAATCTTTCTTCATAAATTGGAAAGCCCACTTTAATCAAAAAGTGCCCAAAATCAAATCATTTTGATGTCGCCTCACACGTCATAGGTGTGTAAAGTTTGAACGAAATCTGTTCATCAGTAAAAGCTCTAGCTTTTCCGCAAACATACAAAGATACATACAAACATATTGTTAGAAACAAGGTGAGCACAAGGCTTTCGCTTCAGCGACGCAATAAGAAATTTACATTTACCTCCACTGGCGTCGACCTCACATTCTTCTTTATCACTCGAATCGTCATCATTTGAACTATCACTCGAATCCTCCTCCACATTTGCAGCATTTGTTTCAAAGCTAATATCCTTATCAAGTAAGCATGGCTTTTCTTCTGTACAATAACTATTATTACTATGTGATACCCCATCTTGTACATCCTCAACATTGTCAACCTTTTTTTCACCATCTTCACACTTGTCCAACTGGTTAAGTGGTTCTGTAGCATTTACAGTTTCATGCGTGTCTTCAAATTCACCATATTCATTCATCTCGTTACCTTGCTTACTTGACATGGGATTCATTGATAAAGTTCCCAATTCATTGCCTTCATCCGGACTAGCTGAATTTGATTTGCTACCAACGATTTCTGATAAAGTTTTTTCATTATTTAATGGTTCAGTTTTAGAATGGATGTTTATGTCTAACTGTTCAGTTTCCAATGCAAGTTCCTCCAATGCATCCTCATATTGTTCTATATCACTTCCTCCATCGTCATAAAACTCGGGGGATGCCATAGCTGAAAATAAAATAGAATTGAACATGTGCAGTACAGCATATGTGTTGTGGTGGAACAAATTTTATGTGCAAAAGATAAAAGGTCGATTTTCACACAAGTTTTGAATGTCTTTCAACTCTTTCTACTACTAGTAATAAACCCTATTAAAATTAGAGGTTATGTGTAAAAGTAATCAAACCTACAGAAAGTAATGTGCAGTGTGAAACTTTCATGAAGATCGTAAATGTATGCAATACATTATACATTATGACTGTACCAGAAAACAACTGTAACTACTGTACTGTACATACTTGTTTCAGTTCACAATATAACAATCTATGGATCACTCACTACCTTCTACATTTTTCTGGTACTCAACAATGTAAAGTTGTACCCGTGAATAGTATCAAATCAGTAAGAATAGCGTTCTAGTTCTAGTCTAGTTCTAGTCTTTACTGGCAGAGAGCTATGCTCATAGGCGCCAGTGTGCCCGTATGTGCCAGGTATGGGGTCAATTCCATTTTGTCAATTCCAATTCCACTGTCCCCCCCCAGGGTTCAATTCCAATTCCATTTTCCCCTCAAGGTTCAATTCCAATTCTTCTGACATCAATTCCAATTCCATATTAGTAAAAATGTAATATCTACATGCATATCAAATGATTGTGTACGTTTAAATACTCATATATTGCCAACTTATTAATAATATTCTGATATTTAATTCATAAATGCATCACACCTATGACACAATATCAGCATCAAAGGCTGTGTATTGCTTTGATTTGAGGAGTTGGCTACATTAAAAATCAAGTTGAAATAGTAATAATATAAATGGAATTTGGGTGGAATTGACAGGATTAAGGTCAATTACAATTCCAAATTTCTTTCAGATGTTCAATTCCAATTCCAGAATTGGAATTCCGCAATTCCAATGGAATTGACCCCATCCCTGGCCCGTACTGCTGCTGAAGTTTAGCGGCGCAGTTCAGACAGCCGGCTCCTGAAGATGGAGAATGAGCCGGTCTCCGCTGTATCAGCGGGAAGCCTATTCCACTCAGAAATGGTGCGGTATACCACAGAGTATTTGGTCCTTCCAGTTTATGCACCCTTTTCCCTGAACTTGTACATATGTGCATTCCATGTCCGTTCATCTGCTCTCTCTAGCCCCAAGTCCTGTGGTGTGATGGCAACTTGTCCATGAACAATTTTATAGAAAAGAGAGAGTGTATTCCAGAAAATGCTGTACTTTACTCCAACTACATTGATTACTACATCGGAAGGTTTATTTCTCAACTGCTGCAGGTGTCCCAGTTTCAGGGGTAGGCACTGGGCAGCAGGCGGCTATCTCACACCAGCTCTCCACACGTCTATCTAGCTCATTTGTATAAGAGGTTACAGACCTTCAAGTTAGACTTCACACATTCCACATCACACTATCTAAAAATACATCTCAGCCTTCACACACTCCCAACAAATAAAAGGGTCTAGTCCTGAAAATGATAGCAGTCGCACAATCCAGCAATGGAATCGGCTCCCAGCTGAGACTGTTATGCTGCCTAACCTGCCAAACAAAACAGGACCACATTGGAAATAAGCAATACATGCCAATACATATATATGTACGCTTTCATGTGCTCTCCTTGACATCCTAAGTATCCCAGGATAAATAGGCTTACCCCCTCGACGGCAGGGTCCATACACCCAGACATAGACCTCCAATGCCACAATTAGAACGTCAGGTCACTTTTACGGGGTGTCCAATTTGGAATTTGCAGAATATTACACAGATACAGAAGCCACTTTGTGACTAGACCGAAAAACGTATTATTACTGGGCGATAATGAATGAAATAACCAACAAAACAAAGAAGTATACTCTCTGTGGGTACGGTACGAGATATATCGGGGTTTATTTTAATGGCAAAATAACACAAAATATATGGAAGGACGAGTGATAGTCTGATTGAGAAACCGCAAGCGTGTAAAATAATAATTATATATATTTACCGTCAGTTCCTTGTTATTACGCCCGGTTTTGAGAACAAATCAATCGTTTGCACTGTTGTCGTTCAGAATTAAATTAAATATAGCCATGACACTTTAGTCTTTGATGAGTTTCTCACGAACAAACGCCAAATGATTAAGACTACAACAACTAAATACTATGTTGGGAAAACCACTAACAGAAACAATTTAGACTCAAAACTGGATACTAACCATTTGGCAAAAGCCGGATGGATGATAAAGAGATATGGCCAATTTAGCATGCAAAACAAGTACCTGTTGTGATTCCTTGTTTTGGGCAAACAACTCAACCAAATGATTAAGCATGTACAAAAACCTGTATGTATTTCCAGCTTGCGCATTTGTTGTGCGTGTTCAGTGATAATATTTGATATTTTCTTTTTTTAATTTTGAAATTATAAAGATCATAATATTAGATGTATTTCAATTTCGGTATTTTGTAAGATGTTTGCTCTTATCGCTAGAGCTTCAACGGCCTGATGAAATGACCTTTCCTGGGCTAGCATACATCTTCCCCGTCCTTCTTTGGCGTCATGTGGGCAGCAGCTTTACTTTGGGCAGGTCATAGCCTGGGAAGTCATGTTCTTTCACGGGTCGTCTACTCTCTCTCGATGGTCCTCAGGCATAGTCACTAGGTTAGCTCCATGGAGCAAAGGCGTACAACTGATCTTTTATGGTCAGATGGGATTGATCATGTAAAATTTATCTTGATCCAGTGTGGGTCCGCTTGCCGAGGAACAATAATCGGGTTTAATAATTTACCTGGACTCAGGTGCACTGGGTCCTGAGAATCTCACATACATGTGAAACTTACATCCTGGACATGGGGAATGGGCAGCCACAGTTGCGCCAATGATGCCACACTGTCTGTCATTGCTACTCAACGAGTGGCGACCTTGGGAGAAGGTAGCATTAATGGCTAGGCGTTTGGCGTTGTGGTATTATTGATCCCATGTGCCGTGTGTGGGCCTTGAACTCACGATGCAAGCAAATCCTGTCAGGCAAGGAAGCACTGGAACCTTAGGCCCCGACCACACTTACTTTGGAGACTCGCCTTGTTGTGGCGTCATCACTAATCTTGATGCACGTGTCAAGGAACGGAATCTTGAAATCCACTTCTGGCTCATTCGTGAACTTGATGTTCGGGTCAATGCTGTTGATGGGTCATGTGACCCAGTGAGAGGATCATTTCATTAGGCCAGACGAAGCTCTTGCGATAAGAGCGAAAGTCTTGCCAAAGACAAAAATGACTGGTTCTTATAGGTATCTATATAATTTCAGTATGTTTATATAATGGAACCCAATACAAGCTTACATTCTGTGATCACTTTTTTAATCTAATGTGTTGTGTTTGCTATAGCATCACTTCATATAAACTTAAGGAATAAAAGTTTGTATAGTAGTCCATAGGGGCAATTTATAGACTAAAATATAAGCTAAACACTAAGGAACTCACTCACGAAGAACGGAGTGAGTGAGCCCTACACGTCGATTTCCTACACGTAGAACTGAGTTAATACCCTGTATATCTCAGCTGAGAGAGACCCAGGAACGAACATACGCTGTTTATTATACGGCTAGCCATATACTGAAAAATCCGACTCGGATTAATTCATGCCATGTGTATTTGGTTAACACTTATCATGATACCAGTGGCCAATTTATGGTGGAATCCACTTAGAAACGAAGGGGATCAGCTCTATAATCCCCCGTCTCATTGGTCCCCCGTCTCATTAGTCCCCGTCTCATTGGTCCCCCATCATATTTGTCCCCATCATATTGATCTTATGGGAATACTGTCAGATATATGGTTAGGAGTTAAGGGATGGATCCTCGAGGGTGGATCTACATGTACGTGCTGAGGATGAGTGCTATGCGTTAAAGGACTGAACCCCACCCTCGCCCCCTCAAAATGTTTGAAATTCTGAGTGCTCACAGCTTGTGGGAGGGGTGGGGGCTGTCATCACCTACCCTGATCCGGACCCTGATAGACCATGTACTGTAGCTAGAATAACATTTCAAACAATATCGGAATAAGTATTAGAAGTGTTGTAATTATAAGGAGTAATAGGAGATCGTGTTGTAGGATGAGTATTGGAATAAAGCAGAATAGAGAGTGAAATCAAAGTAAATGAGAAGGATGTTCATAGACTAGAGATCTGTTCATTCTTTGCTCGAACTTTTGACAAAGTTCACGGAAAAATGATATTGTGTTGTGGGGGCACACGCCTCCTACCCCCACCTTCTTCCCCCTTGATCTGCCTATGCCCATCTGATTGAGATTGCTACAAGTACTTCCGTGGCCGAATGAAGAGGAAGTTGGAGTTGGACTTGTGACCAGAAAGCCGTGGGTTTGATTCCTGGTCTGGTCTGGTGGTGGATGTTGAGCAAACTCATATTTAAAAGCCTGCATACTGCTCCTTTGTAGTTTGTACGTACACATTACAGGATAGGTACAGGTGAAGCGAGCAAGAATGCCAATGACTTGGTGTAAACGTAAATCCCTAGAATACAATGACAGCAAATTGCAAGTGTAACCATTTACATAGAAAGTATGCAGACTTATAGTTTTTATGCTGGCTCTTTGGTGTGGGTGCTGTTGCTAGTGCAATAGCTTGTTCGTACTATTTATGTAGGTGTATATTTTTGAATTTTGATAATTTGAGGCCAATATGAAGCAACAGCAGGGTGATGTGACTTTGAAACCTGTACGGCTACCCTATGATCATAAAAATGCAGCAGCAGCAGCAGCAGCAGCAGCAGCAGCAACATCAACTATAACATTAATACCATACCAATTGAATGGGGGACCAATGAGACAGGGGGCCAATGAGACGGGCGACCCAATAGATGTACCCAAACGAAGCATTCTTATCCCACTTGGATATTTGGAGGGGAAAAAGGTGGAGCCAGCAACATTTGTACATGTCAATTGGTGGTGGAATTATGGGGGTATTTCTAGGTCCTTTCTACGTGGATATGTCAGGGTATTATAGTCTTTTCTATGAGGATATGATGGTAGAAATATGGGGGTATTTCATTGGTATTTTACTAGTCTTTTCTACGTGGATTATCCACTTTATTTCCACCATCAGTTCAAAACGGACAGAGATGTCAATTTGCAAGATGTTTTTCTGTCACTTCTCGCCATCCTCCAATAAAACCATAGCATGCAGGCAATCAAAAACAACATAAACCAAACAAAAATATATATTATAATGCTCACATGCAAGAAAACGTCCAAAAACGTCCAAAAAATTTGTCTTAAAGATTTGGCACATTTCAGCGTGGAATATTACGTGATACATTGTGCAGATGTAACTGTGCTTTGGTATATCCTTATAAAATCGGTTTATGTGGTATCCGCTGTGTGAATTCGTGTAGGTTAGCTCATTATATCCACGAAAATCAATTGTTTACAAAAAATATTTCACTTTGCAGGACTTTGCATTTCAAAAGTGACCTTGTTTCTCATTGGTCGGACCACTAATGTTTTCACAACAATAAACACGTGGTAACAGTTGCACCAGCCTTTATCAACAATGGACCTTCTTTATCGAAGCAGAAGTGGATTTGAGGGGGAGTAATCAACGTAGATATCAGGTTCCTTTTTACAAGTGGATTTGAGGTGGGGTAAAGATCTATGAAATCAACGTAGATATTGATTAATTTTACACATGGATTTTAGGGGGAATAAAAATGGGTCTATACTTGTGGATTTAAGGTTTGTGTCACACGAGACCTGTTTTCCACCTAATTTCCACCATAATGGGGGTGAAAACTAATGTTTTTGCCCGATGGGCTGCAGTGGTCACTTGCCCGAACAGAAGGTTCACTAGGGCAAGTGCTATTGTAGAGCCCTGGATTTACATGAACTACAGATTATATAATATGCAATTTGTTAATTCCCCTTTCAGAATGTCTCCTTTGTGGGTGCCGTATGCACCACCTCCTCCTCGGGACTATGTGGCCAACACTTTCTATATTCCATCAGCGCGGCGAGATTTGATTCTTCGGGGTGAATTAAACGTGCTGTCTCGGGAGGAACAAAATACACATGGTATGTAATCTATTTAGATTTATAAGTTGAAGCTTGCATTATTTCAGTGAAGGAAATTTAGCTTAGTATTGGCCCATGATATCAAAATACAAACATGAACCAGCATTGACTCTTATACAGATATTGGATGTGATATCTTGCCAAATTTGTAGAGCAACATATATATACTTTGCAAATAGAATATAGTTGTAATTCTAGCTTCACTCCGTGGAATATATTTGTGCATCTCCCATACTTAACGAAAATAAAAACATAATTAAAATGTATGATATTATATTGTGTTATATTGTCGAATTATTGTCTTGAGTACTTTTAGCGGGGCAACTTCTGGCTTTTGCATGAGGTGTTATTGATCATATTTTTAGACCCTCTATATAATGTAACTTGATATTAGTATTCTCTATTTGAATTAAAGTAATTGCCATGTAAATTTGATTATAAATGTTAAATCCCACATTCTATCACTCCGTGCATAAATCACTGCCAATAGCCCACTCTGATTGGTCAAGAGGCGTGCTCAATTATACGATTTACCGCACGCTCTCATGATTTACTGCACCTGCAGAGACAACAGTGTAAACTAGACTAGTAACGTGGTATTATTCATACAGCTGCTGACGTTGCATGGTTAAACTGACATTGAGACCGACATATGATTTATTTCAAAATAAAAAAGGAGCAGACACTAGTTAAATGTAGATTTTTTTCATGATTGAATGGCATTTGACCACTCGATTGTCGTGATGATCGTAAAATTTGGCGTGCTGATGCTTGATTGACACTCACTTTCTTTGTGTCAATCGCACCTCAGTATGCTAAATTTTACGATTGACACACCAATCTCATGGTCAAATCCTACAATGTATCACAGGTTCTTTTCTCTCTTTTTCAGATAATAGCACATGGAAAAATAAATATGACATGACAAATACAAGTTTTATTCTATCTCAAGCATTTAATCGTGATGATGCAGAGGATGTTGATGATGAAACTTATGAATCACAAAAACCTAAGATTCCTAGTGAAATTTGCCCAGAATTATCTGGTTGGAGAAGTAAATATAGAGGGCAACACTCGTCTTTGAAAAAGTCTTTCAATGAAAACTATTTTGAAGGTGAGAGTTATCACGAATCCAAACAGAGTGTACCAACAACTATTGCAAGACCAATCAATAGTGAAAATGTACGCAGAACATTTCTGGGACCATCATTTCTTAAGCCAAAAAGGCCTAAAGAAGAAGATCTTAATATTGAAACGGATATAAAGCACAACCATTTGAGAAACAATTCATTTGATAACATCAATACGTTTTGTCAGTCTCGAAATCGAGGGTTTTCTTGTAATGACAAATTTATTGGTGTTCAATCAGTTGATAAATTCATTGGTTTTGATAAAATGAGAAGCGTTGAACATCAACCTAAAAGCAATGCATTATCTTCGTTCAGCAATGATTTTCCAAACAAACTAAATAATGAAGAACCTATTATTAACATAGATAAATCAGAGAAGTTGGTAGAGGAATCATCATTAGAGTTATGTCAGCCTGGATTTGAAGAAAGTTCGTTTACAGATGAAATTCCATCTGTGTTCAAACCTTCATTTTCATCGACTTATATTTGTGATAATGACAGTCCGCCTCTTGATTTGAGTCCAGGATCGGAATCTTATACATTGATGAATTCAAAGATTAATGATAGTCTGAAGACAGAACACTGCTTTAAATCTCAAATTGAAAAGGCTTATAAGAACATTATAGATCAAAGTCCGACTTTAGTTGAAGATAATCTTTTCAAAGAGGACATTTTTAGAAACGATTCTCAAGAAAAATCAGAGAACTCTTTAAATGTGCCGAAAGTAAATTCTGAAAGTTCAACTGTTATTTCTAAATTTGATGAAATCCATAACCAAGACCAGCTGAGGTACAGTTTTATATGATTGTCTTATTCTTTAATATATGATGCATTATTTATACAAATATAACATTTGCAGCATTGTCCTCCGCTATTTAAGTTTTTACGTGAAAAATCACTCATATTGGCTCTTTATTTGTTCTTTTTTTTTCTACATAGAGGAAGATATATTCTAAATCTTTGAATTCTTGAGGCTAATGTTATATGATAATTCATAGGGATTGTGAATTAAATATTTTCAGCGTAAAGACAGAAAAGATGTTGGAAAATCCTGTGAAGAAAAATGACTCGAGTGTATTTGAAGGTATGTTATATGTATGGCTTGATTTTTTGCTTAGATTTCATAGTAAATGAGTAGAAAATAAATATTCAATACTTGAAAGGATTTATTGCAATTGAGATTGTTATTAAGTTCTGAAAAATTAACAATGTTTTGCTACTTCAGTGATGATGAAATCTCAACAAAAAAGCAATAATGACATTTCAAAAGACCAGAATTTGACAAAGAGAAAGCGACTGGCTCAAAATGCAGTATGTATTAATATTATATACCCGGTAGATGTGTACTTACTTAAAGCCTCTTTTCATAGTTAGTTTTTAAGCTCCAAATGTGTAAATATTTCTTCTTTTTTGTTGCATATTTACGTGTTGAAAAAAATGTAATGTTATTAGATCACAGACGTACAGAATGATGCATCGTCAAAGGGAGCTTCAACAAAATGCATGAAACATCACGAGAATACGTTGACATCTGTAGATGAGATGAGTGAAGTGCAGTTTCAACAGGTTGAAAGTGAGATCTTAAGGTGTGAGAAGATTTGTCTGTCACTTCTCTACAATGATGGATCTTCTCAGCTCGTTCCAACCAAACCAGGGGTAATAATCATTGGTTTTGCATGGGTTTTATTTCATGAATGAAATGTGAATTGAAAATATCTGGGAATGTGTTCATCGTCTTAGAATATTCACAACATAAAGAAATACTTACTTGTTGACAGTTTCAACAACTGCTGTTACCATTTTCAAAACATCTCTGTGCATATCAGGTCATAATATATGATATTATCATTCTTTTTCATGTAATTTCATGATCCAGAAGTATCCGATAACCCCAGAGAGGGTTATCACCCCTCTTCGAAGAGGGGTGATACTATGGTTACCATGCTTGTACTCAGCCGGATTACTTTTTCACATTTTAAAAACAGTGTTGTAATTGTTTAGGAAAGAATGATAAATACAAAACTGGGTTCGTTGTTTAACATTAATTATTTTATCAGGATTCGTTATTGTTACGCATCAGGCTCGACCTTCGGGTTCGCCGTGATACGCCTCAAGAACTCACCTGATAACATCATTCATGTTACAAACTCACCCGGTTTTGTCTATGAATTTGAGACACAATTCATTAATATTTGATTTATTTTTAGCGGAAAAAGATAAATGCAGTTGCAGGTGCTCCTCACATCCAAGTCAGTTTAATTAGATCAATGTTTTTATATATTTATGTAAATGCTTTTACTATTTACTTGTCTTAAATTTATTTCTGAAATAAATATTAAAATGTGGTGTGATTTCAGGTGTCTGGTGTAGCCTTGGCATATCTCAATGATCAAGATAATGGTTTAGATTATATTCTATTACCATTTGTTCCACATACTAATGAAAACTATGGCATAATCAGGTAATCATATTGCAGGATAGAAAAAGTAAAAACTATTAGTTGTCAACAAAAGTATAATTGTTTTCGGTTCCATTATTCAAATTTATAATAAGCTTAGATACCTAAAATTAGCCCCTTTCACATTTGTTCATGTCAAACCAGTCACTAGATTCACATTTTTAATGAAAATTGACATTTCCAGAGAATTACTGTGCAAAATAATGGCTCATGAAGGGAAGAAGTTATGCTTCCAAATGCAGCAACTGGTGACTTGTGTTATTAAACATTTCAATATTGAACACAGAGAAGGTATACACCTATGCTTATTAACCCGTTTTTTTTATAGTTTCAATTACTTTTTAGAAATATCCAATGCTTTGCTTACTTAAACTGAAAATTTACTCATGATTTTAGCATTAACGCTGTGGAAGCAAATGCAGGATCCTAAGGTAGCTGCCTGGCTACTCGATTCTGACAAGGTGCCATGCAGCTTTTATGAACTCGTGCTCAAATATGGCGGTCCTCCTCAACAGGTGGGTTGAAGTGATTAGGATTTGTATAAATAGTCATTTGTATGAATTGGCCTCGGAATACTGAAATTTCCTTGAGTTTGGCAATCCTGAACGTGTTGGAAGTCAAAGAAAAGGCTTTGTGCATCGGTCATATGTATTCTGCAAAGATTAAAATTTTCTTAATCCCAGGCCTGTTTTTACTATTGAAAAAGTGCTTAAACCCAGACTCCCTTTTAAGTGACCGCTATGATTATCTGCTTCACAATAAGTGTATAAAACGGGTAAGAGCCAATTGAGCAATGCATCTTTAAAAAGTAATAGCGGTCTGGCTTATTCTGGCCAAGTGCTGAAAGCAGTTAAATGTTGGCATGGGCCTCAGCATCATGGGAGGGGTAGGGGCTATATAATGGTCTACGACTATGGTTTACAAACACTATACCATACAGTATACAGTATATATGACTAGTCACATATACTGTATAGTGTTTGTAAACCATAGTACTCTACTTAGTGGACCATAATACCCCCTCCAATGATGCTGAGGCCCATGAATATTGGTGTATGTTGTTCACAGGAGCAGGGCTGTCCGTGTGAGAACCATGTGTGTGGCCAACTCGCGCACCTCTCCTCTCTGATGGCCACACTCCAGGACACGCTCCAACAGCAGGCCATGTGGCAGCTTTTCACCATGTCAGTAGCTCATTTGATTTAGATTCAGGAAACGCTACCTCTATTGATATGTTACTTCCTTTATTATGATTCCTTTATTATTGTTACACCTTTATTATGTAAAGCATATTTTTATTGATTCAATAGTTTATCATTGTCATCGTATGCTTTAAAACTCTTATGTCTATTTTTTACTCAAGCAACTCTTCTTTCCTCAATAGTATTTACAATGCATATATATATATATTGACTAACTTGATTGTAGCAGCGCTAGAGGAAATATTAATCTAGATTAATGATCATTATAGTCTTGTCTCTTTATTATTTGCACCATAAAAATAGCAGTTTTCAAGAACATGTAAACTACTCTGTAGGCCAAGATGTACAATGGATGTGATAATATGCCCCATGACCTCTTAAGAAAATATTACGCAAATGAGTTACGTCAACACCATACGTATGACGTACCAGTACAGTACTGCAGGATGTAAACAGTACTAGTAAAATATGCATAAATTCGTTTATTGTACTTTGTACACAATGATAAGAGATATGCCAGGATATCTATTTACCTTAGACAATTCTGCACCAAACAATGTCACTTTTATAGAAATCCATTTTGATTGAAGGAAGTTATGAGACAAAAGGTGGGTTTGGTGAATTAAAGTACAAACTCTAGTGTAAACAAAAATGGTAGCCATGGATAGTAGAATCTGTTAATTTATAAGCCCACCACAGTGCCGCCAGCACCTGCGTTTGTTGTTACAACAGGACAGAGTATAAAGTCAAAAAAGGTACGAAATTTTATTGAAATCACAAATTTTCGCATCATCGATTCTTTCTCAAGTTATTTTTCACTTGAGAAAGCATCGATGATGCAAAAATTTGTGATTTAAATAAAATTTTGTACCTTTTTAACTCAATAATCTGTTCTGTTTTAACAAGATATGGTACGAGCAGCTCCAAGAACTTTTTATACTAGTGACGTCTGTTTGTGGTGTCAGGCTGGAGATGCGGCTGGTGGTGGTGCTGTCAGTGATGGAGCTCACTCCCATCTCCATCGACACGGCCAGGATGTCGTCTGCTGCCGCCACAATCAAGGTGAACAGTGCATCTGTATTTGTATTGTCTAGTCTATGTTGTTATTTATATGCTATGTATTGATATCGATGCTTGTTATATTCTATATGTTACTGTACGCACTTCCCATCGTGACGAGTTTCATGAATAGTAATTTATAAAGCTTTACTCACCTACTTACTTCTAGATTGTGCTTTAATTACCCAGCATTTCTAGACTTTTTTCCAATTTTAATTGATACGACAGAATAGGTTATTCATGATTCAAGACTTTGATGGATACTGATAGAAACCATAATCATTACCATTTTGGCGAGATTTTCGTTGTTTTCACAACAACTTCTTCGGGCCGAATGAAAAATCTGAGTCACATGACCACCATGGTGGCGGAAGTCATGTGACAGCAGAGTCGAGTATACGGGGGGGGGGGCAAGTCGTAGCCGGTGTCATGGTTCAGCTCAGGTCTGCGCGTGCAGATTTCAATGGCCTCCCTCACTTTCCTGCGGAACTCCTCATCCTCCCTTGTCACAACCTTTTTTTGATTGCATCAATACTTAAAAAAGCAATTTACTTCAGTTTAGGTGTTTGCATAGAATTATCGCCACAAATGAATTAATGCAAAAAATTGGAAAACTTAAATCCCCAAAATGCAGGAACTGCAAAAAATAGAAACATATGAATATTTGATTTTTGAATGGCATTTCATAAACTAAATAACCCCTGGATTAAGATAGAACGAGAAATACTTTCTATATTTGATATACATTGTATCTCTAACTGAAAAGCAAATCTATTTAGGAATAACTAATACTTATATCCCTAACCAAATTCATAATATTGTAAAACAATCATTAGTCCATTTTCACAAGCAAGCATATTTCTACCGACGATAGATATAGCTGAAGACAGGTTTTACAACCCTAAGCTTCCATTTGACTATATCAAGTAGCCCTGGGTTGAGATGATAACAGACCAAGTATGTAAGCTGGGGGTTACGGAGACAATGGTTCAGCCCTGTAACCCTTTAGCAGCTCGCTGCTTGGGATGATGGTGTCATTCTGGTCTCACAACCTTAGGGTCGTGAGTTTGAGTCCCGCCAGGGCCATTTGATAGTCAAATGGAAGCTTAGGGTTGTAAAACCTGTCTTCAGCTATATCTATCGTTGGTAGAAATATGCTTGCGAAAAAGATGTGAGAGAGAGAGAAGTGTGAAAATGTATCCGCAAGTACTGGGAAACACATATATATCAATCAATAGTCCAATCATGATACATGTTGATGTGATACCACTAAAGAATGTATTTCATCAGATTTGTAGAATATATGAAATAGAATACCACCAAATTGTTTTCAATATAAGTGAATATGAATTCAACAAGAAATGGAAAGATTTACATAATATTCTAAAAAAAAAAAAGCAAAACATAATAACTTTTCCCTGTGTTTTTACTTTTCTCCGCTTTTTTCTGGTTTGCTTCATTGTTAAATAACGTCTCCTTTCTTTGAGCTTATAATTATCTTTGTAGATTATAATATAATGCAACAAAATATTTCATACTTATAATTCAAATGTAAATACCAACACTATCATCATATTATTAATGCAGCTCCTGTTGATGTCTCATCTTTGTTATTTCATCATTTCCAATATCATCTTTCGGAAGCTTTCAACATCATCACCAATTCATCGCAAATAATTGTACTATTATGCTTTTTGATAATATAACTTTTGAAAAAAAATAATAAAAAATAATTATATAGATATTTCCTCAAAATTTTAATTTTTTCGTGACAAATTAGTTATAGAACATTAATGAAAACTCACACATGTTTATACATCTATTATGAATACTGGCATAGCAGTTTTTCTTATCTAAAAATCTAAATTTGATTAAGACATTGATATAATACAACTCCTCGGCACAAAAATTATTACGCATTCAACATGCGTGTTAAGAATTGACAGACGAAATTAGTGATATTACAAGAAAAAACATTGTGCAATTTCTTAGCTCTTAGATATGATACACCACGCCGTAACCCGGGTTACTATGATACCCCGGCCCGTGAAAATAATAAAAAATTCATTTTTGAGCTAATTAATTATTTTTTTTCAACATCAATACCCCGGCATACCGTGATGACTGGTAGGCTGCTGTGGTATCAAATTTTGTTAATATTCATAAGTAAAATGTTTAAGTTTTGTCACAATAAAAACATCTTATCTATTATTAATTTATTAAAACTCGATTTCCAACCTAGTACATTGTGACAAAACGAAAATGCACAACGCCGTCATTCTTTTGGTGGTCTGCCTTTTAACAACGACCGATATACGGAAATATCACGGGAGAAAATGGACATTACGACATGCCGGGGTTTCCATTTCACGGCACCCCGGGGCATCATACGGACCCCGGGTTACGGCGTGGTGCATCATATGTAAAATCTTAATATGCAATGCTGCATAGTCGTGAAGATCAAAGAATCAAAACTGTGACAATAAAGGTGATGTAAATCACAACACTCGTCACATGCTATTATTGCTTTTTATCATATTAAATGTAACTTAGAGGTCTACGAACTTTTAATAATTACAAAATCAAATGAAAATGTGTTTGAAATGTGAATATAAAACTCTTATGATCATTGAACGCCCAGGGTTTTTATAGCAATTGTCATAAGGATGGTGTAATGAAATGTTAGTGCTATTTTACATCATTATCTCCACGTCTAATTTGTGAAAAATCGAATTAAATTCTTTTCAATGGCAGTGTGCTGTTCTTTCTAAAATGTACAGTACAGTGATGGTTCGTCTGACTTCTCATACCCCGTTAACATGAAGCCAATTGTGACCGAGTGTGAATTGTATTTGTACATTGTAGTACTACCATTGGTTTACTATTACATGTAATAATTTTTCATTTATGCTGAGGATGTGCCCATGACACAAAATATATTCAATAAATCTTTGACTTAAAATAATGTCTTTATTCTTAATACTTTATGACTATCTGCATATTATAAAATATTCTATCAACAATTTAATAATGAGAAGAGAGAAATTAATTACACTGATTTCATATAAACGCAGCGCGTTTCTGTGTTGTGATGTCACGAATGTCACGCTGCCCGCGCTTTACTCCTCACAGTGCAATTTGTGCATACCTTTTAAAATAAGTCTGGCTATCGCAGATTTTTTTCAACCATTTTCTAGCATAATCCAAAGAGAAAGAATCTGCTGTGTACTTATATGATTGTTCAACAAATATAGTATTCAATAATTTGTCTCCAAGCCATAGTGTCTCTTGAACCCCTGACAACCGACCTTCCGTCTTCGCCCGTCTAACCACATGAGGATAAATCACCTTTAAGCTGCTACACTTTACTTCATCCCTTCTAGTATTAAGTGTTTCATTTACATGATTCCGATGGTGTTCTCTACATCTGAACACACCATATTTTCTCTTTAAATACAGTCTGGTATTTCTCGGTGCCATGAGCCACAGTTTTCCAAATGGCCGAGGATGAAGAGGGTAAAAATCAGACCATGCAAATCTAAATGTCTGCAACGAACCCGTGGATTCCGCTTTCCAGACCTCTTTATCATTTTCCATATAAAATTTGATATCAATGAACGGATATTTCCATGGATATTTCCCAGCAGGTGAGCCATCTAATGGAAAAAGCTTTGTTTTCAAATCATTGAATTTGGTCTTCAACCGTGGTGTAGAGGGTATTGTTGGAGTTGGTTTTGACCCGTTAAGATATTCCATACTGTACCAGTTGGAAACATTTCCATGGCCTTTGTACGTATGGAGTCCATAATGCTTTTGAAGATCGGGTTCTAAAAATGCTTTAACCAATTTATCCCTATCTTTATAACTGACCATCACATCAAGATCATCATCCCATGGTATTAGATCGTGGAATAAATAGGATCCTAGTAAATTCCCATCCGCCAATGCGAAAGTCACTTGATGTCTTTCACAGAGATCATGAAAGTATTCCATTAAGGACATAAGCTTTTCGTACATTTCTGATGAGAGTGCCCTCCTGAGAGTCTTAGTTTTACCAAGACGCTGACCACTTCGCCTTGCAGCAATCATTGTTGATCTATTTTGTCCATCTAGAGCAGTTTTACCACGTGTCTGATTACTTAACATTGCCCATTTTCCATGTCTATCCAGGGAAGAACGTTCTATTGTGTGTGAGCCAATATGGCTGCCATTTTTTGATGTCACTCTTGCATTGTGGACACTAATTTTAGTCTTTACATTAGTCCGTATTGGCAGTTCTAAGTATCTACCAACAATTAATAGAATCAATAGACAAAGGCAATTAAGTGCTCTTTTCATGGATCCCATCATTATAATATTTGTACCAATCAAGTCACATACATGTACTCTTAAGAGAATTTGAAATGTAGAGTCTAACAAGTTATTGCATCACGGGGCCTACCATAATGCTAGCCTCAACTCATCGTCAGGTGTCCGCCTTCTTGTGAAGCGGGCGACATAAACATCAAATCATAACGGGGGAGTTTTTAAGGGTTGCCAATCTCCCATCTCCCTAATTTTGTTGCCATGTTCTCCCATCTCCCAAACATTTTCTTGCCTCTCTTCAATCTCCCACTTATTTCAGCCATCTTCTACTTTTAATGCTATTTTGTCATACTGTTGCAGATTCAAAACACACTTTGTTGCCATGTCATTCAATCATAAAGTAAAAGGACAAAAATTACAGCATCATATAATCATTACTGTGGTTACATTAATCGGTTAAGAATCAATCATAATCACACTTATAGTCTTGTAAACATCCTGGCAATCTTGATTCCCTGCTCCTTCCTCTTTTCTCAGAGACATGGCACCCTTTCAAAAGCACAGCACATTCACGTTGAATAATCTTGTATTCTAGGTTGTGGTCTCTTCAAAAGTCATTGCTGGAATCCCGAGACCTGGTGGTGGTATGGCAGAGTGCATGCTGCATTCAATGATAAGATGTAGAGCTCGATTCAAAATTTTCAAGGCTCTGATCAAAGCTGGCAAGTCAGACAAAGCTAATATGGTTAAAGCTGCTTATACTGAAGCAAAGTGTGTGGCGAAACGGTTTGGTTGGCTGCTAAGTTGGAAGCTGAGAAGGAGGGGTTCCAAGACATCTCTCCCAACGCCACTAGAGTGTATAAGAGAACTCGCACTCAGTGATGAGGAAAAGATGAAGCTCCATGTTGAGTTTGAATGGCCTTGTGATCTGCTCCACATGGTAATGGGCTCACCTCCTCCAGCTACTGTGGAACAAATTCGCAAGCCAAGATGAAATCTTGTAGAGCTGCTGGTCCTTCCGGCATCATGGTGGAAATACTGAAAGCTACAGGTGTGGCACTGACAAGGAAGCTGTCTGCAGCTGTCTTTAGTTATGGCTCAATTCATTGATTGGGAGGAGGGTTTCATCCTGAAGCCCTACAAATGTAAGGGAGAAGCTCTTGTCGTGGACTCAAGCTCAATGACAAAGTAATGAAGTTGCTCAAGAGGGTGATGGACTCTTTCATCCATCCTCCCGTTGACATTGATGCGATGCAGTTCAGATTTGTCGCGGGTCATTCAAGGCACGTCTGACGCCAATCCCACAGTGTGCCAAATACAAGAGAACTACCTTACTGCCATCAAACCACTATCTTACGTTTGTCAATCTGATGAGAGCTTTTGTCCGTATACCAAGAAGAGTCCTGTGGTGGGCACTGAGAAGTGTAGTGGGGAAGGAATGGGCAGTTTGTGTAATTCAGGGCATGTATTCCAATGCCAGAAGTTGAGTGCGGGGTGAACGAACAGTACAGTGAGAAGTTAGGAGTGGGGGGTCGGTAAGCATCAGGCCTCTATCCTTAGCCCTCTGCTATTTACCATCGTGCTTGAGGCCTTATCATGTGAGTTCCATTCTGGTGTGCCTTTGGGAGCTACTATACGTATCGCCTACAATGATCGTAAAAATACCATCGTCATGGTGTATGCTCTATGCAACAGACCCCAATTGAATGCGGCTGTTACAACAGCGACGTCGTTGGTGAAACCCACGCTAAATCCGTATCTACTAAACCCTGGACCAAACGGGGATGTGACCATTAAGTGTGCTTCTGTGACCAAGTGGATAGGGAGTTGGACTCGTGACCAGAATGTCGTCGGTTCGATTCAAAGTTGGGTCTGGTGGTGGGTGTTTAGCAAACTCATCCTTATAGCAGTTGCACACTGCTCCGTGGCACTTACACGTTAATTAGGTACAGATCATTGGTTTGAAAGAGTGAGTGAGTATTTGTGTGAGTGATTAGCATTGTGCGCTGAATGCAAGCTGCTGCTGATGCAAGCATATGAGAAATGATCAATTGAAGATTAATACGTGGGCCAATGACCTGGTGTAAATTTTCAAGTCGTGAGAGCAAAACTTGGATCAAGACTATAAACCAACACATTAGCACATTTACATTTACATTAAGAAATCTATGGTTGGTGTGGTCCAGGGAGTGTCAAGGAAGTTGGTTGGCTTGCGCCTTCTCATTATGCAATAATTAACCAGTGTTTGGTCCCGGATTATTCCCGCATCTAGTCCCGCATTAGGTCCTAGATTTGATAGTATGTAGTGTGATGGTCATTAGGGATCGTTCTCAAATGACGTCACCAAGCAGGGGGGGGGGTTAGCGAAAGATGACGAAAGTTGACAGGGTGGGGGGTCTAGGACTAGGACTTGGGTGATGTCACCTTTTGAAAAAAAAATGTTTTAGTTATTTAACAGTATTTGAACTTACTTTCGGACATGTTAAGTGAGTTGGGATATATCTACTAGTTGAAATCACATTTCCAAGTTTTGTAAAGAAAGTGATTCATAGACACAATGCATCCTGCGTTGATTATAACATGCCCAACACGAAGTCAGTGTGTGCATCGTGCGCTCAAGGCTGGAAGGCTACTTAGGCTATAAATAGCCTGATGTGTCAGACAGTCGGCGGCGCGACGTGACAGCATATAGGCAAGTCAAGAGACTTGTCTACTTCGTCACGGGGGGACCATGACATATAAGACCGGTCTGAATCATGGACGGAAGGCCGTGAGTTCGATTCCACAATCTTCCAAATTACCTTTACATGCAACACTGACTTTCGTTTCAGTTTGCTTTACATCCTAAATAGATTTGTAAAATTATGTCTAAATAATGGACATATATATTCAAATCTAGTTCTATATATATATATAAAGGAAGAAGCGATTTTTTGTGTCACAAAAGGCTTTTTAACCACATGATGTACACACTCCAAATTATATATGTACAACCAGGACAACTTGGTGGTCGTTATAATATGTCAATTCAAACCAAATAAATTATTTTTAATGATAAAAACAGGAAAAAAAGATTTTCTTATAAATGTTCGTCATGCTGCTCACAGCACCATGTTTTTTTAAAACGTACTTAATACGTCAAAAGTTTGTATAAGTCAAACATACGTTGCACGTCACAGTACAGTCACCTATATTTAGTGTAGTAATTGTGGAGGGAAAGGCTGTGTCCGTTCATATTAGGGTGAGGTGGTGGTGTGGGTTTTTTTTTTTTTTTTTTTTTTTTTTTTGTTTTTGTTTGTTTATTTGTTTGTTTGTTTGTTGTTGTTGTTGTTTTTTTTTTGGGGGGGGGTTATGACTGATTGTGAGGAAATGAGGTGAAGGGGGAGCATTTAATCTGCTCCAGATCTAATCGGTTGCAACCCGAGCAGTAGCTGGGGGGAGGGTTGAGGGTATTAGACGGATCAATCATTGCGATATATACATGTAGTGTGTATATTATGTCTATCACATATGACGATGGAAGGAAGGTGATGGAGATGTATTATATCTGTCACAGACCTGTATACTGAGGAGAGCTGTTGTGAGGGATAGGGGACCGAGAGATGTCTGTTCCAAATCAGATTTATTGAGGGGTGGTGGCAGATGATATGTTGTTGAGGAAGGGAGGAGAAGAGAGGAGCATTTAATCTGTTCCAAATTTCATGTTTCAAACCCGAACAGTAGGAAGGGGGTGATTGACATGCATTTAGACTGATCTGGACCTGTTTATATGGGGATGGCGTAGAGAGGGTTGGGAAGAGAGGAGGGGGTGGCTGCCAAAGGAAGGGTAGAGGAGGGTGGCCCATTTAATCTGTTTCACACATTTACCAGGGTAGCAGAAGCTAGTGGAATGGATATTAGAGGGATCAATCATTGCCATATGACTTATGCCGATGGGAGGAAGGTGATGGAGGTGTATTATATCAGTCACAGACCTGTATACTGACGGGAGCTGGTGTGAGAGAAGGGGTACGGAGGGAAGGATGGGGAGGGAGGAGATTTTAATGTGTTCCGGATCGCTTCTGTTTCAACCCGAGCAGCACCGGGTATACAGCTAGTGTATTTATCTTAAATATTAATACTATTATACTATTTATTAAATACTTAATAATAAATACAGTAGAACTTTCAATTAAGACCACCTCTCCATTAATACCACCACTCTAATAAGACCACATTTCCCGGTCCCAAACCTTCATAAAGCCACCAAAATGAACCTCTGTATAGAGACCACCTCTCTACTGAGACCACCAAATAGAGTGGTTCTAATGTAACCAGTGTTTGAAACTCGCAGGACAAAGTTCGGGTCCAGCAGGGCCCTTAAGTTTAAATAGTTGGGGGTCCTGACCATAAATTGAGGGCCCTGCTGTGATATGTGTTTGAAATGTTAGCTTAAGAAAGTGGTTGTGTATTATAGACACGTATTTGAACCATATACTAGTGCATGATAAAGTATGGGATTCACTATAACTCACCAATATTCACCCAAAATAGTTGAGAGACCGCAGGGCCCCCTACTATTTCAAACACTGCTGTAACTGTACTTGCAGAAGAAGCTCGCCTCTTTGGAGATGGCCGCTCACGATGCAGCTGGCCAGAGCTTCAGTATCAACAGCCATCCACAGCTAAGGATGGTGAGAGAATTTACACCCTCGTGACAGCCGGTTGACTTGAAAAATGTTATTTCACTTAAGAAAGCATCGATGATGCGAAAATTTGTGATTTAGATCAAATTTTGTACCTTTTTGACTTTATAATCTGTTCTGTTTTAATATGATTGTTACACGAGGGTGGGCACTTGGATCGTTGTATACGTTAGGTTGTGAACAGTCCTGAAAGTGATGCCAGGACTGATACAAATGTAATTTGATTGGACTAAATTAATGTAGGAAATTAACCTAGACTGCCTATATTAAAAGTTAGTGCTGATGTGCCTCTGTTCTGGTGAAGAAGATTAAATAATGCGGGCCACTTTATTTTATGTCTGAATTCATATACGTGTATATACATTTACACATTTAATATACTATATAAACATGTACAAGAAAATAGCAGATTCGAATCCATGTATCAAGCATAAGTCCCAAAGTTTGCCCATGACAAATAAAAATGTTAAGAATTGTTTCAGATACTCTTTGAAAAATTAAAACTCGATAAGAAACTTTCCAAAGGGGAGAAGATTGCGAAAACGTCTATAGGTAATGCTGTTTACATTTAACATTTACACTCACCAATATCAAAACCATTATGTTGTTACATTAAGGCATTGTCCTAATTCATACATTTTTGAACAAAGTTAAATTGTTATTCTAATTTGTTACCAATACACAAAGTTGATACTCATAAAAGGAAAACTAGCAAAGGAAGATAATGATCACATTTTGATCTATAATTTTGAAATTGATCAGGCAAAGAAAAGTCGACCTCAGAGTCTGTGCTGACCAAACTTGCAAGTGTGCATGCACTGCCAGAAATAATCCTGCACCATCGACAGGTGAATTTTGTGGTTTATTGTATATATTATGCATGAATGACGAATTACGTTTGCATGATTTTAATAGTAATATCCAAATTGTGATCACCAATATTGTATATATTATGCATGAATGACGAATTACGTTTGCATGATTTTAATAGTAATATCCAAATTGTGATCACCAATACAGTGAATATCCTCTACAACGGAGCCCAATTTGCAGTCACAAGTCCTTCCATTGTAGAGGTTTTTCATTATTTACTCCATAATTCAGTTACATTATTGATAGGTAATGCATGAGAAAAGTTTCTGTTATTCATTTTTTCCGTTGTTCACTCTTCTGTTGTTGAGGACATTCACTGTATAGAAAAGGCTATATAGAAAAGTATGCACGTTTGAATCAACACAAAATACTCAGCATAGCCAATCCTGTAGTGGCGCCTGTTTTAAAAAGTGAGCTTCACTTTTGTTTGTAGCTACAGAAGTTGAAGTCTACATATGTTGACGGTTTGAGTGTGTACGTGCGAAGTGGAGAGTTGGTGACATGCTGGGACCAAACAGCAGCAGCAACGGGGAGGCTCACATCCACACATCCAAACATACAGGTAGCACACCGACAAACACACATCCAAACATACAGATACCAAACCGACAAACACACATCCACACATACAGGTGCCACACAATTATAATTGGGGAAAAAACACAGACATACCCATACATGCATAACAGAATTTATCAATAGAATCAGTTGGAAATGTTTATAAAGAGCTTATCTGCATATTAACTTAGAATTTCTTCGATCACGTATACATATTCAATGTATCTACATTTGCATGAACGAAATATAATTTACGCATGGATATTGTGTGGCAATTAACGTAATCGTGTATTGAAATTGTTGGAAAATTAACCTCCAATAGCAATGAATGAGAGGTGAAACTGTGAATTGTTTTGAACAGTATTCATAAAATTTATTTGTTTGACATAATGTTTTTCACTTCTAACATGTATAAGTATTTTTAGGCTATCCCCAAACAACCTGTGATCATTACACACACTGTTAAAAGCCATGTTATTGGTACCTGCCTTTTTCTGACTAACATTCTTTCAGTTGATTTTGTGTGTTATGTTTTTTCGTTATCATGGCAGCATTTAACATTTATATTAAAACAACTTAAGTATTCTATTTCTTGTGTGGAAAATGTATTATTTATTATAAAGTGCTTTAAAGAATTTGATATTTTGAAAAAATTACAACTTATTACAAACATATGGAGTAATGTAGAAAAGATTTTTTTTTTTAATTATATTTGGTAAGTGATTTTTATGATATGGTATGTATGAATTCCATTGTAATTCACAGTATCGAAGTGCCATTTTTTTTATTTCAAACTTGTGCTTGATATTGTATATACTTTCTACAAACTTGAAAAAAATTAAATCATATGAATCATATGAATTCATCAAATCATGTTATAACAGCATGAATGCTAGCTCTTAAGCAAGCACAAATTATACATTTATATTTTGCATGCCTTCAGGACAGTCCGGCCATGAAGAGACGGTTGAAATCAACGCCCGAGCTCCGTTTGTCAGTAAGAAAGGACATTCTCTGCTTTCTGCAGGTCAGTGGTAGATTTGGTTAGGTTTTGGACGTTGTAGATTGGATTAGACAGAATTATGAGATAACTCATTATTTTGTCTTTCTTGTGTAATGAAGCATGTTTAAACTAATGGATTAAAGGCAATAGTTGTTTGCTCTCGATCAAATTACATTCCAAAGACTTGGAAAGTCTTTGGTATGATAAGCTACTGTAAAACTAGAACATTTCGTGGCTATTAAATTTTGCAATTTTCATCCGTAAATTATTTAGTGACTATTTAATTTTGCGATTTTGGTGCATTGTGGACCTACTTTACATAGGATGTTAATGTTTGCTGACTACTTAAGTTTGCGTTTTTGCACCTACCCACAAAATTCGCAAATTAAATCGTCCACAAACATTTCTATTTTTACAGTACTTTAGCGAGTTTGATCACTCCTAACTTTTCACTTTCATTACCCTAATCCCATATTCAAGAATCATTTTTTCTCAATCCCTTTTCACTCCATGCAATTCAGTTAATATCCTCAACAAAGGAAGAGTAAACAAAGGAAACTCTGAATAAAGGAAACCTTTCTCATGCATTAGCGTATAATGATGTAAGTAAATGACGTAATCAAAGGAAACCCTCTACAAAGGAAGGATTTGTGACATTAAATAGTACTAAATATATGTAGGGTTCCATTGTTGAGGATTTGCACTGTATCTTAATGTTCTGTGTTGACTTTTTAGATTTCCAACAGATAGAGCTGCGCCTGCTTGCGCACTTATCTAACGACGAACGTCTGATTGGTTTGTTCAACAGCGACTCTTGCAACGATGTGTTCATCGCTTTATCGTCCCAATGGTAATGATGCATCATATTAAAGGGAACAAACACATTTGAGTATCAAAAAGCTGAGCCTAACACTTAATTTGTTTGTGAAGAGTGGCCAGTACAAGCAATCATTGTACAGTATTTGACTCATATATATATGTTTTTTATATATAGTTTTATCACCAATATTGACATGAACATTTGAAATGATTATTTTCTGCCAAATTTAATTTGCATCGTGGATATTTCATATATTTTCAGGTTAACTAAAAAAGAAAACAATGTAACATCAGCAGACAGGGAACAGACGAAGCGAATTGTTTACTCTGTAATGTATGGAGTGGGTAAGAGTCAAAAGTCATATGATTAGTTTATTTTGAAGCTTTTTTTATGTTGATTGGTATTTCTTGATGTACATTTTCCCACAGTAATTTGCTAATCAGAGCTCTTCATCCTATGTCCAAAATGTAGCATTTAGTAAATTGGTCTATTTGATGTAAACTAGTGATAAATCAAAACTGCTGTTTAAGGTAAAGAACGGCTTGCCGAGTACTTGAAAACAACACCAGAGGATGCCAAAAACATCATGAACAGTTTTCTTGGTAGGTTTTTGCAAATAGAACCGAGGCAAACATTAGCTGTTAAATGTTAGATTTTACTATATTGTGAAGCCTTGAACGAGTTCATCGTGTTGGAATACATATATATACATTATTTAGTTCATCTTTGCATAACACAAACACAATTTACCGTTTACAGTTTCGGCAACTCCTGTTGCCATTTTCAAAACATCTCTGTCTGCGCATGTCAAGGTCACTCAGCACGACTTCCGATGCCGAAAATCGGGTCGTACACATGAGAGAGATGAAAGGCCCCCTCGTCTCGGTTCATGACCTGCTTCTGTCCTTGTATCTTTATCGCCTCCCTGATGGTTCTTGTTCTCCAAAAAGTTTGGCACAGCTATGGGAAGTCCAGTGTCACCCATTGTCGCGAACCTGTTTATGGAGTGGCTGGAACAAGAAGCTATTGCCACTTCACCAATCACATGCAGACCGCAGTTGTGGAAAAGATACGTAGACGATGTATTGGAAAAGATCAAAGAAGGGGAAACACAGAACTTGACTGACCATCTCAATACAGTAGATACCACAGGAAGCATAAAGTTCACCTATGAAGAGGAGAAAGATGGCACCATTCCGTTCCTAGACACTTTAATAGTTAGGAAAGCAGATAATACTGTGAAACTACTTGTATATAGAAAAAAAACCACACAGACCAGTACCTAGTATACATTTCTCGTCTCACCACCCATTGCAACACAAGCTGGGTGTGATCCGGACCCTACTGGACAGGTGCAATGACATAGTGACAGAGACAGGAGATAGACAGAAAGAAGAAGAACACATAGTAGGGGCTCTAACTAAATGTGGTTACCCAAGATGGTCTTTTGAAAAAGTGAAAGCACAGATTGAAAAGAAGAAGGAAGGAGGAAAGGACAAGAGAAAGAAAAAGAATAAGGACTCAGCAGGCTCCAAAGGATTAGTCGTCTTACCTTACGTAAAAAGGGGTAACAGAGGGTATTTCACGTATCCTCAATAAGCACCAAGTGTCTACAGCAGTGAAGCCCCTACAGACCATCAGGAACATTCTGGTTCACCCTAAGGACAAACAGGATAAGCTAGAGAAATGTGAAGTGGTGTACAAAATTCCCTGTAAGTCTTGCAAGAGTGTGTATGTTGGGGAAACTAGCAGAAAACTGGGCACCCGTGTAAAAGAACACATGAAGGATGTGGAGCAGAACACTAAGGGATCTTTCACCAGAGCAGCAAGGAAAGAATCCCTAACCCAAATCAACAAGAGTGCGATCACAGACCATGTGAAACAGAACAATCATGAGATAGACTGGGAGGAAGTGAGTGTACTGGATAGGGAGAGGGATTGGAGAACAAGAACCATCAGGGAGGCGATAAAGATACGAGGACAGAAGCAGGTCATGAACCGAGACGAGTCACGAGGGGGCCTTTCATCTCTCTCAAGTGTACGACCCGATTTTCGGCATCGGAAGTCGTGCTGAGTGACCTTGACATGCGCAGAGATGTTTTGAAAATGGCAACAGGAGTTGCCGAAACTGTCAACGGTAAATTGTGTTTGTGTTGTGCAAAGATGAACTAAATAATGTATATATTGTGAAGCATTTTGTAAAGTAAGTCTACAAATGAGAACGCTGGTATTTACTATGCTGAATCTTTTTCTTTTCAAAATGAACTGTTTAAATCAAAGAAGAAATTGTTTTTGTTTGCTTTTAATGAGATTGTTTTATCCTATTGCAGTTAGTTTTCCAAGCATCAACACATTTAGCAGAAGATGTGTCCAGGAGGCACAAAGGCAAGGTAAGCAGTAAAAACATTACACAAGATCCTCTCTTTCTTTTCTTGGTTGACTGTTTATCATCTGTCCCTGCTCTGCATTCTCTTAAATCTGTTATAAATGAAGATAGACTTAAATAAACAAGATCTGATAATATCTAAGACTATTCGTAATTCATGCACAACTCTTGAATGTAGAGTCAACTGAAGTCATGACGCTGTGTT